>JAXCHB010000063.1:3609000-4812000 GCA_036926305.1 Uropetala carovei | reverse complement strand
CCGGAGATTGGGTTAGTAAATGTTGAGACCGGCCAATCAGTTTCTTGTCCGGAGATTGGGTTAGTAATTGTCGAGACAGGCCAATCAGTTTTTACAAACCCAATCTCTGGACAAGAAACTGATTGGCTGGTCTCAACATTTACTAACCCAATCTCTGGAAAACGTGGAGGGATATTATGGTTCCGGGCGAGGCGAAGGGCGCGGTAGCACCCGGAGCCGACTACGCATTAAAATATAGCGAGCCGAAGGCTCGCCAATACATTCTTTCAATGTTTTTTGAAGTATACATATCGATTTACATAATAAAAGTGAGTAAACTTTAGCTTGGAACCCCTTAATAATAAAAGTGAATAAACTTCATGATTACCACATGATGTATTCAAGAAGTCATTGATATTAATCTGCATGAAATTGTGGTGCACAATTTCTGATTCGATTCTCATGTTGTTTCAGAGGCATGCATCGAAGATATACTTTCCTGGTGATTCTTTTCATGCAGTCTGATGCACAGATGACATCCTGGAGCTGATTGGGCATGTGATACCAAGAAATACTGATGGTTAGTATAATATGTGTGTTAAAGAATAATTTGATTGAGCATCCCTTTACATTTGGCATTAATCAAAGTGGCTGTTTTAAGTAGCACTATCGATGTTATCTCAGAAGTTATCTGGGTAGTTGCTGGTGTAGTGGTAAAGGTGCTGGCCTACTATACCCATTTTCTACTCTTATGAAGCTTGACCGTGGCGCAGCGAATAGCCAATCAGGGCGTTTTCCCCTTCCACCACCATTTGAAGTTTTCGGGAGGCACAGGAAAGTAGTACGCTCTTGCCCGATATCTGCTCTTGAAGAAAGTCGCTTGCGAACGCTAAGACGTAAACGCGGTAGATCTGGCAACACAGTCGAGCTCAGAGCGATGTGAACAGCACGATGGCGAGAAAGGGACTGACTCTCTCCCCTCCCCATCGACAGTCTCTCGAGCTTTCATTGGCTGCAGCAGTAAGCATACAACTAGGATTTTCAAGGTCAAGCTTCATAAGAGTAGAAAACGGGTATAATTGCCTGTTGTACTAAGTGGCAGTGGGTATGAATCCTGTGAAAGTAGGATTATTTTGGAGGTTGCTCCTCCCACTATTTGTGTTGTTATGAACTAAAAGAACAAGACAATGAGAAAACGGAAAATAATAAGAAAAAACAAATCAGTGCTTAGTGCTTTGGAAGGGACATTAAGAAGCTGGACCCCTTGGTTCTCCTTGTAAGAGTAGGCTAATTCTGCAGCTGGGTTTCCATCCTCCCTTATGTATGATGTGGAAGGTAATGGAAAACCATCACACCATTTGTGTAAATTCCCAAGTCAGTCAAACCAATCTTAAGATTGAGAAACCATCACCATCAGGTGGCTTGGTTTGCTACTTGGATTAATGCTAACATAAGGGTTATCAAAATTTCAATGCTTATCCATTTTTATATTTTAAGCACTGTGAGCTTTTACTTTTCTACCCAATTACTTTCAAGGGAACAAATATTTACTGTAATAGGAAAGGATTTTATAAAAACAAAGGAAGTGATCTTGTAATGACAATGTAGTGTGAAATATTTGTTGAATTAGTTCCTTGGTGCTGTCTGATATAGACTTATTCAACATTCTATGGTGCAGTTATGGAAATTTTTGAGACAGGTGCCAATGTTGCCTGGTAGGTGCATAATACATCTGGTGATGGGCCTTGACACCAAAGTTTAAATTCATTTTATCAACTTTAAAAAAATCTGCTTATGCATTTAGTTTGTGTCTGATGTCCCAATACCTAAATTAAGACAGATTGGGACTTGTACTTTTGTCAGTCGATTAGGTATTGTCTTATGGTGGAGGTTTTATTAGTTTGTCTAAAATTTTGTTTTAGTAATGTGTGATTTCTGGCTTTCTCTCAAGCATTGTTCTGTGGTTGTAGATTTTCAGTTTCAGCATCACTGCAATTTAAGATTGGCATTGTAAGGATTGTTTTTTACTTTCTCCATACGTAGTATAGGGAAAGTATCATGATCACGAAAAAAATTGACTTCGAGATTTCAACGGAAATACACGTTTTGAGGTCCCTAGAACACGTTTAGACTTTTCGGAATGATGTCTGTGTGTGTGGATGTATGTGATTGTGGGCACTCTAACTCAAAAAGTACTTGTCATATTAATACCAAATTTCATATATAACACTTTAGCATGAGCACAAAGAACTGCTTAGTTTTTGGACAATACCGGTTAACTGGAAGTCGAGGTTTATTCGAAACCCAATTCAGTTTTTGTGATATTTCTTAATTAAAACATCGTTACTGTATATACAATTCTATACAAATGTTATAGAGAATTAATTTCCTACAACTTTCATTTGAAACAATTTTCCATAGCAGTTATTGTATAGGAATGATTTGTAAATAATCGGTTTTTTTGGTTTCCGTCAAATATCTCCTTTAAAACGTCCTTATTGGTAATCTTTGTGAGGACCAAAGTTGTAGAGAATAATATTTCTTCCAGGTTTTGTTTGAAACAAATTTCCATCCATTTCGGAGATATTCAACTTTTTCATAATTTCCAGTATACAGCGTCACCACCATGTAGCGGTGAATTCTGTAAACATTCAAAAATATACGTAATTTACGGCAATAAGGATGACTGTATTCTTTTACGATACGAAATGATAATTTTGCCTTATAATGCTATTCATAATAATTTAAATATCTATACCCCAAATATGGAGAAAGTCATGTGTTGGCCACATCAGATTTTTTACTTTCTCATACAAAGTATTATCCCGAAAAAATTCGACCTCGAATTATACATAATTCTAGTGATAGTTCACTGCTAAAATTTGTTTTTATTCTTTCTGTTTTCTCTGATGTTAGGTTGCTTATTATTTCATCATTCTAAAAATGAGTTTGTCTGGAAGCTCCAGATTTGTGTAGAAAAATTGTACTTCAGTACAGGCTCCCTGTTCTCAATATTTTCATTTAATTTAACTAATGTCCTATGACAAATAAATGCCTGGAACTGGGATCGAGGAAAACTGACAGGCTTAATGAGACCTTATATGCTTGTAAAATTTTCAGTATTCTCTTTAGTATTGTCATAGGCATACACTTTCAGATTATGGGATAGCAGATCAAATGAAATATGTTAGTGATGTCGTGATGTATTTAGGTGCAAGTAATGCTTGAAAATTTTACTTAGGTGGTGTTTAGAATCAAGATAACTGCATCATGAAAGAATAGCTACAGGTGATGTTTTGAGTTGAATAAATATTAAAATGGTACTAGCAGCCCGTTGCAGCTACGCTTACAAATAATCTAAATAGTTCAGCCTTATGTTAGATCTTCTTTGTTCCTTATTCATATGATCTGTTTCCCTATTTCTTTGTCTTTCTTGTACTCTCTGCTCCTCATCTTCACGGGAAATCCTATGAGCTTCCTCATCTCTTTCCTATAGTACTCTTCGTTTGATCTCTGGCTCCTCCTCCTTTCTCTGGCAGATGTAGCTGGGCTGATAGCTTCCTTGGCATTTTTTAATTTTCTGCGATTTTACAGCAATATATTAGAGCAGTTACATGATCACAATGTCACAGAGTTACACAATGCTAGTTTAATATCGCGGTATATTCAAAGGGGAAAATTTTTTAAATCTACCTTACCTTAGTTCCAATGATTATCATTGCACCCTTATAGATGAACTCACAAACAGTTGCTTTCCTTCAAGTGTCTATCAACGACTGCTTTTAACTTCTTACAGGACCTACTATAAAGGTGATATCAATGCAACCATTTATTTAGATTAACAATGAAGAGAAGATAACCATATAGCTAATGTATTAAAAAAATAACGTGCATCCCTATTCTCATCTAATTTTTAATTTGTGTGTGAGCCTATTGTGTTAATAAGGATTACAGATGTATAATATGATGGTTCTACTTACAAAAAGGTAAGATTCCAGCATTCAAATGAAATGAAAATTCAATTGCTTCGATTAAATTGTTAGAAACACTTCCCATATACAGTCAACAGAATAATTGTCCTTCAATATTTATGTTGCTATGCTTCATTAATTTCGATGCTCAAATAACAGTTCGATGCGAATAACGCTTTTCTTTTGTCCATTTGAAGGTTTAATTGGCATTAAATGAATCTGAGGCAACAATGAGTCTCCTTGGCAGTGCCCGGAATGAGTACGAAAAATCTGAAAAATTTCGAAAAAGAATGCGTATTTCTGAAAACGTCGACCGTGTAACATGTTAACATTGCAAGAATAAAATAGTATAGAGTTTTAGCCATTGAATAATGTCAAAACGAAGAAAATCGGTCCATATTTACATACTTTGGTGAATGAAAAATCAAAATCCCGTGTAAACGTATGGGAAAATATAATTGTCTCCTGGATTCGAACCGTGGGCTTTATGAAAATATTTTTCTAGAGACCTCCTAGTTTGTAGAAACAAAATTCTGTTTACCGTATATCTCTACAAAAAAGGTTCTCGAGATACAGGTGGGGAGAAATGCTGACAGACGTCGACGTAAAATTAATATATAGCGAGATTAGTGAAAACAAAGATGTGGGGTGTAGTATATGTAAGACATGGGATATGAGGAAAGATGAGGCTTTTGATGTGTGTATATGAAGTAAATTACAGAAATGAAATCTTAATGCATTAGGATTAGGAAATTTTTAATAATAAGGTAGAGGCGAGATATTGATAGCTCAAATTTTGGGGCAACAATCTGTTAAAAGAAGATAGAAGAGAAGATGATAGGAAAAAAGGATGGGAAGGTAAAAGTAATGTTGGACATTTTCCAAGAATGTATTAAGTGAAGAGAAAAGCCTTATAGGGGATAGATTATTTTGGATGAGCGTCAATCACTCTGGAAGGTATTTTTATAGGGTTACCAGATATTTTGTTTTAATAGGATGTGCCCTGTTTTATCATCATATTTCCCTGCTAACAGGACGGTATTTTTCCTTTATTTTGAACTTTTAAAGGCAAATTATCAATAAAAATTTTTATAGTTCCTTCAATGTTTAAGTATGGAGGGAATATAAGGAGTACAAATTTATTTATGCCATGAGTGAAGATGACATGAGAATACTTGATTAGAAATGTTTGTTTAAAAGAAAAGTGTAGCACGGCTCCTAAGTACATAGTAGTAGTTTCTTTTTAGGTTTTCCAGCGTGCCTATTTTCGTCGGTCGGTCTGTCCATCTGTCCACATGTTCATTCACAGCTTCTACCAAATGGATTTTCATGGAATTTGATATTAAGGACTTACAATCAAATATAATAAGAAAATTGCACAAATGAATCACGTACTCCAATCAGGGGTACCACTTTACTGGTGACAAAAAAAGTAAATTTTCGTCATATCTCATCAAGCGTTAGTGATATCAAAATATCTTTCAAATAAAAGATGTAGAACTATAGAGTGTTCCATCTTAAAGTTTCAGTATGGTTTCAAATGGCATCGTTTCTCCCCTCTCCTGCAGACTTAAAAATCCAATCGCCCCCTCCTCCTTTACGACACCAGGATTGCCAAATCTCACTAATAATTTAAAGTTGCATTAAAATGAAAATTCAAAATTTCTAATTGCGCTATTTTTAACGCAGAATCTGATGATATACTTTTAAATGAAAACTAAAAATTATATTTATACAAAATGCGATAAACAATATTTGACCTGAAATGGACATTTTAATGTCACGTTTGTTTCAATCGATGATATATACGTTCTGTTTTAAAATAATGTAATGCATTTTTTGCATTAGGTTCAAAAATTTTTAAGGATCGTAATGGTCCTACTGAAAGTTTAATAAATTGATTTTAAATATTTGTTTTCTGCATTTAATTATAAAACTTCCTTTTGCGTGTTCCAGCCTGACTTGAAAAAGTTTGTCTGCGGGAAACTTTTTTATTTATAAAGATACTTTCATGGTCTAAGCAAGAAAGTTGTAGGTAAATGTTTGAAGTTATATTTGGTGGGGTTGGGTCGCCAAGGGGAGGGTGAACAATGCGAAGTTTTTTTGCAGTCTGGTCGCCCACTCTTCTCTCAGTTACAACTCAGCAGTTGGACTATCTTGTGCTTTCATTGTTTTATCTACTCAGAAGTTTGCGGGAAAGTACTTACAAATTTTGCCAGTTTTATTGTGTATTGCAAATTAGTTGTTTTAACAATTCTTCAAAGCATTTTCAAACTGAAATGTGTAATATGGTTCAAACGTAGAGATACGTTGTTTGCAGGTTTTATGTTTATAGTGTCCCCTTTTTAAAAATATTGTGTATATACATCACCTGTTGATTATCCCTGAACGTATTTTCATATTGATATTGTGGTTTTTGTGAGAAAATGGACATCTCAACGAGGAAAAGAAAGCAAGGTGAGTTCAGAAAAACAAACAGTATTGAATGTTCTTAGTAGTTGCCTCAATGAGTCTAATGAAAGCCTGTCATCTGCTGTTAGTAGGACGAGCAAGCTATGTGGTGTGCCTCAGAGGAAATTTTACAAGATTAAAAAAGAAGTAAATGAATTTGTAATGTCGGGCAGGTAAAAATTTCCTCAATTGCAACTTAATTTCTGTTATGTATAGTGATCAGCATAAAATAATCCAGTAGTTGTTTTTACTTAGGAATTTTGTGAGCAGTTATTCTCGTACAAACATGCTTAACTATTTTCCTTTGATCACATTACATCTAATCTTAGTATATGTGAGGAAGTTAATCCAAAAATAAGATGTGAACACAGTGTACCTCTGAACTCACATTTATCCAATTAACTATGCTACGATTTTGTTAAATACCAATTTACATCGTTTGGGTGCTTTTTCTGCGAATTAGCTTAGAACATAAAATGATTACCTATTTTAAAACGCCCTACAACTTTTTTCTATACATTTTTCTCTAAACGAAATATTTATTGAGTTATGCATAAAAATGCAAATGGCAACTACAATGCTAATTTATTATTTACAAAGTAAACTGCATTTTTTAAAAATATGTATTATTTAAACTTTTATTTGTGATTTCAATAGCCTTTCAAGTGAAATAATTTTTGATTGGGAAAATATATTTTTAATTTTTAGGCAGTTTACGGCATAATATATCTTGCTGTTGTTAAGGAAACGTTATTTAACATAATAAACCCCTCAATCACATAACACATTTAAATCAAACTAATCCCACAGGTCGAAGGACATTTAACTCCTTAACTTGAGAATTAATTTTTCTTCTTTTAGCTGGTGGGCAATCTATTTGTTATGATATGATGTTCTGTGAAGTTGGTAATGGATATTTTACAATATTAACGGATTTAGGCCATTTGTAAATTTATAAAATTTCAATTATTTCCTTTAATTAATTATTTGTTCAGAGATTATCACATTTTTATCATGAGTGATTTTTCCAATTATAAAACATCAAAAATATTTTTTAATTTTTCTACTATTTTGACATTTTCGCAAGGGTAGGTAACTTTACATCACAAGATAAAAAACTACCTAAGACTGGTTTAGACAATTGAATGCTAGCACAGAAAAAATAAATCTGAGTGCATAGGGAAAACAAGGGCACTTCAAAGGGATTCTGTTCTTTTAAGCTCCTTTTTTCACTTTTATGAGGGTTTTGGGACCGCTGGAGTGTTTGGGGCACTATTGCAGCCACATGTACAACACGCGGTACGTAGCGAGAGAAATTTTACTATGCAGTATTTTTGTTTTGGTTTAGAAAATCGTGTATTACGGCAAAAATTGTAACAATAGCATTTACTTAATAAGTTACAGAAAGGAAATTTTAAATTACCAGACTTATGCTGGTGTTAGGGTAGTGAGACGTGGCTACACCGCATGCCATTTACCCAATACTGAAACTTAAAGATGGAACACACTATAGTAAAGAAGAGTATTTCCTTTCCTATACATTTTTATCGTAGGAGTAGCCGTTATTGAGAAAATCAAACAAGAATGTCTTAAATCGAGTTGAACTTAGAAAATTTCTTGCATGGTTACTTCTTCATTGTTGCCAACGTAAACAATCTCACAAACAAACGTTTAATTTCCTTACGTGTGCATGTAATATTATTAAATAGGAAGAAAATGGATTATTTTTGAAGAATTAAGAACTTTAAAACGCTATTTCCCTCATGTACAGGTATATAATTTCTTTCTAATACTCCACTGCACGAAACGCACCCATTTGTGATACGTTGTACACTTACCTAACTTGTTGTATAGTTGTTTTTGTATTCAAGTTGCACATCAATCTTCAAAAAATAATTTAAAGATCAATGTATTCATTTTGTTTAAAATTTCCCTAATACAGAAAGGTATTTATTGCAATATTTGTGCAATTGACTTGTACTTTTCTTCTGGTTTATCTTGTCGGGAATTGGCCACCCTATTTATCAAGTATGCAAGGACAGGAGATAAAATTAGAAGTGATAGTGTTAGTTTTTTACCATTTCAAATGCAGTGTCTGGGTCATGTCATACTGAAGGATTTGCTTCCAGCGAATTTAAATCTTTGCTTACTCCTTTTTTTCATTTATATTCTGAGCTGAAGATACTTCTTTGACTGTTTGAATAAAATAAAAATCCCTTAAAACTTAATCTTTTGTCCAATGTGGAGTCCTGTATTATAGATAATATAAATTCTGGAATTCATCACTTTGCTGCTTACCCCAAATGGAATGACTTGAAGTTACTTGATCACTTTCTTTGGCTTCAATGAAAAGGATTGAAAATGACTAACCTACTAGAGGTGCTGGGAGACTTGAAATAATTAATGGATTCACTTCTTTTTATAATTGACAGTAGTTAACAATGTATTTATATGTGAAAGGTCTACTAGTATTTAGATCATTAATGGCCGAAGAGTACAAAATAAGTTGAAACAAAAAACATTATCAATGTTGGATTCATTTCTCATGAACTGATGTCAGCTATGCTTCAAAGCAATGTGCAAACATAAAATTGCCTATATTTTCAACTCATTTAAATGATAAAACCAGCACTTATCAAAAGTTAGGAAAAATCTAATGTGGTCATTTAAACCGTCAGATAAGCTAGAGTAATATTATCATGTCTCCAAAAATTTCAGTAGTTTTATTAGATAGACATGGTTTAGATTATATTTCTTTATTGAATTCACAACAACCATTTTTTCCTCTTTATTTTAGGTTCTTTCACTTGATGCTGAGCTAAAATGCACTGTTTGAGCCATAGCAGAACATGAATCAGAGTACTGCTTTGCTGCGACGAGAATTGATGCATCTGGGTGTGAGAGCAAAAAGGATTGAGTTGGAGGCTATATATATGGGATGAGAGGTTTTTTTACTTATACTTCGCTAATTCTGGTTTGTTCACTATATCAGACATATCTTCTATAATATATAGCTGCATCTTACATAGGATATAGGAGAATATAAATTATAAGGCATTACCAGATGTGCTAGAGACTAGCTAGAGTGATTGACCGCCCAACTTCACTGTTAAAAATAATTTCGAGCGGGGGGTTGACCATCCATTTATCACAAAAATTCTTTTGAGCAGGCAAGGGAGCAGGGCAGAAAAGTAAAAAAGTTTCAGAGATCTACCTCATCGACGTCTTGAGCACCCCTGATATAAGGTGTTTATTTTCAGTTTGAGCTTGAAAAACTTTAATTAAATTTTATAAAGAATATTCCATTTTGTTTGTAAAAGTTTATTAGCCTGCTTCTATAAATTTTACATTTTCATCAAACATTTGACTTCCATTAATAAAGAATCTAATATAGTATCAAGTTATTTACGAATTACAAAAGACTATATAAAATGTATTGAACTGAACTTTTAGAAAACTTATTAAATGCCAAGTTTTTATATTTAGAATCAACTTTTGAGACAGCACTGTATTTGCTCATGTTTGCAGACATCATGCATTTCTATCATAATATCGTTCAGCAAATTGGATGTTGGAAAGTAATTAAATTTAATTTAATAGGTGCAGGTGTTAAAAAAGATTTTTTGGATTAGGATTTTTGGTGTTCTATGTTTAAAATTTTTACCAAGAGGGTTTGTCATGATTAAATAATTCCCGATGTTCAATAATTTAAAGGTTAGTGATAAATGTTCAATATGCTTGAATTAATTCAGAAAATATTCTTTGGGTTTTTTTATTGTTTATTCAAGGCAGAAAAAATTGAGCCAGTAAAAATTCTATTTTGTATTCAAGTTATCAAAATCAGATAGAGTAATGCAAATTCAGTTTTGAGAGCTTTGATTGTAAATCCAGGCTGAATGTGCATGTAAAGGAAAATATTTTAATTGTTAAAAAATTTATAATCTCAGATTATTATATAATTCATGCATTGGAAGTGGTAATTTAATTGTTCTTAATTCAAGGTGACATTTAGAAAAAATTCTTAGTCAAGGGACAAAATTCTAAGTCACAAAAAATTTCCGCAATATCCAATTTGCTAGACATTTCTAAATTTTTCCATTTTCTTCCAAGTGTAATGAGTTATTATATTATTCAGAGCAATCGTAAATTCTTTTTACAATCAAAATGTATAAACTATATTGCTTTCCATTCTATATAATTACTGCAATTTTTTTATATCTGAACAAACCTGAATTAGCAGCACTTTTGGGTGTGTATGTATTGTCTTTCATCTCATTTTTTCTAAGCCGTGCTATTTTTCACCTTTATTTTTGCACATTTTTTATAGAAATGATTAGAAAATGGTTAACTTTAATTTTAGTATTAGCATTAAATTTTTCGAAGTCCAGACAAAAAATTGCCTGAACTTTGTTCATCTCATTTTTTTTAAGCAGTGCTATTTTCCCACATTTTTTATAGAAATGATTATAAAATGGTCAACTTATTTTTTATTAGCTATATTTTGAATTTTTTTGAAGTCCAGATACAACTGCCTGAACTTTGTTCAAAATGTAAAGAAACCAATTTTTTAAAGTCGCGGCCTAACAAAAAATATTCTAAGTCTAGAGTCCAAAACATTTTTTTCTTTTAAGAATTTTTTGAAGTGCAGGATAGAATAAGCAGAGAAAAATAATGTATTTCAGAGTGCAAAAACTTTATTGAACTTTTTGTATGCATACATTGTACTGTATTTAATTGCAATAAAGAATTTTATTATGAACAAAAACCTGTGTACTCCTTTTAGCTAAAATTAATTTTTTTTTCTCGGAGGCTGTTTTAGGTATCGTAACACTTAAGGGGGTTTTTTTTTTTAAGTATATTTTGGCCCAAAAGACCATATTTTTTGCATGAAAGTCATTTTTTACCATAAATTACAAAAATTTGATAAAATTATAGAACAGCTGAGAGAGAAACTATATCACGAAACAATTTCAACTGCTATCACATAATTCAGCTGGGAAATGCAAAACACAATCATCACACACATTTTACAGTTGATAAAAATTGAAGGAGTGCTTAAAATATTACTTGTCTCTGATAAAAATAACTGACTGGGATGTAAAAAAATTAATGCAAGCATTTCAACTACAGTGGCAAAATGCATGTATTAATTTTTTCACAACCAAGTCTGTTTTTTATCAGAGGCAAGTAATAATTTAAACACTTGTTCTAGAATCACTTAAAAAAAGAAGCATTTCACATTATCAATTGCCTAACACTAATTAATAATGTCACTTATTGGTCAAGAAATTTGTTAAGTAAAAAGGAATGCATGCAATTGATTCTAAATAGGAGCAATGTTCCCACAAACGACGAAAAAATAATGCAGTATTGAATCATGCAAAGTTTAATTAAAAGTACTTCAATACCGGAATAACATTTTTATAAACTATTCAATGCAAGAAATACATGTGCAATATTTAAAATTTTATAGCATAGCTATATCAACTGGTAATAAAATTTAACCTCTATATTTGCCAAATTAATTTCTTCATATAAATGCATTAAAATTACACTATGTATAGTGGTATTGAAAGCTTATGGCACATGCGCAGTAGACGAATTTGAGTATGGAAGAGTCCGTTCTCAAAAAGCGAACTGAGTGGAGTGGTGAGGTTACTAACGCTGCGAGCGAAACTCATTCGCATTGAGACTGTCGCCACGTGGTTTCGCTGCCAACCTTAGCTCCCCTGCACATTTGTTTTGTTATTGTCTAATCGTTATTTCTCTCTTGTTCATTTGCTGATATTGCTTCTTGTTCACTTTTCCGTTATTACTTATTTTTATTTATCTTAGTTCTGATTTCTGTTTTGTTACCACATTTTTCCATTATTACTTCTCGTTATTTGTTATCGTTGTTCTGACTGCTGTTTTGTTACTGCATATTTGTTATTCGTTGTTACTGTTTAATCTGTTATTTCCTATTTATTATATTGTTTGCTGCAATTGCTTAACTTGTTATCATGATACCGTTCCATCAATTTCGAAGTTAGGGAATAAAAAAGTGATGCATAGCCAATCGCGCGAAATAATATATAATGTCCTAATGTTTATGAAGATAGAAGCAGTCGAAGTGATCAGTACAGAAAGTAGAAAGGCAATACATCAAAGCTGAAAATGTAATGGATAGCATAAATGAAGTTATTATAAATTTAGACTCGGGTGAAAATGAAGAAAGTGACGAAGATGTATCTTGTGAACTTATGTACTTATATTTTACTAGTAATATGTGCTTGCATTCTGCAAGCATTTTTAAATATCAGCATTTTTACAATTTAGAATTACTTCCAATCAATTACATACCAAATCATATAACCGTGTCAAATTTCAAGTTTGTTGCTCATTTAGAAATGCCTTATGATTTTATTCGTCGCCTAGGGCAATAATATGGCAAAACCGCCCCTAAGAATTCGAATTTTTACAATATCGGATTTCTTCCTTCTGTTGTAACTAAAAACCCATAATTCTGCCAAATTTCATGTTTGTATCTCATTAAGAATTGCTGTATAACTTTCAAACTCGAATAGGGTAGAAATGGGACAAAACAGCCCTTAAAAATTAGAATTTTTGCAATTTTATAATTTTATCTTGGGTTGCAATGAAATTTCTATTACCGTGCCAAATTTCAAGTCTCTTGGTCCTATGCAGCTGCATCGCCTTTTTTATTCTCGAATGGGACAATAATGAGGCAAAACAGCCCCAAAAATGAGGATTATATCAATATCAGGTTTCCTTCATTAGGTGTAGTTTAACATTAACAGCATTAAAATATAAGCCTCTGATTCCCATTAAAAGCTTACCCATATGAAAGGATAGAGCTTGTAACCAAGGAAACCTATTGTTAGACCCAGAAAAATTACCACTTTTTTGAGATGAAACTATAAATTTACGTTAATTCTACTCGGATTTGAATTCTGTCTTCAAAAATAAGAAACTACAATTTATATCCTATCCGACAGTTTAAGTCTCGAGTTCGCATCTTGATGGGAAGTAATTTTAAAATGTAAATATAAAAACCTCTGCACCAATTTACATGCTTTCTTATGGGCAAAAAATGGGGCAAAAAGGGGCCAAAATAGCCTCTCAAAATAGGAATTTTGCCAGTTTCGGATTTTTTCCTTTGGTTGTGACTAAAAACCTATAATCCTACCAAATTTCAAGTTTCTGGCACATCTGGAAGTGCCTCATAATTTTGTATCCTCATATATATATATATAATATATCATGTGTAAGAAGCATCTATATATTATAGATGTAACATAACTAAAATGAATCTGAATGTATACATTATATGAAGTGGTGGCGGTGAAGATGCATTGACTGCCATGGTCATTCGCATTACATGAAATGTTACAACATATATTATTTAGAGATATGTCTGATACAGTATCATGAGATTTTTTATGAGTTTTATGTACATACTATATGACAATGCAATAATAACAAAATATGAAAAAGTATTATGTATTATTTTTAGTATTTCTGGTTGTTTGGTACAGCTAACATAAGATGTAATACAGAATAACGGCTCAGTCACATTGTATTGTACACTGTCGATGTTGCTTTTCATATATTATACATAAATGTTTACGGAAATAATTTTTTCATTTCCACCTTTTAAAATTTATAAATTCCCCACATTTTAATACTTATCAATTGCGTGTCTTAAGAGACGGAATTTCACTTCACATCAGTGCATAAGTTCCCTCCAATTCTTGAGTTGGCAATCCTGCATAGCCGCATTTCACTACCCCTCAAGCTCCCTCCACAACCGCCCTCTCCTAAATCACGTGATTCTACGCGCATCTATGTGCCATAAGCTTTCAATACTACTTTACCTCTATTAGATGTTTCACTGTTTTTTAAAAGATTAATTGCATAATTATAAACTCAAAGACTACGTTTACTTCTGATATCAATTAAATTTTGATAGCAGCAAAGATTGAACTAAATAAATTTTGTCTTTAAGAATTATCCTGCTTGGTTTTAAAAATATAACAATTTCATTGACGTGAGATTATATTTACAACATCAAAAACATATTAGCTCCTATACAAAGTTCAGATTCGAAGCTATTATGCAAAATATAACCGAGTTTATCAAAGCAAACATTATTTATGAATAAATTTGGCATATTCTCAAAGTTTGTCTTATATATCAATGTAAATACAGTAAGTCTATATAATACAATTGATTTGAGGTTAATTTATGTAAAATTTAAGTAGTATTTGCATTGTGAGTCAACACTGCTTATCGTTAACAAATTACATTGCTCCTTATCAATAGCTTAACACTTTCATGGCCAATTTGTTAATTTACAAGTAAAATCAAATCATTTTTAACATTAAGAATTTAACAATTAAAATTTTTAACGTTAAAAATCTGCAAATTTATGTAGCAATACATTAACATTACAAAATATGTATTAAAAACTGATATTTGAAGATTGTAATTTATGAAATTATTGAGTACACCAGCGGTTTCCAAACTTCAACTAAGAAAAATGTCCTTGCATGCCCTTATATGTAAAATATATGGCAAATGATATGCCCTAGCCATTTGAGAGCTAGAATTCGGCGACTGCATATTGTAGGTCTTACGATTGTGACAGTTAAAATGGCAGTAAATACAATTTAAAGTCTTTTTGCAACCTCTTGACCCCCCCTCCCCAATGCAATTGAGTTATTTATGATAAAAATTTAAAGAATGCTTAGAGTCAAAATCTCATATAGAGTTAACGAAAATTATCGTTATGATAATTTAATGAAAATATTTTAAACAATAGCCATGAAACGGTTAAGTAATCTCAAATACCAACAAGAGACATTAACATTTACATTAGAGACCAACTTAAGAATAAAAAATTGAGAATCAAAATAAATAACCTATAATCATTACACCAAGTAAACTTGAATGAGCTTCCCACAATACACACGTATATATGTATATATTTCCAAAAGTTTGTTTTTGTGTCTTATCATGCATATCATAAACTATGAAACATAAGAACAGCCATATTTGGTAAGGTTTTTACATACATCTTAACTTAGTGAATATATGTTTGGTTAATTATAGTCAGTGCTATAATAATAATATAGGGGATTAAAATTTAATTCCATAAGATGTAACACGTACAAAATCCATTGTTTTTTACTTTTGCAGGCTTTTATTCTTTAACAAATTTAAATCACTTAAAATGAAAAGGCCGTTTTCTCTGTTTATAATTTTCCTCTTTTCAAACAGAAAATGTTTTTTATTGAAATCGAGACTTTGCAGGGCAGTTTATGAGTATCTCCACCGTGTGGGGGAGGAGGACTTAATAATTTGCCAACTGAATGCGGGACAGATGGTCACACATTGCGGTAAAATCCTAGAAATTGGAATACCCTCATCATGGCGGCTTTGCTTGCAAAAAGAATGAAATACGAAGCTGGTTTCAAGTTAAATGTAGTAAAATTTGCTAAATCAACAAATAACTGTGCTGCAGAGAGGAAATTTGATGTCAGTGAAAAGCTGGTGTGAAACTACAGAAAGAATGAATCTACAATGATCAAGATGCCAAAGACAAAATGTGCAATGAGAGCCATCAGCAGTCATTGGCCTGACATTGAGGAACATGTTTTGAAATGGGTCCTCAAAAATCGAAAGAATGGCTACATTGTCATCCAAAATGCAGTATGCATATATGCGCTTAAGTGGGCTAAATCAAATCCAGAACTATGCAAAGGATTCGAGGCAACAGCTAGTTGGTGTACCCGCTTTTTAAAAAGAAAATCACTGGTGTTGCGACAGAAAACCAAGATTGCACAGAGACTTCCGAAATAAGGGACGCACCTTCCAAATCACTTAAAAAATTCCGAAGCGGCACATAAGTGGCTCCCTAAAAATTTTAACTGTATATTGCCGGAGTATCAGGAATAAGGCTGCAGAACTTCAGAATTTACTAGAACAAACAGAGACAGATATAGTGATAGGCACAGAGAGTTGGCTAACCTCAGGTATTCACGACTGTGAAATTTTCCCCTTATGATATAATATTCATAGGTGAGATAGGACAAATAGGAGCAGTGGAGGGGTTTTTATAGCAGTGAATAATACACTAATAAGTTCTCCGGTCAAGTTTGCTGAAAACAATACTGAAAGCACTTGGTGTACTATAAACAGTGAAGGTTTGGGAAACATTCATGTATGTGCATATTATAGGCCGCCAGATTCAGATGCAGAAGAAATATACAATCTAGAGGCTCAAATAAACTCACTAAAGAAGAAGAATAGTAAAAGCATTATCATAGTAGGAGGAGACTTCAATCTACCCTCGATAAATTGGCAGAATTGTAGCTTCATACCATCCGGTAAGAATCGCGAGTCATGCGAAGCGCTAATAGACATCTTCAATAAACATTCCCTTATCCAGGTAGTCAAAAAACCTATGAGAGTGAACAATATATTAGATTTACTAGCAGTTAACAGCCTCGAGCGTGTTTCCGAAGTAACTGTTGAAGAAGGAATCAGTGATCACCAAGCAGTTTGAGTACTTTTGGATATAGCTGTCACAAAATATTGCAAGCCTAAGTGAAAAGTGTACATGTATAAAAATGCTAACTTTGAGGATTTCAAAGAGAAACTCATCAAGGATTACGGCGATTTCAGCAAATCGACAAGCACAAAAAACGTTGAGGAAACTTGGAAAGCATTTCTATCAGAAATTAGAATGGGTATTAATACATATATACCAAGTAAATTTATTAGCGATAATGGAGAACCAAGGTGATATAATCGGCAGGTTAGGTGTGCCCTCAGACACCAAATTTAAACGCATCAAAAACTGTGTCACATTTCACATAAGTACAGAGATTGTCGGACTAACAATAAGACCAAAAAGGTTATGCGCAAAGCATTAACGGACTTCAAGAAAAAGACTTAGTGAACATCTAAGTGAAAATCCCAAATGCTTTTGGTCATATGTTAGAGAAGTTCAAGGTCGATGCCCAACCGTAGCCCTGTTAATAAACGACAAAGGAGAGGTAGTTAGCGATAGCACAGATAAAGGAAATTTGTTAAACTTATTTTTTCAGAGTGTATTTACTACCGAAGATGTGAGAGCGAAGGTCGTGGCGCCCGAACCAGGCAAGGAAAAAATGAACAATCTAGTCATATCAGCGAAAGGGATAAGCTTAAAAATATCAAGTCAAATAAATCTCTGGGTCCAGAAGAGATACCAGCTAGAGTATTCAAAGAGTTAGCACTGGAAATAGTACCTTATCTCAAAATAGTTTTCAGTAAGTCAGTCATGGCATTGTACCTAAGGAATGGAAATTAGCTGTGATGGACTTCTTAGATAGCCAGAACTTGGTAAGTAAATATCAGCATGGCTTCAGGAAGACAAGATCTTGTGAAACACAGCTCGCTCTGTTCGTTCACGATATACTAAGATCAGGAGACCGTAAGACTCAGATGCGGTTTTCCTCGACTTCATGAAGGCTTTCGATAAAGTTCCGCACAGTAAGTTAGTGAAGAAATTAAATGACTGTGGAATTAATCGAAAGATAATCGAGTGGATCAGGGACTTTCTTAATGAGCGTGAACAAATAATAGTTATAGATGGATTTAAATCAGATTCAGTCAGCGTAGCCTCAGGCGTTCCACAGGGAAGTGTAATCGGCCCCCTACTATTCCTTTTATATATAAATGACTTAGATAAGGTTATTAAAAGTAAAATCAAGTTATTCGTGGATGATACAGTAGTTTACAGAGAGATTAACAGTCCTAATGATCAATTATTACTTTCTGACAACTTAAATGCAATTCTCGAGTGGTGTAAAGAGTGGCAGTTAGAATTGAACTTAGGAAAGTGTTCCTTTATGAGATTCTGGGGAAACAAAAACATTGACGCGACGAATTACACTGTTGAAGGCGTCTGGCTAAAACTAGCTGATTCCGTCAAATACTTAGGCATTACTTTAACAAACAATCTCTCATGGGATATGCACATATGAAATATATGTGGGAAGGCTAAACAAAACTAGGATTCATCAAATGCATAGTAGGTAAAAGTGAGGAAAAAGTCAAAGAGACGTGTTACTTCTCGTTAGTAAGACCTCTATTAAAGTACGCGTCGAGCATATGGGATCCGTACGAGAAAGGATCAACCTGAGAGTTAGAAAGAGTGCAGCGAAAAGCTGCTAGATTCGTCAAAAATTATTACGATAGACACAAAAGTATTACAGGCTTGATCAAGACTTAGGATGGGAATCACTAACTGAACGCCAATCACGCTCTAGGTTAAAACTTCTTGAAAGATTTAGAACGCATATATTCTCCAGCGATGTCGAAGAAAATAAGAGCGCTAACTTATATTGGTAGAATGGACCATCCTCGTAAAATAAGAGAGATAGCCTGTAGGACTGAGAGGTACAAAGGCTCGTTTTTCCCTAGAATGATAGCTGAACAGAACAGAAGATACGATAAGAAATCAGCCGACGTAGAGTGATACTATTCATTATTATGCGCTTTCCCTTGGTGCTATTGCACCCCCTGCCACACACCATTGCGGTGGCTTGCAGTGTGAACTGTAGATGTAGATCTCGACAAAATTACCAGTTTCCAGCAATTTGTAATTAGAAAGCGGCAAACACACACGTACCTATTATCTGTCATCAGTAACATGGATGAAATGCCTATTACCGTATATGACCGAATATAGCCCCCCTGTTTTTGGCCAAAAGCGAAGTGCAAAAGTTGGGGGGGGGGGCTATTTTCGGGCACTAAAAATTAGGTGGGTACAAACAAGTGTGCAAAGCTTCAATAATGATGAATTTCATTCGAGTCAGTAAGTGTTTCTATCCATTGTAAGACTAAACTACTCGGGTTGCGAATATTTATTTGCAAGGCTGATTGACGTCACCATATAGGAAGGATTTTTCTATTACCTGATCGCTCTCATTATTTTCAAATTGCAAGTTTTACCGTATTTGCTCGTGTAAGCCGAGACCCCGTGTATTCTGCGCACCCTGGTTTTTGGGCCAGCTCTAGGGAAAAAAATTTATTTGAGCCGAAAAAGGGTTTTTTAAATCACCAATTCCTATTTCTAAAAAATGCTATGCTCAAGTTAAGCATCTTCACATTCCTACGTGACGAATTTATTGGGTGATCTCTCTATATCGGTACTAGCAGAAATCTCGGTAGTCCTCTTTTGTTAAACACGTAACTGTTTTTGTGGTCACATTGGTCATGTTCGGCAGAAATCACTCCGGTAGCGATCATTCTGCTGTACGTAATTTTCCAGCCATATGGTCACTGATCCCTACCGTAGCGGTCGTCATTTTTTTGGCGAACTAAAATTATGATCAGCGATCATTCAATGATCACCACGGTGGCTATGACTATCATAGACGTATCATAGAATAAAGGAAGCACGCCGTATCTGAACATGGTAGGCGTCATCTGCCGTGAGAACAAAACCTCCACCAACCCGAACTGGTCGCGCATGCGCCGTGGCCTCCGTGACGATTGCAGCAGAAGACTTCGTCGAGTTTGGGGAGCACCCGTTAATAAACTTAAAACTCATTTAAAATTTTTATACAATGAATGAAAATGACTAAATACACCGAAATTCAGAAATAGAATAATAGATGCGGCATGGGTGCTAGCTTAACGTATATTTGTTTACCGACACGACATTTTGGGAAAAAAGGTGAACGGCAAATAAAAGAATTCGTGTAAGACACGCACCCCCTCTTTTCCACCAGCGTTTTGGGAAAAAAGGTGCGCAGCTTACACGAGCAAATACGGTAATACCAACAAAATTAACCTTGCCCGAGAATGGACTAATTGCCTGGCTAAGCTCGAATTGTTAATTACACAAACGAAAGATAGATCGAAATATGAGCAAAGTGCGAATTTATATTGCTGCATAAATTGGTATGTTATTTCGACTTGCTAATATTGCTGCATTAATTAGTATGTTATTTCCACTTTTTAAAGTTTATTTTTACTCCCTAAAAATGTATTTTTGTTCATTTCCTTGTCAAATCTTTCTTTCGTTAGTCTATCTGAATTCTGAGGTACAAATCTGAAAACCTTAAAATTCCAATTAGCATGGCGTTTTATCACTCGCTTATTGGTACTTTTTTATTAAATGAGTGCAAGTTTGATATTTCTTCAAATTATACAACATGTTTCATGACATTAAAGTCCTAAAAATAATCGTCCTTTCAGGGTATTAAAATATTTTCTAGATTTGTGTGAGAAAAATGGGTAGGGGGGCTATATTTGGTCAAATACGGTAATTTTGATATGCCCAGCAACTGAACTATTGACTTAAAAGGTGCAAAAACTGTTCTAATAAAAACTACTGGGCATGAAAATACAAGATTCACGGTGCTGCTAGCCTGCATAGCCAACAGAACTAAGTTGAAACTCATGGTGATTTTCAAATGGAAAACTAAGCCAAAAATTAAGTTTCGTACAGGCGTTTATGTTCATTTCCATGAAAAAGGGTGGATGGATGAAGGCAGAATGAAGTTGTGGGTAGATAATGTCTGGAATAGGTGACCCAGTGGTCTACGCAAAGAGCGTAGCTTACTTGTATGTGACATGTTCCGATCCCATGTAACAAAAGACCAAGAAGTGCTTGAAAATAAATAATACAGATATTGCAGTTATACCTGTGGTTGCAACATCTCTACTCAACCTTTGGATGTGTGCCTCAACAAACCATTTAAGGACCATGTTTGTACTGAATGGAATAAGTGGATGGTTGACGGAGAAAAAACTTTTACGAAAGGTAGAAATGTATGTACCGCCCCACCTAATGTTTTGTGTGAATGGATTATAAAATTGTGGAGTGATATTAAAGCAGAAACCATCATCAAGTCATTCAAGAAATGAGGAATATCGAATTTCATGGATGGGGAGGAAGATAATTTATTGTGGGAAGATGATAATGAACTCGAATCGTTTAACATCTGATCCAGAGTGAGACCCTTGCTAGGTTGACAGCACTGAAGTTGCTCGAGATGAATTTCATGAACTCTTTGGGTCGGATGTGGAATACAAGGACCCAGAATGGCAGTGTCGATTTTTTGAGTTATTAATTCATTGGTTTAATTTAAGAAAGATCATTAAAGGCCAAATACATAAACACAAACTTAAATGCTATATTACAGCAGACGTTTCAAATTCTTATTATTTTCATTAGGTAAAATTCCTACTTCTAAACATCTTCAACTTCTGCATGAAAAAATCTATTTTGACAAAATATGCTAAAATGGTTTACAATAAAAAAACCACTACCTCTGCAAGAATAGACTAATAGTATGCATTGCAATGTCACTTGACATCCTGCAGGATGCAAACAAGAATATCACATATAAACCACATATTAAGTAGGAAGCTCATTCATTCTACTTTGTAACAAAAATTGATTATACTAACCACTATTCTTTCTTAGTATCAAAAAAGAGAAGAGGTCCAGGATCCAGGATGTCAGCTGTAGACTGCATGTTCAATGGCCTGGTATTCAACTCTTGAAGCCACACTTCTGAAACAATAACATCCAAATCAGAAATCTTGCACCAAAAATGTCATGCTCATAATATGGCACAAAAAGTGTAATATAAAAGAAATACTTCTAAAAGCAGTATCATGTTATTAAGAATTCCGCATCAGTGAGTCCAGATTAGTAAATTTGTGATAAAATCCTAACTTCTCAGCAATAACTAGAAATAATGCACCATATAGAAAAATTCTTTTATTTTACGGATCATTCTGAAACGACGGACTCTTAGAAGTTCACGCATATAAACTATTTGGGCATTAAGTTTCTTATCAAAAAGATATACGATTAATAACTTAAATACCATAATACAAAAATTATAAAAGCAAAATTTAGTTGCGTACGATATAAGGAGTCAATAATGATGCAATTTATTCTAATCACCGCAATAAACAGTAAAAACATCATTTACGCATGCATTCCATCTAATGTATCCATTATTACCTCCAATTATGGAATGCATAGCGAGCTAATTATATTTAGCTTCGGATATCAAATATACGTAACACCTAATCAAGATTATTAACCTTCATCATTCCCAAATGAATAACTTGCAATTTTGAACGACACATCACCATCACTTATGCCGCATGGCGGAATGAAATTTCAAGCGCCATGAGGATTGATATTTAGTAACTCTCATTAGGTAGACGGAGAATAATTAGTTCTTGTCGGCATATTTAGGAAAATGTTAATACGTTACAAAGATTAAAAACTCAGCAAATTTCCACCGTAGAATTCGATCACCATCTCCTCTGCGCTCCTTCGGTTGAACCGGCTCCAAAAATATGACGATCGAAATGATTTCGGTAAGGGAGTAATGCGAACGATTACAATTATAGGAGATGCTATTCCGAGCTTAATAATTTGCGTAAAACAGAGAAAATGTTTTACAGTTTACACCCTTAAATTATAACTATATAATTTCTCCTAATAATGCAATTTTTGAAAACATTTTTTCTTATAAGTTCGAGGCAGGGTCGGTCTTAGTGACCATAGGCATAGGCAATCGCTTAGGGACGCCGATACCAAAGGGTAGATGCAAGCACGTGTGAAAAGAGTCACATCACAAAGAGGGCCACAAACTGCTCTCGTCCCATATTCTGACGGAATGATGACCAGAAGGCACAGAATAAGAAACACTGGCGCACACACTGGGAGGCCCACCGGGTTCGGATCTCCCCTTGGAAAATTGTGATTTTTTCTAAACTGTGAAATCATACATATTTCTTTTAAATTTGGGTTCATGGGCGCCGACAAAGAGGAATAGGAGACGGTTTGTCTCCTTTGTTTTTTTAACATAGATATAATTAAATACGCGACATGTAGGTATTGATATATCTTGCATACAACTTTTGTGCTTACCAAATATTTTGAACCCCCTCCTTGAGAGAATCCTGTGTGCGACACTGGTAAGAAAATGGTCACTTCAGGCTCTTTCTCTTTTTTACATATGAAGGGGTAAAGCGTTACGACCCTGGATCTCTAATAGTTTCCAGATGGAGGGGGAAATTATCCTGGGGACGAAGTAATGAATGAATTTCGAGGAAAGATTTTTCTAAGTAAGAATTTTTGAATTCCTTCTTGAAAAAGGAAAGGGCCTTTTAGACATTACAGCAATTGAAAAATATTTTTGCTGCATTTTACTTAATTTTATGGTAATTTTTATTTATCTTCTGTAATTTTATTGAAAATTTCTTAATTTACTGGTTTACAAATATGAGGTAGGTTTGGAAATATTGCTTTCAAGTTAACAATCTGATGTGTCCAGCACGTGACTTTCTCCGGACAGAGCAATGAATATGATTGCTCTCGACATCAGCGTCCCCAAGAATAAATCTCGGTAATTACACTCGTGAATAATTTTTAAACATTTTCAATAGTCTTTATTTAAAAGAAAATTATTAGCTGTTTCTATGGAAAACAAAATGTCGATGCGGAATTAAAATTACCCTTGGCAGCCTACGTAACGCTATCAACAATTAGAAATTTTGTCATAGCATCGGAAACAATGTTATCACTTAGCGACTTATTTAATAAATTTAGAAGAAAAATCAAAATATCTCTTAAACTATGGATTTTATGAAAAAACTAGAGAAGCCTGCATTTCAAAATTGAAATGTTGCCAGCATTTTTAATAATAAACACAGAGAAGCTTGAAAGTTTATTGTCATTATTTTTTAAACTTCATATCTACAATACTTAAATACTTAGCGTAAATGTCCGTCAACATGACGGGAAAGAAAATTATATTGGCCTATCCCCCTCCCTTCCTTCCTTCCCCCCACCCCTCCCTCCTTCGCCGTCCCTCCTTTCCTCCCTCCCCACCCTCCTTCGTCCCTACTCCCTCCCCTTCCTTCCTCTTGCTCCCTCTCCCACTAATTTCATATCTACTTACGTACTTAGCGTAAATGCTCGTCAATATGACGGAAAAGAAAATTATATTGCCGTATTCCCCTTCCGCCCCTCCCTCTCTCTCCCTCCCTCTCTCTCCCTCCCTCTCGCTCGATGCATCTACGTAAATGCTTCGTATTTATATCCTATAATGTATGAATATTAAGGCAATAATAGGAGTCAACAATGACATTTGTTGTCCAGGAAACTTATTGATAAAAGCGCGATATTTGGTCAAAATCTATCACATATTCGTTAAATATAATTTCAAACGGAAAGTGTAAATCGATTATAAGAATAAGAAACCTTGTACATTCTTCTTTAAAACAGTCCAAGTACGGTGATTGTAAGTCAATGTTTTCTAATTTTTATTTGCAAAAGAGTGAAAGTCTGCAAGTCCTAATTTTCTATCCTATGACGTATGAATATTGAGACAAAATAGGAATCTCGAGTCTCAACAGTGACATTCGTTGTCCAAGAAACTTATCAATAAAAGCGCGATATTTGGTCAAAATCTGTCACATATTCATTAAATGGACTTTGACCTTCTGGGGCCCTAAGCTATGTAAAGTTTATGAGGTCCCTAAAATTCAACGGCATTCTAAAACGCAATTTCTGATCCAATACCGCTAGATTTTTTAATTTTTTGTCGTTTCAAACACTTCCTTAATATAAAACAATAATATTTTGACAATTATTCACAGGATTATGACAGTAATCACACGTAACAACTTCAAGTCGGCCAACACGTGAGGTGGTGAAACATGCTGTTACCACAATATATTATGCTTTCTTGTTAGGCACAAATTGTATAAAAAATCCTTGCTAGGAAAAAATTATTTTGGTCCAAAAAGCTTCATGCCCTCCCTGGAATCCTCCCCCCTTGTTGAGAACCATTGATTTAAAAGATGTTTTATTTGCAGATTTTCTTTAATTTTACTGGGATAATTTAAAATGTCTGACCCGAGAGGAAGTAAGTTAGTTTGACTCTGCTGTCCAAAAATGAAAAAATTGCAGGAAGCATTGATTTAATTACTGAAAGACACTATTTTGAAGCATTTTGAATGTGGTACTAGCAGTGCGACAACAACGTGACATAGTGTCATGGCTGCTTTATCCAATGGGCAAAGTGGGCAGCTGCCCAAGTCTCCCTGATTTTAGGGGCCCCCATCGCGCAAGCATCAATGCCATGTGTTTAACCTTTACAAGGCGAGTTACGTTCTACAGTACAACAAAATTGTATTAATTCTTTAGCATTAGGCCGGGTTCACACGATGCGAGTTCACGCACGAGAAATGACTAGTGCGAGCTCTCGAATGGGCACTCGAACCGTCTGAACACTTCACGTGCGTGCACGCACCAGTCCACGCATGCGCTCGAATCACTTTTAAACCTGCTTAAAATTTTTTTGTGCTAGTCGAGAGCTCGCACGAGACGTCACGCAGTGGGACCAAATACCAGTAAACGTGGACAAAACTTAAATCCAGTCCCCAGTGCTGTAGTTCAAGTTCCAACAGACGGTTATGAAGAAATTTATTCTGTACAAACATTTCCGCGATGTTTTAGCAAAGGTGCAATGAGCGTGTATTGCTAGTTGCCGTAATCTGTAGGGAGTGTTTGCACATCCATGCACTAATCTTATGAGAGGGTGGCTGTAGGTGGCTGTCCGAGATGGAAGTAATAATATTTTTTATTTTTTCTTTATTGCCGTAGTGTTATTACAAAAATTTAGAGCTTGAAAATTACAATGCATGAGAAATTCTTCTTATTAAATGTAATATTCAAACAAAGCGTGATAAATAAATGAGAACACATTTTTCATTAGACATCATTTTCGTCATCTGATTCATTTTCGATTTCTACATCTATGCACTAAGCCTACCACCCTTATTTGGCGGTAGCGGCCTCAAAGAGGAAATAATTGGATCAGAAGATGTATTAAAAAATTTTCAACAAATCCTCATTGTTTGCTACCCTTGATGTTTGTCGGCATTTTTTCTATATGGCGGGCCACATTCGTTGTTGTGAATGCTTCGGAGGGCCGCATTGAAAATCACGAGAACTTCGACGGGCCAGCTGGGCGTTTAATTCAGAAATTACCTAGAGATTCTGTGGTCTCATATTAGTGAAAATCAATTCTAATTAGTTGAATAGCGTTAAAACCACCAGAAAAGGTTTTGAGACTATAATATAACTGACAAAATATGGAATTGACCGTGTTAAATTATTCCGATCACTTATTGAACATGGCTTCGCGGGCCGCATAAAACGCTCTCGGGGACCGCATGATGCCCGCGAGCCGTAGGTTGCCTACCCCTGCTCTATACTATCTTATTCTTGCGATGTTTACATGTTACACAGTCGAATCATTCAGAAATAGGCATTCTTTTTCGAAATTTTACGGATTTTTCGTACTCTTTCCGGACGTTGCGAAGGCGTCCGTTATTGTTGCCTCCGATTCAATTAACCTTCGAATTTAGCTGCATGAAAATTCTCATTTAATTACCTTTGGATGAACTTGGCATTTCATTAGATGCAGCTGCAGCAGCCGTTACAGTGGGAATAGAAATAGTAATTGATTGGTCAAGCCAGTTATTGTTTTTATGAAAGAAACTGTACTCCTTACGACAACTTTCTTCCCACCTCTTTCTGACAGTAGCATACTGCTTGCGAGTCTCCGATTTCATTGCCTTCCAGTCAGCTTCTGTTATATCTACTTCTAAGGCGCCCTTGATGTGAAGATCCACGTGCTCGTACCTCACATCCCAACTATCAGGAGACTTTTCCATCAAAAGTCTGAAGAGTTCTCGACGTTTAATAGTGAATGACATGTTGTTTTGTGAATGTTCTGAGGACATCTGAAAACACTTGTGGGGCAAGACGATTCCGAAACTGATCTCAGTTCATAACATAAAGTATTAGAAGCCCCACTTTCGCCACGTTTCGCGATCCACTTTCTCACCCAACACCTACTTTTACGTTTCCTTTTAATCCTTGATATCAATTCCTCAGCTATTATTGCACAAACCACGTTGACACCTTCACTTACCGGATCCATTTTGGGAACTGAAATCATTCGAGTCCGTTGCATCGTGTGAACGCTACCACGCATGCTCCATTCGAGTTCGCCTACTTGTGCCATACCACGCACTCCTCAACTCGTGCATGAACTTGCATCATGTGAACCCGGCCTTAATGTCAACTGAAAACGAAATTTTGGAGTTGATAAACTTTAATGATATCATTGAGGCCGGGTAGAAATGACAACGCAGTCCGATGTGATCTCTTCGAGAGCAGGAGTGAGACTGGGTTCCTCCCCACTACCTTCCCAAACAAACCATCTCCTATTGGCTGCTGCTAACTGGCGTACGCCAAGAGACTTTAGCTAGTGAACCGACTATAGTGCATGGATGTGCAAACACTCCCTACAGATTACGGCAACCAGCAATACACGCTCATTGCACCTTTGCTAAAACATCGCGGAAATGTTTGTACAGAATAAATTTCTTCATAACCGTCTGTTGGAACTTGAACTACAGCACTGGGGACTGGATTTAAGTTTTGTCCACGTTTACTGGTATTTGGTCCCACTGCGTGCAGGTTTAAAAGTGATTCGAGCGCATGCGTGAACTGGTGCGTGCACGCACGTGAAGTGTTCAGACGGTTCGAGTGCCCATTCGAGAGCTCGCACTAGTCATTTCTCGTGCGTGAACTCGCATCGTGTGAACCCGGCCTGATGATTTTGCTAAAATCAAAGCCAGAAATAAATTTCATTACAATTTGCAGCATTAAGATGATTGTTTTTATTTTTATTTAGAAAATTGTAAAAACCTTTAACAGCTACTTCGACTTGTAAGCTCAAGTCACATATCGGATTGTGAGCAATAGACACACAAAGGACGTACAAAGTATTTTTTGTGTTGGTATGTTTAGCATTTCATACTTCTGATTTGAATGTATAAAATGTTAAGTTCTATGTTTAAAAAAATAATTTAAAACCAAGATAATTTTCACATTATGTGCTTTTAATCTTTTCCCATACTTTTCGCTTTTGTTAATATAATAAATTTTGTACTAGTATTAAAATATAAGATCTATTATTACAAAAGGTAAAGTAAATGGAGGGGGATTTGCTTAGGGCCCACCATTGCCTTAAAGCGGCCCTGCACAGTATCTGAAGGAACACCTATTAAAAATGCTACATTGGAACAAACATCAAAACAATACTGTCCATAGAACAGCCAGGAATTGGATTAGTTACATCTACATCGTTAACAGAAACTCGTGTTGAAAAAGCAGAATCAAGTAAAATGTGCTTCATCGATTGTACGACATTATTGCCTCCCTTAGAAAAACAATTTAATTTATTTGTAGGTTTTTAGTGCTGTTAATATAAAAGTTGTATAACGTAAAAAAGTAATTCTTATTTACTAATAAAAATCTTAATATATACAAAGTTTTGTTATGATCTGGTTATTAGTTTTTGACAAGACAGATTTCCATTAATTACCAGTTTATGCATTCATAAATTATAATATGGAGAGGTTATATATGTTTTCAGACTATCCCATGTAAATTTTTTGCGTTAAACGCCATTGTTTCTTCTCCTTTGCCGGAGACTTCTTCAGGGTGATCTGGCCAGGTGTCCTCATGTAGACTTTATATATACTACGGTAGCAGAGGAGGGGTGGATGGTTTATAGGAAGGGGAGGGTTGGTGGTGGGATGAGTTTTGTTGTGGCATTCGTCTTTCATGTTGTTTACTATAACTGGGGCCCAAGTGTTGCTCAACTTATGGCCAGTCTCTGTTGAAATTCTTTCTGTGCTTTTTTATTTCTAATGCCTCCTGTATAACTCGTTTTCCGTAAAGTTTTTCTTTCGCGAGAATTCTTGTTTTCGAAATCTATTTCGTGTCCCCCGGCAGCGTGTTCTGTTACTGCTGATTTGTCAGCATGTTTGAGTCGAATGGCTCTTTTGTGTTCTTCTACTCATGTCTTGATTGTTCTCCCTGTTTCCCCTATATAAATTTGATCACAAGTCCTGCATTAATAATATGGAGGTTTTACAGTAAAGCTTTTTATAGTGAAATTCCATTCATCAAAATTTCCAAAAATCTGATTCCTTCCATGATGATATATAGAGGCTTTAATGTATATGTTCATTAAGCAAACACATAAGTGGCATTCTGTCAGACAGCTCATTTAGTGTGAAACAGCCAAAATAGTTAAACATGCCATATCAATGTTCAGTATTTTTTCTTTCAGCTGTTTAATAGAGAAATATAAGACTGATTTTCTGCTAACACTCAATAGCATATCTGCCATATGCTACCCATTATCTTTCCAGGTTCAACTCCAAATAACAACTTACTTTGTTCACCCAGCTTCTTAGGCAAGTGGCTGATTCACTAAAGGTGGTGTAACCCTGATTAATCATGTTACAGATTTAGCTACACAGGCCACACTACCTACATAAGTTATATATGCATACTTGTTATTACATCAATAATGCATGTCACAGGTTCTTTTATTGTATAAGAATCACTGTCAGAGTAATTAAATTATTTAAACCATTATGAAATTAAAAGGACAGTTTCGTTTTTATTATGGTAATCCTGTTTATTAACTTGTGATTCAATGTGAAATATTTTCCCTTTGAATATCGATGGTAAATCAATTGGAAAAAATAACAAGATTTTATTTGTTAGTAATACTATTAATATTAATTAAATTATCATCCCTTTCTAACAAACTGTTTTTGCATGATATTGCACCTACATTTTTCTCAGTAGCTTTTCTTCTTATGATTGTAGGACATCCTACAATAAAATTATTTGTACATGTAATTAATGCAATCGCCAGACCAGAGATAAATATGAAGAAACCTGCCAGATAAAAAGATAAATTCCATGTATTTGTGATGTCATACAGCCACCCTGAAAATACACAACACTTTTATCAGTAATTGCTCAATATCCCTAGGAATAAAACTTAATAACTGCCTTTAAACATAATAACCCATAAATGAGAAAATTATCAATTAATTATAGTTAAGGAATTTTTGTATAAATTTTATGTTCTTCATTTGGTATATACCAAGAAGCTGAAACACACAGTTCACCAGTTAATTTAATCTAGCTTGCTCATTGCTTTGATCTCTCTGTAATTAGCCGAATAGAGAGAATTATGACCATGGGATGATACATAAAATGCAAAAAAATTCATAATCAGGAATCATTTGAGAATTAAGATGTCTACATTTCTTGGTAATTGGTAATGTGTTTGTGTTTCATCAAAGTACATATGCTCACCATTGCTTAGAGATATGAATTTGATAAATGATGAAAAACATTGCTTACCTGCTAATGGAGGACCAAGAAGATTTCCTAATCCTTGGGTGAAGAGTATAAGCCCATATGCCATTGTGAAACGGTCTAATGAAATCAGTTCAACAATGAGAACAGGAGTAAAGGAAAAATTGGAAGCAAAGAATAAGCCAAACAATGCAGAAGCTGTAGCCAACATGGGATAAGAGTGAGTTAAAAGTGGCATGATGCCAGTAAATATGCCACAGAGGCATAAACATAATGCATATGTTTTGGTTACATTCATCCATGGTTGGTCTCCAGCCCATCCTAATGCTATCTGAAACGTAAAATAAATAAAGAATATGTGAATACTTAATATGTTCCTGTGTAACCAGGGATGGATCTACAAACATGCTAACAGAGCTGCAACCCTGAGCCCTTGGGATCAAGGGGTCCACTTTGCACAAAAAATTAAAATTTACAAAAATAGAAAATTATGTATACATATATTTATATTTGGGAGTAATCAACATAAATAAACAAAACTAAATGGAAGTAGAAAATCTTTAGTTGAAAACTACCTTAGTTCTTTAAAAAATAAATGCTGCTTATTCTTTATGCCCTCAAATGAGTTCTGAGCTTCTGAAATTCCTCATCTATCACTATGGTTAACGTACCATTTTATAACTTTGATAATAACTTATTTCTAAGTTGATTAAATTAAAGCTGATATTAATCAATTACTAATTCTTTACTTAGAGGATATGCCAAGTTTTTCTGAATGTTTCTATATAAAAAATACATTTATTATGTTTCTAATTATAAATCATTTCTTAAAAATGTTAATATAGGTGGTGTATGTACTTTTGATAATTTAGAAATACAGGTATTAGCATTCAATATTATAACAGAGTTAAACTGGATGGTGTTATGAAACAATGCCTTACCATTCCAATTGTATTTAGAATACCAATGATGCTTATAAGCATAGAGGCTTCAGGCTCGGTATATCCCAGCCCTATAACATGTTCAGCCAGATAAAAATATGGCACTATGAAGAATGTGAAAAGCAGAAATGTAGAAAAGCTCAGAAGCATAAAATGCCATTCTAGGAACATAGAAAAGTCCATCAGTTCTCCCATTATTTGAAAAAAATCTCCACACCAAGCCTGAAAATAGGAAATCTTCTTTATAAACCTCAAAATAATCAGTACAGAAGATAATTTTATGTAATGTTAAAAAATATAAATGTTCCAATGAGATATGTATTTTTACTATAACTAGAAAAAATAGTGAGTTCTTTATGAATTTAGGAAAACATCTGTTTAAAATATTCTAATAAAATAATTTTTTCCAACTCACTATCAAGATAATGTTGACATATGTTTCAAAACTTACAAAATAATTATAATACTTTGTAGGCATAGTGTAAAGTAAACTTCTTTTAACATGAATAAAAATTATTATGCAAGCCATAGAAATTTAAGATACTAAAGTAACATATTAAAATAAAAATAGATGCATTAAATATTAGTTAACTGTTTTATTTCCACTTTTGTTGATAAAATATGATAAATTATCTAATTAATTAAAATTAATCCATAAATCAGCATAACTGAAAGATGCTAACCTTTTTATTTTCCTTTGCAAGTGGTGTTAATGCACTTTCGTAAATATCAGGGCAAGATGAAGCTTTTAGATGGTATTTGTTATTGTGTATTATACCACTTCTAAAGGTTATTGAGTTTCTGTAACATATGCAGTAGATATATGAAATACGTTTTGAAGTTTTGTTAAATTTCCACCAAAAATACTGATAAAATATAACAAACTTGATGATTTATTATTTAATATTGTTTCTTTTATTATTTACACCCTTGATAAAGCTTGTTGTTACCTCATAATTTTGAAATATTGCAATGGGAGTAAAGAAAATTTCAATTTAATACATTAATTAACAATTAATTTACTATGAGAGTCATTAATGGTAATATTATATTTTTTTAATCCCAGCAAGATAGTCTGCTGCTTATTCAATATAATCTCGTTCGTCCCACCCAGCTATCAATTAATAATTTGGTTATTTAATTGATTTCATTATGCAATTACTATTATCTTTAAAGATAATAATATCACAACAAATTTATTTGTAATTTACAAATTTTCCTTTAATGAACGAATACACCCAAAATTCTATGGCTCTTACTAAGCTATGGAAAGAAATATTTTCTATGTGGAATGTATAAAGAGTATGTGACTAAATTTAAGCGATGGTTTTCAGTATTAGAAATAAACTTAATGGTCTATTTATAAATTTACCTTCGAAATCTTAAGCCCTGCAATTGTTCTATTGGGGAAACTGGTCGAGGCGTTTGCTGAGGGTTGTCGATTGCTTTCCTCATATCTCTCTTTTTTAGTGCATCAGAGGGTATTTTTTTCACAGCCATCGTAATGTTGGAGGATTCCGTAATTTGAGTGAAATATTCGGTAGGTGATTTTAACTTTTCATCTATCACTTCCTTCCTGTATCCAGAGTTCGCTTCGTTGATGAAATAATGCGATCGGGCTTTGTTTTCAACCGAAGGTTTTGGAGAGGATGCAGATAGACCATAGGCAGATAATCCGTTAGTCTCTACGCAGGTAGACAAATCTCCTAAGGATACGGTCACGGCATCCCGAGACTTCAAACCTCTTTTGGAACGTATCGACCTCTTGGACATTGAGTACGAACCTCTCTCGACAAAGGAAGAGGTTTCCGCTGTAGCTGGCAGAAGACGATGGTTGGTGCCTACATCTTCATCTATCGCTTCGTCCGACTCCTTCGCCTCGATGGTCGCATTTTCACCGTAATCTGGCTCCCGCATGACCGCGCCGCAGACGCACATCTGCAGGAAGGCCCCGGCGAGGATGAGAGTGGTCCCGCGCCATCCGTACTCATCTATGAGCGCCTGGGTCAACGGGGCGAATAGGAAGGTTCCAATTCCAGTGCCGCACACGCCCAATCCATTGGCCAGAGATCGTTTCTTGTCAAACCAGAAGGCGACGCAGACCACGGCCGTCACGTAACATAGAGCTAATCCAAGACCGGAGAGAACGCCGAAGGTGAAGCACATCGCCTCGATGGAATCGACGAAGGACGAGAGGACGAATCCTGCGGCGGACACGAGCCCTCCGAGAATGGTCATCGAACGGCAGCCGAAGCGGTCGACCAATGCGGAGGCGAGAGGTCCGGACATAAGGGGTATGGCCATGAAGAGAGAACCTATGACGGAAGTCTTGCTCTTGCTGGCGCGAAAGTATCGAAGGAACTCTATGTATATGATGCCGAAGGAAAAACTCACGCCGTCCGCGACCAAGCTGATTCCCAACGAGGCGACGACCACTACCCATCCCCATCCTCCGTCCGGGGCTCGAACCTCGCTCTTTTGGTTAGCGTCTTTGTTTTTATCCTTCACATCTCTTGAGCTACTCCTTAAAGTTGACGTCTTCTGTGTTCCACCCAACAGGCTCACCGACTCTCCGCTGGTAGAATACCTTACGTCTGGAACGTGGAGCAAGTCCTCACCTAATCCACGATTCTGTTTATAATTGTATCTTAGCGGAACGGCATTGAGAGGAACTGGGTTTGAACGACTATCGCTTACTGAGATTACCGAGACCCTCGACCTTTCGTCGGCACCCGTTTTTGTCTCCATGGTTCCCGGATGTTATTTTTGAATTTATACTAAAACATAATTGGTTCTAGAGCACTACTAATTCAAGGTTGGGGTAATGATCTAGTCCACCTCTTGGGGCAACCTAACAGAAACCGAGGGGTTATAAGTGTTTCTGAGGGCAAATGGATATCGCAAAGTACTTCGTTTCCGCTTTCTGCGGTGCAGCCAGGCACTCTCAGCACCAACATCAAGGACGGTGGTTCGTGACAGCAAGTTTCGGTAGGATGGTATGATTTTTTAGTGTTTCAAAAGCGATGTCGCTGCTATCCCGTCTTTGGCGGCAATCACAGCTGAAATGAGAATTTATGAAGTGAATTATACAACCCTTATGCAAAATGGAGCACTTTATGATTACTTTCATAGAATACGGTTGCGGTATTTTAACAGTAAAAAATAATTCCGAAATATTACGTAAAAATCCAAACTACCACACAAACTTCATTTTCAAAGGAACTTAAAGATAAATTTAGGGAGCAAATCACCAGTTATCTACATTTTAAATATTCTGTATTATTCGGGCTAATATATTACTTTTACATAAAATCTATCAATTTTGTGTCACTTACCTGTGTACTTACTTGTACCATTTTGAAAGAAAAACTGCTACATTTTGCGAATTTCTGATTTGAAAAAATAATTTTCCGTTCTTCATTCGTTTATGATCTCACGAGTTGATTCGTGCGTGTGTATATCGTATCAGTGGCAATAAGTTGAAAATTAACGAAAAAATCTGTCCTAGAAACCGATACAAATTATTCCATTCCTAACAGTACTGCCAGTCTCTATCGTTAATTAAAAGTCTGCCCGGGATATTTTTGATACAGACCAGTGCTTTTCGATAATTTTTCATCGCATACTTACTTTGCAGGTGTATGAGAAACGGTTTAGCTGCAAGGTGCCTGTAAACACTTCACTAGAGTTGACAATATGTACACAACTGATAAGTATCGAGATTTCAGAATAGATTTTAAAACTATTTAAATGCTACGCCTAAATATCAAACATACAAAAACATTGAAATGTGTATGTACATACACTAGAAAAAATTATAAACATATCTGAAATGAAAATTCTCAGTAAGTCACCATAAATATCTACATGATCATCTCAATTCTTGGATTAATACTACTGTCCTTTCAAAAAGTCTAGATACCCGAGTTTAAAGAGGTATAACTCGAAAACGGTAAAAGCGATTTTGATGCGGTGAAAATTAATGGGTAGAGAATTTATTTCTACGTTAACTGATATACATTCCAAATTTTTATTTTCCATTAAATATTTTATACTGCGCATTATTTGAATAAAAACACGTTTTTTAGGCATGAAAACCCGATAAGACTATTTTGAATGCTTACAATTCCGAAACCCTACAATGAATCAAATTGAAACTTTGACAGTACTTAGCTAGATCTATTGTAAATAAGTATGTGGAAGCGTTATTTTATAACATTATTATTGATATCCGATTTTGTTACATTTCTGAAATCCGGCTATCTTCGCCATTTTTTTATTGTTTTCGAAGTATGAAGTACCGTTGTCAGTGGATAGATACATATAATACATATTTGCAAAAAAGAACATAAGAAATTAAACACCGAAAAAGATATAGATTTTTATTTAATATTCATTTTGCGCGTGCCGGAGGGAATGAAGTCTCTATGGCAAATGGAGGGAGAAAGGGTTTCCGAGCGCACGCTGTTGCCACGTCTAGCTCTGTATGTTGGTGAAAGCAAATTTTCTTAGAAGTAATTAATGCAAGTAAAAATAGTCCAAGCCCCTTCGTGTGAGCTGTGGTTTTATGTTGCTCTTACTGTTTTTCACTGAGGCATTACGGACGTTACATGGGTATTAACAACATGTGTCCCAGAACGCGATTTTCCGATCGGGAGATTCGCATGATTTGAATGCGATATGTTTTTTCCAGTCGAAGGCGGATATAAGCGGTAATAAACGTTATCCAGTACATAAGTTTGTGTCAAAGTGTCTTGGAATAAGTTTGATATCTGTGAAAAGAATTGGTGCAAATCACAGGAAAAGTGAAAAAGAAAATTCTTTTGGTGATTCTCCATCGCCTAAAAAAAGGCGGAGTTTAACAGGACGTCCGAGGCTTTTTATTCACCAATTTACTGTCGGTGTGATTAGGAGAGCCGTTCATGATTTTTATTTGAAGAAAATGTTTCCTACTCTCCATAATGTCAAACAAAAATTGCAAGACTCGATGCCAGATTTTCCGGAGATGTCCATTATACACTCAGATCGATTATAGGGAACGATAAAGGTTTTCGTTACAAAAAACTAAACAAGAAGCCGGTTTTAATGGAATCCCACACGGTAGCGGCAAGTCGGCATAATTTCTTGCGAAGAATTAGATTCTTACTGAATGGTGGTTATAAAATATTTTAAACGGACGAAACTTATTTATACTTTTAAAAAAATTGAAAATGTAATTTACATAATTATTTATTACATTTGTCATATAATCTTTGATTTAATTTATAAAATTCTCTACTTGCAATATAACAGTTTATATAAAACAAAGGAGAACTCATTAAATGTCATGTCTAGCAATACATGTAGAAGACGTGGCAACAGCGCGTGCTCAGAAACCCTTTCTCCCTCCTTTGCCATAGAGACTTCATTCCCTCCGGCACGCGCAAAATGAATATTAAATAAAAATCTATATCTTTTTCGGTGTTTAATTTCTTATGTTCTTTTTTGCATATATGTATTATATGTATCTATCCACTGACAACGGTACTTCATACTTCGAAAACAATAAAAAAATGGCGAAGATAGCCGGATTTCAGAAATGTAACAAAATCGGATATCAATAATAATGTTATAAAATAACGCTTCCACATGCTTATTTACAATAGATCTAGCTAAGTACTGTTAAAGTTTCAATTTGATTCATTGTAGGGTTTCGGAATTGTAAGCATTCAAAATAGTCTTATCGGGTTTTCATGCCTAAAAACGTGTTTTTATTCAAATAATGCGCAGTATAAAATATTTAATGGAAAATAAAAATTTGGAATGTATATCAGGTAACGTAGAAATAAATTCTCTACCCATTAATTTTCACCGCATCAAAATCGCTTTTACCGTTTTCGAGTTATACCTCTTTAAACTCGGGTATCTAGACTTTTTGAAAGGACAGTAGGAACAGAAATGATCTAGTCTGGTTCCGTAAATTAATGAAACAATAAATGCATGTATTTTATTAGATCCACATATCACCTGATAATACACGGCGTACTACTGGTTTGAAAGTATCGATAGACAGCTCTGGCGCTAAGGCTATGGAATTCTGAATTATCCGCTGTAATTGTTGATGAGATTAAAGGAGGGCTTCCAATAATCCAGGCAGAATTTCCTCAAGTCTGACTCCAGCTTGTGCCGCAATTGAGCAAGGGTTGAATGAATTGACTATTTGTTGCCACAGCATTTTTACAGAAAAATAAATATGAATAAAGTTTTTACTTGTTTACATTTTCGAATTAACATGCTCAATAAATCCAAAATCTTTTATGGTTAATTAAATTCTGGTTTTCCGATATCGAAAAGAAGCTATTTCAATTCAAACGACAGGATTTTCATTTCAGTAAATAGGCTTTCATTTAGACACCGTACACAAAATGAAACAATTAATAACACGATAAAATTATTTATTCAAAACGTAAAAGTTCATAATGAAAAACACCAATTTACAATGATTTAAAAATATATATGAACCTAATCACGAGAGAAGAATGATCTATATAATAAAAGAAAACACGCTTGCTCAGGATAAGCGAAATAAATCCATAAAATGTGTGACTTTACTCTTTTGTAAGTGACAGCAAGTAAGATTTAAATAACATTCGAATAAAATGTAACAAAAAAGTATCATGGCCTAGGGCAGGGATGGCACATACGTGGCACGCGTGCCAGAAGTGGCACGCTTGCGATTTTATTTGGCACGCGTAAGCTTGTATTTTCTGTATAAAATATGAAGTTTCTTAGAGGAGTAAACTAGTGGCACGCGAAAAAATCCGATGATTCACATTACTTCCTTGGCACGCGAGACAAAAATCATTTGCCATCCCTGGCCTAGAGCATGCGATACGATACGAAAATATTTCACTCATTTACCCATGATAAATTATTCCTTATCCCGTGAGGATCCGCTCGGGGTCTTGTGATGGATGTTATTATGCTACATTCAGCCATGGAATCGTATTTACGGGACTTTATCGAATTATTATATTCTCCTAGCAATCCATCGACTCGGCTTGGTTAAAAGAAAAGAGGGCTGACATAAAAACGGACCTTAAAACTAAGAAATACGGACGATTTTAAAATTCTGAGATTGATTATTTCCTCACAAAACCTCCTGTAAAGGGGTATCCAGAAATTGGGTCAGAGAGAGAGACCCTGACCCTGGCAGAGACCTTGGCAAAAACGTCGATGAGGGAGTTCAGAGGGAGAGTGAAAATAACGGGAGGGGAATGGGTGGGAGAAAATAGGAGTTATGGAGGTCAGGGGCTGCTTCAGTCCAATTTTTTGGCGCACGGTTAAGAGTGAAGGGGCGGGCGGAGGAGATTAAAAATTATTAAAGGGAAAAGGAAGAAAGTGCCCTGCTCGAATCGGGACGGGAATAAAGTGCACGCCTCTTGGACGGATTCCAAATATAGCGCGATAACATGCAGACCCATTACACAGAATCGCTTTCGGCATTTCGGGATGTGAAAAATAAGGGAAACGAAATGTCCCTTAGCATCGATCGCGGAGAAGACACGACTCGAGATATCGATTTATCTTCCTTCGCGATAATAGGTTAGACCGCAAGAATCGACGATGATGAATGAGATAGTTTTTTTATTGGTATCGATCGACAGAAAGACAAGCATTGCGTGGCCATTAAACCCGGAAAGGCAACTTTATTGCTTGCGGTCATGTGTTTGCGGTAAACGTCAATCCAACCCTGCTCGAGAAGTGGCGAACTAAAGAAGCGGCTGGGTATAATCGATCCTTAAACTAGGCTTATTTTTTAACGATCCATACAAAATTCTCTTTTACGTAAATAGAATAAAATCCTTCCTAGGAGAATACAAGAATACTTTATGCTGTTTCCTATGACCCCATAAATTAGAATTCGAAAGTTTTATTTTTGTGTCTAAATATCCAAGACGGTTGTGTGTGGATAAGACTGGCTCCTCCAAATAAAGGAGTTCATTTAATTCATGTTATCGATGGCTGACAATGAGACGTGTAACTTTAGCCTTTATGTGTTCATCTGAACCGGTTTCATTGCCGCCACGGTTGATTTCGCGACAAATCTCACAAACTCGCGTGCTTATTCACGAACTCTATGATTTAATACGAAATATATGCCACTTTCATAACCTGAATCGTGGTGTTTTCACTACACGAGCGCCAATGCAAGAGCCAAGACTCGATCTTGTGACCTCAGTATCGGGAGCCAGAAGTTCTACGTATCCCTCTATGTATCTATCTCTCTCTCTCTCACTCTTATTCCTTTACGACCTTTACAGACGACGAATCCACGCCAAAATCTATTTCCAGATCGAGCGGGCGTTCTTGATGTATTTTCCCGTTTTACCGAGGGGTGTTTTACAAGTTTTATTACTTTCCATTCCACTCTTAAAGAAAACCTAAAACGAAATGGAAAAATACTTACTTAGAGTCGATTAAAAACCATTTGGAGACGAAACTTGAAAAAATTCACTTTATCTTTCCGATAAATTTAAATACAAATATTTTGTCGAACGAAGGTTTCATTTAATTTGGTTTCGTTTAATTTTTCTAGTGAATTTAACATCGCATGGATTCAAGAATCGCGTGTCTCCTTTAATTAATAATATATATTTCCCTTATATTATTAATAAAATATACCGAATGGATAAGTAGCTTGTGAAAAGGCCAAACAAAAAGCAATCGATAACAAAGTGTACTTTGTTGCTAAACCAAATCAATAATACATCCGAGAAGCATTTTTTATTCTTGTTCAGAAAAACGTGTTTGCATGCGAAACATATTCAATTAATTCAATTTAATTGTCCCTGGTATCTTATATTATATTATTTAATGATTAGATGTTATAAATCACCAACAGGGAAAAGTATGCGCAATAATCCATTTCACGTAGTATTTCCATATTTAAAATAAAATTACAAACTGCTAATTTTCCGTCTGAAGATCAGAAGCAGTAACTCGACCACAACTGGAAGCAGTTTCGTACTGGGAGGTTTTTAATATAATATATACAATTCTAGAGAAGCCTGCGTTTCAAATTTGAAATGTATTTTTAATAATAAACAGAGATGCTTGAAAGTTTACTGAATATTTTTTAAATCAACGGAAGAAGCCTACTATGTACTTTGCTTTTAATAAGACTTTTTACCATCTTCAAGAAGGCCTAGCTATGGGCTATCCTTTGTCACCTCTCCTGGCTGATATTTTTATGAACAACATCGAATGTAAACTGTTTAGTTCTAAAATACCGGAGAGGTTCCCTCAGACAATTGGACCAATTTTTATCTATCCTCAATAGCTTACATCTGTCCATTAAATTCACCCAAGAGATTGAAGTAAATAACCCCCTCAACTTCCTTGATTTAACCATACATTGACACAGCCTACAATTCACAATTTTCAGGAAACCGACGTATACCGATCTCTTCTTTCCACCCCACTCCGCACAAACACGCGGCTTATCACGCTCTAATACACCGGTTAATCCACACCCCTCTCTCACAGGTATAATTCTATAAAGGATTAAATGTCATTAAACAAATAGCCACCGCCAACGGTTTTCCACATAAATTAATCGACACATTCCTATATAGAAAACAGAGGAAACTAACTCTTGAACGTTGTTATAATACCTTGCCTTCTGTTAACAAACCTCGTTGGTATAAATTGCCATATATCCACCGTATTTCCCTGGCTAATTGCGAATTACATCCCCAAAGATAAATTAAGTCCAGCTTTCTACACCCTTACTAAGCTAGGGAAAATTTTATCTAACAATAAAGATAAGTTTGACAAATTATTCAGGAGCGGTGTCTGTAAACTCTCATGTAATGACTGTAACGTCATTTACATAGGGCAAACATGGAGAAATTTCCACGTTAGGACTACCGAACATAGAAAATCTTTCTTTCAAGGGTAATTCAAATCACACTTTGCCAAACACTTACACGAAAACAACCATTCCTCCAACTTTAACCCGGAGGTAATTCATTTCGCAACTAAAGGTCCCAATTTAAATCTTTTAGAACAGTTGGAAATACTTTTACACCACAATGATAACACACTCAACCTCGTTAACGAACTTATTCCCCCCACCCACCCTACAGCCTTCCCCCCCTCCCTCCCCCTGGCTCTACCCATTCATTAGTCCCCTCTACACATTTCCCTCCCGCATTCCCCTCAGATTCCGTATATATTGGCGTTGCTTCTTGTTTTCGTATCTGATGATGTTTAGATATTAGTCGAAACCGGTCGTATCTATTTTAATAAAGTAGAACTTATACCAAGTGATATTTTCTCTCATTTTATTTATTTTTGAAAATTTCATATCTATAATACTTATGTTAGCGTAAATTTCCGTCAATATGACGGGAAAGAAATTATATTTCCGTATCCCTCTCCCTTCCTCCTTCTCCGTCCCTACCCCCACTCCCATCCCTTTCCCTCCCTCTCGCTCCCTCTCACTTCATCTCACTCTTTTCGGGATTTTTTTTGGTCATTGACTTTTAATGCGTGATTCATGCATTTTTGCCAAATTTCAAACTCGTACTTACTCGGAAATTATATTAAATCGCGTCTAGAGTGTGGCTGCAAAAGTGTGTAGACAAGAAAACAAGAATCCTACACCTTTTATAATATAAGACTATTAGACGGTTTCTGCAAGCATTTCAGCCTACATCGTTTCGTGTTTTATGTTAATGACAACATCATTAGTTCTCGTCGTAGTTTAAAATTAATGGCATTTTAATATATCCCTCTGATCAGGGGCGGATCCAGAAACTTCTCAAGGGGGGGCGGGGGGCAATCGCCCCTCCACCTATCGAATCCGCTCCTGCCAACTGCCCTATATTTTGAAAATCCCTACCCCTATCAGAATCCTTCTTTCCCTTGCTATGCAGAACTAATCTGCGGCGTAAAATTGAGGATTTTTGTGCGGAATGAATTTAAGAAAGCGCCCAGTGGAGTGCAATGGAGTTCTCCAAGAAGGGGGCGATCGCCCCCCCCCCTTGGATCCGCCCCTGCCTCTGATACCTATTATAAGCTTACCCCCTATAAAAGCATTGAGCTCGTTGCCTTGGTAGTAGATTGCTGAGACCCAGAAAAATTCCCACTTTTCCCGATAAAAACTAAAAATTTATGCTAAATCTACATGGATTTGAACTTCGTCTTCAAGAATAAGAAACTACAATCTCGTAACTTTCCGATAGTTTAAGTCCCGAGTTATAATCTTGATTGGAAATAATATTAAAAAGCAAATATACAATCCTCTGTACTGTGATATCCGAAGGGACACGAAATATTTACTAGCAATCACGCCAAGATAACGCGGTCAAATCTATACTCGGGTCTTAAAAATGGACGCAGACGCGGGGCTTGGTATAAGTAAGCAAAGCAACGCTTATGGACCGCCAAATAACACAAAAAATATAATTTTTCTTTCCCTTATTTCAATAAAATGTGTAATAAACTAACGAAATTCACGCAGGCAGGTAGTAGAAACCACTTAATTGATTTGAAAACAGCTTATAAAAAACAATACCAATTGAGAGTATTGAAATATACTATGACTGAGTTGTACACATGCTTCTCACTGCTCTCCTGGAACAAAAGTATGACTGCACCAGAGCTACTCACGCACCCAAAGTGTTAACTTTTTTTTAAACTGAGGAGGGCCAAAAAATTATTTGCTCGGGGGCTCCCTACGGACGACTGACGGAAAATCACTTCAGAACAAAGAAAATTATCAAACTCGAAGACAGTGAAATTGAATAGCTATGTTTCTCATTCATAACGTGTAGTATTCTTTATGCTAAAGCTAACTTTTACAAAATTTTAAATGCCATTTTTTAACAAGCAGGTTCCACAAAGTGATTGAGATGTCGTGGAAAAACTTTCAAATCAAACGATTAAGCATAAATCGGAAAAAAAATCTATAAAGTAGTCATCATGAAAGCTATTTATTTCACACAAGAGCTAAACCAAGAAAACAATGCAGCGTAGCAACTACGAATGCGTTCCAGGTTTTACGATCACTTTTAGATGGGATGAAATACGAATGAAGCGAATTGACGGAGAGCAGTGCTCGATGCAAGAGGTATATAGTTAAAGGAAACGTGCACTTCAGCGGTGAAAATTAAGAGAAATAGAAACTTTCGCAAGCCCTCACGGGAAAAATGACACATGACTTCGAGTAACCAATTAGCATAACACTCGGGAATCACTTAGACGGAAGGTGAAACAAAAGAACTGCTGAACAACGTTTCGAACGTTTCTTGCCTCAATGCACCTTGGGCAAAAAAATTGCGTCCCGTGCCGTGCCCAAGAATAGAATTAGCGGTTGGAGTTCGGAGAAATGCTTCCTCAAAAACTGCAAATCTATAAGGAGCAGATAAATTTTCCTTGGCTAAAATCCAATTGATGACGTCGACGAATCGGACAGGCACAAAACGGTTGGTATTACCAGAAGTGAATTTCGTCTACAGAGCAGTTGTCGGCCGTGGTTTTCCATCGAGCAATGATTTACAGGTTCTTTGGTTGGACCAAACCGATCGGTGGATCACTGCTGAGAGCGACTACTTTATAGCGGAAATGCACTTTTGGTAATATGGCTGTACGAATTATCTTCTTTATCAATTGCAATGAACGTTGATATAATGGTTCTCATAAATATCACCTCAGTAATAATAAGAAGAGTGACATGACATAGCTTCTAAATTTTGAAACGGAATTTGCCATTCCTGGCAACACGTATTAGCGTAGCGCGGTTCAACGAGTAGTTCACGCCAGTAATGCATCTAAATGCTGATTTCCAATAGGAAAAGACTCCTACCCGCAAATTAATCGAACAAACGTACGGTTCAAGTAACTTAGCGAACTGTTAATTCGTCATATGTACCACCGTTTAGATAATAAAATAAATGCCACGGTAAATCTTTCGAAATTATTGAATAAGCAGTTTTCCCCCCAGTTTTTAGTGCAGTTGGATAATTTTACTTTATCATATTGTTTTTCTGTATTGTGGAAAAGTAGGAAAGAGCTATTTCAAGCATGAGAGGAATTCCCTTAGAAATGAAGTAAAATAACGCGCATGGTAAGAAAAAAACAGTTTATTTAAGTAGCACGCACGTCCTTATGTGGAACACGCAATACTCGATTTCCAAGTTTTTATGCGAGTAAGGAGAAGATGCAGTTTCGTTACATTTATCTCTTCAACTCTAAAGAAAGAAGGTCGTTCGGCTTAAGACGAGCATGATAAAAGTACCAACACAATTACCGTCATTTTCTATAGTTTTCTTACAAAGTACATACGTTATTTTCAACGAGTCGAAGCTTCGGTAGTATTTTCTCTATTTCTGAAAAATATATTTTTCTATCGACATATTTACTGCACAACGAATATATTTTTCTTAAAATAGTTTAGTTAAAATAAATAACAGAATTACATCTAATTGCATTATAATTGAATTGAATTTTTTCTAATTTAATATATATCTCTTACGTTAGTCATTCAAAAAGTAACATAAAGAAGCAGATCGCAAAATATAAAGATTAATTCCATAAATGGACAACAAAAAGAAATAATTCTCGAAAACTGAAATATGGATATGTTATACTTCTTTTAGCGCGTTTAAAAAATGCGCTTATAGTTTCACTGTGGCGTCGTACTGTCTTTCTGTCTGACCGACTGCCTGTGCATTTGCTTAAATTGATATGGTGACGAAACCGTAAAATATAGAGAGCTGACACCTGGAGGGTATATTTCTCTACTGCTGATTTTTACTTTTCTTTAAAATTAAGTTTTGAAAAATATACAAAATATGTATTCGGATTGAGGACCATGTAAAAGATTTTTTTAGAATATCTCCGAAAGTATAAAAGACGGAAATCTGAAAATTTGAGCATAAATTTTCACATTAATGCCAATTATTCTGTAAAAGTTTTTTAAAAATCTAAAGAGAAAATCGTAATTTATTTTTAAATCAATCGTTTTCAACGAAAACAACCTTCGTAGCAACTGAAGTAAACAAGGTCCACTACAAATACGTAAATATGTTTTATTTCCTTTCTTGTGCACACTGTACATAGTAAATGAAAGGAAATATATTATCTACGACGAAGAAATGACCGTAAATACGTCAGTTTTCCTTTCGTGCCCACAAGGCGCTTTGTAAGTGAACAGGTATTGATAATTTACGAAGAAGAAATGATCATGAACGTTAGAATTACTAAAATGAGGTACCTATGTTTTAAATAATTTTAAATTGTTGTACTTATATCTCCGAAGGTATAAAAGATGGAAAGCTGAATGTTTGCGTGAAAATTTTCACATTAATTTTCACTTATTCTTGAAAAGTTTTTGGGGAATTTACAGAGGCGAATAGGGAAACAATCAAAATTATAATACAAAATCAATTAATAGTTTTTCTTAAAGTTTCAAGCGACTATCTATACCCTAAAACTGAAATTAGAATTATCAAGAAAAATAAAATTACGATCTGCTGCTATGTTGACGATCTAATATGTTATTGTTTTTTATGACACGGGGAGAAAAATCATTCGGGTACATCGGTCCAAAAATGGAAACGAAGGAAAAAGAGATGATCAATTAAAATGCTGTTCATACGTTGACCTTACCTGTTCATCCATCCAGTCAGAAATATAAGTTAGACTACGGTGCGAAAAAAGTTGAGGCGATGAGAACGCATACACAAGCACATTCAATACAAATCCTCTTTTATATACACACAGACGCGCACTGGTTGGTAAAAAAATGCGATTAAACATATGAAACGTTTGCTATATCAAAGTAGCAATGAAAAAATGCACCAAAAGTCACATTGCTTACGCGAATGCTTTTATAAACAAGTTATAAGCCCTTATAGCGCAACTGAACAGCGATTTCGGAGATTGTTTTCTTTTGCCCGGTCTGGTTAAACGCTCACCTCCGACTGCACCTCCGCTCCGCCGCCGACCCGTCTGATATCTCTTCGACAGCCTTCTGAAGGCTCCGCTTGACTGACCTTTCCCAGCGGCGCACCGGTCACGAACAATCCCTCAACGAGGAAACGTCACTCAGCTGACGTTTCCAAACCGAGAGTCGGGGAAATTATTCCTCCTGCAGAAAATCGAAGATGAATTAGATTAATATATCCATCGCCTGAGTCAACGAAGTTCGCGACTTCGATCCTCGCAAAACTTATTCTGCGGCTGAGGAGCGCAGCGCGGAGTCCGTGCGCACCATTCGATAGCTGTTCCCGCAATGCAAACGCGAGAGGGACGTCGGAGACCGCGCCATATGAGAGGCTTGGGCGTCGTGACGCAACTTACGGGCGCATGCGCCGCCGTCTAGGATTATTACACCATCCCCACTATATAACAAAACTTGAAACTCCTTTTGACCCTCCCGACTGAAATAAATTCGGAAGCTCTGAATGAATTTTTTTCAATTCACTTCAAATAAAGCTGGTCCGAAGACGACAGAAATAATTGAATTTCACTAGCTTCGATGTAAGATAATGATTCACTCTTTTCAGGGTAAATTCGGAAATTCGTTATCAGTGCATTTGGCTATAACCCATTAAAGATGAGCGACGCCCGCGGTGGATTCGAGCGCAACCACCCATTCTTCGACAGAGGGCGTGAAATATTAGATTGTGGAGAGGTCGTCAAACAATTTTATCGATGGAAATGACTGACACTATTCGACTGAGGGAATACTCGACGACAATGTCCGTGACGGACATTTCATAGCTCGCAAGTGCTAAATTATAGGTGAACTCCGCCTGAATAAACTATTGCAGCAGGTGTTTTAGTCGTCTATCAAATCTCCAGGAACTCTATCGATCTATCCGATTATCAGGCTTCTATCTTATTTGACTCAAACTCGTGTATGAGCGACGGTAATAAAACAACAGTAGACATTTATTGCGAGAATAAAATTATTCGTCAATGTTATTTGACGAAATGCGGACATAATTTTCAGAGGAAATATTGTCTAACGGTAACTTTATTTTAGAACTTTTCCATTTAAAATTAATAATTTTTATAACTCATCGATTCTAATTTTTCATTCCGATAGCACTTGATAGTTAAATTATGTTATATACATGGAAAAATAATAATTAATATGCTTAAGATTTCGATTGTTACATCAGAAAATCTATCACCCCTTCGTTTTTTTTAATTCTTCCATTATCTATGCAGGGGTGGCCAACCTGCGGCACGCGTGCCACTAGTGGCACGCGAATCTCTTTCCAGTGGCACGCTTCCCGATTTTGAAAAAATCAAATAAAATGTATAGAAATAAATTTTAAAACATCAACGTTAACATTATAGATTATACAATGTTGTTCTTTGACAACAGACTGAGTGTTGTGTGTGCGTTCGGCTACTTTAATCCCACGAAATGAGAACGTATTATAAGAAAATTATGTACAAAAACTAGTCATTGTTTTGAAGACTGAGTTGGACTTCTCTTGTTTTCCAGGTAGTTGTCTAGCCATCTAGACTACCACTAATGCAAAAATATTAGGTGGCATGCGACACATTACAGAAAAAGTTTGGCCACCCCTGATCTATAGGAACAGTCATTTTTGAGAAAAAGGATGTGAATATAATAATATCTCGATTATCCAATGGCTGGGCCCTTTCAATCTACATCCTCTCCACCTCATCTACCCTCCTTCTGTAACCTGTTCCTCGCTCCAAACGTTCTATCTCTCATCGTTCTGACCTTTCTCCTAGCTAACCTCTCCCTCTTCAACTCTCCTTCTCCCTCATTTCGCTAAATTAATGCGTACGAATACGTAGTCACGTTTGAAATTATTACGTACTATAAATCTCCAAGCAAAATATTTTTATTGCATTGAGATACCTTTTTTTCCTTACTGTCTGTTTCCGAACCTCGGACTGCATCTTTATTAGAAATTTATTAAGACGCTTTTAATGCTTTATAGCAGTGTTTCCCAACATTTTTAGAGTCGCGGCACCCTTAAGTGACTTTTCAGAATTTGGCCGCATCCCTCCCTGTCTACCATCGGTAATAATCGTGGTTTTTTTAATTATCATATCTAAAGCATAAAATCAAGATTTTATGCTTCCCCATATCTACTTTCATTTCGAAGTGCCTCTGCGACGAAATCAAGTTCGTCTTAACTCTGGTTTGGATTGTGAAAGCCGGCGATGCAAAATGAAGCTAAAAATGGGAAAACAGAATAATTTTTGCGGCACCCCTCAGAACACTTCATTGCACCCAAGTTGGGAAACACTGTTTTATAGTAAAGCGCTGTTTGAGTGATATCCTTTTCAGAATTAATTAGAAAATTATTTCAAATAAGTGAAATTTCATGGTTACAGATTTAATCGCGAAAAGCTTGACTAAAATAGTAATAGTACTACAGCAAACTACATTTTTAATAGCCTTTTTCTGAAAACAGGTGGTGTTTTTCGAATTCTATTTCTTAGAACACTAAGCTGCATTTATTCCCAAATATCTGTATTCCTTTCTTTTTGTCAACCAGTTTTGATTTTAAACATCTCTCTTCTGAGACTGAACTCAAATCGCACGAAAGTAGTTCTAGTAAACTCACACTCGGCGCCATTTGTGCCACCTAGAAGACAGCGAAACGTGGATACTGCAAGAACTATAAGTAAAGGCCCAAGGTTTGTCGTGCGCGCATGAAATGTAATTTTAATTTGTCATTTGCCGTTATCAAGCGAATAATGCTATTACTGGGAAATTAATTGTGATTCTTAAATATAAACGATTATGTAGCTCATTTGGCTACCGTTTGCTGTGGTTCTATACAAAAGCGTAATACGTGCTAACTAAGAAAAAAAATTGCGAAGTTTCTCAACATTAAAATACAGGTAATTTCATATATGACAGATATAATAATATGAATTTTAATTGGTAAACGAATTGTCTGTATACAGAAATACATAAGTATCTCACGACTGGTTTGAATGCATTCAAGCTATACTGTAAATAAAAGTAATGACGTAACTAAATGAAACCAAACGATTTTGAAAAGAAAAAGGAAAAGAATAAATTCTACTTTTATTGTGGCACCAAGAGTCCGTAAAAATGACGGGGTATCAAATTTAATGTATTTAGGTATCTATTTTTTTCATGATCCCCCCCCCCCCCCCCCCCCCCTCCTCCTCTCTCGTTTTGTATTCAATACAATCTAATTTACGTAATTTCACGAACTCAGCTACAATGATATTGCCCTTAATGACGACATATTTCCACCCAATAAAACGTAACATTTTCTTGCTCTAACATAAGCAATTTTATGGACCTATTCGACGCGAATTTTGAAATATATGGTACGATAATAAAATGAATTTTCATTATTTTCGGCGTTCTTTTGTTCAAGTCCCGAATTGGTGCGATGATCATAAGTAATTTTTAAGATGAAAAACATAAATACACTGCACCCTTCACATGCTAATCAAATGGAGGAATGAAACGCTCCTGGAATACGAACTCGGGACGATATTGTGCACGGTGAATACTCAAAATCCTGTTAAAGACCAATTCAGACCGGAAGAGAGGGACGGCCGCGAGGAGTTCTATGTAAACACTAGTGTTTGTCCTCCGTGATGTTAATTTGTTGGCCGTTAATTTCATCGAGAAAGTAAGAATGATTTTTAGCTACTTCAATCATTTTCTTTATGGTATTTTCTAACTTCACAAAATATACCCTCATAGAATCATACTCCCGCAGGTTGACGAGGCATTGGTCAATCTATTCTCGCCGGATGACGTTGCATTTGTCAAGTGTTTTTATCGCGTTTACTTTATCGCACACAAAATTGCATTTTTCGTTTGATGGCGGTCGTTTTACTGACTTACAATAACATCCGAAAAAGAATTGTGAATGAATAGAGCAAAGAAAGTAACAACAAGCAACCAACTGTGAATATGAAGTTAGTTACAAAGCTTTGGAAGCTACACGGTATGAGTAGGGAAAAATTCATTCGCTAAAACAATATTTTCTTTAATTCTTATAATGCTGAATTTATTTTACAAATACAAATAGCGTTTCAGAAGATAATAAAGACCCCGTTAAAAGATTTTCATAGAATTACTGAATCGGTACAAGTACTTATGATCTCGTTGTAACAGGCTGAAATTACGGTATATCCATGAAATTTTACATCAGGCTGTTGATGTTACAAACTTTATTTAAAATAAAAATGGTCCTTAGGACTGTTTTCTATCAATGTCGGTACTTGTTAGAAGAGAATTACACTCTATTTTGATTGAAGTTTCTTTGAAAGATTTAGTGAACTAATTTTTTGTTCCGGATGACTTATAACTGCATCAATTATCTGTATTACACAGGTAACAATAAATAATATTTTTGAAATAATATTTTAAATATTCCTCAAAATTTGTTACCACTTCATACGAATCAATGAGATCAGAAAATCTTAATGCAAAATTTTTATAGCACATTTCACTTTAAAGCTTACCAACAATTCCCCTAATTCCTACGACGGACTTTTTCTGATTAGTGAAGTCAGTGAATTTGAACTCAACTTGAAGGCATTTATAATTAAGGTTACAATTTCTGTAAAAAAAGTATTCATATTGTCTAACTATATATTATATCCAGTACGAATAATTTCCTCAAAATTGATTATGAATCTTTTGAAGTTTGTAAAGGATTTACGTTTCTATGCATTAATATTCAAAGCACATCAAATTGATCCTCTGTTCCTTTAGTATCCAAATTTTGAGGTAAAAGTTATTTTTTCGGTTATTCATTTTTTCTGTTGAAAAAATATCGATTTTTATTTTACTGGAATAATTGAGATTGGGTATTAGCAGTGCTAATGTCGCTAATATTTATCGGTGAAAATTTATACGTGTCAATAATATAAACACCATGCCACACTCAGCTGATGGAAACGACCTAGTACAATGCACCTGGTTAGTAGACATTGTATTCAACATAATTAACAATATAAATTTATTTAAAATTAGTCAACATAATTACAATATATACTCAATTTAGCGTAAGAAGAAGGTGATAAAAATAAATTCGGAAACGATTTGCATTGAATCCTATTTGAGCAATAGGTACCGACAGTATTTTTCATTTACTATCGATGAAATTATGATAAAACCCTAAGATTAAGATTGTTAGTCATTCAATAGACCATACGTACAAACCACTTGAAAATGCGTCACAATGTCCATATTACAAAATAGTTAGCCTGATGATCGTATATTATACATAATAATATTGTGACCGATATTTCATGTAATTTTCAGACAATAAACAGCAACCGATGCTGCGAAGTGGTCTTAAATATTCCAGTTATACTTCACATGATATAAAAAAATTCTCATTTGCGATTAAATTGGTGTAATTGTTGTTAAATATCGACAAACGTCAAAATATTCCATTCAAAGAGATCCACGAATCTTTATCCTCGAAGAAAAACATTTTGACACATCCTTTATCACTTTGTTTTTTGTTATTTCCATTTAGAAAATCACGTCTTAACGAAGAAAAAAATCACTCGAGTATACGAGTGACAGAAGGAATTACTAACCAGGTTTGATGGAATGGCTAGCTTTTATTTCTTTCGTTTTGTCAACTAAAATTTTGGTAAGTGACGTGTCCAATGGAACCGGAAATATAAAATCACGATAAACTTGTAGTCGGCGATATTAACGCGAATTTCCTCTGGAGGTCCTCCGAATTCCTAAATTTGAACATATTACACGAGAATTTTCGACGTGTGCAGTTCCGAAATGGGCAAGTGCAGCAGCGTCGGCGGTAGCAAATTTCGAGTGTTTTTTTTTATTCAAACGCCGTCGACGGCACCGCGAAACTTGTCGGCAACCGCAGACTCGAGCGCCGCCGCCCTTTCTTCGTCTTGCTTCCACTGGTGTCCACCAGCGCTGCTTTCCGTCGAGTCGTCCGATTCCGCTCCGCTTCCCCCACTGTCTCCCCTACGCCTCCTCGGCTGCGCGGAGGGCAGTTCCAGGTACGTGGCTTTGGTCTTCCGGACGATCGGAGGCGTCGATTCGGGGGAGGTGTGCGGGGATGGTTTTGGGGATGGTTTCGGGGAAGGACGGGGCGACGCTAATGGTGAGATCCAGGGTGAACCCTTGGGAGAAATTGGGCGCGTTGAGGAAGAAAGAAGGCGCTCCCGCGGAACTCCTACGGAAACTGCGAGTTCGCAGAGCTGAGGTACGAAGGCGACAGCTATCGCGGAGTGCTGCGGGCTTAGTTGCTGATCGGCCATCACCCCAAGTCTGACCGTTCCTCTGTAGGTCATTAGAGACAGCGACATGCCTGAGAAGAGAGAAAAAAGTGAGAATAAGAAATACAGGTTTTTTCCTCGACCAGAATAAAAACGAATCCGCAATTAAAAAAATATTTTTGAAGTTACATTTTATAAATATCCGTGTATTTGGATGGAACGAATGAATTGTTTAGACTGATAAATTGTTGGTATGATGAAATTTATCTTTCAAGAAAAGAATCTTGCTGCATCTACGCATGGCTTGGTGACTGCTAAGAATTTTTAAACAATAAATCGCCGAAAGAAATACAGCACGATAAACATCATAAAGGATCAATAAACTGAATAATTTTCCCATATTATTACGATTGAAAAGATAAGTTAATTTGAGCGTCTAAATTGGACCGAAATGCAGCAGAGGGTCAATTTTTTGGACTAATTGGGAATAGATCTAGTTCTGATTACCAGTTTTTCAGATAGCCGAACCATAATGAAATTGAACTATAATAAAATAGATCTGCATAAAACTTATGCATTTTGGCAATCAATGTGAACATTTGTAGCATATTGTAATAAAGAACAATTAATAAACTGGTAATATTTTATTCAAAATTGCAATTAATTTTAAGTCGTTTCAAACTTGAAAGGCGTTGTTTATTACTAACACTCAAAACTACTTAAGATAGAATAAATGACTTTCTATTGCACTACTTTTCAATTGATAGGTCAGACAAAGCAAATGTAAGAGAATTAAGTCTCCATTTTAGAATTTTCCAGGCTTTTGGATTACAACGGTTGATCTTAAACTTTGTATTGAAATCGACTTTAGTTTCGGCCTCAATCGAAATGAAGATACGTGTTATGCAGCGAAGGCTATCTAATGCCCTTGCCCTTTTAGAAGAAGCCGAAGAATCTTGAAGCGTGTGGAAGGTTCAAAGAGCATTCTGCAATAGTATTTTGACATGTCCATGCAAATATTCTAGAAAAATATTAAACTCACTCTATAAGTTTGCTATATATTTCTTAAATAAGTAAAGAGAGATAAAGATCAATTGTCGGTCAATTATTTTATTTGTCTCTCTTAATAAAATATTTGTGGCTACGTCACGTCCCCAATAACAGATGGTGACCACGCCATCAGATGCCATGCCAGATGATATCCTTTTGTTTGCCATTTAGTGAGTGAGAAATGTTGCATGTCATTATTTCATATGATGCGATTACCGAATTTCTTACGTAATTAGATACTGTTATTAGAAATTTGTTCATATAAATGTCTCATTAATTATTTTTTAAACTTTGCTAACACGTGCTGCGATTTTTTCCACACAATCATTAATCTTCCAGTTGTCATTTTCCTTCTTCAAATTTTTGTTGTAAAATTATTAAAATTCACTTCTTCAAATGACATACGACTATGTTTTTTCTTCAACGATCGATAACGAAAAATAGGATCCATTTCATGCATAAAGATTATTTGTAAACCTTTTAATAGTAAATACTACCAAAAAGGCATTGGTAATCGATTGAAAAAACGAAAAAGTGAAAACATTTTTCAAGAAAACTTTAGAAATTCTGAGGAAGCAGCGTATAATCTAAATAATATTATCAAGGTGCCTTTCTATCAAAGTTTAATTTATGCTAAGTTAAATTTGAAAGTTTAAATACTGCGTAAATTTAACATTTCTCCATAAAATAATTTATAAAACAAACAATAAATGAATTAAATGCAAGAAAATCTATGCATGCAGCAAAATTGCCACAAGTATTTTTTAGGGAATAAGTCGTAAATGGTTTCGTTTCTTATATTGTTCTATAAAACCATTCCTAAAAATTGCAGGGGTGGTATTTTAATGGATACCAAAGGTATCAGTTTGCTCTCGTGAGAGCGTTAACGTCTTACCCTCCTTCCGATACCGAAACTAGGACTCCGACATAACGCATTCCAAACACTTGACCTATCTACGTGAAAGCCCCAAAGAGCGTTTCATTGTCACATCCATCGGTTCTTACGGTAATAGAAGGAACAATAAACACGTAAAAGTTTCTAAGGATATCATTCGCATATTTTAAACAAATTAGTTTTCTAAGCGAAAACACTCGATCGAGGAATCTTACGGATTTAAAATTTTCTTGAGCTTTACTCATAATTTGAACAACTTTCACCTTTATTCCATTGATTCCTTTATTCCAAGATTCGGCAAGAGGGAAACTTCTATAAGTTTATCAGAAAATAATATTTTCCAAGAGTAGCTCCATATTTCTCAAATATGAAAATAATCAATTGTTACCGCTCTATAGCAAAGTGACTCACGTGCAAAATTTTCAGCTTTCAACATGTTCTACTATCTATCGTAAAGGTAAACTAACATCTACTCAAGGAATCACTAATTCAAAGCCAAGGGATAGTACTAACTTGTATTCGCCTGCTGAGGTCTCCAGAGGACGAGACTTTCTACATCTTGACCCCATAGGCGGAATCCTGAAGACCCGGCCGGTATGTTGGACACCGTCACTGAATATTTCTTCGTGAGAGCGTTCAGGAGGAGACTTATGGCAAAAGAAGGAAGGATGCGAGCCGCATTATTTGTCAGCCACGCGGAAAGTAGGAGCGAGGCGGGACGCTTCCTCTGTTCTTTCAGCTGCTTTCGCAGATCTTCGAGGGCCGTTGCGCCATCTTCCTCCCTCGTGGGGAGGGAGATTAGGGCGAAGCCCCCGCCGCCTTCCTCTCCTTTGATGGAGAGAGGGAGGGGAAGTGCTGCCGTGACTATACCGGGTGTCGGAAGGCCAGACTGCCTGAAGAACTGCCTCAAGGCTCCAGAGGCGGCAGTGAGGAGGACCTCCGTGCTGGAAACACCCGTTGCTGCGCAGATTTTTTTGACCAACTCTTCCGGCGCGGGGTCCGACCATGCAACGGCTTTCCTACCACAAAGGGACACGGATTGCAAGTGATGGCCGCTCTGCCTGCGGACCTGGTGTTCGTGGGGCTCGGTTCTCTCCGGCAGAATTTCTCGAAGGAGGACTCTGGGACCCTCGAAAGCGACTCCCATGAGGAATAAAGCCTCCGCCATGGCCTCTCGTGCCAATTTATAAGTGGTTCCTTCCCTGCGGGCGATGTTGCGAGCCTCGCTGGCCAATCCCAGCATCAATCCCCCCATGGAATAGAGGGACTGAGAGATGCTGGAAGGAGCGCTGATCTCGTTCCATGCGCTGAAAGCTCTTTCCCGGAGGTGGTTGGTGAGGCTCAGGAGGGCCTTCGCAGATGGGGCGCAGAGTCTCTCCGGGCTGGGAGGTGTGAGGGTGGGCGTAGGGGGGATGCTCTGAGGCTTGGCGTCTGGTTTAGGAGGTTGGAGAGCCTGTGGGCAAGGGGAGATTATGGGATCATCCCCAGGAGTCACAGCCTTTTGGAGATGTTCCATAACGAAACCTTTACAGGCGAGGTGGTGAAGGCGCAGGAGGATAAAGTAGCGTTCTTCTGGGCTGAAGACGGGAATGATGGTAATTTGCCAAGGCGGAATATCCGAAGGAAGGTACTTGGAAACGATGTCGCTAACATAGTCCTGTTCGGAAAGAGAAATGCATAAGTATGAACCAATTTCAATGTATGTAACTCAGAACATTATTCAATCTTGCCTCCATTGCCTCGCATTTTTTTGCAAATTGTGCGAATGTTCTATCGTATGATACAGCCTCTATAACTTGAGGAGATCCTAGGTTTTGAATTTCAGTGATAAGAAAGTTGAATCATAATAAACTGCTACTGAGAACTAAAACTTTATGCCCGCATTCGTAAATTATCCTTGGAAAGATAATAAACATTTTAATGTTATCTTTCAGTTAAGAACTAATGAATGCTCGGTTCACTTTTGAATATATTTCTTCCTGAAAAGTATGCCGGATAATTATTACAACACAGTGTAACACGTGGAAAAAATGTTTGAAGTTAGGGGAAGCAAAACCTTAAAAGCCATAATATCAGCTCCAGACATCCATCCGCCGCCTTCTCTTGGAAATAACCAATGGAATTTTGCCTGATGGTCAAAAACATGTCTACCTATAAACGCTTTGACCTCGCGCGTAACCTTACCTGTACGTTGAACTCGGTGACCGGCCTTCCCCTGAAGAGCTGACTCGCTAGCACCACGTGGTTCTCGATTTTGAAAGGTCGCTTCTCTTCCCACGCGTAACGACCCCACCTCGTGGTCAGAACGAGGCTAAGTTGGGGGTAGGCGAGGTGGCGGCGGTAGACGTCGATCGTCCCCGCCCCACCCCATCCCTTCTTAAGCTGCTCCTCGCTCGCCTCCGTCCACACCACCTTCTCCAGCCTCTGCGCTATGGCGTTTGGGTCACAGCGACCCCTGACTTGTAGGAGGAGAGCGGTGAACCCGTGCGTTCTCCTCGTATCCATGGCGGTACGGATGCAAGGGGTCTCCTCGAACATTGACTCGGGAAACCTCCATCGTAGGATTCTGATCCAGAGGGCGCGTATCACGCTAACCGCTGTAACCATGATGCGGGGATTAGAGAACAGGATGAAGTAATTAAGAAAGGATAGATAACATCGTGTTTTTAGATAACGTTTAAAAAGAAAGAAACTGCGTGATATCCAGTCAACTGACCAAGTTATGGCTAAATACGATAATGATAAACTGGGTTGAAATGAGCATAAAAACAAACATCCCCTTTTAGTTTTCATCAATTTCAATAATCAGTGTTTTCAAAGAAGTTTCAGGTATTCGGGTATATTTGTTTGAAGCACAAATTCTTGTGGTATTAGAAAAAAGCCAGCTTCTGCGTTTCTCACGAATGATATTATGTACAATACAACATAAAGGAAAAGTTAAAAATTAAAGAAGACTTAGCAGGATGTTGAAGGATTGCGACTAAGTCGGTTACAATCATGTAATATTTAGGAATAGTACCAGATGCTCCTTCGCAAGTGGTAATTTTTTTCTGTAGCATTGGACTCGTGATTCTTGTTTGATACAATGATTCCTTTATTGAATTCATATAACCATAACTTTGTGGTATTTTTAAATTTATATATATATATAGTGCAGTAAATTCTCGTCAAAAGGAAAGAATATCTTCTTCAAAATTAGATACAGGAAATATAACCATAGTCTTACTTAATCTTATATAACTTGCACAGATGGAAAAAGAAAAGTTTATGAGCAGAAAAAGTGAATGAAGAAAAATTGCTTATCGTCATAGTTTAATGCATTTAATGCACTGATTAATATGTAATAGTAAATTACAACAGCGGAAGGTGAATCTTAGCATGCTTATCTTGATGAATTTAATAATGAGCAGCATCGTGAACTTTGGTGCGCTCCAGCGAACTGATTAACAATTTCAATATAAATATATCATTTTTCACCGTCTACCAATGCCAGTTTATAATTATTTTTTAAAATCTGTATCAATTTCTTATAAAATTTTATTTTTAACGACTTTAATTCACTGGAACAAGAACAGCTGCGAGATTTTGAATGTTTGTTATTTTTGCTTTAAACTTTACGTGAGAATAAAAAATTTTCGTCCGTTATAGTTATCTATTTCGAAATTTCCCCAGTGGGTGTAACGGCAAAAGAATATTTTCAAAATATCCATGTCCATAACCAGTTAGATAGATTTTTTCAAAAGCACCCTGTTAGATCATTTTGTACATTCGTTAAATTCACACGTATAGGTTCAACGACCGTGGACTTTCGTCAAATATTATTTTAAACTGTAGCGCTCCTCATCGTATGTTTCTACTTTCCCGTTTTTTTATTTTAAAAACGCAATAATTCGACAAGTGACTCACTCGCAATAGCACCTTCTTTTTTCCGCAGACTTTCTCCTTCAAACGACATTCCGTTTCTTTCGTAGAACCTCATCCTTACAACCAACACCGCCAGACACAGTCCCCAACCGCACGTCGTCAACGGCTTATATCGGATAAACGGAAACCGTGCGATCAAAAGACGTGCCTTCCTCCACTTCTATTGTGCTTGTCTCATCAGAAAAACACCCAAGCCATAAATCATATGAAACGTAGATCGCGAAAGTGAATGGAGTATCTTTATGGTGGTTGATCATTTATGAAATCATCGAAGCATAAATCCCTTCCGGGCTTGCGGATCGAGTAGGCAACAGTCACTCGGGAAATAAAAAAATGGCAATTTTGAAGTGAATACAAAATTCATTAAGTTGCATATAATAATACTGAAGAGTACATGGAACATATATAGTGATAGATCAGGTGTTTCCAACCTTTTCAATGTGGCGAGCACCAAGTTGTACTCTAGAATATCAAGCAAGCGTCAGTATACTTTTGAAAAAGTAATGATTATAAATAAAACTGAACCAACGTCAAAGTTATTAATAATGTTCTTAAATGCGTTTAGAAAGAAATGAGACGAAAAAATAAATTACTGGTAATAGGAAACGCGATTTTTGGCATGGCAGGAGAGAAGTCAGGTTTCCAATGAGAACACCAGTGTTCGAGAACACCAGGTTGAGAATCCCTGTGTTAGATGAATCGAAAGCAATTTTTATTCACTCATTTCCTGAGATAAATGCCATGGGTGACGAACAAATATTATACTATTCAAACTCCCGTCAAAACAACATCTAACGTTTCAACATTCACTAAGTTGCAATATTCACTAAAATAGCAATCACTACAAAGCCTGTAATCATATTTTTTCCCGGATACACTGACAATTCTAGAAGTATGTACATACTACTAACAATGGGAACATCGTGTCTTTCAAATATTAAATGACAAAATATGTCATCAAAGGAGAGCGATAAAAAATTCAAATCGACGCATACATACGTATATAAATGTTTAAAGTACTATTCTAAAAATGAACTACTACTCGTACATTCAACGAATTCCACATCCTAACTCCGTCATAAAACGGTGGTAAAAGTAGTTCACGACATGTTGCCAATAATGAATTAACGGACGCAGTTGAGATGAAATGATAGCTGCAATCCTATTTTGACCATTTACGACAACTGGATTGCTCTGAAATGCTTGCTATAGACATTTTAGGAAGGGATAGAATAATAATTATCAAAAGGCGTGTGCACAGCTGGCTCAAGCGTGCAAGGTCAGCGGAATGCGCGACGTGTGCGTGTCTCGGATACATTTATTGTTGCCACTAAGTGCAACGGGCAGGCATGAGCATTGCCTTGGGACCACGATCATTGTATTCCTACATGAAGACCAAACATCGTCGATGGCAAATCTTCTTGCCCTTCAGCTGAACAATTTACACTTAGGATGAAAAGTCGAATTAATAAAACCATCGTAGAATGAAGCCCACGACCGAGATAAATCTTTCCATAGTATTATTCGACATATTAACGGTATTTTGCAGTCATGCAAAATATCGTATTGTTTCCGACCTCGCTAGTAATTATCAATCAACAAAGTGTTTCATCTAAGAAATCATTTCATATATTTATGCTTACTACAAAGTATGATTTCAACAAGATCGACGTATCGCGCAGCTGAAACGAACGGCCGATGGCGAATTCAACTGATTCGTTTTTATCCAACAATGCTTACCGACATGGATGACTGCTAGCGTGGGGGCTAGAAAGATTGCAGCGGAAATAAACAGAGCCAACGTCCTCAGGAATCTGACAACGCCCAATTGCTGTTCCACGCTTCTGAGCGCCCAAAGACCCCTTGCTGCCATCAGCCTGTAGCGAGAGGGCCTTCGGGCCCTGCTAGCACTCCGACACCTACAGGAAAAATAAGTTCAGTAAACAAAAAATACCAAAGCGCGTGAGTTTTTAAGTGTGAATTCATAAAATATTCAGCTGGATATTTAATTCACCAGAGGATTACCGAGCTCGTCTTATGGCTGAAAATTTTCAACAATGAGCTTCGAAAAATCAAAACCTTGTTGTGCGTATTAGAAATATCTGAGATAAGTGCTTTTGTCAGTTTTTTGTATTTCTATACTTGAACTGGCTTTATAGAATTATAACTTAAATAGAGCTTAATAAAGAATTATAGTTACAAAGAGAAGCATATTAACATTATTTTTAAATTGCCAACCTTCAAATGGATCTTTATAGAAACAATGATTTTCTTAGTGAAAAATATATATTTTCTACAGTAAAGAGGTAAATATCGAAGGCAAACCTAACATGAATTTTACTTATGGTTGGTGATTTATGCACTTTTTTTAGTGCCGGTCGACAGGGCCACCGAGAGGGCGGGGATATCGGCGCAAAATCCCCGGGGCCCGGTATTAGGATCGGTTATAAGGTTTTCCTATCGCAATACGCGGGTGCAAGACAACCAATACCAACGGACGGCGTTTTCTCCATTTCCCATTTCCATTTCTCAGATATGGATTTGGATTTTCGCAGGTCAACTCACTGCTTTTCTATCACCCCTTAGCACCCTGAAACTCCTCCCCACTACTCTCATTTTTCTCCCCCTCGGGAAATTCCGTCTTTGGACCCGAGGCCCGGACCCACAAGCACTCGGAGTGTCGTCGTACGGTCAGTTCTAAAGAACAATATTGTTTACTCCCAATTTTTTAGAGATGTGGTACTTTCTCTTTCTTTAATGACCATATTTTATGATATTGGACTTGGAATATTTAAGTACACTTCATATCGCATATAAGGCTGACACGACGATAATGTTTCATCAAATTAAACTTTACTAAAAGCGCATAAATATATGACTTACTTCGTGTCTGCTATTCTGTAAATTACAGTAAATGTGACAACCATTTACCCGGAAATAAATGGGAAACTAAATTTTATTCAACAAGAGTGAAATGATGGAAACTTATGTGCGTGATTGCATAAGACTGATAACAAATCACATATATAATTTAAATTTCCATTATTTCAAGACTGTCTTGATAGCTTAGTTGGTTAAAGCATCTACTCAGCAAGTAGGAGAGCCGGGTTCGATTCCGGGTCAAGTTCATAATTTTTCTCCTTTTCTATCTTCACATTTGTAAATTTTATTCGTTGAATCGTGCCATTACGAAATCGTGACCATTCAATAACAAACTTAATGTTATGCTATTATAATATACAACGAAATTGATACATAAATATTATGAAGGAAAAATTTGCCATGTCGGTAAAAAAATCAGGAGAAAAAATGCCTAGAACGCAAATACGGAAGGTTGATTCTTCCACATGAATGGGAAACTCTCCTTCAGGGATGGATTTTCGGTATATTTGTTAGTTAAAATACTATAGGGACATACAGAGATCGGTATTCATTCATACTAAGATGTACTCTCCTGAAATTCGTACTTTTGAACTCTGGTGCAGCGCAAGATACGCAGCTTCTTAAAAATGTCACGGGGGACCTCACAATGCAAAGTGTAGGAAATTCCGATTCAAATGTGGTTGTCTGTTATGACAAGCACCAATTTTCTTTTCCGCGTTGCTTTTTCGTACTAAAATACATTAGGTGTTGATTTGGAAAATCAAATTAAAAAACCGTGACGTAATTTCGAAAAAAATTTAGGTAATGATGGAAAATATACACTTATCGAGGGCAATTAATTTTCGTCGAATATTTGAATTTTACAAATTCGTTGTTTATAGACATTAATCGAATATTACCAAGTCTAATTATAAAATGATACATATAGTACCAACATATATTTTATGAGTAATTTTGATAAAAAATTTTAATGGTATGGAATTTGACAATTTCTGCTTATACTCGTAATACTGCGAGCAAAGACCGTAGAGAAGGGGGGAGGGGGAGTTCGCTGCCCTTAGTCTGCCGAGGGGCCCGGTTCCCTTTTTTAAATTAAAACAAAGTGGGGCCCTGAGAGGGTATTTGCCACAGGACCAGCGCTGGCTCTTGGCGGCCCTGCCTGTCGATAAAATTGTTTTAAGTTAATGGACAAAAAAAAAACAAAAGCATATACCAAACACTTTTTATCTCTGTCTAGCCAAGCGGTTTCCAAAAATTACCTACAATTCCAATAAATATAACCACCTTTAAAAAAAGGGCTAGAATTTCATGTCTGCATATTGTATCATGATTGGGATGGTTAAGCAGGTTATTGAGGAACACAGATACAAGGTCAGATTGGTTTTTTTCGTGTTCTGCTCAATGGAAAAGGGCAGTTCACTGAAATAAACAAGTTAGGAAAGTGTACAGCATAACACAAATGTGCGCGTTTCGTGCAATGGAGTATTAGAAAGAAATTATTTACCTGTACGTAAGAGAAATAGCGTTTTAAAGTTCTTTTATTCATCATAAATAATCCATTTTCATCCTATTTAAAAGTACTGTGCGCACACGTAAGAAAATTAAACATTTGTTTGTGAGATTGTTTATGTTAGCAACAATGAAGAAGTAACCATGCAAGAAATTTTCTAAGTTCAACTCTATTTAAGACTTTCTTGTTCGATTTTATGGATAACGGCTACTCCTACGATGAAAATGTATAGGAAAAGAAATACTCTTATTTATTAGTTGTACAATTTTTATTTGAAAAGTATTTCGATATGACCGATACTTTACGAGATATGACGAAAAGTTCATTTTTTATCACCAGTAAAGTGGTACCCCTGATTGGCGTACGTGATTCATTTTTGCGATTTTCTTATTATATTTAATTGTAAGTCCTTCATATAAAATGTTATGAAAATCCTTTCGGTATAAGCCGAGAACGAACATGCGGACGGACGGACGGACGGACACACCGACGTTAATAGGCGCCCACGCTGGAAGTGAAACGCGCCCAAAAAGCATTTGTATTTTTAAGTTCTTTTTGTCCTTCTTCAGTAAATTATAATTGAATCGTGTCTAGCTTTTGGAATCTGACAGGTAATATTGTCAAATTTTCTATTTTCGCCAATTCTCTATGATAAAAACGTTCTGTAAGGAACGCAAGATGGCCGACAGCGAAAAGTAGTCCTCATTCTGCCCGATAGTTCGGCGCCACGTGTACGCCAACAACTTACCTTTCTTTCGGCAAAAACGACGGGAATTAACTATAATAATAGCCCATGTCTGTTGGTTGGTTGGTCACGCTATTCCATAGGCCGTGCCTCTAGTAGCAAATTATGGTATTAACTCGAGAAAGAAACGAGATAGAATCTCGAAATTTGGCAGGAATGCTCGATTAACATATTTTAAGGTAATGACCAAAATAAATCTCGAAAAAATCCTGGGTTCGACTCCAAGGAAGACATTTCCATTTTCCGTAGGGTAACACGTAAAAATCCATTTTTTGGCGTGCAGGCTTTTATTGTTTTGGAAATTAAAATTAAAAGGAATTAACCTACGATCTTCAGATCTGAATCATTTTGAATAAAAAATTACGTTTCTTAATCTGTTCATCTTTTTCCGCCTACAGTTCGAAACCGCTCATGTTAAACGTTTATTTTACATATTTTGTGGAAATCTTGCCATTTTAACGGGATGTTGCCTTGGTTACCTCCTATTGTTATATCAATCCTTATGGGTGTAAGCGTGCTTTGAATACTTTTAATACGAGATAGGGAGGGAGGAAGAGGAATGGTAATGGAAGGGGAGAGAGGGAGGGAGGTGGAGAAAGAGAGGGAAGGGAGAGAAGGGGGGAGAGGGAATGAGAGGGAGGGGGTGGAGAGAGGGTATGAGGGGGGAGGTGGAGAGCGGGAATGAGGGGGAAGGGGTGGATAGAAGGATTGAGGGGAAGGGAGGGAAAAAGAGGGAGTGAGGGGAAGGGAGGGAAAAAGAGGGAGAGAGATAGAGGGAGGGACAGATAGGGAGGGAGAGAGAGGGAGGGAGACAGACAGACAAACGACTTTATTGAGGGCGAAAATGAGACTATAGTCCCTTCTTACATTTAAGAAAGGGAGGGAGAGGGAGTGAGGGGGAGGGTGGCAACTATTTTAAGGTTAACTAAAGATATCCCGTCATATTGACGGGCTTTTATACTAGTAGTTTAATAAACACTTATGTTTGTTTATGTAACGGTTTCTACGATAAACATTTAATTTATTTTTTTGTCAATAAGGATCTCCAATACAATGATCAATTCAATTGTCAAGAGAACAGTTTACAATATTGAAATAAATTGGTGATTTGTTTTTGTTCAGATACGAGTAGTATTCAAAGAAATTATTCCGCTGATTGATTAATTAGTTAGTTTTTAATTTAAATCTTTTAAAGAGTATTATTTACATAACAACGGAGAACATCATTAAGGATTCGAGTAAGCTTTCTTTCTTCGTAAGTACAGAGTACAATTTTAAAACAATCATAACGTTAAGTGCATGAAATTGAAATATTTTCCCTAAGTTATATATGTATACATATAATTATTTCCCTGTCTTTGCACACCGAAAATTATATGTAGCATTGACGAGAACAAGGTGGGAGAAGAATAACAGAATTTTATACCCGAAAATAAAAACCAAAGTCATTTACTAAACGAAAACAGAATATTCACTAGAAATGTAATATATGACGAAATATTTCATATGTAATAGTGTGCTATTAATTATTTTAAATGCAAATATTAATAATCAATCTATCCATAATTCTTCCGTTGATATTTCAACGGGAATTACACTAGTTTTAAAAATATTGTTTGAAAAATGTGAAATAAAATATTTCTTTCATTTGTACCAAATGTAATATTTCTCCTTACTCTTCATTTTGAGTTCATAGGATTCAAATGTCGCACAGATCAAGTGTATGGCTTTCGTCACAAAAATAAGTGCTTCGTTCTAGTGTTAGTGTTTTTCTTTACTTGACGACTACTCCAATTAGATAATCCGATGAGAAACTCAAACAAAACGCATCTAATTGTAAGCAAAATAGGATCACGCGGCCAAGTTGCCGCACAAAGGAAAATATCACAGCTCGTAAACTATTAGACCTCTCAGACTCGAACATCCTTAACTAGAATATTTTATAAGACAAGTTTAACCTCTGAATGGTAGAAATTGTACATTAAAGGACACGAATGATTATATGAAGGCAAGGTAGAATCATTAAATGTAAAACACAGAGTAGCATAGGTATTAGGAATGAAATAATACCGAAAATTTTTAATATTTAATATTTAAAGTATCGGTCATATCGAAATACTTTTCAAATAAAAATTGTACAACTAATAAATAAGAGTATTTCTTTTCCTATACATTTTTATCGTAGGAGTAGCCGTTATCCATAAAATCGAACAAGAAAGTCTTAAATAGAGTTGAACTTAGAAAATTTCTTGCATGGTTACTTCTTCATTGTTGCTAACATAAACAATCTCACAAACAAACGTTTAATTTACTTACGTGTGCGCACAGTACTTTTAAATAGGATGAAAATGGATTATTTATGATGAATAAAAGAACTTTAAAACGCTATTTCTCTTACGTACAGGTAAATAATTTCTTTCTAATACTCCATTGCACGAAACGCGCACATTTGTGTTATGCTGTACACTTTCCTAACTTGTTATATTCAACTCTCACCGATATTAATATTCATAAATTTCAAAGGATTTGAATTCCACGGAAAAGGTAAAGTAACCTTGACCAAAAGGAAAGAAAATATCGATCTGGAACGTTGGGAATATTTTTTTTGAAAAATTGGGCCATAGTGCGCCCCAAAACTTTAGGATCGAAAGACTTATTGGCATAAATCTGAACATGAGTTTAACGGAAGCAGTTTTCTTTTTCTTTCTTAAGAAAAAAATAATATTTTATGTTTGCCATGTTATGCGTCCATTCGAAAGATACAATCACTCTATAAATAAAACTAATTTTAAGTAAAAATTTTCAAGTTATTAGATAAATATTCAAACCATACCATTCAATTTAAATGGTACTGATATATTTTTTCTTATTAACTCCTACTCTACGCATTTGTCATGTCTTTCATAATATTTTATTCATGTTGCCATTTCGGTTACATAAGGAATTGGTAAGGTTCTACTGATAGCTGAACGGAACTCCGAAGCGGTCTACATCCTGCCCGAGGAACGTAATTTGGGATAACCTCATTAAGTTCTCAAAACATGAAAAATTCACACCCACCCCTATTCCCCGGCAGAACAAACACAAGGTCATGAAATAAAGTAATATTTTTGTCGCTTTCACAAAACCTCCATTCCTTTCAGACAGTTCGTCTGACTGTGTTCTGAAGATGGTCAATTCGTCTGTCCTGTTTTAAAAACAGTATATCACTTGAGAGAACTCTTTAAATTCTCAGAGTTTCCGAGGGTTATGTTTCATCAACGAAAGAAAACTAATATGCCGTACTAAAAATGAACAAGTGAAAAATCCGCTGTATTGCTGCGAATTTGATTTAGCAAAACGAAATTATTTATTTCTTATTATTTATTTGTATTTAGGTTATTCACAAATCGTTTTGTTGCTTAATTAAAAACAAAGCTAATCTATTATGTAGAATTCAAAAAAGTGGAAGCCCCTCTCACTGAATATTGTGAGGATAATATATAGTCAACTTATGTTAGTTTCTGAAGAAGCTAAATAGTGTGTATTGGTGAAGATGTTAAAGACGAAAGCGCTTTTCTTTTTCCAACCTATTTCCTAAGCGCTTTTATTTTTCCAACCTATTTCCTAAGCGCTTTTCTTTTTCCAACCTATTTCCTCAATTTATTCTTGTGAGCTAGAATGGATAAACCTGACTAATTGTTCTATTATCATGGAACCAATTTAAGAATTAAGATTCGATAAATAACAGTTCTTTCCCATTTAAGAGCATTTTCTATGGGTGCACGAAAAAGATCGGAAGTTTTCATGTGTTTTCATGCCACCGATATTGTTGGTTTCCCCGGCTACAGTAAAGATCCACTACCCATTTATATTCAAACACATTTATAACAAAAATCGATAAATACAAAATATAAACAATGAAAATAATTCGACTTATTTGGTAACTTCCAGTATCTTTTACGAGTAACAAATATTAGATTACCGAAACCGAAGTAGGAATTTTTGAAATCTGATTTTAGAATATAATATTTTGATTTTTATTTTTTATAATAAGAGCAGCACTCTTCTTAATTGCTATTTAGATAATTAAAATAAATATGAGGTAAATATCATTATGTCCATCATTGTTTCATTATTTATTTATTCGGATACGTTCAACCATTCGTAGAATTAGGATTTACGCCAGTAATAAAATAAAAGTTCAATTTTATTTTTATGATTGCATCTGAAAATTACATCTAGGATTTTGCTTATCAGTATTAATAAATTCGTAATTTCATTCGTACATTTATATGAGGCACACTATTAGCTTAAAAATTTTAATTTTAACAGGATAGACATAATACCAGTTCAGAGAGAGAGTTATTGTCTCGGTGTTAATATATTCCCCATGGAAAAAGCTCTCGCGAGAAATTTTCGAATGGAAATAAAGCGCTTTTTATAGTTGCGAGAAAGGAAAAGTACACAATTTTATTAAAGAAGTATTGGAATACAAAAAATCAATCGCAGAAAAATTTCAGAAGCTTATTTCAGGTTTTAGCTATTAAACGAAAAGATAAAGGCAGGTACAATAATACGAAGAAAAATACAAGTACTCTTCACTGCTCATAATAAAAAATACATGTAAAAAGTAATCTCAGAATTTTTTCTTAAATGTATCGTCTAAATGTAATTATAATTAAATCAATCTAACTATATATTAATTTTATGTTGACGTCTTTAGACATTTGTGTACAATTTATATCGGCGTATTTCTCGAGAACCGTTCGTCGTAAAGATATGCGGTAAACGGCGTTTTGTTTCTACTGGCTATGAGGTCCCTGGAAAAATATTTTCGTTTGCTAAAGTGTCCCGGGTTCGAATTCAGGAGACTATTATATTTTCCCATTAGTTTACATGGGATTTTCAATTTTTCAGAGTGCAGGGTTTTTTTCCTTCATTAATTAAAATACGTAAATATGGATCATTATGAGAAGGCCTTTGACAGGGTACAACATACTAAACTCATAGAAATACTACAGAACACTGGAGTAGACGCTAAAGACGTTCGCATAATTAAAAACCTCTATTGGGGACAAAAAGCTAAAGTTAGAGTGAACAGCGGAATAACAAATGAAATATCTATACAACAGGGCTGCGTCCTGTCCCCGATGCTATTTAACTTGTACTCAGACAAAATTTTCAAAACAGCGTTGGAACAACAACAACAACATGGGATTAAAGTAAACGGCGAGTTGATCAACGCGATTAGATACGCGGATGACACCGTTATCCTAGCTGAAAGCCCTCAAGGCCTCCAAACCTTACTAAACAGTATCAGTGAAACAGGTGAAGAAATGGGTCTGACCATAAATACAAGTAAAACTAAATTTACGATATTTAGCCGCCAACCATATCCTAATGCCACACTAGAACTAAAAGATGAAGAGATTGAGAGAGAGAGCTTTAAATACCTAGGAAGCGTGATCACTGACCAACTCGACCCCGAAAAGGAAATAAAAACACGGATAGCTACAGCCAGAACAACTTTCATTAAAATGAGGACCCTCTTCTGTAACGATAATTTAAACCTAAAGTTGCGACAGAGAATGGTCAAATGCTATATTTGGTCAGTGCTGATGTTCCGGGCGGAGACATGGACTCTCAAAGTAAACACAATGAAACGCCTGGAGGTATTTGAAATGTGGATCCATCGAAGAATGCTCAGGATACCTTGGGTTGCCCGTCAAACTAATACGGAGGTGTTGAGATGAGCAAATGTAGACGGTGAGCTTCTCTCAACAATAAAATGTAGAAACATTTCCTATCTTGGGCATGTTCTGAGAGGTGATCGATACAGAATTCTCCAACTCATTATGAAAGGCAAGATAGAGGGTAGAAGAGGTGTTGGAAGCAGGCAGGCTTCGTGGCTGAGGAATATTCGTGATTGGACGGGCATTCAAGACGCCGCACAGCTGTTTCGACTAGCAGAAGACCCTAATGCACTCGCTGCAGTGATAGCCAACGTCAGGGGGACCAGACATGGTACATAGAAGAAGAAGAAATATGGACCGATTTTCTTCTTTTTTGCTTTATTCGACGGATAAAGCTCTATACTATCTTATTCTTGCGATGTTAAACGGTCGAAGTTTTTAGAAATACGCATTCTTTTTCGAAATTTTGCGGATTTTTCGTACTCATTTCGGGCGTTGCCAAGGAGACTCTCATTGTTGCCTCCGATTCATTTAATGCCAATTAAACCTTCAAATTGACGAAAGAAAATGTTTAATCGCTTCGAACTGTTGTTTGACATTCGAAATTGATGAAGCAAAGCAACGTAAATATTTACGGATAATCAGTCTTTTGACTGCGTATGGGAAGCGTTTCTATCTGTGTCAATATCATGTGTATAACAAACGAGTTCCCAGCGAATTGTTTTATTTTAAATTGTGCAATCAATTTGTTTTTATTTTGTTTCAGTTGATTCTATAAGGACTTGTGTTTCATTTTAAATTGTGCAATTAATTTGTTTTTTATTTTGTTTCAGTTGATACTATAACGTTTTAAAATGGTTACGTTGACGACTGTCAGCATTTGTTTACAATTTACTGTTAACATCTGTATAACAGCTGTGTCAATAACATGTGTATAAGAAATCTAACTATATATTAATTTTACGTTGACGTCTGTCAGCATTTGTGTACAATTTATTGTTAACATCTGTAGAGATGCTAGAAACTTGAAATTTGCTAGGATTATAGGTTTTACTCTTACTCTTTATATTAAGGTGAGATAAAATGCTTTTTTTATTTTAATACTTTGCATTCATTTATATTTCATTAATTATTCAATAAAAATGATTTCACTAAACCTTCAGTTTATTTAAATCACATTGAGGATCGGAGATCCGGGGCTGCCCTTCTAGTTAATCATTTAAATCGCGAGACATTTTATGGCTTTCACGTTTCCGGAAATAAAGAATAAAAAGCTTGTATTTAAAGAGGCTACCAAGAATCGTGATAAATTTTTCAACGTAATAAAATAAAATACATCCGTATTTATTTCATTCATGCTAATCGTAAATAAATAATAATGATGATTAAGAGAAAATGTACATTTACCATTATAATTTTTTAGAAGTTTTAATTTTGAGCGTTATATCTGGAAAGATAAGCATTAAGACGTTGCGTAAGACTTGGAACTAATAAGTTCGTAATAACTTTTCCTTTAGCTCGGTGAGACGAACCGAAGAAAATTATTCAGATTAATAATCGTATTAAAACAACACAAAATTTATTTCGCGAAAATGATACATCTACTCATTGAAAAGAAACGGAATAGCGTGCAATTACTCTTTCAATACTCTTAATCGTTACGCGAAAACCTTTCTAAATATGTGAACGTTGCCATTGTGATAGGAAATGGATATTGCGTGATAAGATGCGAAAGAAGACTTTTGAAATAAAAATAAATTGCATAAGGACATTGAAATATTTTCTATTCTTAGTGAATAATCTCGCAACTTTTCGAGGGTTTATATCAGAAAGCTGAGAGACTTTGCCCTGATTATATCCATTCGATTCGAAAAAATAAAAAGAATATGAAGCGAGGGCAGGGCCATTTCAAGGAAAGACGCATTGCGAAAGCATTGTCTTCATAAGCTAAAAGAAGGAAAATCGGCCGCTACTTCCGAAATGAAACAGAAAATGTTGGCGGCAGCTAATTAGATATTCTCTAAAAAAAAAATTTAATGGAGATTTTGAGTAACTGTTTTCATTACAAATTTTCAAGATAAAAAGGATGCAGATGTCTTTCCGTCATATCAGAGGTAATCTGGAGATTCAATGTTTGTGTAACATTTTAGAAAATAAAAAGCAAATTCCGAACTTGCAGTGCAAGACAGCATGATATTTCCTCTTACGAGGGAAAACTTCCTGTGATAATGTATCAAAAGATATGCGTATAAGTAGTCCCAAAGATTAGATAGTTATGATAATTCAGAAAATGGTACATAAGGAAAAGGAATAACTTGAGCTTTTCAATATTAATAACTCATGCAATAAAAAGGGGATTTTATCCTACATCGATGGAAAATTTTAATAACGAAAATGATTACGATAACATCTTCCCTTGATCATTTCTCTTTTGGATATCTCCACATTTCAAGTAATAAAAAACAAACCAACTACATACCAAAATAAATTGATGTGTCCAACACAAGACTTTCTCCGTATGTAAGTTGTCAACTAAAATCAAATAAATACAGCGATAGGAACAGTTCACCTTAAACGCTTCAGCGCTAGCGATTCAATTGCTGTCATTACCACGCGCGCGAGCTGCCCACTAACTGTCAATTTCGAAGAAAACTGAGTATCTCTTGAAATATTCCTCATCTGAAAATTTAGTTCAAACAAAAGTTGTAGAAAAAAAATAATACAACGTTTATATATACATATATGTTAACAAAAATTCAGTTTTAAGCGATATATTTAAGAAAAACTAAAATTTTACAAGAGTAAACCGCTACTTCCGGTTGACCGATTGTTATCAAAATCTTTTCAAATCTTAAGACTATATATAAAATCACAAATATAGAATTTCATGCTGATATAATGAATAGTTTTTGAGTTAGGGCGCACGCAAAATTTCTGTCACACACGGACACAGACTTCATCGAGAAAACGGTCAAAACGTGTTCAGGGGATCTCAAAACGTGTATTTCCGTTGAAATCTCGAATTCGACTATTTTCATGAAAACAATACTTTCTCTATACTACGTACATGGAGAAAGTAACAAGTATTAGTATGTTCAAACGAAAACTTTTGTCATCTTCAAATGACCTTTTGTTGCATTAAAATTTCAGTCGATTTCGAACGGTGGCCACTCAATATAACGGGAAAAGTTCAATTATTTATCCAACATCCAAAAAGCTTCAAATTTGAAACTAGCACCTCATTAACATTTTTATCTGGGATACAAATATCCTTGGACGATTATTTCACTATCGAGGTTCGTTTTACCAAAGCGCTAAAAATGTCTATGATTCTTTTCAGTCAGACTGTATTTGAAATCGCGCAACTTCTTTTGCGTCCCCCCCCTCAGTGCCGGATGTGTGCAAATGTGTCAAGTTTTTCTTTAGTGTTTCGAGAGACCTGATTTCTTTATTTTTAAAAACTGCCATTATCCATCTAGAGCAGTTATATTTTGGCCCAATTCTGGATGCGGCAATATTTAAAAGAATTGTACATCTTATGTTAAACACGGCGGCACAATTAATAGATAAATGCGCGATTGAATTATTATCTAAATTATTATACTAAATAAAACGATGCCTTTGGAATGCTCTGACGCAGGAGTTCCTAAACTTTGTGAGGTCACGGAACCCTTATATTAAAATATTATTTCTCCCGGAACCCTAACTAAGAGGTGATATGCCAAATCGCAATAAAATTGACTTTATAAGCATTGTAATTTATATTTACATAGTTTATGTATCGTACAGTATACAGTTTACAAGCGAAGCCCATGTTTCCTGCGGTGAATAAGAGAAGGAAGAAAGTATCAGGTCCCTTCCTCTATCTACACGGAACCCCATTTAGCTTCTGCGGAATCCTTGGGTTCCGCAAAACACAGTTTAGGAAACCCCCCTCTAACGTATGCTTAATTCTCGTAAATTGTTAACGGATGGGCGAAATAAACTTTATTTCGTGTCTATATATATATATATATAACTTCAAGAAAAGCGTTCTCCTTCAATAGCATACCCTTATTTGCATATTTCTGTATAATATGTTCGTTTCAGGATATTTAATTTCCGCGTTTTCTAAGCTGGAGGCCCCAAATATTTGAGATCGGAAGCCACGAAATCTGGAGTGCAGACGAAACCTCCACGACAAAAAAAACGAAATCCTTCCTTCCTTTCAAATCTCTACGCATCAGTGGCACCAACACCTTAACCTTATTTTATACGACAAAATGACATAGTTCTAAAGCATTTCTGGCGTAGGCATTGCTTAGGAACTCGCTCGCTCACCGTCGACCTAAAAATCAACCCCACTAACCCCGATCGAACGTCGAGCTCCCCGTCTCCAAACCTGGAGAGGTTGCTTCCTCTTAGACGAGTAGTACGGACATTTATGACCTTGGCCTTCCTCGTTTCTTTGATTTTATTATTCCTTACAGGGCATGTTTTTTTCTTCGCTATTCTTTTCACTCTAACTCCTTTTCTTTTTATCTTCTGTTATTAATATTTGCAAATTTTCGTCACTTAGAATCAACAGTTTCTTAAGACATTTCTATCTTAGAATGGCAAAAAATTCACAGTAGCCTAAGCATCTATTATTTTTTCCATTACGTCTCTTAGTTTTCAAATCTGAGGTTCTAATCTGGTTACAGAACAAAACGTTATCTTCTTATCTTTGCCTTATATTTATGTATTTGTACTTAGCTGTATCGACGTCTGATGTCTGGAGAATAATTAATATTCGCCAAAACATGGTGATGAAACAAGTAAATTACACAAATATTGGAATTCCTAAGCTGAGTGATTATAGCCCAGGATCAGTAAGAAATATTGCTGTTCTAGAGCGAAGTCGAAAATCTCAACTTTTGGATTTTATAAGTTCGAGAATTTACTATTGTTGTTTAACAAAAAGCTTTCATGGAATCGTATTTTAAGGGCTCCTTTTATCTATTTATCCTCGACCGTCGCTAAATAACAGCATTTTAAAGGATAAACGGTGAGTAAATGCATTTTCTGAAGATCTAAAAATTACGATTAACGGAAACTTGCGAAGAATTCAGATCAATCGTTAAAATAATAAAAGTAATCAACAAATGCACCCTAACACAATCGTTAGATGTAGATTTTAAGTTCTATACTGTGAAAAGTTTGTTTCTATCCGGGAGAAATGAAATAATGGTATTCTAAAAATAAAAGCAATGAAATTTTACAAAAAGAGCATTCCGTTCGAAATTTTCGCTAATTGCACGCTACGTATTTCACCGGCCAAAAGAATATTTCCTTTCACTTCGAAGACTGAACTTAAAAAGTGAACAATTCCTCGATGAATGAGGAGTATAACAACGGAATATCTTCCTAAAATCTTGACACCAAGCTTTTTCAACCCAACTCCAAAAAGAAAACCAATTCCCTTTCAAATACGTTTTAGATTTTAAGTGCCCCCAGCTACTTTCTCCTCCAAACTTTCTTTCTCCCCACTCACATCTCAGAGAAAACCGATTAGATTCCTCAGCCTCGTAACCAACGAAGCCTCTTCGATCTAACATGTTTGAGCGGTCGCTCCCTACTTCCGCTGTAACAGACAATATTTGTTCGATAATGCGACTTAGACGAGAAAACCTCCATCGGTTATCGACGAGATGTTTTCGGCCACGAAATTTTCTTTGTGAATGCATTATCTGCTCCAAAACAAACTATCCCCCTCCATGAAAAAAATCACGAGTAAGAATTGTACTGATTAGAAATATATTGACATTATTAGCATACGCTGGCCAACGTTTGGTTTAAAATAGAACGATGCTGGAGTCTGATAACGGTGCGCGATGACTCAGGATCTAAATATAAATGCAGATTTGCCACGACACATATTATTTAATAATTTAACTTTAATATTTTGGTGGGGTTAATAACTCCCACTATGTTTCATCAGACTCAGTTTTGATATGAATGTATTGGTGATAACTATTACGCATCCTTAATTATAAACTCGTGAATCATGCCGTAATAATCGCTAAAAATCAAATTCACTGAAAATGAAATATAAGGAATAAGTAAATATAATGAAATACAAAGGAAATCTGTGATACGATCTGAATGATGTTATGTTGATTAACTCGGTTCCATTATCTGTTCGTTCCTTTATGTCATACAACATAAAGAATTTTTTATATTTAAAGAAATTCGTGAAGTTCCATTGATAAAATATTTGCAGCATTAATATACCAAACCCAAAAATCGTCATTTATTTTCCGTGTCACATGCGTTAAATTTCTCCAGTAATTGCGGAAGCGGTAGAAATGGGCCAATAGTAAAGGGCAGATGATGTCAATAGATAGGGAGGCATTCAAAGAATCACTGAGGTCACGGTTATGTATGATAACAGAAACGGTCGCCTTCGCAATGAAATGACAGACTTTATGTACTGAGTCGGCATATTTGCTCTTAACTGGCTTGGTGCATCCATTCAGGGTCTGATAAGATCAAAAATTTCGCCCATCGGCATTTTCGACCGTTATGAACCGATTAAATCAATTCAAGCAATCCAAAAGAACGCTATCTTTAAGCTAACATAAACCGTCATTCGCCCACTTCTTCGTCTATAAAAGTTGAAAAGGCCTAAAGGAGTTTTTGTTGATAACCTAAACTCGTTCAAGATTAGATATTAAAAAGATACGATAAGGTAATCTCTCGTGAAATTTTTTTACCCCTCTAATATTCAACGACCAATCAAACACGTGCTTCGTCATATCTTTTCTTAATACCACCCTTCGGTAAAACACATGAGAAACATTTAGCTACAAATATTTATCGCCCAAGCTTAAATGTTTGTATACCGTTATATTTTCCTCCATTAATCCATTTTTACAAAGACGGGCTGGACTAAAAATACTACTTTTCATCATCAACAACACATTCGACAGGATACGACTGTTCTGAATAGAGGTCCATAGATATCTTTAAAATATACGACCAATAAAGATATAAATACAATCCTTACTTCAAACGCGTTTAAGAATTTCGCACCAACTACCGAGATAAAAGCTCCTAGAGTGCATTTAGTAATGGTTCAACAGCGAATACATCCAGCTACATTAACCACTTCTTTAAGACGCAACAACTCGACCGGGAAAAAAAACAAAACACGCCGACACTCACCGGTATTGAGCAAGACACTACCGCAGCCCGATGAAACTCAGAGAAAGCCACGAATAATCGGCTGAGAAACTTCCGTGGACAGACGATAATAGACGCTTCCTCCTTATATCCGTGATCGCTCGGATCGGCGCCGCTTTAACACTGGACCAGATTGCCAAATACCTCCCAAAAACCTCCTCTTGGCGATCTAAAGAGTCTTCGGAGGGAAGGCAAGAGAGAATGAAATGATGGTCGGGAAAAGGCCAGATAGTGAAAAACTTATCGGGAAGCGAGGAGAGAGGGAAGGAGGGAGAGAGAGAGAGAGACTGCGATAATTCCGGGCGACACTCCTTAAACTTGTGAAACGAGATGATGGAGGAGGAGCACTAAGATGATGTACCAAAGAGCGCGTGAGAGATGCAACTTTATAAAGAGGAGACAATCTCTCCTATCCACCCGACCCGTTCTCCTCCTCCCTCCACCCTCTAGCCCACAACTCCGTTATTGTACCCACACCCGTATCCCTTTCCTCCCTATCTCTTTCTCCGACCACCTCCTTTCTCTCGGCCTCGACCCCAGAGACTACAGACGCATCTCACAGAGTGCGCGCGCGTGCATATCTTGGAAAAGAGATTGAAGAATGTTTTAAGGAGGGAGGAATGAAATGAGGGGAAAGGAGGAGGACAAAGGATTAGGGGGGAGAGAGAGAGAGAGAAGGGTGGTTTCTCCACCACTCACCCTCCATATAGATTGGGATGAGGTAGATACATTATCGGCAATGTGTATTGTTAGGATTTGTGGAGGATGGGAAACGGAAGCGATAGAGAATCGAAATTTTGTGGAAATCGATTGGTGAGCGATATCTCGAGAGGTATTGTTCGTATGAGGTTGAAGACCTCGGCTGTTTTAAATTCCAACAAGAGAAAATCAACTTTATGTCCCTCAAAATGTTTTAAGGACATAATATTGAGGCCGATAAACCGAATGAATTTATAGTTTTAATTAATAAATAAAACAATCCCAACTTTTCGAACTCAGGGATTCTCCTTAGGTTCATGTTGTCCAAAGAATACGTAAAATAAGGCACGCATAAAAAAATATAAAAATAACGCGGAGAAATATGCGAAGAATTCCTCGAGATGTTACAACTACAATTAGCCGAGCTCAGTAGAGGGATTCTTCCAATTCTAGGATCGCAGGTTAGAATCCTGCCCAGGGAATGGTTATAAGTATTCGTCTTCGTTATCGTCTTTAAGCTCATCGTAAAAGGCCGTCAAGGGCCGTTACAAAGAGCTACATATCAGAAATAAGTTAATTAAATAGGTATGTTGCATGAATTGAGCAAAATTCCAGAAAAATGAATTTTTGTCGAGGAATTTAAGCATTATTAAGATGAGCGAAAAGAATTTGAGGGTAACTATTCATTTTTTAAATAAATGCATGGCCAGATTTTAATAATGGCTTCAAGGTATTTGTAAACTCATTTTAATTCGAGATAGATATAACTTTGAATGTTAGAAACTTTACCAGCAAGAGAATGAAAACAAAAATTATGCAAAAATAGAAAATATAATAGCGGAGGAGGACTTGAGTGAAAAAAATCGTTTAATCTGAATAGCAAAACCGGATTATATATTTTTTCTTTGTGAGCTAAAATGAAACTCGGATACAAATCGATCGGGCGGCCAAGCCGCATTCTTCCTTCTGTTGTTCCTAGGAGATGTAGAGATAGCCTTGTCAACCAATCGATTCGGCTGAAAGCAGGACGGTAACGTCGACAAACGTTGCATACCATCTTATATTTATAAAGGAAGATAAAGCTCCTGGAATGTCCATGCGAGATATTTGAAATTTTTTATTTGAATCTCTCTTATAAAATTATACGGTAAAATTTCGTTATACCGAACTTAGCAATATCGGAATTTTTATTAATTCAAATAGAATATTCTATGTAAATATCGTTAAAACGTCTCTAAATAAGTTACTTCGACATTACGTAGTTTGTATTATTTAATATAAATTTAAGTGGCCGGGAGCCATTTCTCATTATAATGTATTTGTCATACAAAAAATTACATTATGCATTAAATAAATGCTGGCTATCGCTCTATGATATACGTTCAGCGAAAATGCATGGAAAGAGAGAAACTCAACTGAAATAGCACGAAAAGGAAACCTATAAGCCATTTAAAAAAACAGAAAGAAGAACATTTTCGAGTTAATTCTTATATATACCATATGACTGTTTATTAAGTTTTTATCTACTACTGCACATTAAATAAAGATTTAAATATAACGTTTTTCGATATAAAATAAATAATTGCATATCATTCAGACGCGTATTGACTAGATTTCTCAATATATTAAAAATCATTAGAGATAAATCTTAGAGGAAGAAAAATGGCGTAAAGAGAATTCAGCGATCTTTACCAAATTTACATCTAATTTTACCGATGAATTAAAGTGAAAACTTTACATTCAATAAAAAAAGAAATTTTATATTCAAATTTCATGAAAAACTACGAACTGTTTTGTATGAAAAATTTACATCGTACTTTTATTATCTCTTCTCGGCATGAGCTTCCTCTCACGACAGCAAGAAAGTGTTGGGAGCGTCGACCGGTGTATTTACAAGTTCTATCGGCTGTTGACTCAATTCTTTCGAGTAATTATCAATGTTGCCATACCAGAACGCCCCGATTACAACGCAAATTAATCGCTAAAATGCATGACTGTCTTGTGCAACCTCGCCTTCAAGGACATTTGTTTTGTTGTTGTCTACCGAAAAAGAAAGCATAATACGAAACTCTGTCCACACAATTTGGAAAAATGAAAATGAATAATCCACCTTAACGTTGCGTAACAGTGAATCATAATCGTTTGATTTTTGAGGGAAATTCTGAGAAAACTGAGCGACGGAAGGTAATTTTATGTTGAATTTTTATTATATTTTAATACTGATTTTAGGTTAAAAGACATTTAATGTGAGAGTTCGTATATATTTATACATTTAAAAAATTAAAATTCCAATTGTTTTTCTGAAAAACAAAAGTCGATTTTATTTGTTTATACTAGTGGAAAACACCAAATTTACTCTGAAGTTTTAAATAATGCAAAGAAGCTTAAATTTAGGTTGTTTGTTTTAACTAGCTCCTAAATAGTCATTGCCGTGCTGTTACAATGGACATAATAACGCCAACAAAGACGGTCACATACAACCACGCCCTCGGCCGAATTCGAACCAGCGACACTCGCATTGAGGGTCAACCACACCTCTACCAAATCTACGAAATCCGTAAAATTTTCTTGCTTTTCCTCTTCTCAGGAGGAGAACTTGAATCGCAGGTTTTATTTACTCTTTTTCAATTGCAATTTTCTTCTAGTACTTGCAGTTGACGGAGAAAATACGCGGAAGTAAATTCTGACGTACAATATCCTGGACGTTTAAAAACTAAATTCCTTGACATGAATTAGTTTTGAAAAATTGTAAAAAAAACAAAACACTAACGTTTGCGTGTCCTTCTAAATATGTGACTTTCCGAGATTGTCAGATTTTTTTATCTGAATATTTATCGAAAAACTATTTTTAAATAGATTGGCCATGGAAGATTATATTTTTAATATTCTCATTCTTTTCCTCTTCGAAGTGCTGATAGTTGGAAAATTAAAAAAAGTGCAACCAATTCTTAGCTTAGCAACGGTATTGCTACTTTTTTTTAAAACTCCACTAGGTAGTTTCACCGGTGTACAAATTATTTTACTCTTTTTAGTTCCCATGAGGATAGTTAAGAATGGCCGCCCAAACTTCAAAGGGACATCTGATTGGTATTTTGTTACAAAGACCAATCTGGTCCAATCGCCGTCACAATTGGGAGTCACCCTTCATGGGTCAAACGAAGGGCTCCATTTTTATTTCCCAAGAACAAGTTGATACGAAGTTCAGGATCAAGTTTTAATTTTGATGAATGAACTCACGTAAAGCTATTTTACGAATATACATAATAAAAATTATATAAACATATATTTGTGCTAATTTTAGTATCGCCTATCCCAAGAGGTCCCCAAACTACGGCCCGCGCAGTGATTTAATCCGGCCTGCCTGCTAGCCATACACTCGAAATAATTTGTAACGGTGAAATTTCTCGATAACCACCCCCTCCCCCTCGAAACTTGCTCTTTGAAGTTTTCACACGGCCCGATCAGTCATTTGAAAAAGTCTTAAGTGGCCTGCGCTGTCGTACATAAAGCCTAATGTGGCCCTTTTAATAAAAATTTTGGGGACCCCTGCCCTATCCTATAAGTTTTGATGTAGTCATTGATCGATATATGAGATATTTTTAATTTAAAAGGAATAATTTAGATCTGAAATGTAGATCTCTTCTATAATAAATACAAAGCATACATTACTGCCGTTGAAGTCAAACGTTACTGAAAATGATATTTACTTATGCTTGAAGAGATAAATAATAATGTTGAATAATATTAAAAGAAAAAAACACAATTAGTCTGCACACGTCAGAACTGTCTCTACCGATATTTTAGATGAGGCGCGAGCAATATACGGCCGGCGGACCGTATGCGGACCGCGAAGCTACGGTGAAAAATAGATCAGTAAAATTTAACAAAAATATTTCTATTTTTAAATTCAAATTCTGATAATAAAACATTTTTAATAGAAATTTTAACCCTAAAAGTGTAATTTAGTCTTGATTTTCAACTTATATGATATCTCATAATTTCTAGAAAACTTCCAATTTCAACAGTAATCCTGCTTGCCGAAGCATTGGCAACTTCCAAAATGGCCCGCTGAATGTTTCGCAACCACCAATGCGGACATACAGAAAAGGTTGGCCACCCTTGTTTTAAAGCACGGATGCGCAACCCAACACCAGCGAGACCATTTTATTCCACCTGTGAAGATATGATGAACAAGAGATAAACGAAATTTGGCACAGAAGATTTCATATCTGCCAATTAATAAATTTTGACGTTAAAAATTGCTGATTTTATTTTATAATATACTACAAAATACCTTAGTTAACTCGGAAATGCCATTATTTTCGCCAAAGCACTTTCAAATTCCAGCGAAACTATACGCGACGCATGGAAACTGAATTGATAATCTCTGAGTTAGATCCTCAGTCTAATTCATTCGCGATTAATGCTTACGTGTTTACGCTCCCCACTACCTTTTTTGTAATTTCGACAATAAGGTTAATATTTGTGCATAATGACCACAATAAACAATTTCAGCATCACTTACACCAGGGCTGCGCAAACCTTTTACGTATTCGTATTTGCGACTAGTGTGGCGGGCTGGATAATATTTTTTTATCGGAACTTACTCATGGGGCTGTTAGTTATTATATGGTTGGATTTAAGTCATAACAATTTTCAGTGCTACAATTTCTCCAAACATGATTATACGTCGTTAATAAAATTTTTTTTTTAAATGTAAAACTACCATTATAAAATACCAAATCTCTTTTTCATCAAAACGGACAGCATAAAATGTTCTCATGAGCATGATCTCGCTCGCGGGACATAGGTTGCACGCCTCTGACTTAAATGTATCACAGATTTGAGAAAAGGAAAATATGACTCATATTTCGTAAATTCCATGATTTTGGTACAAAATTCATTCAAATGTGACAAATATGGTGTCTGTCGAGCGATGAAACCTTATTTGACAACAAGGCTTTAAAACACGATCATTTAACCTAGCCGCGAATGACTAATCGCGTAGTTCGACTGATTACTCATGTTCCCTTTCTCCGACGCAATTTTAATATCTAACGGACGGTTTTAATTGCATTAGCGCTCTACACCATATGCTTATAGGTATTTGCTTGGCAATATTATAAGCTAGATGGAATAATCTAGGATAGCAAATAATTTTTTTTAATATGCGAAGAGACGTTTGAAAATATGCGATCGTAATCTGAAATTAGAATGTATCCGTAAGACTTCTCGGCGCGACCAACTTAGAGGTTCTTTCCGCAGAAAATACTTTTATCGTTCAGTCGACACGGAGAAGAACGAAGCTTGATTAGATTAATTAGGGAGGAAGAAAAACGGGTTAGTTAGCTTTTGGGAGGTTGTGAAGTTTCGAAGGAAGTTATAATAAGAGGAGCGGATTCTAAGGAAGAATCTAAGAATAATTTGGATAGTTTAATGCAGGAAGTAATGCGCGAGGAGATGGAAAGAAGTATTATCAGTGATACCTATCATTTAGAAAGTGTAATCTGGATTCTACCGAGAATCGAGCGCGGAACATTTGTTGCTAATGAAAACCCCATACTAAAATAATTAGATTATCATTCCATAAAATTTATTTCATAGGTATAAATACGATCTTTCATTAAATATTGTACTTCTAACAGAAATAAGAAAAATACCGACTATGTATTCAGAAAAGCAGAGGTGTTATAATAATAAAACAAAATGATGGCAAAGATGACATTTCAGATATATTTCAAGTATCATTACAAAATTAAAATAATGATGCAGTCAAATGTGATAAACATCGTGTGTAATTTTAGAAATGCCTATATAAAAAGAAAGTGTTTATGAGTGATTATGAGGGACTCATTCGTAACTGGAGTTTATATCTTAAACTACAATCAACGCATGAATATCGGCGCACATTCTCACAGTAATGATAGGTATGTTTCTAATTTGTAACTAAATTAATTTTTCTTGGAAGCTAAACATCAGGAGGAAATAAAATCAGTTTCGTGAAAGAATGTTTATAAGATGAAAAATAAATCGCACCTGTGCGAAAGGAGTACGAGAGTGAGTTCATATTCGTGTTTTGTTAGGTTTACGAAAGTATTCACAATTTTTCTATCGTGTCCAGACCCAAGCGACACTTGACGCGACCCTGAGTACAATTCAGCGATAAACTCCACAGGAAGTCATCACGTCCCATCCTGGAGCTAAATTAAATACAAGGACAAAATGCGAAAGTCGGCGTTATTAAAGAAAAAGCTTAACCTTATGCGAACGGTTATTATGAACAAATAAACATTTTAAATTTTCAAGCGATTTCTTAATCGATCGGCAAGAATCTCTAATTGAAAGATTTAGTAAATCACCGACGAGTCCCTTCGCAAAAAAATACTTCAAATAAGAATAGTTATTTCTTGCATGCTACTTCGACGATTTTGTAAATATGTTAAATAAGCAAAATATCGTTATTTTGCGCGATTTCGAAGTCCTACTATAATTATTCAGACAAGCTCGCTTCATCAAAAAATTTAGCTTTCCTTTTCTTTACCTCTCATCAAATTAACAGTCACGCATTTATCGCTATTCATTCCGAATTTTAAATTATTTCTCCATGTCGAAATTCAGTCTTAATCATGCTGCAATCCTTGCTACACGTAGAGCAGCTAAACGCTTTATTTATATATCAATGCAGCGTCAGAACATGCATCGTACGCCAACACGAATACGTATTATTGTTTTTTAACTCTATGGTTGTTCGAAATATAAATAATGTTACCAATAAAGTTCTCACGTCATTTTAACTAGCAAGTCTTTTTAGAATTCTAGTTTTACCTTTGTGATAAACCGAAACTATTTTAATACGGTACAAAATGTAAGGTGTTGTACTAATTATTAATCTCTGTTGTCTACATTGCTTTGCTTCTTTCTGTGCAATATGTTTCCCGTAAAGGTTAATCGACTCATAAAGACGCAGGAATGACTCCCGTGGAACATTTAAAATACTCAAATTCGTTGATAAATAACTTTTAACTGTTTAAACCAGCTTTACCGAATTTTTAATTTATATAACTTTCACTAGAACAAACCCGCAAACAAAAAGTGTAAAACGTAAATATAAGGTTGTCGTAATTAGCACGCGACGTATCAATAAATACTCACCTGTCCTTTACACAACGAGGTCGGACGCGATCCTATATATGACTCCTTTAAAACTCTTCCTTTTTGGATCGAGAAAAATAAAAGTAGGTAAAATTTATTACAAGCCATTTCCGACGTTCGATTCCCACCGCTCCACTTTACGATTGCGTTATAGAGTAGTTTGGCCGGAGTGTGGCGGTCGAAGAGAGAGGAGGAGGGAGGGGGAGGGAGGCGGTGAGGTTTGGGCGATCGAAAGCGGGAATAAATGGATTACGGTGGAAGGGAGGAATGACAGTAGGACGGGAGAGAGTGGGGCCATATTATGAAAGGGGGAAGTATTGTCGCGAATCGTCCAAGAGAGGCCAATTCCTCGGACATACTGCGTAATAATTGATGCGATGTTTGTAATGCCGCGGTATAGGGATGACTAGCATGTCTGCCACTCACAACAGTTCGAATCCTGTTTTGGCATGGATGTACATAAATTGCCTTTGTTACTGTTAAAATCTCTTTCTAAAGGATGTTTGTGTGCTGTTTAAGAGCTGATGAAAATAAACAAATAATCCCGTCTACGACGAAATACGTATTATCCAAAACGTGTTCAACTCTTTCAATCAATACAGGGGATCAATAAAAGAAAAGTGAACTCCGGAACATCTGTGCGCATTTATGAATGTGTGTGTGAACGTATGCATGTGTACAGTCGAAAGAAGGCGATATACGTGTTTCAATAAGAGAAGAAAAGAAATAATGCTGAAAACGGAGTAAATGAGATAAAATGATCAAAAAGCTGATGCAATCATCAAAATGATGACAGTAAGGTGACTTTATCAAAAAACTTTTGGAACATTGAGAAAATCACACAAAGTAAATATAGGGACAAGCTTTGGATGCAACAGCTTCAAATTGGTTGGGTGTTACATTATATCTACCTATCAATCATACCAAGGTTATTTTAAAGAATAACTAATATTATCAGAAAACGTGTTTATTAGTTATAAGCTAGAAATTTCTACATCTACATAATACCCTGCAAATCACCAGATTGGTGGGTGGCAGGGGGTGCAGCGCACCAATGCCTACCTAATAACTTCTCTCGTGGGAATCACTCTCCTATTATGATCCCGTATGGTCCTTGGGAAAAACGAACCCTGATATCGCTCGGTCCTACAGTCGATCTCTCGTATTTTATCCTCGTGATCGTGCCTACCCATGTAAGTAGGTGCCTCTAATATTCCTGAGACTTCCTCTAATAGAACTTTCAACCTAAATTTCTCCAGAAGCCTTAACCTAGCGCAAATTATGCGGTCCTCTAGCGGTATCCAATTCAACTCCTTCGAGAGTGATGTGACGCTTAATTTTTGCTCATATTTTTGCTTTACGAATCTTGCTGCTCTGCGTTGGATTCTTTCTAACTCAAGTATCTGTCCCTTTTCGTACAAATCCCATATGCTGGAAGCGTCTTCGACCTGAGATCTGACCAATCATAAATAACACGTTTCTCGTACCTGTTCTGTGTTATTTCTTACTACTCTGCCTACGAAGCCCAATTTCTTATTGGTTGCGCCTATGACCCTTCGAAATGCATATTCCACGATAGATCACGACAAATGGTGGCTCCTAAATATTTACGTATTCCGCAGATTGGATATTCAATCAATCAATTCTGTACTCCGAGTCTAATTCATTGTTCTTTCCCTACCAGAAACTCAAAAGGGAACATTTGCCGTGATTAATTTCGATATGCATTAATTTCGATTTTTATGTAACATCAAAGATGATAATGAGAAAACTAAATCTAAAAAATCTAAACTTATATTCCAAAAGACGCTCCTTGTGGGACATATTTAATTTGAGCAATTAAAACTTCGTCATAATGCTCTCTATATTAATCACTTTTGCGAGTCCTCGTAATGTCCTCGCGTTGGAAAATTTGTTTTTGACGCCCGGACCACCCTGAGGTCCACTTGCAAATAAGTGCAACACGTAAGTCAACCTTTTCCCAATCGATTAGGTAAAAGAGACGATAACACGCTTTGTGAACGTCGAGTCCAGATTCCAGATTAATTAAAACGAAAAATCGGATAAAAACACTAAAGAATAACAGATGGGGAAAAACAGATTAAGTAACCCAGCTGCATCGAACTTTGAACGGAAAATCGCGATAAAATGAGAGAGATCGTATGGTAAACCGCGCTTCCATACTACAATTTAAAACTCAGCGTCGGATTTCACGAGAGAGATAGAAATTTTAGAGCGCCCCGAAAAATGATTTGACAGTTTTCAGAGCGTTCAGTTATAAAGGAGGAAAGAAAAAAACAAAGGTATCAGTGCGTAGAATCATTCTGATTCCCAAAAATAGCCTTTGGGACTCATCTCGCTTTTCCAGACGTAGGAAGTTAAAAAAAACCCTCAAATATCCATCCTTTTAATGCAACCGGATGAAGACCTTGTCGTTAGGTGCCAAACGAAATCCTTCATTGCATGCCAAATCTTCTTCTCATTTTCTTTCAATGTCATTCTCGTTAGCAATACTCCGATAACTGTCGTGAAATATTTACCTTAGCCTTCCATCTACACCTACTGTAACAACTGTTTTCGACAATTATAAGATTCATTTGCGTTTGCCTCGACCCTTAAAACTTTATCAAATTGCCAGATAATACACATCCTGAATATAGTATGTACGATTCTAATAAAAAAAAGTCGCATACTCTTGAAAGATACGATGCACATACATTTGGTTTTCAGTCCTTTTGACATAAGACAAATTTAGTAAGATTTCCGAACGAATATTTTAAGCAAGAGGGAAAGATGAAAGGAAACCAATGTAGACACAAAAGACACATCTGCGCACCTCCGAGCCAAACTCCGTCCATTCACCGAAAGGGAGACGATTAAAGTCTTGAACTAAACGTAAAGAGGAACGTAAGGTTGCTTAAGAATTGAGGACAATCACCGTGATGACCTATATGAAGGGGTCACAACCTTCGACGCGATCACCACAGAGGGGAAAAGAGAGGAAAGGCTAAGAAGAGATTAAATACGACACCCCGTATCCAAATAACAAAATAAAACTCATAAATTCCGCGAGCGATAGTATGTCAGACGAAGAAAATGATCCCGCCAGCGCGAGGGCGTGCAAAGAAAAATAAACGAATAGATTTTTCAGCACTCACATGTATCTCATGGATGTTCAGTTCCTCTCTTCCGTTTCCCGCGAAGATTTCCTCGTAAGAGGAGGCGAACCTGAATTCCAACGAAGAAACTTTCCGGCGAGTTTTTGCTTGTCACCATCGATTATTTTTGAACAGTTATGAGACGTCAGTTTCGCACCCTCAAGACGCATTGGACACCCGGAAGGGTGACCGCCGCGCCTTTTGGAGAGGGAACGCTCGTGCTTCTCCCGCCGCTGACCACGGCGGACTGGTCCTCGGATAGGCGCAGGACAAGGAAAGGGGGACGTGGTGGAGGGAGTGAGGCGGGGAGGCGGAATGGAGGGAGGGGGGGCTGGGAGGAGAAGAGGGGACGGGATGGGCTCAGGAATAGCGGTCCCGCGACTCCGGAACGGTGGTTCTTCCACCTCGGGCCCCCCTTCGGCTATTGCTTCCTTTTATTTCTTCCTACCTGTAAACATTTTCGGGAAAATTAGTGTTTGAAAGGCGAAACAATTGACAAGCGAAACAGATGGTTACGAATCGTTATTTGACGTTATGCGAGTGTCAAAGTGCAGTGCATTATTTCGAAAGATGCAAGCTAGATAAAGATATGCAGCAGAATGTTATAAAGACTACAATTTCAAAACTTTTTAGAACGATAAGAATTATTCAATTTCGTTGGTTGTATAACTTACTAAAAGTATGGTAAAGAATTTCGATGAGTAACCATTAACAATTACCAGCGAGAAGCTAATCTAGATGTTTCATTTTTGGAATTGAATGTAATGCTCGATTCGTTCGTTTTCTTTCAGATTTGAAAACTATTAACGTTTAAAGCTTAAATAAGATACTTTTTTCTAGTGATTGTGATTACCTACTCCACTATGGAGTAAATATTACCGAGGAATCATGAAAAATCGAAACTCTCAGGAAAATAACAACACAGAAGCACCAGGAAGCACCACAACTTTATGTACCATGGAAACAGGTAAACAGCTTTTGTTTGTCCATGACAAAATTTCCAAGGTCACCTAAGTTTTTCATTTGAGATTTTAAGTCAACACGTTAAGTTTATTTCTTGATATTCGTTAAAATAATGTTATTATATTTATTTCTGGATATTCATTAAAATAATGTTATTATATTTATTTCTGGATATTCATTAAAATAATGTTATTATATTAGTACTAAAACAATAGCAGTGAAAACATGGAAGGGAGTGAGAAGGAAAAATAAAAATATCATTATAAAAATAAAGAGAACGATTATTTTGAAAGTGTATAAATAAATATAGGTATATGATGGTAGGTTTTGATTATAAAATTTGATGAATTAAGGTTTTTCTTTGTTACTGTTAGTTTAAATGAAGGCTTCAAATAGGACGTTTAAGTTTCAAATGTATAGTTAATGTTTATGTGTGGAAATAACGTCACATACATGCGCACTCCTAAAAGATTCATAGTCTTAATTTCCTTAAAAAGTTGATTGTTTCGAAGGCATCGTTATTAAAGTTTCAATGACCATTATATCAGACAATTTGGGTTAATATAAAAATGTTGCTAAATCAGTTAATAAATGAAGAACAACTTCCTGCACTTCTTTATAGATATTAGTTAAACTTCCCTTATAGTCAAACTAATTTCTTATTCTATAACCCTATAACGAAATTCCTTTACAAATAAGCGGAATTGCGTTAGTGTCACTATAAATAATACCCGTTCGCTAATAGTCTTAAAATTGAGGTTTATCAGATCTCTACATTCTTCAGTTTCACGTCATGATTAATCATTGAAATACATAGAAATCAAACGTACAGCGTATGCCATACAGGCCAAAGCGCAAATGATCCATTTCAAAGTTTTTTCATATATATTTTAAGAAGTAATTTATTATAATTATAATCATACAATTCGAAATACGTTTAGTATCCCACAAAGTTCAACGTTCTGATAGTTTTGAATGTTCACTAGTACCAAAGATGTCTCAATTGTATACTGCAGATCTGAGAAATTGTCGTAAATATTTACGACATTGCCACTTAGACGGCAAAGTCCGTTTTCATTCTTCACGCAAGCTTTATAGGAGAAATATCACGAGTATTTTTCAGTTTATAGTTAATACTGAAATGTATTTAAAATCGATGTTCCTTATTTGCCAATATTTTTCTTCTCTGACTTAAGTTTTTCGAGGACGTCGAGAGATTTCCGCATTCCTGGGGAATTCTGGATCTAAATTCTGCTGGGAACACCCAGATACGTTAAGCATTCCACAGGTTGATGAAATAATTCGTATTCGCTCTAAATTTACCCTTATTAGGAAACCATAGCGCCTACGTTTCCAACAAAGATATATATAATGAAAAAATTAACACCCTTCCATCTCGAAAGTGTTCCTATTGTAAATCGCGTTTAAGAAAACATTACTTCAATTGCCAAAGGGTCCAAATAAAAACACGGTGGTCCCACGCGTTAAGGAACTTAGTGATGTTTTTCTTGCAATGCATTCCAAATAACGCATGCTTGTAGCAATATTATGACTCATGCTGCTGTTTTAGGCTCCCCCTATTCGCCCGCTCCAGTATTTTATGGGCGTGTTGTTGTTCTGGGGCGAAGTATTAACTTGAAATTCGTTATTTTCTCCACACGAATCCTTCCGAAATCTCGTGTAAACAAGTGTGACTTGACCTTAGGACAACGTCCAACGCATGAGCGACCGTTGTTTCTTGATTGTAACGTACGCTTCACGCGGTGCAACATTAGTAGTGACTTTATATGGCTTTATATTAAAACCAAATTTTTGATCGGCTCTCGGTAGTAGAAATTATTTTTGCAGTTCTTTAAGTTGCGATACGCGAAGATAAAAATTGTATAGAGCTATTTAGCGCTGAAAATTTTGAAAACAAACATCGATGCTTGAGGCTGCCTCATTGAAAAAGTTTCTTAACAAGACGGAATATTGGGAAATAGTTTTTTTATGCATGAGCACATAAGGCTTACGATAAAGGTCAACTTTGAGAAGGAAAAAGAACTGCCCTGGCTTGGTAGCTCAAGTGGCTAAAGCAACTACTCGGAAAGTAGGAGACACGGGTTCGATTTCCGATGAAGTTCAGAATTTTTCTACTTCTCAAAGTTTAAATATTTTTAAGATGAAATGAGTTCCTGGTTTTTAAAATTAAATTGAAGGAAATTAAAAGAGTTATTTTCAACGTCTTGGGCGTTTTGGGCCATCTTTTCTCACAGAAAACTTTTTATGTTTATTCATCCGGCTCAAAATGCACGAGTTTTTGTCACCTTACGGCGTAAGCGGATACTGATGAATCGCAACCAAATGCGTAACTTCAGGCATAAATGCTCGAGAATTAAGAACACAGCGGATATAGAACATTTTTATCGTGAGAGGTCCAGGTATGTTTTAAGATTCGAAATCTGGAAGCAAAATAATCAGAAGATTATCTCAAAAAGTGTAAAAATCATCGTTTCGGATGTCGTAAAGATAATCGTCATTCGATATAAATAAGTTGGCCGAAATCTTATATTATTAATACAATCGCAGAAAAAACCTATCTATTTTTAACCATGAGTGCTATAGTGAAATATCATCGGTTGACAACATGAAGCCAATTTAGTAACTTTTTTTGTATTCAAGTAATCAACTGATAACCCTTAACACTAAAGTAGTACGGAACCCGATACTTGAGATAAGAAGGGTCGTATTGTAACGGTAAGCAAACACCTGAAGTAAAAATGGGCAATTCAACTGAATTGAAAATAAGAGATCAGTCAGTAAAATATTTACTGGGGGAATAAATGATTATCACGCAAATGTCACTTGTATAAAAAATTCGAAAAAAATACAACCATTGATTTTTGAGTTTTGGTACGCGAGAAACTCGATTTTTTCCGACTCATTAAAAACCACCGGATTAAATGTATTTCATTTTATTCACAATTCCGCTAATTAATTATATCTTTATAGATAGAAACAATAATATCTTATATTCTTTCGCGGTTTCCCAGGCATCTCCGTGTAATAAGTTTGTGCGAAATTCCCTCATGAACAACTGGCAAGTATTTTGGTACACGGAAAAGGAGAAAGAGCTCAGGAGGATCTGGCAGAAGTAGGAAAAACATACGTCGCGAGGAGTGAGGAAAGTGAGTAAGTTGTGGGTTAATAATGGCGAACCAACGAGTAAACAATGGAATGAAAGGTTAGGACAAAACATCTGAGGGAAGGATTGCGAAGGGGCAATAAAATTAAGGATTAACAGAAAAACGGGTTTGTTGGCTAATACGCGGTTAAATTTAATACTCGTAATTCTATTTAAACCTTGTATTCATTAGGACGATAAGATAACATAATAAGAAAAGGTAGTATAGAACTTAGGTGAACTGCGCCCCCTGCCATCCACCAATACGGCGATTGCCAGAGTATCATGTAAATGTAAGCATAATATTAAAGTTAACATGAGCGTGATTTATAAGTTTGTTTCTACTTGAGCAGTGAGATTAGTTATGGCATCCCTCAAGGTTAAAATCAATTAAGCGATAACAATATGCAGTAATTTAAGATAAAAACTGCAACCAGCAGATAAAATTTATAATTGCTAGGAGGAAAAATATCTTCATATTGATATGCGAAGGAAAAAAATCGAATTTTGAAAAATTATTTTCTTGAATGATAACTTATAAACACTGATCCATAAACCATTTGAGCAATTCATGATAGTCAAAAAATTTTAAAAACAGATTTCTGAAGGATATATTTTTTCGGTAAAATTATAACATTTGTTTAAAATTTCACACTAAGATTTATTTGGAGGTGTAAAAACGGAGAATGTTCTGTAATATGTAAAAACTTTTTGGAATTTTTAGAATATTTAAAGGTCTAATCTAGACGAAGAAAACGAGCCATGTGTGACGCGAATAACGATAGTTAGCTTCGAAGTTTTTCTTTCTTTTACAAATAAGTATTGTAAAATACTCCAAATAAGACACTACGTTCGAAAATGCTGGATTTGGTGTAAACACATTCGAAGAGAGACCGGGCGGCATGAGGGCATAAAAACAAATGCATGTCAATGTATGCACGTGTCCGTTAGGGATGGTCTCGAGCGACCACTCATACCAATGTGCAATATTTCATCAAGCGATACACGATAATCACGTTATCATATATGCACATGTTTCGCGCCGATTGGATTTTCAAAGCAAGAATTTCACATTTGAGGATTTTGTATCTCCCAAATATTTATTCCCAGTCTGCGATTAACTAACGAAGAACGGATTTTGATGCCGATATATTTCGTTATTAGAGAAGTTTAAGAGTTTAGTTCACAAATCAATTTTGACCTTATAATATGACCTCGTAGCTTCTCATTGAACATGACTATTTTTTTGTATCGAACCCGATATTTATTAAGTGGCCAGCATAAATAAATAAAGGGAAATGCAAACAAAAACTTATTGTCAATGTGTATCATCGAAGCGGAATAGAGTGAGCGATGAAAGCAACCGGTGATATAAACGGCTTCGATCACATGATGGAATTTGACCTCACAAGCAGCTACTATGGGAAGATAAACGCCACCTTGAAAAACATTAAAAATAATCAGTTTTTAAATAGCATGATTGCCGAGCAAATTTTTAAGCTTCATATCAAATTGGCTCCTTATTTATTTTCAAGAAAATCCTACTTTAGGACATCCTGTGATTGGTAAGCTTGAAAGCACCTCACTAATCACGTTCTTTTAGCGAAAGAACCGAAATACACGTCATAAGACGGTTTATTTTCGCTTATGTAAATCCCGCCGACGGAACGTTCTCTTCAGATAAATGATGCACGCAAATCCTACAGCCATAAAACGGTCGAGTTCACCACGTGCACATTTTCACGACTAAGTATAATCTTTCATCTGACGCAATCCTTCCCTTGCTGATTCTAAAAATTCTTATCGGAATCATTGGTCGGTGAATTACAGCGGACGACAACGTCTCCGTCTTCTACATCTCAACTCGACCGTTATCATTTATTTAATCCGATCCATTAGACGAGTTCGTTTATTCGACATTGAATTATCCCTGGCCGTGAGGCGTTTGGCAGCGACCCTCGTTTCATCCCCTCGAAACTCGCCCTTGCTGTTATGAAGCCATAGCGCGGACGGCGTAAACGAGAGGACTGCGCCTTTAAGGGATGCCAGACGCGCGTTTGCGGTCGTCGCGTCGGATGCCACGTGAAAACCGTGTAAATATCTCTCTCTTACTGCATAGAGCCTCGGGTTATCACGAGGATCTGTTGCGTTCGAGCTTGTGGGGGTCGTCCCATCGCCTCCTATCGAGCGAGAAGTGCGCAAGATTCTTTCAGGTGAGCTCCGAACAAAAATTGCGTAAATTCACGCTACATACGCCGGAGGACGAAGAAAACGGATCGATAACCTCAAAGATTATATTGTTTTTTTTTTGAAGAATCCATTTCGCTCGCCGGTCAGTTACTCTGTCCGAACTATAGTTGAATTCCAATTCTCGCCACACGGAATTTATATGCCACGTATCCTCGAGACGCTCTGCAAAATTCCTGAAAGTGGGGAGGGATTGCGAAAATAAAACAATATACCTCCCTATTATAATTTTCGAACGTGTTAAGAAATAAAAATCTTAATTGAGAGTTGGGCAATTCAATTTACATCCGTAATGTAAGAAGGGACTTCACAGTCTCAATTTCGCCCTAAATAAAGTCGTTTGTCTGTCTGTCTGTCTGTAATTCTATCTTTTGGTTCCCAGGGGATCATCTTGTGACCTATTGTCTCGAACAGATAAACAACTTACGTGCAGTGTCATTCGGCTTTTCGGTCTTCAGAGAATTATTCAAATTCCAACCAAATTACGCGCTTAAGTGGCTAACCTACGTCATGAAGCCATAAGCTATCCAAATGTAAATGTATTAGCAATAATTTACACATTTTTTCTCGCTAAGAATTATGATATTAATAAAAGGGGTACGGTATTTCAATGTTATAATGACTTGGTTGACATTGTTATAATGCATTGTTATAATTTGCCAAATTATGAAGAAGATGCGGTAGCTTTCCTAACCCATGACTGATTGGCCGGTCTCGACATTTACAAACCCAATCACCGGACAACGGGGAGGGATACTTTGGTTCCGGGCGAGGCGAAGGGCGCGGTAGCGCCCGGAGACGACCAACCATTAAAACAAAGCGAGCCGAAGGTTCGTCAATATATCCTTCCATTTGCGGCGCAACAGTCAAGAGGATATAACATTGAAAGGATATATTGACGAACCTTCGGCTCGCTTTGTTTTGATGGGTAGTCGTCTCCGAGCGCTACCGCGCCCTTCGCTTCGCCCGGAACCAAAGAATCCCTCCCCGTTGTCCGGTGATTGGGTTTGTAAATGTCAATACCGGCCAATCAGTCATGGGAAGGATATTTAACGTTTCCTTAGCGACCTTAAAAATTAATAACTTTTTGGGGGGAGATAACAGGATAGTACCTTAAAAGGATGTCAGGCAACGGAGAAACTGAAAATTTGTTAAATTCAGCGCATTCAAAAAATTAGAGATCGATTAAAATATTATTAATCGTTCACTATTCGCAGACAGAGGAGGAGAGCTACGATTTAGGTCTGTAAATACAGTCAGGCGAGGAATTAGTCGGTTGCGGGATATTCCGGAGATACCAAAATGAAAATGTCACTAAAATTATTTGAAACGCTTTGAAGATTGAAATGATAGATTTCAATCGCCTCAATGAATCGCAATCATGTATAGATACATTACCCAACAAATTGTAAAGTAACGACAGCTCTATGCTTTTGGAGAAACTTTATTTCACCTCAATTCCTACACTCATGACGAACTCCATTCTTTCTACTCACCCCGTTTGCCTCTTTAACTTAAAAAGAATAACGTGAGAGCTCTTACGGCTTTGATCACGTGACCGAGTGACGTGAAAAACCGGATCCGCGGCCATTCAAAATTCGATTAAATAGTGGCTCCTAGAAAGTCATTTTAGACATTTTAAAGCGGTTAAAATCGTCTTTGGAGCCAAGTTTCGCACAATGGTGGTGGATCGCAAATCGACATCTGCGGCGCAAGGTCGTCGGTTAATATTCCGCTGCTGCCCGAGTCGTCCGCGATTCCCACTTATGATAAAATAATCCATAATAGGCGATCCTTTTGCGGTCGATTCATTCTCGACGACATTCAACAAACTGGCGGTGGAGTCGATAAATTTAGGCTGTTCGTAAGTTACTATTGACACAAAGCAGGTCGAGGAAAGTTTCTCTGTTCTTATAAAAATAAGTTAGGAAGGTGTACAACGTATCACAACTGGGCGCGTTTCGTGCAATGGAGTATTAGAAAGAAATTATTTACCTGTACGTAAGAGAAATAGCGTTTTAAAGTTCTTTTCTTCATCATAAATAATCCATTTTCATCCTATTTAAAAGTACTGTGCGCACACGTAAGTAAATTAAATGTTTGTTTGTGAGATTGTTTATGTTAGCAACAATGAAGAAGTAACCCAGCAAGAAATTTTCTAAGTTCAACTCTATTTAAGACTTTCTTGTTCGATTTTATGGATAACGGCTACTCCTACGATAAAAATGTATAGGAAAAGAAATACTCTTTCTTATTTATTAGTTGTACAATTTTTATTTGAAAAGTATTTCGATATGACCGATACTTTACGAGATATGAAGAAAAGTTCATTTTTTATCACGTCAAGTGGTACCCCTGATTGGCGTACGTGATTCATTTTTGCGATTTTCTTATTATATTTGACTGTAAGTCCTTAATATCAAATTTCATGAAAATCCGTTCTGTACAAGCCGAGAGCGAACATGCGGGCGGCCGGACGGACGGACGGGCGGACAGACAGATCTACGATAATAGGCGCTCACGCTGGAAGCGAAACGCGTCTAAAAAGTGCCGTCTGAAACGCGAGTGAAAATACAAAATATGGACTGAATTGCAGAAATTCTTACGTGTGGTTTACGAGTGCAAAAAAAGTTAAAGGGATTAATAAAATAATTGCAACGTAAATAATAATAGCTCATCTCACAATCACCCACCGAGCTTTTAATTGGAACGAAAAAAACAAAGCATTTAAAAATCAATGAGCGGGTCTTTAAGACTTTGGGATTCATAGGAGAAAAAATGGTAAAACACGAAAAATAAAAAAGGTAAATAATTCTAATCAATAATTTGTTATCATTCACTTTCGATCTCGGTTCTACTGTTATCCATCCAATAACCGGCTTCTGGTACGAAAGTATTGGAAAAACTAGCGGTACAAAAGGTCTATTCGAAATATAGGTCTGGATTTCTCCAAGTTTTTTATTTAAAAAATAAGAAATTACAAACAATCATCACGCCCACGTACAAGATGTATTTGTAAAAAATGAAACATTTTTTATAAGTTTCAAATAATCCATCCAGATTTTAGTAACGTCTTAAATGCTAATTCGAGAGCCTTTAGACCTAACTGGATAATAAACTAAATTTTCTAAAAAAATTGCATCTTTTGGTCGCCGTAAGATGGATTCACGAAAACAAATATTCCCCCCGATGCTTATCTAGTGCGGAAAATGTAACGAATTGTAAACGCATATTCACCTTCTCACAGAATGAGCGTTTTTATTACGACTTTTAAAGTTTCGACTCGAAACACAGCAAGTTAGCTCCAATGAATACACAATTATTCATTCGTTAAATCCATAGATCAATTTTATTTCAACAACGCGCTCAACATTATAGGCCGAGCGATTACTTGGAATTTAAAATTCCCACTGTACAACTTAACGATTGCAATGGTGAGCAACATTTAGGCTATAGATAGAAAATAATTACCTACGTAATTTTTTTGTCCCTCATAGTTTCCTATACATTCCACTGAATTTAAGAGATATATCTACGAATGCCTCAAAATATACTAAAGTGGGAATAAAACATTTTTCCACTTCGGCTTTCTTTATACGATAATGACCTTTGGAAATTTTATTTGTGAAAGTTATCGCGGCACTGTTACGTTAGCCTTCGAAACCCTCGTTTGGGAACCGCTGGGCAGTTATATAAGTCGGGTCCTCCTTTAAAACACCTTCGATGAGAGGATTCTCCTCCGATGCATGTGGCAACGATTTCAGGGCGGAATTCTTTCTCGGAAACGCGGCTGCCCGTCCTCGCTAGAAACCACTCGCGTTAAAACATTCCGACTGCGTTTTAACATCTACAAAACGACCGCCTAGGCCGCTTTCTTTTTTGCAGCATCCTCTTCCCCCCTCCACACCCCCCTCCCGCCCAACACGACCTCAGTGACAATGTCTTCGACTTTCTCCCTCTCTCTCTTCCTCGATCTCTCTCACCTTCCGATCCCGGAGGCGCGCGAGCCGAGGAATTTCCTCCCCGGAGGGCTCCGTGAGACCAACTCTCAAAACGGGCGCGCCTTCTTCGTTTCCTTCCCCTGAAAAATCCCGTAAGTCGCGACGGAAAGAACTAGAATACAGATCACGACGGAAGATATCATCGCAACTCTAAAAAATACGCTTAACATATTTACCTTGGTACTATGGACTCCATGCAGAAGGAAGGCGGTTGCGGTGTAGGTATGTACCTGCGAGTGAAGTGGAACTGTTTGGCAAGAGACGCGCCTTGGTCGCGGTGAAAAAGGAAGCCTGATAAGGCACCAAACTAAGTTTCACGCGGGAGTTGAGGCTAGGGGAAGGGTTTGAGGGGGGGGGGGGGGGGGGGGTTAGAGGATTGGCGGGCGCAAAATATTTACACGCAGTTATACGCAAAGAGCAAGTAGGCCATCGGTTCGCTTAAAATAACCGTGTACCGCTCCGTAAACAAAAAACGCTCTTTACAACGGGATCGTATGTGCCGACATAAATTTCGATATCTTTTTTTAAGGCGCTAATTTCAACGTTGGACGCGAAGTGCTTCACAATAAAACATTTACGAGGGATCGATTTCATTCGATAAGTAATCTCTCCAAATTATAGGCTTAATTATCCGATGCGCGTCATTTATTGCTCGGGGAATTAACGTATTGGTTTGTGGACTTCCTCTATAGGCGTAAATTTTATTCGTTTCATATCCGAATGTTTGTCGTGGCTGATAAATTACCGCCAACTTTCGATTTTCAACACTGTTTGAGAAGATAATCCAAAAATCAACAAAGTTGGCTTCCCTGCCGATTCTCAAGTTTCACTTTAATTTACACATTCGAAGAAATGGTGAATGTTTGCATTGCTAGCTTTACATACCTAAGTTTCACAAGAACAAAAACGCCGAAAAGTTTTAACAGCAAATTTTAACTAACATCTATGTCATTGATGTCTTTTTATGACAATCCCGAGTTTATATTTCCCCAGATAAAAACGTGTCATCTCGCCGTTCGAAAAGTAATATATTTTTTAGTTTTATGACTGTCGGGTTTATCTTTGACTTAAAATACCACACCTTTTAATTCCTAGAAAATTTATGTTATTATCTAATGTTCACAGTGTAAAAGCTCTTCACGTTTACGTTTGTCTAGGAGACAAATATTCGCGTCGTACCGAACAAAAACTCATGCGTTTTAATAAAAATGTATTGTTTTCAGAGATGAGCGAATTTAACAAAATGATGAAGCTGCTGACTGAACTTATATATTTCTTGCAGTGTGACAATATAGGTATTTGGAAAGAATTTGCAGCTCGATCATTTATCTTTCATCAAACCAAGCATAGCGTCAAAAGAGGGTGATAACAATTTGCGAGAGATGTAATTATCTTTAATGTTTAAACTTTTTCGTTTGGTGTCGATACTTTCGATGTCTTATGATTGCTGGATATGGCGATTTTTTCTGAAAGAAAGGGTTTTACTTCGCGAAATACAGTTTTGAACTGAAAACGCTAATGTTTATATTAAATATCGATGAAGTTAATTAACTCGCTTATTTCTCTTATTTTAGGGGTATTTGATTTTATTATACACCAAGTTAAAGAAAGGTAGAAAAGTACTTAGGATTTTGCGATATTTCAATGACAAAACGTTGTATTTAACGATTCGCTAGTTTTAATGCACAAGCCTGCTATCCACGATTTAAAATATAACTTCTTAAACATCTCCACTGAAATAGCATACGAGTTACATTAAACATATAAATAGGGACAGTTGTGACATATTGAGAATAGTCAAATAACAATTTCTTTAAAGTTTAACATATACATAATTCATTGTGTCTGAAAGCACATTTCATAGTAGAACCTCAAAATGCTAACGACCAGGCATCGTTAATGGCTCACTAATTTAATATGGTCCTTAGTAACCTTTCGTACCGGCCAGATTTAACTCATGAATTCCACATGCTTATCGAAGCATTTGATCTTAAGTAAGCATATAAATTGAGCTGATTAAACAGTCTAGATGAGGTTTTTAACTGTGTCTGATGGCTTTCGTACATGCCCCATGGCTAACATTTTTCGTACTTGTACTTAAATTCGGTATAACGCGGACTTGTCTTGGACTTCAAATATTTTTGTCTTTTCAGAACTTATTTCCTATGTGTTTCTCGATGTGTTAAACATTTTTGAAGTATAAGAGCTCCACGAATGACAGTATTCTGCCATATAAGGCGCATGATTCACTATCAGCAAAACATCTATAATATTAATGTAAATAGCCCTTAAATTTACTTTTTTCCAGTTTTTGCTCACGAACTAGTCCCAGCCGTCACAAGTGTTCACCATTTACCAATTAACACTAGAAGTACCGGGGGCGGTCAATTGACCGCTTTTGATTTTCTGAGCGCCGTATCTCTTACATTATTGATCGGATGATGTTGTAATTTTTTGACTTTTAATATTTTGTGCCTTAGCTCCTTTAGCAATTTTTTGGGATTTTTTACTACGATAGTTTTTTCGTACGGCCACCTCCCACCTACTAGTACCGGAAGGGTTCTACGACAATTCGTCGCAGTCAATTCGTCGCGCGTCAATTCGTCGCAAGACAACTCGTCGCACGCCAATTCGTCGCATGACAAACTCGTCGCGCGTCAATTCGTCGCAGGACTAACTCGTCGCACGTCAATTCGTCGCAGGACGAACTCGTCGCGCATTGCCCCATAAGGAAAGCCCGTATATCGGTGTAGGGGTTTTTAAGTTTGCTTTTTAAAATTATTTCCCGTCAAGTTCCGAATTCGTGTTTTAAATTATCGTAAAGATTTAGCGTTAATTATTAGTTATTATCGAAAGAATCTGAACCAAAGCCAGTGTTCAATCATGGACAACGTTGCCCATTCACGAGTTTCATGCTTACAAAACAAAAGTAAACATTTCAGAAAGGCGTAATTACACAAGAAATGGAGCTGGATTTGACGAAAGTGATACGATAGGAAATCAAATTATCGTTATATTTGAATGCAATACACTTGGAAGCGGATTGTTTACAAACAAATTTGATTAATTGTTAAGAAAATCTTAGTGAAAAAGTATTCTTTATAGGTGGTTTTCAGTTTTTCGTAGAAGAAAGTGTATTTGTATATTCTGCATACGCCCTAGAATTGTCAGCGAAACTAGAGTCACAAAATCCGTTGAAATTCAACGGGCACATACACTTCTTTAAACATAAAACGTCATATCTCGGCTTCTATTAATCCAATAGGGACAATTATTTTCAATATGCCTCTCGAGACATTGATTATAACAACTGTAGAAATCAAAAACACATATTATCAGTCAAACGCCTTTGAAAAATTAATAACTTCACTCGTAAAACCTTCCGCTATCTGCGTTTTTATTTCTCTTTAAACATAAAATGTCATATCTCGGCTTCTAGTAATCCAATAGGAAGAATTTATTTTATTATATCTCATGATAGATTGATTATAAAAAAGGCAGAAATCAAAAACATATATTATTACTCAAACGCCTTTGAAAAACGAATAACTTTTCTTATTCACCGAAATTTTTGCTTGGGACATGAAAAAGTCAGTCTGCGGAAAACTTTTTCCCTAATTGAGTTAGTGATATATTAAGCGAGGAAAATGTGCATAAATGTTTAAATTTACTTTTGGAGGAAACACTAATCAAATATCATTTGTAGTTCTCATGATATGGGTGTATAAACAAAAGCCCGGTCTACTCCGGCCGAGAAATTGACCGAAGAGATATTGTCACGTTCTGCCTCCTTAACTTTTTTTAAACCGATGCTGTCTAAAGCCACCCAACATATTTTGTGGAACCCGATCTATAATTCAACTAATAAAAGCCGAGCCTTATTAATTTTAATTTTTCACTAGAAAAATAATGCCAAGTTATAATAATAAATAAGTATTCGCAATTTGATGCATACTTTTGATAATATTATAATGATACCAGCGGAAGTGCCCGTTGAATTCCAACTTCGACCGTGTAATATGTAAACATCGCAAGAATAAGATAGTGCACAGTTTTAACCGTCGAATAAAGCTAAAATGAAGAAAATCGGTCCATATTTAGGTATTTTGATGATTGAAGGAACAAAATCTTGCACCGTGAAAAATCTAAAATTACGTGTAAACTTATGGGAAAATAATTATTGAATCAAGCACCCCCTGCCCCCAAATTGTTTTATCGTCATATAGCCTATGTTACCCGCAGGCGTAAGTTATAGATCTTTGCGAAGTGTGGTGACGACATCTTCAAGGGTGTGGAAATCACAATTTGTGGATAATCGACGTCTAATTATTTACGTTACTGTCGCAGTTTTAAAAACTGTTTGCTTATGGAGAACTGTATGCCACAGGAAAATATCATTAAAACCATTTATTATTAATACTAGTATATTATACCTTCCGATAGTGGAAGTACCGAGTTCGAATGTTGACGGGAAATAATTTTAAAAAGGAAATATAAATACCTCTACACTGATGTAGGGTTACCAGATTTTCTGAGGTTTTTGTAGGACGAAAGTGATGAAAATGTAGGACAAAAGTAGGACATTAATTTGAATAAGAGGACACTTTTTATATATAGGATATGTTTTTTGATGTACGTAAATTACACAGTTTACAAAAAATCTAATATCAAAACATGCGGTACACAAAAAATTTTAAAACATATTATTAAAAACATCATAATATACATTATTATTAAAAGTTTTATTCTTTTTCAACTGTATTATATTTATCAGATATTCCAATAAAATTTAAGAAATCTGTCTTTGACAAAAGATATTCATGAAACTGCTCACAACTGAGATTTAAAAAATTATGTTGCATTAATAGTATTACTTTAATTGAATCTACATTCAATCGATTTCTTTCCTTCGCCCACTGTTCACTTATGAATGAAAATATACGATCAAAATTAGCATTATGTCCTGCTAAAGCAAAAAAGAACATTACCAACTTTAATAATTCTGAAAATAATTCAATATTTTTATATTAATTAAAAAAGTAACTCAATTTTTCATGAGCCAATCTTTCAGTATTATTACGAAAATCATCATTATTTTCAATGAAAGATTTTAAGTTGCACCATTGGTAAAAAAATTTTGAATCATCAACATCAACATCCTTCTGTTGTAAATTAGATAACGAGGTCAGAATTTTATCCCAACTTAAACCATTTTTCAAATTCATCCACTGAAAAACGGAAAATTCATCAAAAGGTTTTATCCACGATTCCAAATATATTGAAATAGCTCCATAAAAAATATATTGTGAATAAATTGTTCAGATTCAACATTTAAACCATTTTAGAACATTAAGAATCTTTTCCGTGTTTTTGGGATAAAAGCTGCGCAGATTTTTTAAAAATAAATTTTATTAAGTCAATTCCGGACAGTAATCAAAATCCCGCCCGGACGCCCCCGGACGCTCTTAAAAAGAGGACATGTCCGGGAAAAACCGGAAGTCTGGTAACCCTACTTATGGGACAATAATGGGGCCAAAATAGACCCTCAGCATTGGAATTTCAACGGTTTTGGATTATTTCCTTCGGTTGTGACAAAAAATTTTAATCGTGCCAAATATCATGTTTCTAGCACATCGGGAAGTGCCTCATAATTTGTATTCTTCTACTATATCTTATGTAAGGAGCTTCTATATTTAATAGTTATCAACAATTATTTGGTTGCCAGGTAAAGAAAGCAAAATCGCAGACAGAAATTGAAAGATAATATTACCTACGTTAAATGTTTTCTCATTTAAGACCCTTGTTGTAAACACATTTTTTCGCTAATTCGGTCAAGATTCGGTTTCTGTCTTCAACAGAAATTAGTGTTACCCGTGAGGAGGCTATTTTAGATATTTTCTTTTCCGTTGCGGATTCTGACCATATGTCATAGGAAGTTCCACTTTCTACCCTTTCAACCTCAGAGTGTATCCCCCGCCGCGTGGTTAGGGTGTGGAGGAAGGCCAACTAGAAGGTCATTAACCGTTCCTTCATGTATGAAGAATATGTCGACACATACTACGGCATAGGTCTTCAAACTGTGTTCCGAGGAAACCCAAGGGTTTCGCAGCAGGTAGGGAGGTTCCGCGATAGATCGAGGAAGAGACTCCACACGTTCTTAATTCTCTTATTTGCAGCAGGAAACTTGAACTTCACTTGTAAACTGTATACTGCAAGATACATAAATTATGTAAATAACAATTATAGTGATTATAAAATAAATTTTATTGCGATTTGGCTTACCACTTCTTAGTTAGGGTTCCGCGAGAAAAAATATTTTAATACTAGTGTAATGCCCGCTGAAATATCAACGGAAGAATTATAGATAGATTGATTATTAATATTTGCATTTAAAATAATAGCACTGTATTACATATGAAATATTTCGTCATATACTACATTTCTAGTGAATGTTCTGTTGTCGATTAGTAAATGCCTTTGGTTTTTATTTATTCCAAAGTCTCACGACGCTCGTGCATCATGAATGTAGCTAGAGAATTGTCTGCTCCATACAAAAGTACGAGGCCACAAGCTTCCACTAAAGCGCAGCAGGGTGAAGCCAGCATACACATCAGCTCCTCCGGCACTCGAAAGCAATGTCAAGTTGGATGCTGCAACAGAAACAAAGGACTCGTGCACAAGATGCAAGAAATTTGCGTGCGGGTCTTCCCTAAGTAAGATAAGAATCTGTGTGAAATGTGCAGGTACACCGAGTACTTAGAAATATGTCTCCTTAACTGGACATATCTCCATCCTCTCTGTAGAAGAAACGTTGATTTTTGTTATTTTTCATACAATTAAAATGTCTATAAAGTGTTAGCAACACAAAAATAAAGTTTCACTTCCCTCTGTGTTCATGGAATTTCCCTTATCTTCTACCTTTGATGATCACCGACTTTTGGCAAGACCAAGTTTTATTCTTTACGTTTATAATTTTTATCATTAAACACAACTTACAAGTTAAAATTCAATTGTATTGACTTTAATTTGTGTTTTCAACCGATTTAAAGACGTTTTATGTCCCAGTTTATGAAAAGTGACTAAGAAATAAAACTTCGCTGTTTTTGTGAAAGAATTTTTTTTGCAGTGTACTTCCTAATTGAACAATTGTACTGTACCCAAGTGTCTCTAACATCAGGATACAATGAAATAAGGCAAATAGTCATTAATAGTAACGAATTCAGCACATTTTCACGCCTAATAAGTGAGAAAGTCGCCAGCGGTCAATTGACCGCCGCCGGTACTTACAGGGAGGTGGCTGACCCCGGTACTCCTAGTGTTAATTTGCACTAAATAAGATTTAAAACTCGCATAAAAAATTAGAATATTTAGAAAACCCCAAATATTTGCTGTTTTGATAATTCGATGGGGGGTTTCCGTGTACACCGATTTTATATTCGCGGATTTAATCCGAGTCGCCCAGAATAAGTTTTTGCCGGTTTTGTCCTCCTTTTGGAAATTGCCCTATATTTGCGACAGATGCACTTTTATTTGTATTAATTATTAATGTAATTTATGTTTAATTAAATCAGTTTATACTTTATATGTACGCAGGGTAGAGAAAGAAATGTTTTAATCGCATATGAGATTGCATTCAGTACAACTTAGCATTTCATTTGTGAACAATCCCGATGAAAGTTCTCCTTTGATAACCTCTCTATTTAAGCGTCATAAGTCGTGCCAAGTGAAAATAAACCCACTTAAAACACTTAATCTAAAGAAAAAGTACGTAGGAAAAAATGAAAATGTATATTAATTTCATAGCCGCTTTATCCTTGGGGCAAAAGGGAGAGCTGCCTAGGTTTTAGGTATGGGCGACTGCCTAGAGTCGCTCGGCATTATGGGCATTCGAAAAACTGTTCTTTTGTAATGTAAAAAAGCGAACGTAATATACACCGACGTCTGATAGTAAAGGCGACAGTTGATCCTCTTAAATTTTCTTTTTTTGTTTCCTGTTAGTTTTTTCCAACGCTCCCTATGGCTTTCCCATCTTCCCTTAACACCCTGTCTCCACTGCTCTCATTTTATCCCGAACACGGTCATTAACAAGTCATAACATGTTGTGTTGCCACGCCTTCGAGAGGAAATTCTCCTGCAGCTTCGGCAAAATTGGAGTCAAGAAAGGATATTGATAAAGAGTTTTTGTTTTATTCCCTAAGACGTAATTAGACATGTAGACGAGGATGTGTCGGCAGGCGCTCTGAGGATTCAAGGCATCCCGAAAAACGATTTCCCCTATCTTCAGCACTACCAAGGTAAAATCACCCAGATGGACATGTCCCAAAGGGATGACAGGGGACCACCAAAGAGCACTTTTAACATGCTTGCTTTGATGATCGTTTCTTCTTTAAGATAGCTGAAATTTGGTTGTCTTTTGAAGCTTGTAGTAATGCCCGTCCCCTCTTTGATAATGTCCGCCCCTTCGTTGATAATGCCCGCATTGAGAAAGGGGGATTATGTGCCGTTATATTTATACACGTTATGGACATCCTATCGCTGTCTCCAACCCCTCTTCCTCCTGCCTCCTATTTCGCATTTTAGAATTTCAGGAAACAGTATAGCATAGAAAGATAACACGACAAATCGGAAAAAATAACTTTTAATTGTCTTCATTTTTTAAGGAATGACTTTTTTTACATCTGATAAGATGGTTTATCCGTTTATAAGGCCGTTTTCATGAGTTTATGTGTAGTTCTGTATTATTATGTCTAATATCATGGCGATTTTAATACACGAAAATCAAGTTCCTATTGGAACTCTCAAAAAAAAATTAAATTTCCAACAGAGATGAAGCGTTTTTAAATTCTTGGATTAGTTTAAATGAAATGCAATTAAATAGATTCCATCTTTTACTCTTCCTACTTTTTCTTTCAAGACATTTAGCGTTGAGCTGGTTTATGCTAGCAGGTTTTGGTTTCTAGAAATCAAAAGCCGAGAGCAGTTATCAGCCGCATTGGAATTCGAAAGGTATTTCAGTCCTTTATCCGATCTCCGATCTGTTGGTTGACACAGACCCAATACCAGCTTCCTGCAATTTCTGTCCGCTATATATATTATCTGGTTTATGAATTGTGTTCTCATTTTGACCCAGAATTGACCGTCCTACACTTCATAGAGGACGGGAATTGAAACAAACATTAATCATATGTAAAAAAATCCCTGTGACTTGGTATGTAGGCTACCTTCTATCTACGGATACGATCCGTGGTGCATAGAACAAACCGGAACAGACCGAAAGGCTTACTACGATTTGATCAGCCAGATGTGATCTCTTTCACCCCCTCACACCTTGGCTAACGGAAGGTTTGAGTCTTGTGATACGATCCTTCACCCAGTCGAGACCAAACCCGCATTTGTACACAAATAGGGTCAAGGCTCGTTTACAGTGCAATTTACGTAAACGTTCTTAGCCAAGCATTCCTACAAGAATTGTAAACGGAAAGTTGTGATTCCTCGCGAATGAACCTCATAAATCACGTCTGCTTTTTTAAAGGAAGATTTTTAGTTATAATAATAAAGTTGTGATAGTTTTACATTTGATTTGCACGCACACCTGTCAAAGAACTACATACCGAATATTTAAAAAAAAGCGGCTCTACTCTTCCTTACCTTAACAGAAAATTTAGAAATGAAATTTCCTTTTTGAGATATTTTCATAATCATTCTTTCACATATTTAAAGGAAATTTCTTTAATAAACTAATAAAAATTGTTCGTTTCATGCCATTTGAAAATCAACAGAAAAGTTTATGGACATTCATTCCTTTAAAATAAACAAGATTATATTTGCAGCGTACGACGTGAGGGAAACATGTGATATCGCGAAAAGAATAGTAACATACGCCATTGGTGAACTCGCGTTTAATCCCTCGACGAAAGGATTCACGTGCCTCTTGTAGGATTTTTTTCAGAATGGAAAGCTTAAGCCGTACAAGATCAGTGAGTGCTCTTGAAAATGTACATCCCCAATATGCCAATTTAAAACAAGAATTTTATTATAGTCATCGTTTGGTCAGGGAATAATAATAAGTACCAACGTAAATCATTGCGCTCCTATTACGTTTGTGAATCGTTTAAAGGAATGTGAAATTAATTAAAACTACGCTTCATTTCTTCAACTTAATCCTCATCCCATATTTACGGCCACGATCTTATATTTACTTTTAAATGGCTTTTCAATTAACCTTTTGACTGCCACAGTGAAGCCTGTAGGCAGTGGCGGATTTAGACATCCTGAGGCCCTTGGCGATAAACTATTGGGGTCTCTGCCACTAAATAATTGGGGCCCTACAATCTAAGTATATTCTGAAACCTCAGATAACGACTACCACTTTATTTGACTCCTTGTTCCAATAAATTAAGTATCGCCGTGCAAAAAAATAAAATTTTCTTCGTGACTTTTAAAATGAGATATTTTATATTCTGATATTAAATATAAAAACATTTTCTCAGGGCCCCTTACTTCAGGGGCTCCTGGCGAGCGCCATGTGCGACCCCCCTTAAATCCGCCACTGCCTGTAGGACAACTAAGCTATTATTTCAAATTTCTCCCCTACGTTATTTACCGCTAGTTTACATCTTACAATGAAATAAAATGAATATTAAGTATTTTGTTTTTGTAAAATAATTTCTTAACCCTTATGATATTATTAAACACAGAAAATGAATTTGAAGATATAGCTAGTGAATACATAATAAAAAATAATAGGCGTGAGAGACTGCACCGCTGTTACAAGGTAATCATGATTTTACTTAATTAGTCAAAGGTTAAATTAGAAGCAGTTATTTGGATCAGAATTATCATTATGGAAGATGAGGCGTATATTAGCGGGCATGTAAATTCAGGCTAAGCGCTGTTTTTTCTGCTGCTAATGAAAGAAGGAAAATTGGGCTACTTTGTATACGTACTATGTTACCTTGTTTAAGATATGGTATTTTTCGAGATTTTTTTAGAGAAAAACACTAAATGAGTTTTGATATTTTAGAAAATCGGACGCACCAGTTTTTTGGTCATTAAATCATACTATTTATTAATAGTAATGGTAATACATTTTACTATGAACTTAAAGTCGCCGTTTGATTTCATTCAAAGAAATACCACACTTGTAAAGCGAGAAAACTGCTGATCAACCCTACACTAGGACTAATTTTATTTAAATTCCGCTACTGTTAGCATCGCAGAATTTTCTGGGATAAATCCAATGATAACTCATCGAAATAGTTCCTACCAATGACACGTTTATTCCTGTGTAGATTCCATCAGAGAAATAAGACCAATTGCTCCTAAAACCGGAAAGTTTTAGGCAAAAAACTTCAATCGTGGCCCTTCGTACCGTTAAACTGCTGTGAGTTCTTCAACCTACACTTCTCTCCGTCCCTCTTCGCTACCGGCTACTCCCAAAACTCAATTCACCGAGCGTTTCCGATGGAAACATTATGTTTCATAATTGTTTCGCGTGAGAAAGAGAATGATGCGGTCGCAAACAAACCGCGCAAAGCCTTTCCAGTGAAACCGAATCTTGCACGTAAATTCAGTATTCCCCGGTCGATATTTCCGCGTTTTGTATCCGGTGAAATTGAGTCTCAAATTCACCAGATACAATTTGAAACCTAAATTAAGATTTTTGCAGTTCAATATGAGTATGAAATTTTGTCACAACCTCAAATTTTTTATTATTCAAGTAAAATAGAAATTCGTTTCGCCAACAATAATCGCAGAAAAAAGTCCAATGGAAATACGGAGGTGGATCACGCCACATCAATACAGTAAGTCCCCAACTTACACTGTTAATTCGTTCCGAAGGTCGCCGTGTAAGTTGAAAACCGTGTAATACGATATATTTTTTGACATATACGTTTTTTTCAATGGATAGTTAAAGCTAAAAAGTAGTGCTTATAAAAACAAAATGTTAAGAAAATGAAAATATATTCAGTACAGTACATATATAAAAACGTAATTGTAAGAAAACTAATACATACATATTTACTATTCAATAATTTTTGGCTCGAAACTGCTCGTAAGGCGAAAACTCGTAAAACGAAAATTAATTTCCTAATACATCCCATGTTATAAATTTTATAAACAATAGTTACATCACGTGACGTTCTGTGCATTCGAGAAGATTCGGGAACCGATGAAAGCCGAGAATAGGTGCCTGGAAAAACGATCTGTTTGCGAGAGGAAGGAGATCGTATTATAAGCGAAAATTGGCTCAAATTTAAAAACGTATTAATTTGTGCATCTCATATAAGCGAAAACACGTAAACCGATTGCTCGTATACCGAGGGATTACTGTACTGGTAACACCATCTATTGAGCGGCAGTTGAACTAACGAGCGAGCTGCTATGCTACTTCATGTATCCGTGTATCTACGGATCCGTGTAACTCGGACCCGTGTAACTCGGGGACTTACTGTATATAATTTAACGACCAAAATATGTGCGTGCGATTTCTATTTTCTTATACACGAAGAAAGCATTGCGAGGGTTCTGGTCCAAAGAGAAAACCAAGCGTAAAATTAACGTTTGTAATTTTCTGCATGAGACGTCACGTACCAAACGAGGATTTAAAATCACGCACCCATGTCCGTAGAAGAGCGGGGAAACGCCTTCAATTGTTTCCGCTCTTTTATTGTCTCGGACGAGTTGGAGTCGCGATGTCGTAGGGTTCCCGCCAACTTCAGAAGTGCGCATTTATATATTTTTATTTGCGCGCGATCCGATTTGAATGACGTCATTAAAGAAGCAGAGATGCAGATAGCAATGGAGGGCGCGCAAAGTACAAGCCTGTCAACGTCAAGGGCCTTCTCCTACTCGAGAAATTAGCGCAACGCGATAAAAAGGGAATCGAGAGTTCTCTATCCAAAAAAAGATCGAAAGAAATCGTTCTCTCCTCCACCGCCTCTCTCTCTCTTCATCCACGCTTCATGAGACACCTGCACGAGACGCGCAAAACAGGTACTTTCGATCATCATCGAGTGCTTTCCACGGTTTCGTCATTGGCGCGGTGGGACTCCGTAGAAAAACACGACTTTTCTCCTCTTCCTTCCGTATCGGGACGGAGTCGAAACCACATTCGGAAACCTGTGGGATTGCAACTTTCAAATGGTCTCCAGGAGCGATTAAAATATCGTGAGAATAGGCCAATTAACTAATGGGCGGAGATAGTCATCTGAAGTAACGAGCCGAAAAAGAGTGCGAACGATTGAAAACGGAAGGAAACGTCTCGCGATACTTCCTAGTCATGATATCGAGGACGCAAAATGTGACCAGATCTTATCTAATTCCTGCAGAATGGGATTCGTCATGCAAGAATACCGTGTTTTTCGATCGATTTGCCCATTTTATGTGTATAACCTATTTTATATATATGATTTAAGGCTTAAATGTTTTTATCAGCATATTAGAAGGTAGGGTATTGAGGTAATTATGTCAGCTAATTAAGTTCAATAATATATATGTATAAACAGTCCGCTGAAGCATTTGCGATCATTAATACATTTTGCCAATTGAAAGTTCAACTTACTTGGGTGATAACGATTTCCATAACTAGTATCAAAATCACCATTTATTTCCACACACTACTAAATTAATTAGGGGAAATTTTGTTCAGTATTTTATCGCATTTTGCATTTTTCTAAATACAGTGGAACTTCTATAAGTTGAACCTCAAGGGAAATAAAAAAATATTCAACTTATAGAAAATTCGAGTTATAGAAGAAAAATAACACAAAAAAGACTTTGTCCTGTACAATGAATTCACTTCGAGTTATGGACGTTCGACTCATAGAAGTTCTACTGTACTTCCAAAATATCTATTTAGTACACCATAATTGAAATTGAAAATTGACATAGCAAATCAATCAAATATTGCAGCAATATTATCTTCTGTGAAGAATATAGCTCAGAATTTATCACTAGAGTAAATTACCATATACTGACCTGTATCTGAAAGAATATTTTTAATAACATTAAATAATTTGAAGTTTCTCAGCACAAGCTGGTAGAATTAATGAGTTCAAATAGTACCATAAATATTCCTGAATATGAACACTTCATGTTGGGAATGCAGAGCTACTTCAAGCATGATGCTAGTGCAGTTTTGCTGTACTTTTGCATTAGTGACAAAGATCCATAAATGCCGATGTATGGACTGAGATAGTAGGAAAGGTAAGCAACAACATTCACCTTGAGAATGAAATCCTTTCCCATTTATGTATATTTTAAATGAATATTTATGTATGTTTCAATTGAAAACAAATGAGAAATTACACTGATATTTTTATAAAATTGCTTACTAGTATTTATAAAGCCATCTATCTGTTGTGACCAGGTGAATCGCATATTGAATTTTTGCCCTCTCATTTAAAAAATCGATATAATGAACATTCCTTCCCATTTATATTTAACATGTTTATGAATTATCTATAAACATTAAAGAAATCATTTAATAATGTGATTTGTCATTTGTTAATAAAATGTTGAGACTCAGTATTGAAGTTTGGAACAAAAAATCATTTGGTATTTTTCATTCCCAAATCAGTTAAATGTAACCATACTCTCTTTAATAAAAATTCAATCTAATGTAATAAGTAAATTTACAAAAAATGAAGATAAATGTTACAAGTAGATGTAATTTTATATAAAATACAATATTTTGCAATTCAATCAGGAATTAATAAAATTAATCCAAATTGCTTCTACCTTAACCCTTTAACTGCTGAGTTTTTCACCTTGTCAAATACATTTACTTAAGTGCTGAGTTATTAAGAGATTGTTTGGAAAATCATGAAAATTTTTTATTACCTTCATAGTAAAGAAAAGCCAGTATAAGCTGTTTAGAGCAGGTCTCCATACATGGCAGCACAGACAGAAACAATCATTTTGAACAGGCATTTAGGAAACTGATCACTTGAAATTCAGTTCAGAACTGTACAAGCGAAGACTTAGAGAGGACCAGTAATGCTAGATACATATTTTGAGAGCCAAGCTCTCTTCATCAATAGCTGATGTTAAGATGTTTACGTATTTAGCATTACTGGTCTCCTAAGTTCTTACTTATACAGTTTGGAGTTAGAATTTCAAGTTTCCAGTTATCTTCACCATAGTCTCATCTTCTATTTATTAGGCATCTAGAAAATTAAAAGAATGTAAGTTCAAAATTAGGTATATCAATGCATAACAGAGAAGGTTAGCCCAAATATACCCTGGCATAGCAGTTAAAGGGTAAATGCTGTTATACTTTTTCTCTATCAGTTAAACACATTATGAAACCAGTCAATTCTATCAGTTACATCAGATTCCCATGAGTTTGAGTAGGATATCTTGTTGCTGTTAATCTTTGAGTGAGAACTAAAATAATATTAACATGCTTGCTACTAATATTGGAACTCAATGAATTTTCCTAGGAAACATAATGAAATGGCACTGCAATACATGACTTGAAAGATAGATCGCTAAATGCTATTTGTGAGGATGAGTTGAGTTAACACATTAACTATATCCTAGATGGGCCATTTACACGAAAAATAGTAAATTGAAAATCATTTTTGGCATGATAAAATTTGTATATCTCACAGCCTTGTGGTATTTTATCATTTTGTTGCCCACAGTTCAGGATAAAGTTATACAAATTATGAGTGTTTTGCAATCTGAGATAACATTACTTTAGTTGACTTCTTATTAATCATTTTCTCTTTTGCTGTGTTTTATTCATGTTAAGATGTAAATATAGAATTATTGTGGCTTTTTCCAGAATGTTCACAAACATTATATGAAACAGCCTGCAAGCAAAATCTTTCCATTATTCTGTATTAAGTTTTTCCTACATGTGGCAGTGTATCTTCATTTTGCATGGGGTGGCCCTGAGATTTATCTGCCATGAAATGTTTTCTTGAAAATTTTATTCCAAAGGTTTATTTTTCTTTTTATTTCATAAATTCTAATAGATGAATACTGATAACAGAGGGTTTTTAAAATAATAACTACTTGCTCTTAGTAATATAAAGAACATATTAATTTAATTTGGCTCAAATTATTATGTGTGTACCATATAGAGGTAAAATGTTTTTTGATATCATACAAACTATTAATAAATGTTGAGATGGCTTAATAATTAATTAAGAAACTAAATAACTCAATAAACTGGTTTTATTTCTAGTAGTTAATAGATTCATATCTTTCTTCTTTCATAATCTTTAAATTACACTAACTCATTTTTAAATTTCAATATACATAGATAGAATTGATATCTAGTAGACCCTACTCTGTAAAATAGGATTAATGCAAATATAAGAGCACATTAGAAATAACTATATCTGATATTCACCCCCAAATTTCAATTATTTTCTGACATTATAAAAAAATGAATCCTTTAAATAGGGTGCACCACAAAAGAGCAAGTGACATAAGAGCAAGTGTACAACATAGCCAGTGGACAAAATATCAAGTGGACAACATAGCAAATGGACTAAATAGCAAGTGGACAAAATATCAAGTGTACTAAAGAGCAAGTTGACTAAAGAACAAGTGGACAAAATAGCTAGTGCATCACAACGTAAAGTCAATTTTTAACATATTATTAAGCACCAAAAGAACAAAAAGATATAAAGTGCTCATCTATTTGAATATCTTCTACAAAGTTGTGCATTATTATAATTAATGAAACTATCTTAAATAAGAATAATTTTTTCACTCTGTAGTTATTTTTCAACAAAGGTATTGTTTTACCACTGTTAAATCTTTGGAATATACTACAGCCACTATTTCCTCTGAAGAGCCTTCAGAAATTGCCTCATGGTTGGATGTGGGCCATCAAACGAACATTTTCCAAGTACAGGCGACTCCCAAGATTCGACAGGGACGTGTTCCTGAAAACGTGGTCGAATCTCAAATAGTCGAATGTCGAATCAGCACAAATTCAAACAATTAAAGCAGAAATAACGATATCTAGACTGAAACTAAACCTCTCGTGGTCAGGCAGGCCGAAATTACTTCACGTAAACTAGTTTCTAATTCGACCGATCGATCGGCTGGGTCGATTCGACCGGTCGAATTCTCGAGTTGGTCGAATCTCGAACGGTCGAATCTCGGGAGTCACCTGTATTTGGATGCAATTTACTGTTAATAGTATAGGCATGTGACATATTACAGAATCAAATAAATTCTCAAAACTTTCTATTTGAAAATTTCACACACCCCAAGCAATCATTTTCAATGTCACATGCAGAGGTATAGCCAAGGGGGGGAGTTTATGGGGTTCAAACCCCCCCATGAGAAAATCGAAAAATTATTTGTTATTATTATTTTTTGCCTGTTTTTATTACAACTATGACATCCAGTGAAAAAATTGAACTTATTAGTAAAAATAATTAATGAAATAGTAACAAAGAATGCCATGTAAATATGAGAAAAAAACAGCGAGCTGATCATCTATACTTCAAAGTGAAACAAGTGCTGCACTTGAAGCGCATACAACCTTAGGTGTGAAATTATTACGGAACGCTGATTCTTGCTTTATTTTCACTATTTATGGATTATTTTTGTCTACTGTACACATTTTTAAAGGTAAAAATGGGAGCAGGGCCGGCACTAGGAGTGAATGAGCGCCTCAGGCGGCGTTTAGCTTGGGGCGGCATTTTCAGATGCATATTGAGACAAAAATCAGCCGCCATTGCGGGTTTGCGAAAAAGAAAAGGGTGCCTATACATTGTCGTTCACCACTTCAACATCAACTAAGCGTACATGATTTTGCACTCAGAGCATTAAGAATAATAATTTGAATTTTTACTTTCTCATACGAAGTATCGAGGAAGTATTGTTTTCGCGAAAAAATTCGACCTCGAGAATTTTACGGAAATACACGTTTTAGGTGTCGCTGAATCTGAAAAGTTGTTTTCGCAATGCCGTCTGTCTGTTACTGGCTCTGGAGCCTAGACAGTAAAGCAAAAATGAATGAAATCTCGTACATAGTCATTTTATCAAACTGAGCAGAGTATACTTAGAAATGGTTGGCATTGCTCAATAATTAAGAGTAGTTTATTCTACGCATTTTTAACAAGAATCCGATTTTCTCGAAAACGGCTCTAACGATTTTGATCAAATTTCGTACAGTTACTTGAGTATACATCTACAATAATACTACGTATTTTATTTTTCTCAATGAATGAATATAAGGCTAGTTTATTCTTGGGCAACTTTAACAAAAATTGGATTTTCTAAAAACAGGCTCATACGATTTTCATTTTCTAAAGATAACTAAACGACGCATTAGTATATGAGAAAGTTTGTACAATGTATGTTGTACCGATTTTTTAAATATCTCTCCGTGACGTTTAGAGCTAGCCCTTGGACTCGGGATGTTTAGATTAGAGTTTCCTTTCTCTTCTCTGTATCATTCGTTGGCTTCTGCTTCATGTTCCTCTTAATTAAATTGTTAGCATCTAGCATGCCTTTCTTCGCTTGCTGCATCTTAGTTCCCAGTCAGAATTACGTGATCACCGGACTCGGTCGTGTTAGAAGATAACTCTCCAAAAAGTACACGTCTGCAGGTATCGTCTAATGTAGGGCAGCCTGTCCGAGTGTAGTTTTATGGTTACACTCAATTTCTGCAAAGCGGTCCTAAGTGCATCCTTACCACTGTTTCAGCCAGTAACACTGACATCTTCTTCCTAGATCAACTTTACATCTAGGTACGTAATCGCTCATCAATATAATGGCAGCATTTTTATAAGAAAATTGGTATATATGATATCGTATTTTGTAGGTAACAAAGGAATTCTAAAATACTAATAATCATCGTATAAACGCGGAATTTTAATCATATATAGATTAAATAATAGGAATTAATTAACTACCTAAGGTCCACCATTGGCCAAGATCGGTGCGTTCGCGGTATTCATATAGCTTACAGTATCGTGAACACTATTGAATCTATTGATATTATTCAAAGAAACATGTGAACATTTCTAAACATTTCATCCGCTGGGTGTACCTCTTTAAAACAAATAGGGGAAACGTTTACCACAGGTCAACTTTTTGGCGTTTCGACTGGAAATTTTCAAGAAAATGTTGCGTTTCTGATTTTTTTAAAAGACTTCATTAATAATATAGAAGTTATAGTTACGAAATCATTCTTCATAAACATTACAGAAGTCATACACAAAATATTGTTGCATTTTGTTCATTAGAACCGGAGATATGGCGACGGGAGAGAGTTTTCTATGCAACTTGTACGCGAGAATCTTTCATTCGCATCTCGGACTCACTCTCGGTCAAGAGATAAACATCGTAAATTTCTTTGAGGGGTTTCATTGAAACTGACATAAGATAAGTGTGGACGATGGCTCCTTCCTTTTGTGCTAAGATATGATTCGTCTCAGAATTATATGAGGTTTTTACGCAGACGAGTTCCACATTTAGTTACTTGCATGAAAATATAAACGCAAAAATTAATGTACATTATATGCACTAAATTGTAGAATGGAGCTGAAAAAGTAGAGGCCAAAGGTTCCTCTTTTAAAATATATCAAGATTTTTCGGAATTAAGAAAATTCATTGGGTCTAAAAAAATATAAATGCTGTTACTGTTCAAAAGGGCGTCATAAAGTACATTCGCCTCAGACGGAAATTTTTGACGCGACGGCCCTGAATGGGAGTTATAAAATTTAATGCATCTAGTAATATTATATAGAAATTAATATTTCATATTTTAATAACAGCGATGAGTTTTTAAACTAAAAATTTTAATGTTTCGGATAAATAACAATATGACTTATTGTTAGTATATTCCAGAATCCTTAAGATGAAAATTTACATAAATTAATTTTTATAGCTAAAGTTTATAGTTATTACTGACGTTACATCAACCAAGCATACAAGATATTTTATATTTTAATCATACATTATGCATTCAAAGGTAATTAGCTTAATCGTTTTTAGAAATAATACATAAATGCTATTATAGAAATACTTGTGTTATAAAAAGGCGAATTTTGATAATTTGGCCATAGGCGCCAATATTCCTAGCTACGTCTTTGTTACTAACCTTGTATAAAATGCATTTATGATAGGAAATGAATGTACAGTAGTCCCTCGCCATTCGCGAGGGTTAGGTTCCTGAAAACCCTCGCGAATGGAAAATTTGCGAATGGCAAATTCGCGAATGGTAAGTAATTGGGAATATGGAAAAAAATAGGGTTTGGTTCTTAGAGTCCCTATTCCAGCATGTAACTTGCATTTTTGCCCTTCAAAATATAATAATACAATACGTACTGTGGCGTTCTGAATAAACGCCACATTGTATTAAAGAGCAAGGAACCGAGCTACACACGCTTCGATGACGTTGGCGATATCCCGTTTATTAATTATAAATCCCACAAATTTCATTATATTTTAAGAAAATTTTTAATTTCGGTGAGGCAACACAATTTATTCAGTTTTAACAAAAAAATCTATATAGGGATTTACGGAACACGTGTGTAAATCATTAAATAAATGTTTTGCCTCCGGCGCGCCGCGGCGGTGTAACCCCCCGTCCGGTACATAGCTCTGAACCTGAACCCCCCCTTTGGTCAAATCCTGGCTACGCCACTGGTCACATGTGCCCCAGTGGAGTACCCAGAAATTTAGGTACTTTGGGGGGGGATCCTAAAACTTCACTGTTATTCTTTGTTTTTTAACACTGTCATTTTAGATGTGTAATGGAACATTTTAATTGATAAACATAAATTCTAATTTGTACCTGTTCGATCCTCATTATTCTCAATGGAATAGTACAAAAAATTCATTTTTTTTGCAATATAGTGGTTCTGTCTTGGGGGGGGTCAAATGTCCTGTTGCCCCACCCCCTCTGGATGTGCCACTGATGTGGCCTGCACAGTGGTACATTAAGCCTCATGTGTCTGTTTCAGTAAAAAGTGTGACGACCCCTAATCTAAGTAAATATGATAATTTTCAGGAACTAAATAACGGCATGGTTAATGAAAGCTATCAGTATCTGTCAAAGGGAGAGTTTATTGTGGGCGATGAATACTTCATGACATTCAATTAATTTAAAAGATACTAAAAATGTTTAATTTAAAATTAACCCTTTGATTTAAATCTTGAGAATGAACAAAATTTTCTATCAAACATTCTTAGTTTCTCCTGCTTAATGTTAACAGGAACTTAGTGAAATATGTTTCTGAGAAATTCAGATTAGGAAGTGGAGAGAAACAAATAAATCGGAAATTACTCAAGCATTTGTAGTTAACTTTAGTGGGTTGACGAACAATAATTTATCATTTCGATTCCCCCGAAACATTTAAGATTTGCCTGTCACATACATAGAAATTCGAATTTCCTCCCATGATGCAAAAGATAACATTCTGGATTACCAAGTGCGATTGTTCTGCAATAAAGTCAGTTTCATCTTACAGTAACAGACAGCTTCGCATACAATATTTCACAATTGCCTCACTATCGATATCTCTTTAAGCTCTCTTATCGAACACATAGATGATACAAGAAACTCATGTAACCATAAAACGAGGATCAGTTAATTTTTCGTTTTTGAGAACACCATCAGTTGTATTACTAACGCCCTCACGTCAAACATTTCGTCCGGCGGTTGCCATTTTGTTTAAAGATTCAAATAAAACAATAAAACTCGCCGGGAAGCCCAAGAACGGCCACATAAAAGTACCAAGAGACTATCTTTGAGAATTATACGAAGCATAAAACGTGTCATACACCTACATTCAACTTGCCACATCCAACAAGTTATGTTTGGTTTCCAATTGACCATACCATTGGTTCTCTTCGTAAGGAGTAGGTTAATGCCTAACTCCGTGTTTTCCTCCACCCTAATGTGTAGGGTCGTGCAGGGTAAGTTTCATCGATAATAGCCCAAGAAACTGATCCGTTAGAAAGACACACACCCCCCAATTGGAAGCCAAGAAAAAGCATTCTCTAAATTTATTCTTTAAGAACTTAAACTTTTGACAATAATTACGTATTTTATATATAAAGTAAGCCACATGCGAATTTAACTACGAATTAATTTACACCAGTCCTGATTCACAGTCTCTTACTTCCGATAATCTAAAATAAAAATATCGGTTCATTGCCGCTGACCTTTGTAAATTTATTTGTAAACGAAATACGATTGAGTTATTTTATCTTATTAATAAGAGCTAACTATTTAATTCAAGTTATAACTTACGTTAAGTAATTCATCTTAGGAGAATTTGCTGTTTAAGACTTATGATGTATTCAGAAATACGTTACCTGGTAAAAAGTAAGAGTGGAGATTGTCTGCAAACATTATTAACGACAAACCAAAAGATTTTGAATTGCTAAAATATGTATATTAATAATCATTAAAATGTGTATAATAATAATGATTGAAATATGAATAATAATAGGATGACGCACAAACAGCGACGGAACTGGGCCGAGGCCCGGACCTGCTGAAGGGCCCCGCATAAGCTACCCACTTAATCAATAATTATTAGCTATAGACATGGTTTAGTCAATTGGGAATCATAAATTCAATAACGTGGACAAACCTATGACAATGGTTCTTATTTGCGAGGACATAAAAATACTTTTCAAAAACGAGTTATCAATACAAAGTCGACAAAGTCAATAGGGTACTGAAGAAATCGGTATGGTTGGTCACTATTATGATCCTGCGTTCGTGGCTTACTTGTTTCTTTGCTGCGCTCAATTACCACTTTTCAATATAAAAACACTAACTATTAAGATTATTTCCTTTGCCCAAAATCGCTAAAAATTAGGGCGTGAAAATTTTGGAGAGCCATAGCAGGTATTGTATTCCTTATTCTGGGGAAATGACGCATTTATGGAAAAGACCTTGAGAATGCTCCGAAAAGACGTAACCAATAGTGAAGATGGTTACTAAAATAATTATTCGACCTACTATTGTCAAGGTGAGGTTATGACGCACGCGTTAAATATTCATAAAGTACGTTTCAGAAGAATAACTCCGTAAAGTATGCAACATCAGAAAGGTGTATTTGAATTGGGAGCGATCATTGAGAAATAAACGTTAGGTATTATGACCCATAGCAATTTACGTACACAACCAAACGGACCCTCAAGTAGTGAATAAATTCTCCGTGCTGTCGACTTTCTATACAGTCTTTGGTTATCGTTCTCACTCGTTATTTTTGGCATGCATACTCTTTTATAATTCATAAAAGGTATAATTTGCCATTCATTTATCATTCAATTCTTCTTTTCAACTATTATAATATATTCGCCGATTGCTTTTTATCCGCTTAATTTTATCGCTATGTCTGGAAATAAATAAATGCTTTTTATATAATTGAAGACTATATAAAAACCATTGAAAAAGTAAGTACTTATCTTAGGTATCACTAATAGCCATAGCAAGGTTATGAAAAACCGCTGAAGACGGTTGCACTGTAGTCGGAACGCGCGTTTGATTTTTCATAATCTTTCTTTGGATGTTGAAGATACCTAAGATAAGTATGTACTTACTTTTTAAATGTTTTTTGTATTTAAGTGCTTCTTCTAGAATTTGTTTTCAGCCATAAAGCGAGCTCGATAATTCTCTGGTTGAATTTAAATATAACGAATAAAAAATATTCTATGAATTGGTTTTTAAAACTAGCGGATAAGCTATTAGGGGTAAAATTACAGATTTCTACCCAGTCGTAGAGAAAAAATAGTTCAGTGATTAGATGCATACTAACACCTCAAATGGCTACTTTTGAATATTTGCAGCATAATTAATAATGAAGCTAAAATACGACAATTTATTTGTTTCCTAGGAATAATAAAACAGCAAACAAGCGATTGTCCAGAAAGGACGGCAGCCAAACTTTCGAAAAGTCACGATTTGTGGCGTATAAATAAATATACTACATTTTACCTCAGTTAAACTAACAATAAGTCGCTTTTTCTCCCATTGCACCGTAGTTTTGTCGCCATTTAACGCTATTTTGCCACAACCCGGGGAAGTTTACCGGACTAGGGAAGCTTACCGAACTTACGGTGGTTTATGGAATTTAAGTCATTAAAAAATTTGAACAACCAAAATTTCGAAATCCCTGATCGTATAATGTGCACAGCAGAGTCGGGACTAGATATTTTGGCACCCGGGGCAAAGAACGTGAATCGCGCCCCTAGCCCTAACCCTGTATTTTATGGCATGTAAAAAAATTATAATTATAATTTAATTATAAACAACTGCATATCATTTAAATATTTATTTCGATTGCGGTAACATTCATTACACAATAACAGTTAAATTGAATATATTACATATAAACTAGGAAATATAATGTAGACTTAATAACATTAATATTGATAGAAAAAATAAGATCAATTAAATGCACATGGAGCCCGATGACGCTCGGCACTGTCCATCGCCGCCATCTCACTTTATCAAGTCATTTCCATAAATTTTATGAATGTAAATATATGTTTATATAAAATATAATATATTAGTATAAGTGCCCGTCAAAAAATCGGTACAGCATACACTGTACAAACTTTCTCATATACTAATGCGTAGTTTAGTTATCTTTAGAAAATGAAAATCGTATGAGCCTGTTTTTAGAAAATCCAATTTTTGTTAAAGTTGCCCAAGAATAAACTAGCCTTATATTCATTCATTGAGAAAAATGAAATACGTAGTATTATTGTAGATGTATACTCAAGTAACTGTACGAAATTTGATCAAAATCGTTAGAACCGTTATTGAGAAAATCGAATTACTGTTAAAGTAGCGTAGAATAAACTAGCCTTATATTATTTTTTTGAGAAATATGAACTATACAGTATTATTGAAGACGTAAACTGAAGTAACTGTACGAAATTTGATCAAAATCGTTAGAGCCGTTTTCGAGAAAATCGGATTCTTGTTAAAAATGCGTAGAATAAACTACTCTTAATTATTGAGCAATGCCAACTATTTCTAAGTATACTCTGCTCAGTTTGATAAAATGACTATGTACGAGATTTCATTCAATTTTGCTTTACTGTCTAGGCTCCAGAGCCAGTAACAGACAGACGGCATTGCGAAAACCATTTTTTCGGATTCAGCGACTCCTAAAACGTGTATTTCCGTAAAAATCTCGAGATCGAATTTTTTCGCGAAAACTATACTTTCTCGATACTTCGTACGAGAAAGTAAAATGACGGAGTTGATCGATTATTCTGAAATAAAATTGAGGCAGTCTTCTTTGACCTGAAATCATACCTCCTGCAGAAAGGGTTGCCTCCGATCCGAGCGAAGGTTCGAAACCATCGCCGCGAGTATCTATTGTGCTTCAAAAGCTGACCTTAGTCCCCTCTTGCAAGGTGTATTTCTGTTTTTCAGAGCGTGACAGAGGGAGTGGCAAAAATGACAAAGGGACATAATAAGGCTTTTACATATTACCGATACATTAAAACGTTTTGTTATTATATCATAATGCTATCCTGAAAATTTCATCAAATTCGGTTCAGTCGTTTGCGAGATATTAAGCTTCAAAAAGCATTACATGACAAATGGACACTGTCTTTTATATAGTTTTATGATAATCACAATTTTGGCGCCCCCTAAAATGATGCGCCCAGGGCAAGGGCACCGACTCTCCCCACCCCCGTCCCGGCCCTGGTTTATGGTAATGAGGGAGAAACAATACGTGAAATTGGGAGTGCGTGACGTTAACAAGTCGCTCACCTCAGCGATAGAGTAAGACTCGCCGCTCAATTTATACAAGGGGAAGCGCTCTTCCTGACTATATAATCGTCCATTCAGCTGAGGATCTTTCAGTAGTCATTTTTCCCACCAACGTATCACGGTAGAAGCTTAGTTTTTCTGTGATTACTGCCATATACGTAAATCTTTATCAAACCTTTCTTTAATACCCTGGTGCGTCCAGTAGGATATATCTGGATTTCCGCTGGGCACAACTGAAATATTCCGAAGAAAAGCATTTCCCGTATCTATTCGCCAGGATTTAGACGATAATTCTGTAAGTATTACGCAGACGAGCCAGAGTTTGTGTGCATTACAACCTGGCGATTGGTTTATCTCCCAAAAGTAAGCCATAGAACAGAAAAGACTGTGAGAAGATTGTCTAAACGGGCAAAGGATTTCACTGCTACTTTGGTCAATTAATCCACCAAAATACAATTTCTAATATAAATTAAGAGAACTTGAGGGAGTGCAAGCAATATACGATTCAGAAAACATCTGGGCCACAATTTTTGTTGGCGATTTTTATACTCTGGCAATTCAGTCAACTTATTTGTTGCACTAGTTAGTTCTGCGAATTAACCTAATATCTTAGAGTTAAATCAAGTAGACGCTGCTTTATCTTCAAAGTCAAATATTATTTCTTCTCAAAGAAAATTAAAATTTCATAAAATAGATGTTGGCCCTTCTACAAACATTCAGGCGATGAAAATAATTAGAGAAATTGATCGGTTATGAAATCAGGTCAGTTATTTTTTAGGGTCAAAACATATATTACCTCTCACTTTTACCCGAAAATGTATCATTTTTGCAGTGGATTCTAAACCAAGTAATTTTTTTTGAAATTTACAATTATAATTTCTCATGTTGGCTATCTGTTTGCTGAGGTTAAATGCATCACGTTATATATGGCTCAGTTAATTTGATAGAACTTTTCACAGGAAATTCCATCTATAATAAGAAAAACGGAGAAATAATGTTGACCTCATCCATTAGTGATGAGGATCTGCAAGAATGTACCTCGGATATCAATGAGCAAGGGATTATCACTGGCAGTGGTCCAAGCCCAGCCAAATCTCCAGTTGAAGGTATATTCCAGAGATTAGTGTCTTCGCAGAGAGATTTTCGTCCTCATCAAGGAGAGAGAAGCTGGGCTGGTAAGTAATGTAAGGTAAACGATGACAAACAAATATCAATTGTATCTACAGCCTTTCATTCCAATTAGTGTGGCGGAATAAATTAGAATTCGACGAAATATTATAGTTTTAGTTACTATGACGTGTTTCCTCCTCCCCTACGCGAGACGAATTCGTTCGCTGCCCGTGTACACCCCTGAACCTCCTCCTTTTGGCATTTATTGTAGAAAATATCTATAGCCCCATTTTCGAGCTTTCTATTAGTAGACGACACGTTTCATATTACATTAATTTATCTGCAAATTAAGGGCTTGCAGACCGACTAACCGATTACGACTTCAATATATAGAGAAATATCTGACTTCGGAACACTCATTAACACAATATCAATGAATAGTGGAATATTTATTTTCGTTAGCGCCGTATTGTTTATTGTAACCTTTGCATTATTTAAACTTTAAAATAGCGTCGGCATTTCGTCAAGACGTGGACAAATGCGACGTGAAATTATAATCCCAGGCAGTAATACGCAACCGGCAATAATGCTAATCACCTTGATGGCGAAAGATTTTAACGTAAAAACGTCAAATTTTCGCGTTAAAAACTAATTTCTGGACCTATTCGACGCGTATTAAAAAGTCGACGGTAGTAAAACCAAATTTCGTTCTTTTATGCGTTCGTTGTTTCAAATCTCGAACTCCTGCGGTGAGTCTAAGTAATTTTAAAATGCAAATGTGTGCTACACTCATCCCCGTGTTAATCAAATGGAGAAAATAAACTCTCATAGAATCGACCCAATGACATCAATGTAGACGGTGAGCACCTTAAAATTTGAAAATCCACGGAGTTCCTGAAAGTTTGATCAAAAATGAATGAAAAGTTTTTGAATTATAAGCGGTTTTTGTCACTTGATTAGGCGACCGACCGACTTTAATATATTGAGAGATTAAACATTAAATCACTAAATTGATTGAATTCATAATTTTCTGTATTATAATTTTAAAAGATTACTTAAAATAAATATTTGTTTAATGGACAGACTTGAAGCTGTGTTATTTTAAAAGTCTGTTTGTAATACCACCCGAGGGAATTTGGGTAAAATATATTAAATGTAGAATACAATATCAATGTAGATTATACAGGGTTAAAAATATAGTTTTTTACATTTGAGAAATCCTCTCGATAGAATCATTCAAGATTTGATTGGTAAAAGGTTGCTGACATAAGTTGATTTTATTCATGGAACAAAATATCCTGAGCTGTTTTGGAATACGTCAGTGTTCGTAAAAAATCACTGAGCAACATCGCCTTATTTCTGTAATGATAAAAGCCATTCCAGAGGGAACATAGGCATCAGTTTAATTTAAACTAAACTAAACCATCATCATTACATGCAATATCGTAATTCTTATTTATGTAAAAGGCATAGGTGGTATTCTTCAGGTCAACTATAGCAGTTGACAATAGACCGGAAAAAGGGTCGTGGGGAAATTTCGATGACCTTTTCAACCAAGGTGAAGGTTAAGCTTCATAGGTTTGCATTGTCTCTGTTTGCATACATAATGCTCTTTTCCTCAACTCGCCCATTCAAGGAAGGACGTATTGTAGCACCGCATTGAACTGTCTGTAATTTTGGGCCAACAAATGGATTCGCTGTCCTAAATACTTGTATTCCGAGCACAAAATGTTTATGCTACATGCTAAATATAATATGCATAATCGCTTGTTTCTCTGTAAAGACTGAAGGACAAAATATTGGTAGTTATTACTACTTTAAAGCTTGAAACTTTGGAATTTTGCAAAATAGTTATTAAATACTGCAATGCTATAAAGAAAAATATTCAAACATAGGATCGACAGACTGTCGTTCGCTCTCTCATTAAATTCGACGTCTGCTGTAATGAAGGTGATGTTTGATAGATCACATAATTTCCATTTCTTTTCCTCTGAACTTCGGTTGCATAAAATAAGATCCTGAAGTGACTGTAGTGCAAAACTTTCCATTTCGGGGTGAAGTTTGAATGATAATCACCAATCTCTATCGATCAGTAGTTCCCAAACTGGGAGGCGTGAGAGAGTTCCAGGTGGGGAGGGGGCGAGGCCATGAGAAAAAATCAATTTTTAATGTGAAATTCAGCTGAAATAGTTTAAACGTATTTTTCAATCTTCCCAATATGTAGGAGGACCGGGGGTGCAAATCGTGCACTAGCACAGGACGGCAGCTTTTGGGGGGCAGCAAAAATGAGTGTCAAATGCAATACAAAGAAACATTTTTTGATAAGAATTATGCTATGGAATTCGAGTAAAACCAAACGGTCCATTGCTTCCTCTTTAGGATCTTTCTCTGCTCTTTTGAAACTCTCCAAATTAAAATCATATCCCAGAGGAGATCACAAATGAATTATGTCAATCATCATTCTTTAAGTACAGCACTTTCCATTGACTATATATTGATGCCTCACATGTTATAATTGTTAGATTGTCCTTCATCAACTATGCTGTAGAACTCACAAGGAGCCTCTGCTCTTGAGTGTTTCATAAATGATTTCTTTCATTAATCAATAGAAACTGCTTCAGAGATATGACAGATGCATACATTGTTTATACTTTCTGTAAAGGTGCCAAGAAGAAAGGTTGGCCATCGTTTCACTTAAGGGACAACCCCTCTACCACACTGCTCACATTTAAGATGATAAGTCTGCAATGATGCCTGTTTCTTAATTGATAAAGGGCAAAATTTTGAATATTGCTTTATATTGTATGTTTCCCTAGAGTTCTTTAATATTAACATTATTTAAATATGTAGTGCTATAAAAGCAATGGAGGATTGGAATGGGGATGGCAAAATCAGAATTTGCACAGGGTGGCAAAACTCCTAGTGCCGGCACTGCCAATAAGTACCAGATATATGGGTACTATATAGCAAGAAGGCAGGATCAGGACAAATAGAACTGGAAGAGGAGGACAACATTGAAGAAGACAACTTGGCACCAAGTATTATGAAAAGCGATACTGGAACTGAAGAAAGGAAAAGCTACAGGCAGCAATGGAATTCCATCAGAGGTACTTAAAGTCATAGGATCGGAAGGATTAAAAGTGATTACGAAATTAATTAACAAGATTTACGACTTGGGAGAGTGGCCTCAGGATTTCCTAGAAGTAACAATGATCTCTCTAAAGAAGAAGCCAAAGGCAATGCAGTGTAAAGACTATAGAATGATAAGCCTACTGTCACACACTTCGAAGATCATCACGAGGATTCTTAATAAAAGGCTAGAGAAAAGGGCCGAAGAAACATTAGAGGAAGATCAATTCTGATTCAGAAAAGGATAAGGAACCAGAGATGCTATCAGTTTAGTGAGAATCATATCAGAAAGAGCAATAGAGTACAGCCAAGATAGCTGGATATGTTTCGTCGACTGGCAGATGGCCTTTGATACAGTAAATTGGGTACTGCTAATGAGGATATTAAAGGATATAGGTATAGACTGGAAAGACAGGAGACTGATCAGGAATCTATATGCAAATCAAGTTGTAAAGTTCAGATTTGGGAATGCGGACACCAGTAGAGGAGTAAGACAGGGCTGCTGTCTATAGCCAATCCCATTCAATATATATAGAGAGAGGCTAATGAAAGAAGTGTTAGAAGGTACAGGATATTTCAAAACTGGAGGAAGGATTTTAAGAACAGTAAAATATGCTGATGATCAAGTACTTCTAACAAGAAAGTAAAAGGAACTCCAGAAAATGATAAATAGACTAGTAATAACAGGTAGAATATACAGTATGGAAATAAATAAAAATTCAAGGTCATGCGAATATCAAGTAAAGAAGAAAATTTGAACATAAGTATTGGAGGAAATCCATTAGAACAAGTTCAGAATATAAATATGTACCTTGGAAGCATCATAATGAGAGAAGCAAAATGTACTGATGTAATCAAGAATAGAATAACGAAAGCAAAAGCTGCTTTCAGAAGTAAGAAACTCCTACTAACGTGGAATATAAAGGAGGCTATCCGCAAGAAGTTGATAAAATGCTATGTATGGAGTACCTATAGCTTTGTATGGGGCAAAAACATAGACACTAAGGAAAAATGATATTAAATACAGGCGACTCCCGAGATTCCACCGTTCGAGATTCAACCAACTCGAGAATTCGACTGGTCGAATCAACCCAGTCGATCAATTGGTTGAATTAGAAACTAGTTTATGTGAAGTAATTTTCAGCCTGCCCGACCACGAGAGGTTTAGTTTCAGTTTAGACATCATTATTTCTGTTCTAATTGTTTGAATTTGTGCTGATTTGACATTCAACAGTTCGAGATTCGACCACGTTTTCAGGAACGCATCCTTGTCGAATCTCGGGAGTCGCCTGTGCTTGGAAAGCTCCGAAATGCAGACATAGAGAAGAATGTTGAAGATAAAATGGACAGACAGGATAAAAAACAAGGAAGTACTATGAAGAATAGGAGGGAAGTGAACGGTTATACAGACTATCAGAAAGAGGAAGGTGAACTGGGTTGGACATTATCTGAGGAGAGAGAGAGAGAGCATTATTAAAGAACTGTTAGAAGGAAAACTGGATGGAAAAAGAGAAAGAGATAAGAAGAGGTTTCAGCTGATAGATGACTTGAAAGGGAAAGAGAGTTATCAAGACGTGACGAAGACTGCAGAAAATAGGAATATGTGGAGAACCAGGTTTAACCATGAATAATCACAAACCTGTCTACAGACAGATTACCTATGATGATGATGATATGGGTAAAATAATTACAACTTAGTTGATCATGAATAGTGATGTAAATATGAGTGCAAAGGGTTATAATTATTTCAATAAAAAACATGGTGGGGCATGATGACTTGGTGAAAACTAAAAGGGAGACATCATGTCAAAATGTTTGGGAACCACTGCTATAGATATCTGTTAGATAGCTCTATATAAAACTACATAGTCAAAAGGTCAAACTATGTATGATGTATAGATAAAAATGATAGGTGCACCAAATTTGTCTTTATTTTAATATAATTAATATTCTTATTATATTAACATAAAACCAATATTTTATTTATAAATAAAAATTTTGTTTTTAACACAATTTAATGCAACGAATCATAGGCAACTAAAGAATGAAGAAATTACAAGGGTTCATTAAATTCATTGCAATTCTCTGTTTTGTTAGTAATATTAGCCAATTAAAGTAATGCTATCTATAATATTATGCTAAATTTGCTTGTGAGGAAAATGAAACGCTTGAAATGGTTCTGAAATTAACTTTCTCAAAAGTATACTCATTACCGCAACAGCCTAAACAATTTATATTTCAACACTCCACGACAGCTTCCATAAGAAATTTTCTAAACAGGCTGATATAGGTCCAGGCGACCTAGGTGGCCACACCATGGGCAGTAGATAGATAGATAAACGTAAAAATTACATTAAAACATGCATGGCTTATACATATTTTTAAAAGTGCTAAGTAATGTAAATTTAAGTATTTAAGTAAATATGTATAATTTTTATTATTTATAAAAATGTCCATCAGATTCTTGGAAGAAGACTCAAGCCCATGAGTCCCAGAAACTGCTCAAAAAAGATGTGAACTTTGATAATTATTGTTTAAATGAGAACTGTGGACATTTCGGGAAGTAATAAGTTCTAAGTTAGAATACTTTGTTTCAATTAACTGTGTATGTGATGCAGAAAAATATTTTTTAAAGAATTTATATATTTTACATAATTACACTTTTACTGTTTCTAATATAATCTAAGTAAGTTTAATTTAAGCAAATCCCAAATTAGGAGCTTATGTTATAGAATGGTATAAAAAACTTGTTGGCAACAAATTTTATATTTTTTCAGGTGAAGATGAAAAACTTTATCACAATCTAGATACTGGATTACATAAGCATGAAAACACAGAAATTGAATATGACAGAGCATTTAAACATTCTCTTGAAAATCCTGAACAATTTTGGGCTGAGGTAGGACATGAACTAACATGGTTCAAACCTTGGGATCAAGTGTTGGATAACTCAAATCCTCCGTTTACTAAATGGTAAGAGATTTGATATTTTTCTATATCTTCCCTTGACTTTAAATTCCACCAAGAAATTTTAGCTTGTCTGCTCCTTTGAATTGGAAAATCTGAAGGTTATTATTTCAAATTAGAATTTATAAAGCCTTCCCCTGATATAATTACTGAATTTATAAATATATACTTCAACTTTGTGAAAGTATGCAGAAAAAGGGTCATGAAAAGTTCTTAGTTAGAGGAGTTTCAGATAAATTCTACAAAAGCTATTTTATACAACCAAAATTACTTATCCTCTAAAAGCAAATTTTTATCTCAATTACTTGCTATAGTTTATATTTAAAATAAAGACAATTATTCTAATAGGTTTGTTGGAGGCATGTTGAATGCATGCTATAATGCAGTAGACCGTCATGTAGAAAATGGATTTGGAGAGAGAGTGGCTATCATACATGATAGCCCAGTCACTTCAACTGTTCGTCACATAACCTACTTACAGCTACTAGAGAAGGTAAAAACAATGGGTATAAAATATTTATAGATGTGGATATGATGTACTTTAATTTTTATTTACTTTTGGTCAAACAATTCTAAGGCTTTTTCTGATCTTATTATAATCCAATTTCAGGTGTCTCTTCTTGCAGGGGTGTATTCATCAATAGGAGTAAAAAAAGGCGATCGAGTTCTAATATACATGCCAATGATCCCAGAGGCCATAATATCCATGTTAGCTGCAGCAAGACTTGGTGCTATACACTCAGTAGTATTTGGAGGTAAATGAATGTTGACAAAGATATCATGTCATAGAAAGCTTCAGTTTAAAAGAAATAACACAAAATTTCTACATGCTGCCTCGATTACTGAATCTGAATTATAATTCAACAGAAAGAAAGAAATAATTGGAATTTAGTTCAAGTTTTCAGTTACTATAAAATCACTCATGTTGTTTGCTTATTATCTATAATAAAATTTTCATGCTAATAGAAAAATTTAACCTCAAATTATTACCAGTTTGTCCTGCCTTCCTCGTTGTTACTATGAAGTTATTGGTTTAAATTGAGATAAATATTCTCATTCTATCAAATACAGAATATCTGTTCACAGACTTTCATTGGAACTAAACGTGTATTGAAATATAGGAGTTTTCTGAATTGGATGTTAATTGTATTGAAAACCAAATGACTGAAATTTTCCATGATTAACATTAATTTTTTTAAATATGACTACAATGTTATGGTACATGAGCATGGTAAAAAACTTTTTTATATCCAGAGAGTTTTGCTTATCGAGTTTTCTTTATTCAATAATTCAAAGTGGAAGTTTTTTTCACCTTTTTGTTATAGTGATACTCAGAAACTTCTACCATCTCAACTTTGAAGGCTACTATGTAAAATTTGCTCATTTTACTGCCAGTGTAATAAATTTTTATATTTAAATGGCCCATAATATTTATGAAAATAAACAATGCTGTTCTACCCTTAGAGAGTGTGAGAACTCCAGAGCTAATCCTTAAGTTCAGCATGCATCAATGTATATATATGTTGTTTATAACTTATCCAACTATTTATTTCTATTTAGAAAATTACAGTATTTAAGAACAATATAATCTTAAGTTCCTAAATTTTTATAGTTTTAAAATTTTTATCAACTAGACTCATGTAATTTCAAACATACCTGCAGATGTAATATTACATCATAAACCGAGCAATTCCATTTTATATTCGGATAAGGTTTTGCAGCACGTGAACTTCGGACACGCATAGAGCATGCTGAGCCAACAGTAATTGTAGCCGCCAGCTGTGGAGTTGAACCAAATAAAATAGTTAGGTATGCTAATAATATCCAATATGTATGGAGATTGGTATAAATATGCAACAAAACTAACATTTCATAAAAAGCATGTTTTTAAATATGAGCAATAGATAGCAATAATCATTAATTCATTTTTTTTAAATTAATCAAATATTTCACTAACAATATACATTATGAGAAGAAAACGAAATTTTTTCTATTATAAAATAATTAAAAATCAAGCTGTTTGTTAAATGAAAATATGTGACAGTTAATATTATTTCCAGGTATAGATATATTCTGCAAGAAGCACTTTTACAATCCTTATATAAACCAATGCACATAATTATGTTTGAGAGACCTGAAATTCCACTGGTGGAAGGAAAAAATGAGAAACCTTTTGAAGAAACAATTGTTGAATTAGATTGGGATGAGGCTATTCAGTCAAGCTTTCCTCATGAGTGCGTGCCTGTTGAAGCAAATGAACCATTGTACATCCTATATACTTCAGGAACAACAGGTCAGTAATAAATTACACTGAAAAATAAAAATAACATAGCAAAAAATTCTCTAAAGATATACATATATTATGGCTTTTTTTTGCTTGTCAAAGGCTTGTTTTACTCCGGTTGGGTATCAAATGAAGTTTTAAATTTCGACACATTCTGCTGCATGATTTTTGTTCCATTGGAATTTAACTTACAGATAATCCAAAAGGAGTTGTAAGACCAGTAGGAGGCCATCTTGCAACTCTTTCATGGACAATGCATGCTGTTTATGGTATGAAAAATGTTGAGCGAGATCCTAAAATCATGTGCAATGGGGAAGCTTTGGCCAAATTTGACCCAAGTTCTCAAGGACTTGATGAAAGTTCATTTAAGAAAAAAAATTCAAAGAGTGATTGTGATTGTAATGAGCAACAGAAAAAGGAAGGCGAAAACAATTCCAGTATCAATAAAATTGAAATGAAAAGTAAAGTTACCATTAAAGCAAACCATGATCAAAGTGAAACTGACAGTATGGAAAATCCTAATGTTTGGAAAGAACAAAGTAAAGAAGTAAGATCAAATGAGCAAATTCATAGTTGCATGAAGCCAATTGACAAAGAAGAAAATAACCACCTATTCTCAAATTTGAATGAAGTACAAGATAATTGTGAAAACAAGTCAAGTTGCATTGAAAAAAATCCTTCTAAACTAGGTTCAAATAACTTTTTGCATAAAATTTGCTTCAAGATGCACCAGTTGCTCACAGGTACTAAAGAAAATAAAGGTCAAGATAATGAAAACTGTAGTCATAAGCATGCAAGCACTAATGAAGGATTTCATGAATTAAAATTGGAAGAGAATAATATTATGCTCTCTGCCAAATGTTCTTTGAATCATGCTTCATCACCACCTGACCAGATCTCAAAGAATGCAATATCAATGCCATTGAAGTTGCAAAATGACAATGTACTGAAAACGAGGGCACATAATTTGGAAGATAGTAAATTCAAACAGAGTGATTCGAAAAGTAAGGGATCACAAGCATTAATAAAACCCTCAATGAAACCAAACTGCATTAAAAGGAATGTTGAACTTAAATCAGCAGAGTTACCAAATAAAACTACCCAAATGAAGATAGGTTTAAACCAAGTAGACATGTCTATCTGCCATGAAGATTTTGTATCAAACCAATTTCTCAGCCATTATCCAAGTCATTCCAAATGTAGTAAAAGTAAATCTGATTTACATGAGAATGTAGGAGAAAATTCTCAGGAGCACTGTGTAAAGATAATTCCAAAAAAATTACACCAAACAAAGAGTAACTCATTCAATCTACCAAACTGCAAAAACAAAAATAAATCTCAAACTGCAAGTCTTGGTCAAATTCCTTATTCTCAAAATAAAGTATGGTGGGCTGCTTCTGATATGGGTTGGGTAGTTGGACATTCCTATGTCTGCTATGCTCCTCTAACGGCTGGATTAACATCTGTAATGTATGAAGGAAAGCCAGACCGCACTCCAGACCCTGGGCAATATTTCAGGTAATTTGTCTGAGTAATATATTAAATTATTAAAAGACATTTCTTACTCAATGTTTTTATACCACATAAAATATTTCATAAAAAATCTTCACACAGGGTCATTGAGCAGCATAAAGTTAATGCCATACTTACAGCACCAACTGCTCTACGTGTAATCAAGAGGGTCGACCCATCTGCTATTTATGGAAAAAAATATTCTACTAAGTCGTAAGTACTTCCGCACTGAAATTAAGGAGTTTCTTGTATTCAATAGTTTATTGTCATCTGTAAATAATTGGCATGAAAATTAAAAACAAATAAGTAATCATTAAATAAAAATCTGGAAATATTTCATTCCTGTGATGTTTTGGATAAGGAACTAAGCATTAGAAGTATTTATTAATATTTATCTGAAGAGAAGCAAAGAACATGGGTAGTAATACACATTTACATATTCTCTAATTTTCTTCATTTAATTATCTGTGTTGATCAGATTGCAAAAGACAGAAAACAAAGAAATGAAACCAAACAAATTGTGGAAAACCTAAATTTTGATAACAAGCTCATTTATTATTCTGAGTTTGTTTCATATAACATAAGAAACTTTGCTGCTGTATCAAAGGTAACTGGAGCATAGTCATATGTTTCAGACCTTCTGTAGGTTTTATACTTTACAGATTGAAAACCATATTCGTGGCTGGAGAAAGTCTGGACCAAAGTACCAAATCATGGACTGAGAAAATATTTAAGGTTAGAATACTGAGATTTAAATTATGGCTTCATAGGTTAATCTATTAGCAAATATTTAATGATAAAGCAAATTGTAAGTAAATAAACACATTTTGTAAAATGAATTAGACCAATTGGATAAGGATAGTTTATAACTGATGAAAAGCATTCTATTCCAGAAATAATTCTTATTTGTTTATTAAGTCAACAAAGTGAAAGATTTAGATGATATAGCTCATTGTATCATTTTACCTATAAGACCTAACTAAACAGTTTATGTAAAAGGAATAATACATTATGAATTATATATTTTAGGTTAATGTAGTTAATCACTGGTGGCAAACTGAAACAGGACATTCCATCACTGCTACATGCATTGGACTTGGACATTCTTCCAGTCAACCCCCTAGCCTTTCAACTGGCAAGCCCTTTCCTGGTTTTGATTGTAAGCCAAATTAATTTCTAAAGGTCAATATGAAACAAAAGTGCTAAACTGCTGCAATTGAAGTAGCATTGAAATCTTACATTTTTAATATTATTGAGTAGTCTGGATGAAGAAAACATTCAAGTGAACTGCTTTTCTCAGTAATGAAAATATGATAATGTTTACCTTCTGACTTTAGGGAACCTTATAATGAAATGGGTAGCTATCAATAGCCACTAATTGGTGCATGAATACTAAATATTAAAAGAACTTAGTGAATTTAAAAGTTTAATACAAAAAAATTGAAAATGGCCTATTTTCAAAATGACCCACAGACTAACAATATTATTCCTAAACTTTACTCTTATTTGTTCCAAATAGGCTGAATTCCATGATTTTTAAATGATTTATTCTACAGGGTGATTTTTTTATTCGAGAACCCTGAAAAATTGCTATATCTTATAATATAAACAGGAGAGAATTGCTAACATTTCAAAGAACATAATTTAATGTTATTTAAAAAAATAAATATAAATATTTTTAAATAACATCAAATTATGTTCTTAGAAATTTTAGCAATACTCTCCGGTTTATATTCTGAGATAGAGCAATTTTTCAGGGTTCCCGAATAAAAAAATCACCCTGTAATAGACATAAAAACCCATTAAAATTCAGCTGCCAAAATTTGGTTGGATCAGTAAACCCGTGCCTATAAAACTAGAAATTAAAACAATTTGAGAAAAATATGATGCTAAAGGTATACTAACTCAAACCTCCATTTGTAATTATGCTACCTTATAACCATGGGCATCTGCAATAATGGGCAAGTGGGAGCATCTGCAACCTCTCTCTACACATCATGAATCATTGCACATTATACATATAATAGCCCATATATGTTTGTTTGTTGGTTACATGTAATACATGTTTTGCCCCATCCTGAAAAATTTCTATGGGCGCCCATGCCTATAAGATAACTGGAATTTGTTTGAGTTAAATAAAAACCTCCACTCCTTATCTTATACAGTAATACCCCGATTTACGTCGAGGATGTTCCAGAAAATCACGACGTAAATTAAATCAATGTATATCGAAACTATTTTTCCAATAAGAATCAATGTTATAAGGGGGTGATGCGTGCAAGACGTCGGAATTTTTACCTTGAATATTACTTACCGTATTTACTCATGTACTCCGTGCACCATTTTCCCCAATACGCCTGTGAAAAAAAGGGGGTGCGCGTCTTACACGAGGATTTTTGAACAGGTTATATAAATTGTGAGTATTGATAATAAATTTCTGCGACATGCTTGCATCTATATTGATATTCGCAAAAGACGTCGAACTCTATGAAGTATATGCATATTTATGCAACCAAGCAAACGTTTAGGTTATGCTCATGCTGCAGGCATAAACTCGCAAAAGTAGGCAGAAAGAATATGCCGACTAACTGATAGTTATAGTTCAATGACTACTGAGGGTTTGCCGGCTTGAGAATAGGTAGGTTTACGTTTGGCCCTTTTCCCTCATCCACTTCAAGGAATTTGGAGTGGTGAAATTTTTTTTGCGAATGAAAGATTTCATCGTTCGAAAGAAGACGGAAATCCTCATCTCAAATGTTTGGACTTGTTTGTTCCTAACCACCCAATATTTACTCACAAGATGATACGTGAAAAAACTTCCCATCTGCGCTGGGGAGTTCCTGTTCAAAGATGAACAAATAGTACGTGAAGCGTAATATTACATCAAAAACAGTGAAGTGGGGATTAAGTTGCATAATATTGCAACAAAAACAGTTAAGGGGTTAACAAAAGAGGACTATCGATGAGGAGATTTCTGCTAGTATTGGCATAAAGAGATCATCCAATAAATTGCATCATGCAGGAAGGAGCAGTGAATCCGAACCAAATTCTAAAATTCCATTTTTACGCTATCTTTCCTAATTTACGATTGAATATAATAATTGTTTTTGTCTTAATACTTTAAAAATGTATATTAATTAAGTATTGTAATTCATTAAAAGGTTCAAGAAGTAGGAAACGGAAAAATTATAATTTTCCGACTTTTCCCATTTTCTGAAAAATCTGAGATAACGGCGTAACTTCGAAGCAAACCAATATAAATCGGTACACAGGTACTAAATGATCGACGACGTATCTTCGAATCAACGTAAATAGGGGCAACATAAATTGTGGTATTACTGTATACACCAATATTTTTGTCAATTGAATGATAGCACATGCAGGTACATATATGTGTTTTTACTGCAGATGGTAATAAATTAATCATAATATAAGAAGAAATACAAATCAGGATAATAGGAAAAATTAAATTAGTAATATAAATAATGAAAATTGATATGTAAAAATTCTTTTAAGGGGCTTTATCTGAACGCTTAAGTTACACTGCAAAAAAAGAATAAAAGAACCTTTGGCCAAAAAACCATCAGTATAAAAATGTTATGAACTGAAAGAACTTGTATTTTAGTGGACTTTTTCTTTGTTTTTCTCTTTTAATAGTGTGTATTTTACGGGATGATGGAAGTGAGGCAGCAGTTGGAGAAGAAGGCCGAATAGCTGCTCGCCTTCCTTTGCCACCAGGAACACTTTCAACCCTTTACAAGGATCCAAGAATGTTTAAATCACTTTATTTTTCATCATTTCCTGTAAGTAGCTAACTCTATCAAAATTTTAGGACTCAAAAAGAATTATTGAACTCACCTTGGTTAGCTAAAATCAACCAACTATGTTTCCTCAATAGCGATAAAAGGCTGTGAAAATCAGATCAACATTTCAGTGACAAAGCTCCCATCCTCAGTGGTGATTCACCAATAGTAGATTCTATTAGAGACATAATTTGTCAATATTTTAGGAATAAATTATATTGTTTTTGAATACATATTTCAGATTCAGATAACTTTATTGAGAATAACAACAAAAGGTAGATTTTGCCTAAAGAGTAAACTGTACTTTTGAAAATTCTTGAAATCTGAATAGTCAGCGTACAAATCAAAGCAATTCCTCTAAAGAAACAAACAAAATGTTTCCTTTAATGTATCTTACTTTAATAGATAGATAAAATATTTTCATTGCTTTTCCTAACAAAATATTGAAATTAAACAATACAAAACATAAATCAGGTAATAAGAAAGAATATTTTAGTGATGATGGTAGTTTTATATATTCTTCATACTCTTTCAGGGTTATTATGATACTATGGATGCAGGCTATATTATTCCTGACCCAAATAGTTCTATAGGCTGGATAGTAGTGACTGGAAGGGAGGATGATGTTGTGAGTGTAGCTGGGCACCGACTTTCAGCCTCTGCTATTGAAGCAGTTGCTCTTCAGCATTCTAATGTAAGTGATGCATTGGTGGTGGGAGTTCCTGACCGTACAAAAGGAGAGATACCACTGTGTCTCTATGTTCCTACTCCAGGTTAGTTCCAACGAATTTGAGTAAAACCTTAATTTAGTATGAAAATTTTAGTGACTCTTCAGTTCAAATTCGTCATTATATAGTATATATAATTTGAAGAATATTGAATATAATTTGTTGAAATATATACAGTTGAACCTCAATAACTTGAACCTCAAGGAAAGATGTAAAAAAGACCAAATGAAATTCTGAGTTGTAGAACTTAATTTTAATGTTTATGACTATGAATGTGCAAAATATATCATATATGAGTTATAGACACTTTAGTTATGTCTATTATATATTATCACATTTTGGCTACAAAGCAGCTATCATCAGTAATGATTCAGTAATAGTAGATTTTTTCTAAAGATTACTATTAGTGAATTACCAGTGATGATTTGTAGCTAAAATGTTGCTCAGAATTTCCTAACATGTTTATGACTATTGTAGAAATTTAGTTTTTAATTTTATAATTATTGTTGTCACAATGAAAATCATGAGTCTCAAATTAATATGCACTATAGTTGATGTTTTTAAAAAAATACCAGAGCAGCAAGACTTATCTTGCATTATTTGTCATTATCGATGTACGAGGTGTGTTCAAAAAGTTCCCGGAATGATCATGCAGAGCGTGACCTGTAATGCTCACATTGGATGCACATGGAGTGGCTAGTAACCTGACTGTAACTTACAAGTAGCAGCATGTCTGAAATAGCTTGGGTGTTTTGTTATAGAGTTACAACTGGTTTTGTGATTGAGTTTTTTCCACTGTGTCACGTTTTGATATGACGTCCACAAAGGAGCAAAGAATTTTCATGAAATTTTGTTTCATACTGGGGAAAACAGCTGTGGAAACCCACTAAATGTTGCATCAAGCTTACAGCGATGAGGCCTCGAGTCAAACAATGACTTAGGAATGGTATAAACATTTTTAAAACGGATGATGATGAGCAGTCTGGCCAACATTCAACTTCAAGAATCAAACCTGTCATTGAACAGGTGGAAGAAAGTTATCCATAAAAATCATTGACTAACTGTCCGAGAAGTAGTAGAAGAGACTGGAATATCCATTGGCTCATGTCACACAATTTTAATCGAAGATTTAGGGATGCATCGGATCTCAGTGAAGTTTGTGTCGCTCTTGACTGATGATCGGAAAAATGAACACGTTTCCATCTGTGAAAATCTCTGCAAAAAGTGAAAAACATGATCAGCTGAGACGAGATGTGGGTCTATGGGTATGACGTTGAAACAAAACAATAATCCTCACAGTGGAAGAGTGCTGCTTTGCCGAGTCACAAAAAAGCACAGGTGCATTCAAAAGTGAAAGCAATGTTGCTCATTTTTTCAATTATTGCTGCATTGTTCATCATGAATTCATTCCTCGAGGCCAGACAGTTATTCAAGCATACTATCTGGAAGTTTTGAGACATCTGCAGTATGTGGTACAAAGAAAACAAATGGAAATGCGGATTGCAGGAATGTGGCACCTCCGTTACGACAATGGGGCTGCTCACACAGCCCTGTCAATTTGAGAGTTCTTGGCAAAACATTCAATTACTGTCCTTCCATACCCCTCCTATTCACCTGACCTCCCCCTTCCGGACTTTTTTCTATTCCCTAAACTAAAAATGACCCTGAAAGGAAGAAGATTTCAAACAGTGCAGGACACCATTACGAATATGACAAATGACCTGAAAGCTTTACAACAGAAATCCTTCCAACAGTGCTTCCAAAAGTAGGAAAGGCGGTAAGAGCAATGCAGTGCATTGAAGAGAATATTTCTCATTAAGCTTTAGTTTTGAAATAAAGTTTTTATAAACGAATTCCGGGAACTTTTTGAACACACCTCGTAAACAAACAAAAAATTCATTTAATTCATTTGAGAAAATTAATATAGTTTTTCTTCATGAGCTGTAGTTGTCAAATTATGATATTATGATTTCCATGTCATTTGTTATAACCTTAAATAATTTTGTCCTAAGTCAAGAATAAAGTTGAACAATAGAGGAATATGAAACAAATGTTTTTAGGTTGGAAGAAAGATGGAGAAGGTGATAATGATGCAGCTCAGAGAATATCTAATGATTTAATACACATGGTGAGGGAATTACTAGGTCCTATAGCTGCCTTCCGATTATCTTTCCCTGTTCCAGCACTTCCAAAAACACGTTCTGGCAAAATTCCACGTAAGAGTATTGCTAGAATGGCCCGTGGTCTTCCACTCAAGGTAAACATTTCATTGGTTATAACCTTATCAACTGAATTATGTTTAAATGGTAATGTGTAATATACTAGTAGAATAATGACCATGAATGGAATTCATTTCACAGATACCATCTACTGTTGAGGATCCATTAGTTTATGAAGACATAAATGCTGTACTTCAGACAATGAGATTTTCCAAGTGAAACAAAATTAATTAGGACATTTTTGTTCTCTCAACAGCTCATCAAGAATAAAAAATATGAATTATAATACTGAGTCTGACTTTAGTGTTGTTTTGTTGTTTAACAAAATTTACAAAAAGGCAGAATATATTATTTTCATTAAGGAAAGGTAAAATAAATTAGAGCAAAAAAGAATTGAAGTCTAGTGTACATTACCAAAAGAACAGTGCATCATTGGTGATAGCTGCTGAAAATCAGAATAGGACTTTTTAAGATTTGTGGTCCATCATTGGTGATGGAAGGAAAAAAACAAACTTTATATGTTTATATTTATATAAAGTATCTTGTTTCTATTGAAAGATTGGAGGAAGTTTGATTTCAGACTATCTTTGACGTTCAGTTGGTAAGGATTGTAGAATTTAGGGAATAAGTTATATCATAACTCTTCTAACATTAATAAACAAGTGATAACAGCTTGATAAAACAAAAATAAACAAAAAATTATCAAATCAAAAGAAGAATAATGCCCTTTGATGCTGAAAAATATGAATAATAATAAGAAGAATATACTGTAGAAACATTTCTCATTTCCAATTGCAATCATTAAGATAAATGAAAAAAAATAACTGTCTCTGACAAGATAACCTGGTAAGAAAACCTAATAAATGTCAGTTGCATCCCATTTTTCCTATACCTAATTATGAATATTACTGAATAAACCAAACATATATGTAAAAAATATTTAAAATTTGATTGGAATTTTTGCTAGAGGAACAATATTTAAAATATTTAATATATTAATGCCTTAAGTATCATCTGCATAATTAAAAACTTAGGACAACTATTAAATAAAGCTAAGAATTAATTGAATTAGAGCAACATACCACCATTAACATGTACAGAAGCATGAACCACATCAAGTAATTTTACAAGGTCATAACGAGAATAGATTTTTAAAAGGAATATCAAGTTGTATAAATAATCAGCCAAATATTTCAACTCTTCTCCCTTACTAAATATCCACACATTTATGAGTATTTTGCTAAAGAGAAAGTTGGCATACTAAATTGTTTCTGAATTAGTAGTAAAGTAAAATTTTGCATGGCAGACTGTGGCAGCCCGAGGTGCTAAGTACACACATGCCTGGAAGGCAACTAATTAAGGAAAGAAGAGATTGACCAGAATTTTTCTTTCATTGTATGTAATCATTAAATTTGCAATAGTTATGTTATTTTTAATATGCCATATTGTATATCCCAATATAAATAAATATGTGATGTTTCTAAAAAATTCTTCTTAGGAATGTTTCTATCAATAACTGTTACTGAATTCTGGATAATGGGGAGCAATTATTATGAGATTTTCCTCTATATTCTAAATTTAAAATTTTTGTCTTACCTGCAAAAATTTGAATTTCAATAAAATTTTATTGTCCAATGAATGTTTTTAATTTTATGTAACATTCATCTGCAGATTTATGTAGACATTATAAAGTATAAACAATACTACCAGCTTCACCAAAAACTCAAACAACCATTGCTCAATTGAAATAAAATTATTAATCATAAAGAAACAAAGGAAGATGGTATCCAATTTTGGAGAGAATTATTTACACAATTCAATTTCTATCCAAACAAAGTTTTGTTTAAAACAGCTAAAGCTTACAAATTGTAAAAAACAACCAGTCTCTGCTAGGTGAAACTTATATTGAATGAATGATATTTAAAATGATTTTGGAATCGTCATTACTGATGATGTAAGTTACACAGCATGTAATTATGTAATGTGAAATTATTGTATTTATGAGCATTTAACAATAAATATATGTACGGTAAAAATACAAGAACAGTGAAAAGTTATGTCCTTCATATACAGAACTGCACATACTGTGACAAGCTAATCAACAAATCTGAAGTAAGAAGTACACCCTTCCCTCGCCAACTGCGGTTGGTAAATACTTAAGTATATTGGAAATTGGGGGTTAGGTTCCACGGTTCGTATTATTATACCATATATTATTGATCACCTACATTACTCGCTTATTTCTCACTTAAATACATTATATAAATATTACGAATACAATAACATGCTGTTCTTTCCTTACGAGTTCTCTGGTTTGGCATAGTCGAAACTCCCGTAGATGAAAAATGTGTGACAAAAACAATCACCGCCATCTATGTGCTACTAAATGCGAGAAATAGCTTTCTGCTGCATTCCGCTGTTCGGAACTACATATTCTACCCCAGAATGAATTATTTTTTTAAGAATTTCTTCAAATGTATCGCACTATGCATATTGAGTAAAACAATTACCGACTGAAGGTTTACAAACGCCGCGTAGGTAACGGAGAAATTACGTGCATACTACGACGTACATCACATCATTTTATACAATTTACTACGGTCTTCTAATCTTACCCGGTGTTCTTTTGCATTTAAACAAATATTAGTATGCACAAATTCAGAACAATATTAAATGTTTAATTTATTTAGTATGCTGATATGAATAATACACAACTAAACACGTCATGTGGACTTGCGGTGCGCAAAAAGTATGCGTATGCTGATGTGAATAATACACAACTGATCGCCTCGTGTGGACTTGCGTTGTGCAAAAAGTATGCGTATGCTGATGTGAATAATACACAACTGATCGCCTCGTGTGGAATGTAGAGACTTGTGGCGGGCGAAAAGCATAATCGTACATTATGGCAACAAAGTAATAGCAAGCAAGTTAGAACAACAACATAGCCTTTGTGAGTGAGTGCAGATGACAACAAAGTCATACGATGCGCGGGATTATCGTGTTGAATGCAGTGACTTGTGGCGCGCGAAAAGGATACGTAATCGTGTCAGTACAGCAACAACGTAATAGCAAGCAAGTTAAAACGACAACAAAGTCTTTGTGAGTGAGTTAAGATGACAACAAAGTCATAAGATGTGCGGTATTTAAAAGTTTTCGTGGTCCGAACCGTGGATACGCAAGAGAAATGTCCGCGGTTGGGAAGGGTGGGACTCAATATGTAGACCGCGTATATTCGAGGGCCGCGGTTAATAAACCCGCGGTTGGAGAGGGAAGGGTGTATGTCGTGAAAACTTATTTTCTAATCCTTTACCAAATACAGCATATCATAGCGGAAGTTTGCAGTATGCTTGGCTTTCAGCAAATTAAGCTATAATTAGGGTCATATCTAGGGCAGAGATCAGCAACCTTTTCTGCATGGTGAGTCATATTTATAGTTGTGAATGCTTCAGGCCACATTGGAAATGACAAGAGCTTTGCAGGCTGGATGAGCTTTTAACTCAGAAGTTACCTAAAGATTCTGTGGTCTCATATTAGTAGAAATCAAGTCTAAATAATTTAATGTCGTTCAAACCTCACCAGAAAAGGTTTTGAGACTATAATTTTACTGAAAAATACGAAATTTTCTATATTAAATTTTACCAATGACTTTTTCATCATAGCTTTGCAGGTCATAGATTGTCAATCATTTATCTAAGGCATGGAAATATTGCCATTTGCATCACTCGAAAAAGGCACCCACAGCTCCTGCAAAAGATGCAAAAAAATATCCTTTTGCTCAAATGAAATAAATGTAGTCGATGATTAAATGCTAGAATTACTTTATTTAAATGGATTTTTTATAACTAATCCTTTCACTGTCTATGGAAAACACATCATCGTACCATGTAATATTTCAATGATTTTTATGTTTCCTGCATCTCTATAGTGCAAACATCTAGCAGAAACTTCCGGCATATTAAAAAATGAGGCATTTTAGTGATGCATGAACTTTTGTCCATTCAATAAATATGACAGATATATGACTGTTTTCCTGGTTGCCACATGCAATTTGTTGCAAGAAATCTACCCTTTTGGAAATATCTTCTATTAAAGCTACCGTATATACTCGTGAATAGTACGAGTTTTTACGACCAAATTTTTACTGCAAAAATTGGGGATCGTACTATACACGAGTAATGCATTTGAGGATTTAAAATTCATGTATCTTCACGGACATTTTCGGTGAAGTTATGCCACCCGCACGCATTCTAATGGTAGGCTAACCTTAACAGTGAGGTCCTTTATCGTTGTTATGTTGCTTCGTGAAGAGTAGAATCTTTTTCATATATACAGCTTCAAATTCACAAATACTTGATATAAGTGACGATTTACGGGCACTTCCTTTCTTGAATTTTATGTATGTACATCTTTGTTTGCGTCTTTTTACAAGGGATGGATTGGAACGAGTTGGACTAAAAGTATCGTAGACGTCGTAACTTTATGGAATTTCGACATCTCGGAAAAAAGAAATTACTTTGTAATATTCAACAGTCTTTATTGTTTCTTCAATCACACACCGATCGGTTTCCACTACAAAGTCATTCTAAAAGTGTTACGTCCGTTAGTAACACCATTAGAATGATTTTGTAATGGAAACCGGTCGGTGTGTGATTGAAGAAACAATAAAGACTGTGGAATATTACAAAGTAATTTCTTTTTATCCATTATCCCTACCTATAAATAGATGAGCGGTTGGAACCATTACGTACGTGGAATGTAATCAAGACGTATTAGAATTGAAACGATTTTATTTCATCTTGTGCAATCATGATTCATATCACTTTTTATTAAATGTTTTAGGAGTAAGATACTTAACCTATCCGAATTTTAGTGTACTCGCAAGAAATACTATTTACGACATTTACGGCCTATTCCATGGTGGTGTGGAAAATCAAGGTTGTTCGATATATCTCACTCGTAACCATCGAGCTATCAAAACGAAATATATCGACCATGGTGAAAAGCCCGGGTCGTACTATAAACAACATTTATGAAAAAATCAGGTTTGTTCACCAAAAAGCCAGGGGTCGTATTATACATGGAGTCGGCATATACACGAGTATATACGGTAATAAGCATTTTTTAAAAATTTAGTGATTATTGTATATTAATGCATGGTTGTACATTAATTCAATCACATTGGGTGCCCTAATTCATTTCCGATACTGATTTTTTTAAGTAGGTGATATTTTTGCCACCACTTGTTCTGTGTATGAGTATTGGAAGTAAATTTACTGAGAGAGAAGACAATTTTGATATGCCAAGAGAATCAGTTGCTGCAATTGAGGCCTCCATTGGTAAGGAGACTATCTGAAATAGTGTATCAAACTCAGATTAACTCTAATGGTGGCAAGAAACAAAATATTTTGATGATTTAGAAAGAAGCTTGTCATAGGTTGTGGCTCTGAACATACTGTTGTTAAGAGCTGCAAAGAGATTACTTTTTAGCAAATTCATTTTAAAGAGCAATGGGAACATATTATTCATCAGACAAACTTGCACACAGAACAAGATAGAATCAGGCATAGGCTAGCAATTATCATCCCAGGTCCATCAACTACTAGCTTGATGCTAGTGTCAATGACTTCAAAGTTTATGTTGGGTATCTCATAGTCATGGGTATTCATTAGTTGCCTCTACTTAAAAATTGATATAGTTCAGATAATTACTTGCATAGGTGTGCAAGATATTTCAAATGTTTTGTGAGTTTTGAAATTAAAATTATTATTAAAATTAACTGAGAATATACCTAGCAAATATGTACGAGGTGCTACCCAAAAGTTCTGGCACTGGCCGTGTGGAGCGCGAACCGAAAGTAGTAGGGACTTCTGCCACTAGGATGTGCTAAAGACATCCTTTATGAAGCAGTGTGTAAAGTTTCAGGTGTGTGTGTGTGCATGTGTTTTATTTTCACGCGAGTTTTTCAACCCATTGTTACCAACGTTCTGTGATTTTCTTGTGTAGTGAAATGGCAGACTTGAAGGAGCAGCGCATCTGCATCAAGTTTTGCTTCAAGCTTGACAAAACCGCGTCCGAGACACATGAAATGCTTAAGCAAGCATTCGATGACGAGGCTTTGAGTAGAACCCGGACTTTCAAGTGGTTCTCGCGTTTCAAACGTGGACACATGTCTGTTGAAGATTCCGAACGTTCTGGTCAGCCTTCAACCAGCACAACAGATGAAAACATGGAAAAAGTGCGACAGGTCATTCGTGAGGATTGTCGGCGTACCATCCAAGATGTCAGCAGCATTGTTGGCCTGTCTTACGGGACATGTCAACGAATTCTGTCTGATGAACTAAACATGAGGCGGATTGCAGCCAAATTTGTGCCCCGCGTGTTGACCCAGGATCAGAACCAATATCGACTGAGTGTGTGCAGAGAACTCAAGGAGCACGTTAGAAATGACCCATACTTTCTTTCGAAGGTTGTTACCGATGATGAAGGCTGGTTTTATGGCTATGACCCCGAAACAAAGCAGCAGTCTTCCCAGTGGAAGACTCCATCCTCTCCAGACCGAAAAAAGCAAGGCAGGTCAAGAGCAATGTCAAGAGCATGTTGATCGTCTTCTTTGACATGGAGGGAATTGTCCATAAGGAATTTCTTCCCCAAGGTCAGACAGTGAATCATCAGTTCTACACCGAAGTCCTGAGGCATTTGAGAGAGGATGTGAGACGGAAACGGCCGGAGAAGTGACGCACACAAGACTGGCTCCTGCATCATGACAACGCGCCCGCGCACACCGCTCTGTCTGTTCAGCAGTTCTTGGCCAAGAACAACATGGCAGTGGTCCTCCATCCCCCCCTACTCCCCCGACTTTGCCCCCTGCAACTTCTTCCTGTTCCCCAAGATGAAAATTCGTATGAAGGGATGGAGATTTGACACCGTTGAGGACATCCAGGCAGAATCTCAGGAAGTGCTGAACAGCATTTCAAAATCACAGTTCCAGAGGTGCTTCCATGACTGGCAGAGGTGCTGGGATCGTTGTATCAACTCCCAAGGGGACTACTTTGAGGGTGATGGTGGTGATTAGAACCTCAGGTAAGCCTATGGTAGTTTATGGCTACAGTCCCGAAACTTTTTGGTAGCACCTCGTACAAACAGACAGCTACCAAACGTACCAACCCAAACAATGATAAGCTACACAATGGTGAGTTGATGATCCCTTTCAAAGGTAGATCATGCTTAAAGCAATATATGCCAAACAAGCCAGTAAAAATAGGATACAAGATTTGGTGTCGAGCTCTGTATTTCAAAATTTGAAATATATGCTGGTAGGAGCAGCAATGGTATGCAGTACCTGCATATTTTTTCAAAAAATAATAAATTCTATCATAAAATAAATAGAATAATCATTTTTGGGAAATTATCAAATATTGACCAAAAAAGCAAATGTTTGTAGTAAGGAGCAGGCATGTCAAGCTGGCAGCCCACATGCCTCATGCGGCCTTTTTTGTGCCTTACTGCTGCTTGACTGCTAATTTGCTTCTTAACTAAATCGTTTGAGATTTTGTATAGATACTTTTATTTGTGAAAAGGTGATAAGATTTTTTCATAGCTATTGACGTACAATGGAATACATTTTCAAAATCATTGTTTATAGTGGAAAAACAGACTTACAATCTTCTATATGCTATTATCCCAATGCAGCTCTTCCATAACATCCATAGGTTGTAATGATGCCCTGATGCCTCTTTTTGGGCATATCTAGTGTAGAGCATCCTTCTAAACCCTTTCACTGCAAGGTGATATGTTAGATCAACACTCGGACAGCTATAATTTTTTTCATTTTTATATTCCAAACTTAATAAATCATCTAAATATATGTAATTTTTATTGAAAAGGGTATTTTTAATTGAATAAAATTTTCCTAATCAAGATGTTTTATTTTTTTTAATTTGATAAGTTAAAATTCAGAAAAAATTCCATTATAAAAATGAAAATGATTAAAATTTAGAACCTTTTATGAAATTCTCAGCTGTGGTAAGTTTATTTTTAGCATATTCCTTCTAGTGTCATTTATTTAAAATAAAAAATAATCACAAATTGGCAATTTTTCTATTTTAAACTTTTCTCAAAAAAATTTCTTTCAAACCTGAGTACCAGTGTATTTTTTTCATAGAAAAATAGCACAAGGTAGGAGTAATAATATATATCCTGCTGAGGCAACATTAGAAGAACAAGTGGTTTTAAACCTCACCAGCCATTTAGAGAGATTTAATGCTTGTATACAATCTAGCAGTTTAATGAACAATGAAAAATTGGATTGACATATGAGAGAGCAATTTAGACTTCTTTATCTTTACAACTGATGTTAGTATAAGTTGTGAAATTTTAAAGAACTTCAATAATTTGTTTTTATGTTTATTGGTTCCTTAAAATTTGCATTTATATTGTAAAAAAATCGTATCAAGTATGGAGAAATACTAATTTCTTGGTTTTAACCAACATTTTCATTTGACATATTATGTGAACATATGATAGAAGAGAATAGAATAAAAAAATAAAACTCAATTACAATACCTTGGTTATTGTCATCTATTTTCCACCACTGCTACCATTTTCATTGCTGTTCCAAATCCAAGTCTTCACTACCATCTACATTGCAGGAAATTCTGCACTTCTTGAAACTTTTGAAACTAGTCCCACTGATATCCAATCTCTTGATACATGTACTTAACTATGAAATTTCTGGTCACTTTATCTTGCCAGTTGGTGTTATTGCATATATGCCAGATGCCATCCACTGTTAATAACAGTCATGAGTTCATACAAACATCAATGACTGTGGTACCAAAGACATTCTGCCTTGTACAAAATTACCAAATTAGTATTGATATTCTAAAGACTTCTTTATACCAATTCAATGTCAATGGTCAGTGTCAAGTACTAACATACTATGCACTTTAAAATGTGCTTAAGTTGGTATTCCTATATACAGACATCCCTCACTTAGTGCTTTTAATTGGTTCCTAGAAAACAGAGCACTAACTGAAACCACACTAAACGAGAGAATTTTTTCCATATGTACCAATGTTAATAGGTTTAATTCGTGATACCAACATATCCTAAATGGTAATGAATTTGCAAAATGAGGTATATTTTGGTAGTAGCAGTAAGAAGCAACAGAAAACATAAAAAGATATGTAATATATAAAGACATGAAAAATACATACCAAAACATATAAAATTAAGTATTCATTTCATCAAGACGGAGGATCTCCTTTCGTGGGGTGGCAGACTTATCCTTCTTGGAGCTGAAGAAAGAATCCACAGACATTTGTACTTTTTCTTTCTTCTTCATTATAAAGAAGCCTGTAACAGTTAGCAGCATTCTCCACATTTCTTACAACCTGTGAGCTTCTTTCCGTCTGGGTCATTGTCACGTAAGTAGGAAAGGAAACTTTCAAGATGCCTTTAGTTGTTAAGAACCTGGCAGATTTTTCATTCTCACAGACACATTTATCTTCCCTCTCCTCCAGCTCTTTCCTGTTCCATTTCCATAAGCTCTTCATTGGTCAGTTCCTCCCTTTGGCTGTCTATAAGCTCCTGAATGTCATGAGACTCAAATTCATCAATGCCAATTTGTTTGCCAAGTTCAACAATGTTTTCTTGAATAGTCTCAACTGGTTCATCAAAGCCTTTAAAATCCCAAACACGGTCTTTCCAAAGCTTTCTCCATATCCCATTCATTGTCTTAGGTTTCACTTCATCCCCAGCACTAGATATGTTATCAATTGCCTCTTTTATATTGTAAGACTTACAAAACTCTTTGAGGTGCTCCTTCTCCAACACTGGTGATCTTAACGGTTAGGCAAATGTTTTCCCAATGTAATAGGCCTTAACAATGGCTATCACACCTTGATCCATTAGTTGCAAGATAGAGGTGGTATTTGGGGTCAGGAAAACAACTTTAACATTGTCACTGAGATTAACTAGGGTGGTTGGATGTCCTGGTGCATTGCCCAAAATGAGAAGTGTCTTGTTGGACAGATGAGTAGTTGCACGAGATCTCTCAACTGCTGAACAAAAATATTCAGTAAACCAATGCTGAAAGAGAGTCGTTGTCATCAAGGCATTTCTGTTTGCCTTCCAAATTACAGGAAGATTCGATTTCACAATTCCCTTCAAAGCCCTAGGGGTTTCTGAATGGTAGACTATGAGCGGTTTTAATTTGAAGTCTCCTGCAGCATTACCACCCAGTAATAACATAAGCCGATCCTTTGCTACTTTGTACCCAGGCATCGACTTCTCTTTCTTGGAAATGGAAGTCCTATTTGGCATCTCCTTCCAATATAAACCTGTTTCATCGGCGTTAAACACTGTTGGGATGTGTAGCCTCCATCCTCTATAATCCCTACAATCTTACTCTTAAAATTAAATGCCCCTTCTTCATCAGAATTAGAAGATTCATCCTGAAGAGCAATGTTATGGAGTTTGTCACACTTCTTAAATCTCTTGAACCAACCTGATACCTCAGGCATAGTTTTCTTTAATACTTCATACAAGCTAACAGCTTTTTCTTGTATAATAGATGAATATTGTCTTAAATAAAAAGCATAAGGAGGCATTCCATCTCAATCATAATTGAAGTCCTAGCTCTATTCAATTTCGTAGCATTCAAAGGAGTTGCTATCTTTACACAATCTTTAATTTTGACTTTATTTTTCAAAATCATTCTTAATGTTGATCCTGCTAAGTCCAAGGCTTTGCTAATGTGAACTTGCCATTCTCCAGCTTCAATTCATCTTATCGCATCAAGTTTTACTAAAAGAAACAAACTTTTTCTTTTCAGTAACATCCTTAGCACATGTATTTTCACACTTTTGACTCATTACTAATAATACGAGGGGTCAAGAGAGACAGAAAATATTTCCGCTGATGCAATAAACTCGCAACTTAGACCACAGGATACAGAAAACTGAAAGAGTATGAAGGGCAGTTATGTTGTTTCTGGCAGAGTTTTTTTCTTGTTTCTCACTGAAAGGTGGCCAACCTCCCCAATCAAAAAGCTGCGCCTTCAGCACTTCCACCCAACCCCCTTATTCATATGTCTATGTAATACATTCTTCAAAGTCAATTCACCTGCATGCTAAAATGTGCACAGACATCTCTATCAAAGAAATCGTAACTAACTAAAATAGTTAAAGTACATACTACAAATAGTGTATATAAGAAAGAAAACAATCAAAGGTGGCATGCAGCAGCAACATCTGATAAGTAAGACCTAATATCGTCGACATCCCATTTTTTCAGACTAGCTACATTCGAAATAGCATCCAAAAAACTATAGTTCTTCTTTTGCAAATCAGATTGTTTAGCGATATTTAATTTAATTGTAATTTACCTATGGGTGCTAATTAGACATACTAAATTTAGAATAAGTGTGGCAACTGAACAGATAAAACGAGCACTATAGAAAAACCACACTAAGTGAAGTGCACTATAGTGAGGGATGCCTGTACATAGGACCATCCCAAAGGCATGGTGAATCAGGGCCCTGCGCTCCTATATTACTGCAAGAAAAGTCTATAGATCAATTTTCCCTGGGCCCCGCACCTCTGTTGGGGCGGTCCTGCCTGTACACTTCATCTATTTCTCTACAAGAGAACTGTACATCCGTCTAGATTACTGTGCTCTCATGATACACCTTGTCGAACATCTTCCTTGAGAAGTAGTTTTCCTTTGAAGACAATTGGATATTTCATGCCTTCAGCAAGTATGTGCAACATTACTGTGTTTAATCAGAATTACAATGTTGTAACAGAATTTCAGCACTTACTGTCCATTCATCACAAGCTAAACTCATAACAGTCCAAGTTTATCACAGACAAATTCTTCTCAGACAAACACATTGCAGGCCACATTCATCATAAGCCTTATTCATCTCAAACCATTTTGAATGGTCATAATAATAATAATAATGCAATAATTACGCTTTTTTATTTTTTCAGGTAGATTTGAATGCTAAAATACAAGAATTATTTTGTCATAGGATTTGAAAGGTGGAATTGCCTCACACTTACAGTTTGAATTTATGTACTGTAACTGTATCCTCAAGCACTCAACAGGTTCTTGTGAGTCATACTCGCACACAATTCCTTGCATTCTTTCGGATATCTCAATAGACTTTTTTTCTAAGCTTACCCCGAGTTTTTACTTGAATATAACCTACTTAAAATGCACAATAAAAATACCCTACACTTCCTGCATTGATAATGAAATGGAGAAAAGAAACATTCCTGGAACCGAACATGGGAATGAAGGTGTAGGGATGGATAAGTGAAGGTAGGAGATAAATGGAGGGATTGTGATAGATTGTTGAAGGGGGGTGCGATTGTTGAAGGGGGTGCGATTGTTGAAGGGGGTGCGATTGTTGAAGGGTACGATCAGGAGGGTTTAAGGGGGAGGATGAGAGATAAGTGGCTCTTCTTTTACCACAGCAGTTTATGAAACATGGCTTATGAAGAATGTGTTTGGCTAACAATGATTTTGACTTGCAAATAATTAATCACAATGAATTGGGCTGAGATGAAGTGATATAGAATTGCAGGTAAGCATGCTGTCTTTGCAAACTAATCATGTACCACTAGAAGCATATTAACTTATCAAGTATTTACCAGAAATACATTGTGAAATTGTGTTTGAGACTTCTCATGTAGAAACCACCTTCTGTTAAAAAACTTTCCATTCGCATTTGGTATAACAAAATCTTGTTGCTTTCCAAGATTATTCACAATGCTTGCAATACGCAAATTTATATCAAAATTACATACAAGAATTGGCACTACTTCTTCATGTGCATCGATTACTAATTTTGCCTTCTATTCATGAAAAGCTCTACAATCATAATTACTTTGCAAGAATAGTTTTTCTTCATCCTCCTGTCTCTGAAACATGCTTCATTTATACCATAATTTCTTCCAGCATGACAATTATCCTTCTTTCACTACTTCAAGTCTTTCTCTTGTGGTAAAGGAATGCAAACACTTCATTTTATTCAACTTGATCATTCTTGCACAGTTTTTTTTGTAACTGAGCTTATGACTTGAACGGAGTGGCAAGGTAACAAAATATTTGCATTACTTACGTGAGTAGATGGTCTTATAGATTGCACTTTTGCCAAGTTGACTGCTGACATATAACATACCAATACCCACCCAGATTTTTTCAGATATGATATCCTCAAATAAGAAATGCACTCCAATTTTCAAAAGAAAGTTTCTAAAAAGATGCTGGATGTATTTCAGTGAATATGGTATTTATTTCTCTAACCTTAAAATACCATCTTGACTGTACTTCTGCTTAGTTGATCAACATCCATTTTGAAATGAACAAAACTCACAAGAAGGATCCAAACAAATAATCAAAAGGCAGAAAAATCTGAGTATGTGTGTATGTCAAGAATACAGAATGAATTGATGCAATTCACTTGGCTCAACTTACATGTAGCCCAGTATTGCTCAGATTCTAGTTTAAACACTGCCATTAGCTGACATCACTGATTTAACTGGTCAGCCTGGTCCTTCATCTGGCATAAAGCAACTGAATAAATCCCATTAAGCAAAAATATTTTAAATATTTATTATAAAACAGGATTTGACGTTAAAACGATAGTTCACTGATTTCAATCACAATGATTAATTTTAGACATCTGAAAGACATTTTTATAAAATCAAGCAAAAATTCAAGCTTTAAAACGAATCAGGATTAACAATTGTACAGCAATTTGGTATATTTGAGAATGTACACCACTCTAACAGTAAAATGGAAAACTTTAAACTTTTACAAGTAGATAGGATCAATTGCTTCCCTGAAGCATTCTAGTAAGATCCTCTTTCATGATAAGTATGTTGCTCAGATCTGCTTGCACTATGTCAGTGAGCTGTGACAATCCATTCTGCTCCATTAACATGAACTGAAAAAAAAGAATGGGTTAATCATATATAAAAATTATATTTCAAAAAACCAGAAAGGATAAAAAATATTACATTTAATGACTATTAACACGTTCCACGGAGTTACCCTACTAATTGGGACCACAATCATTCAATAATTATAAAAACAAATATTGCAAAAATTTATTGAGAAGGGATTATAGTATATGAAACTCACCTCAGCCACAGATCATCAATGTTATAATGAAACATATACTCCAATAGATGTCTTATCATTTAGAATACCCATCTTTTAGCATTCAAAGCTCGTGGACCTAGGCCAGGGGTGCACAATCTACGGCCCGCGGGCCAAATGCAGCCCGCAGACACATTTTGTGGGGCCCACTCGAAGCTGATTCACTCTTTTTATATCACATTTACAATTAAAATTTGTATGTAAATTATATTTGTTTGCCACTTCAATTTTGTAACAAAAATGCAAGTTAAATTTGTTATGGTCATCATTAAATCCACGTAATGTGTTTAAATTTTTATTATGGACAACATTTTTATATTGTGGCCCTTTTAGGTCTAATCAAGGGTGATTTTGGCCTGTGTCAACTTTTGAGTTGTGCACCACTGACCTAGACCATTGCAATCACCAGTTGACTACAATCTAGGATTGTCAAACAAAGTAACATAAAAAAGTATAACGGATGTCACTAATTTAGCATAGGGAATTTACCACTATTAGATCTCATCAAAAAAGTAAAATTTGATGATTTGATATGTAACTTGAATATTTTGAATATTTACTTTTGTATTAACTTTTTGGGGAAACCAGACTTAATGAGTGGTTTATCCACATATACAATGTAATGAGACTATGGATGTCCAATAACTTCACCACTGTGATGAATTGACCAAATACATGTGATGAATTGATGCTATTCGTCAGTTATATTTTTTTCAGATTTTGAAGCTATACAGGCAGTGTATGTACACTTAACATACACCCACTGAATCGTACATTAAATATTGACACCATATATCCACACCTATGTACATACTGTCCGCTGATATGTACATCAATTTTCGGGCACGTCTGGGTAAATAGACAGGGTTGAGAGAGAAACAGAACTCAGCTAGCTTTAATAAAGCGTCTACTAACTCATTTCGTTTTACAATTGATGTAGCACGTTGTCTTAAAGGCACAGACTCACAAAAGACGTTATTGCTCTTAAGAAATGCGAATGGGGGCTGTGTTTTAAGTTTTAAGCACACCAAGAACCCATATTGCTGACTCTCATGATGACTTCAGTTAGTATTTCACACGTCAACACGCAAAACATTTGTGACTTCTTGAGTTTTTCATGTGCTTTTATATTTTAAACAATTTTAGTGAACACTTGAATCAAAATGGATGATAATAAAAATATAACCAAGTGCAAAACATCCAAAAAAACTACTATTACCTTTGAGGAGAAAAAAGGATTAGGTATAAACAAGGCTGAAGAAGGTGAGTCTATGGCAGCAATAAGGTGTGACTAAGATTTGAGCAGTTGTACCATTAATACCATTATGAAAGATACAGACAAAATTATGAAACATGTCCAAAGTGGGATTAATATTAAGCAGATTGCGGGAAGTCATGCATGTTGCAGTGTTATGAAGGAGATGAAAAGGCTTTTGAAGCTTTGGACGGAAGACAAAAATCAGTGTTGCATTTCTCTGAGCCTTTCCATAATTCAGGAAAAAGAAAGGAGACTTCACGAACATTTAAAAAATGTATGGGAGAAATTTCTAGTGCAAGTGATAGTGAACCATTTAATGCAAGCTAGGGGTGGTTCCGCAGATTTAAGAACCATGCTGGGCTGCATAATATCAAAGTGACAGGTGAAGCTGCATGTGCAGATGTTGATGCAACAAATGAATTTCCTAGGGGTCTTGCAAAATTTATCGAAGGAGAATATTGTGCCCATCATGTCTTCTTTAAATTATTATTTTAAAGTTTCATGATATTTGTTTTAATATAATGTATTCATGTTTAAATTTAGTGTTAGTTAATTTATAAATGCAATGGTGCAATATTCCAACTTGACTTTGAATGAAAAAATATGGGCTTTTCCATTATGGGAACATATCTCCATTTAAAACATTAGTTTCTATGGGGAAATGACCATCCACTTAACATACATCCGCTTCACATATGGGTTTTCAAGAACACAATGTGTATGTTAAGTGGATGCTGCCTGTATTCAAAATTTACATTTTTGATATGCACTGATTTTTTTCCATAATAAATATTTTAGAGCAGGGGTGCACAAACTTTTTACATTTGATAGTTTGTATTTACCTGAGGGGCACATTTTATTAAAAGCTGAATAATGTAAATTAAACAAGACTAGAATTTTAGAAATCAACTTAAACAAGTTTTATTTATCAATAATCAAATGCAAAATTATCAAAAATATTGTACAGGTATACTTCGTTACCAGAGGTATAAATTACATAAGAAAGATAGGGATGCATTCTAAGGCTGGGGTTTTAGTACCAAAACTTCAGCATATTATAAAAGAAATGGACAAAACTGCTGGTAAACATGCAATGAGCATTTTAAAATTGAGAAAGCTACAATGAGTATTAAAACAAAACAACAAGGTTTTTCTGGGGTTCATTTACTCCGATTTCGCATCAGTGATAGTGTAGATATGGGCCCTTCAACCCGGTGCCCTTCATGGCATTTTTTGGCACCTGCTACTAGGGCCATAGCAAGACATTTGCTGAGGATGTGCAGCAAGATATGATCAGATTAGATTTTATACTGAATTCATTATTGAGCGGCATTAAAAATTTGAGTTATTTCGCTACATAAGTGAGATTAAGGAATTCTTAGGGCCAAAAAATGAAATGTATTGTGAACTAGAGAATAACCTTTGGTTACTAGATCTTACTGTTTTGACCGATGTAACTGAAAAATTGAATATGCGAAATTTACGTTTACAGGATAAAAATCACAAGCATGTTGAAATGATTAGTACAGTGAATGCATTTAAATGTAAACTAAATTTATCAAAAACTCATATCACTAGAAATTCGTTGGTGTATTTCTCCAATTTGAAATTAATAGTAGAAAATATAAAAGAGGAATTTGATCCTCTTCCTTTCGTTCATCATATTGAAGATCTCCTGCGATAATTTAATAATAAATTTGGTGAGTTCTGTGCTTTGGAGCCAGTTGTTACATTCTTGTTGAATCCATTTATGCCTGTTAATGTCATTGAGCTCTATCAGATCAAGATTTCAAAGTGTAAAAACTGAAGAGCTTGAGTTAGAAATCACTGTCTTCTGTAATGATATATCCTTGAAAGCTTATTTTAATGAGGAAAACTTTTCGGTTCTCGTTGATAAAGTGCTACAAAGTACTGTTCTAAAAATTTACTCAATTGCTCAATTTACCGTATTTAATCGATTGTAAGCCGACACCGATTGTAAGCCGACCCCCACTTTTCACAAGGCCACGCAAGGAAAAATTTTGATTTTAAAGTGATTAGACAGCTGGGGTCATTTATTTCAAAATACTAACAAGTATGAACACCTCAGATTTTCAGTTCGTAATTAAATAAAGAGTATTAACTAAAATTACGGCGATATAAAATACGTTTTATTCATCTATTCATAACAACTCAAACGAAAAGAATAATTTGACCTTGTTATCCCCCGGGATCTTATTCTCGTAAAAAATAGCCATTTCTCGTCAATCAAATACTGACACCATATTACGTCTCAGATTTTCAGTTCGTAATTAAATAAAGAGTATTAACTAAAATTACAGCGACATAAAATACATTTTATTCACTTATTCATAACAACTTCTACTAAAAGAGCAATTTGACTTCGTTATTCCCCGGATCTTATTCTCGTAAAAAAATAGCCGTTTCTCATCAATCAAATACGGACACCGTATTACATAACATACGTTAGTACTACACTAGTATCACCTGGGCATTCCTTTTAACTTTTATTCTTAAATTATTCTCCCAAGTTTGCTGCTATACCGCTAAGGCACGAGGAAGTAACGGTTCGTTTGGGAAATCCCAGTACGCGCATACTAGATTGAAACAAGATAGGTAGAGGAGGGAGGGGGTAGGAAAGGCAAATGTTTCGATTCATGAGTAAAATGAAACATTGTGTACATATGTAGCTCCTTATGCATACGAGCGCTATTGCTGCATTTTTTTTCACGACTTTGATGCGCCACGTGTTATTTACATAATTTATTTCTTCGTAGGTTTTCAGTCATTTTGATTCTTTTTTTGCATACATTTAAAGTAGATAGTTTACTTACACTTTAGTACACTTATATCTCGCGTTATAGTGTAACTACGGACATAAATTCATTGACTACTTTTTTTACACCGATTCTAAGCGGAGTGGCAATTTCTGAGATGGTAAAAACGTAAAAAAGGGTCAGCTTACAATCCATTAAATACGGTATTTAGGTAATAACATAACACATATTTTGTATTGTGTGGCAAATAAGATTCCCTGATGGCTACAAGTATGGCAAACCTTGAAATCCTGTTAGACCCTCATGTTATAACTGATTTCTACTAAATTTCTTAAATATTCTTATAGGTAGAATGACATAGAAAATTTCAACACAAATCTAAAACTCCGGTAATATCCCTTACCTGTTTGATTTCTTCTTGCATAGCTGGATCCATTGCATAACGCTCCATTTCTTTTGGGGCTGGGTCTTGCCTTTGCATTCTAATTTGTGATAACAATTCACTTAGGCGACCCTATTATAAGAGAAATTTGTAGCTGTTAAGTGCAAATTCATAACTGCAGTGATGAGGTAATGTAACTTATCTAACACACATTTTAGATATCCTCCGAAGAAGACAGAAAAAATTAAAATGATTTAACTGATAACTAATCAGGATAACTTGCTGCTTTACTGCTGCAGTCATTTAAAATCTTGTCAGATTTATGAAGTTTGCAAAATTAAAAATATATAACAGTAATACAATACGTGAATTACAAGGGAATGAGTTCATCACTGATAAAATAACAATTTGAGCAATTCTTATCAATTAAAGAAGGAAAGAAAATGTTAGTGCAAAATGGCTTAGAAAAAGGATTTCTTGTATGAAGCATGCATATGTAGGTTCATCACATATTTTCCAAAAGCAGGAAACCTCTATATAGAAAAGACTTGGATAATGACATCATAAACATCTAAGATGATGGCAATAACTAAGAGAAACAAAATGTTCTGAACTGTATAAATTCCAATATTGGGAATATAGTCAGCCGGTATAATATTTACAATTTAAAACCAACTATGGAAATGGTAACATCAAATTTAAGGACAAATCTCAAGTGATATTCAGGGGTGCTGTTCAAAAACATAAAGTAAGGAGGATTAGTGCATGAAAATGCCATTTTTTCTATTTCAATTTTTCAGCAAAACATTCATCTGAAATAATAATGTATGACAAGGCAGGATTGTCTCAACTAATGTGACCATAGGAGAAGAAAAATATTACCTTGAACTGAGTGGGAGCATTCAGCTGTGCCTGAAGTGCTTCTAACTGACATCTAAGAGCCTCCTCCTCTGGTGAAAGTGCTACACCAACTTTTCTCACTGCTTCTTGCCTCACAAGAATCTGAAATATAATTCAGTTTTTTATGCACGTAGCACAAATATGCAAAACAAATGAAACTGTATTTATTGACTGTAAATTTATTCTAAGGTAACAAGAATTAAAAAATTCGAAAAACATTTTCATTTACTGAAAACCAACAAACACAACATGGCACTGCAAAATAAAACTTTAAATATCCATTGTATACCATATAAACCTAAATATTTCTCATTGCCCCTGACATACACACTTCCTTAGCATTTCATGTTAAACTGCATAAAAAATTAATGAAAATTTCTATTAATTTACAATGTTACCTATTTACAATTCCAACTTCATAGCCTTTGGTTCTGAACCAGAAAGTGATGGTAGAAAGTATTATCTTAAATATTTTCACATACCATTTACAAATTCTTTATTTACCATAGATGAATACCACTACTACAAGATAGCCCAAATTTTGTTTAATATTCAGTTGAGAAATCAGAAGTATCTCTTCAACTGAATTGTTTTATCAAAACTCACCCTCAATACACGGTGAGCAAGTTGAGCAGCTTGCTGCATCCTCTCAGCCAGTGCTGCTGCTGCTTCAGCATTTCGACGTTTGAGTGATGCCACTTCCTCTCTTGCTTTTTCAACATAAGCACCATGTAGCCGGGCTTCCCTTTCCTGGCATCTTAGGCGCCAACGCAAAGATTCAACTCCAACTGTAGCTACAGGAATGTACCTTTGAATCAAATATTAATAAAATTTCATTAAGATGCGTACATTTTTTTCTAAAATTTACATGAGATTAGAAAAAAATAGACTGTAATTAAGAAATTCAATTTATGGAAGCTACAAGGGCTGTTCAATAAAGAGTGAGAGAGATCATGAATTTAATTTATTATAGCTTATACATCAAATTCATTATCCTGAAAATACCAATTTCTTCTCTTATTTGGGAAAAAATGAGGATGGGGGTGCTTCCAAATGACTTTGCATCGGGGCGCCAATGTAACTAGAGCTGGCCCTGATTATTATTAATGTGGTTTGTGAGACTTAGCATGTATGTTCCTTGATATTTCCAGGCATAACTCATTATGGTAGTTTTCATTGTACTTTAAAGAGCAAATCCTTTCTTGCAGAAGTCAGTCAATGAACTACTCCAAAAAATAGAATAAAATGGATAGCAACAATGTAAACAAATTTATGTCATTACTAGTAAATGAATTTTCATTATAGATCTTTCAATATATTGCCCCTGCTCGTTACACTCACCAACCCCCATTTCACTTATACAGAGATTATCATTTTGCAATGAATGTGTATCCAATAGTACTTTACACGAAATTTCTTGTGTAATTATGCCCTTTCTTACATTTCCTTGTCCGTAGCTCTCCGAAATGTTGACTTTGATGTCTTATAAGGAAGAAACCCTTGAAAAGCCAACGTATAGTTGTCCATGATTGAACACTGGTTCTGGTAAATGTAAACCAGATGTGTCAGCCTATTTGATTAATAAACATTAAAAATGTAGAATACAATTATTATACTTATAGAAAAGGTAAGACGCCAGTATCCATTTGATGAAAGAGGATTCAATTGCCTTGGCCAATTGTTTCCTAAATAATTATCAGTAACTATTTACGTGGGTTGTATTAAGATTGACGTTGTTACAATTGATAATTTTGATGCTTAAATAAAATTTTAAAGTGAATAATGCCATTCTTTTGTCTATTTGGAGGCTTAATTGCCGCTAATTGAATAGGAGGCAACAATAAGGGTTGCCTTGGCAACACCTGGAAAGAGTACAAAAAATCCACAAAATTTCAGAAAAGGATGCGTTTCTGAAAATTTCAAACATGTAAACAGCAAGAATAAGATAGTATACAGTTTTAACTGGTGAATAAAGTAAAAACGAAGAAAATCGATCCATATTTAGGTATTTTGTTGAATGAAGGAAAAAATCCTTGCACTCTGAAAAATCATAGTGTCAGGCTTAGCATCATGCATGATGCTAAGCCTTGGCATTGTTACCTTGTTAATGTTTCCAAAAATAATAATTACTGTTATATTTTCTGCCACTTTCATCTGCCAGAAATGAGAAATTCTTAATCTGTTCAGTACCTTGCTGAATAATAATTTTTTTAATTTTATCCTCAATTTTGGGCCAAGTTTCTGGATCGCTTGGAATAAACTTAAAGCAATTATCACTGGCAAATAAATGTCTTGCCTCGTACTAAAGCTTCAAACTTTTATCAAAGCTATTAAGGCAGGAACCATCTTCCTTATATTATTCTGACTCTTCATTTTCTAATTTAGAAACAGGAGTTTCACTAGCAGATTTAAAATATTTATTTAATCCGCCTTTCTGTTTTTCTATTTATAATTCTTTCACAGCTTTTCTTTTCTTATTTTAAAACCGGACAATTTATTTTTCTTATCCATTGAGCTAACAGTAATAAATGCTGGATTTTAAAATAAAACTTCTACAATCTGCAACAAAACGGAAACCACAAATTTTTAACATCAACTCAACATTAATCCGAAACCATAATGAGATTTCTGTTTGTGTAGTCAAAATATTTAAACTACTATTATTTTCTTAGAGAAACTTATGATAAATTTTATGAGAAATAAAGTTTTACAATACCTAATATGATAGGAGATGAAAAGACTGATTTTTTGTATCCAAACACTACAGAACAATCACAAAAAAGGAACTATAAATCACTGCTCCAATGTGCACTCCAATACACCCGACAAGCTACAGACAGACTAGGATCTTATTGTTAAAGTCGAAAAAAATCGCAAGTCAAGCTTTCCTTAACTGTGAATCAAAAGCACAAGCGTCACAGATAAGGTAGAACTGGTTGACCAACCCATCTGATCTTTATTAAGAAGCTTAACCGATAGACCGGCCAGTGACAGTTTTCATAGATGCAGTGTGGTTCAATAGATCGGTCGGCTAGCAGTTAAAGGGTTAATGTATAACCTGTAACATATTTGCGCATAGGAAACATGAAATTTGCTACATACGGGATTAAAAGTCCACAATGCATCATTCGAAGATTCCCATCGTATTTCGCGTATTTCTTTCGATTTATTAGCACTGTTAGATATGGTTTTTAAAAGAAAACAAAACTTCGATTATTTATCCATTGCTACAGCTTAGGTTAAGGTCTTCGCCTGCCCTGCCTTCCGCCGACCCTCTTTATTATGGAATAAATCTTTCACATGTTACTCTAAAAATTATCTTCTGTATATCAATAAACTGATATGAAATGAATGCAAGGATCGAATGGAGGAGGAATAGCAATTAGCAGGGTAGCACCCCTACATCCTGCTGACTCCTTTGGTGCCCTTATTCTCGGCCACCTCCAATACGCATCTTACCTACACTAGAGTGATGCGACCCCATACCTCGAGGGTTCGGGGGCAGAATTTGCGACAGAGATTTGCTGCTCTGGCATTTCCAACTTTCACCTTTTGCATTAACACACAGGTTCGAAAAGATTGGTGAGGAACACATCACCCATCCAGCTTATAACTCGCATTCCGATAATATACAGACACCAATACTATCATGTGATGGTGCCCCTGGCATTTTGGTGCACGGGTGCCTTGAAACCATTGTATCCCGGGTTGGTGCGGCCTTTCTGAAATCAACCACTCTGGGTGCAAAGAGTGCATCGCATAAGGGCACCAACTTTCCTAGAACGCCTTCATATCAAGGTACAGGGCGGGCGCAAAGTAACTGAACATGTTTTTACTTGTATATCTCGCAAGTGAAACCTACAACAAATTAGTATCTTTCTCTTAAGTAAAACCAACAAGGAGACTCACTCAACACTCTCCAATAATGTATCGATTCAAAGTGAAAATGGGGAACCGCCGAAAATCTTTTGAGCGCCCCTTGATTTTCGGTGCCCTGATGCCTTGCTTACCTCGCTTACTGCCTAGAGCTGGCCCTGATAATAATATATATTAATAATATATAATAATAATATATACTAATAATATATATTAATAATATATACTAATAATATAGTTTATAATGAAGTATTAATTTAATTTTCTTTTCCATTTATTATTTTTGTTAACTTGCTATTAAAAATTAAACACATTCCATATCAATTACATTTTATTCATTTTTGAAACATATTTCCGTTCTACTTATCTAAATCTAATAAATGGTAGGAATGAAGTGACTGCGACCGAAGCGAGCAAAGGTGGGTTGGCAAGTGGGAGTAAGCAGTAGGCTTGTCCCTAGTATATTTATACAAACAAACAGAGTATTAGTTGGTTTAGCAATGGATTATATTACAAACCGGAATGGTGGAGAAATTTTTAATAAAAAGTATGTGAAAGGGTATTCTTACTTGTGAGGATCTGGATTATCAAGTTGCGCCTGTTTCCATATGCGAGGGTGAATGCCATGTGGAGGATTCTCAAGGTATTCCCTCATTTGATCAGCTGTTGGAGCAACAAATGGGAAAAGGCCTTCAAGACCCCAACCGCTCCCACCTGTAGTACCAATGCCTAACCCTGATGAAATATAAAAGGTAAATAACCTTTAAAGGACAGCTAATGCCACTGTGGCATCAAAACATCTGGCTGATGCCACTGTTGCGTAATTTTACAAGAAATGAAACTCACCAGGAGTTGTGCCTAAATTAGTGACTAGAGCTGTTGATGTGGCTGTTGATTGAGGAGCATTGGATGGGGAAGCTAAAGTAGCCAATAATTGTGAGCGTGGTGCTGGCTGAAGAAGATAAGCTGCTAATTCTGTGGCAGGGATACGGCGTGTTGAATTTGTCATACCTTTTTCATTTACATAACAGAGTACCTGTGTCCTAAAGAATGAAATGAAAAAAGTGATTGTGTCCTATAGTCACATTTCATTGGTAAAGGGAAAATACATCATGAAGTATTTATGTATTTAACCAAAAATTTAGCAGGTACATAATTACAAAATCAGTAAATATAGCCAGGTTCATTTGAGTTACATAATAAAAGCATGATGATTCTAATAAATATCAATCAAAAATCACATTTTTTGTATCTCTTAAATCAAAGAATTTCATGCTGAAGTAAACTCAGCAAATACAAAATAGATCCTTACTTAGTTTCGCCAAGAGCCCTTACACCATCTACTACCACAGTTAAATTCGGTTTGTTTCCCAAAGCATTACTGAGAGCAGCCACAACATGGTGTTGCCGATCTCTGACATCAGTTTCTCCAACACCCCCAAGTACCAAAGCAACCAAGCCTTCAGAGTCTTGAGCAGTAGGTGCTAAAGTGTAACATACAGCTTTAAAGCGGCAAAGTGGATTGTCAGGAGTGAATGTTACTGGTGGAGCTGATGCAGAATAAAAGCCTGAAAAAATTAAAAACATACCTTCTTCAGAAGTAATTACATTAAGAGAACAATTCAAAGGATGACTTCTTATTAAACTGCATATGCAACAATTTCAAGGATCTTCATATGAGCAATAGTTTTTTTCATTCATAAGGTTTTTAATGTATTATGTGTATTAACTTATGAAATTCAGAATCACTGTGAGACAAACTGGAACCCAATTTTTATTTAAATCCCCTAAATATTAACCCTCCCACAACCAGAGTACCCAGAATTTTGGCTGGTCAGAACGGCTGAAGCACCCGAAAAATATGCTTTCCAATTTGCCTCTGAGAAATGTGATTCGCCAACTTTTCTTGCCGGAAAGATGTATTCCATATGACCATGAGAAATAGCGTTTGGCAGAGTTTCTCATGTTTACTTTAAAAAGTAATTTTCCGAGTTTTTGACTGAAATTTGCGATTGCTTTCAAATGAAAATAACCCGAGTTGGCTGAAGGTAATTTCTCATCTTCCGATTATGAAATTGAGAGTTATTCTGGTGAAGAATTCCTCAATTTCGAATTTGAAGGTGAAGTTTTGTCAGGAATGAATGGCTCTGCAGGGACCTTCCATACTACAGACCATGAATCAGACACTGAATTACCCAATTTTGATTGTAAGCATTTTGGTAAATCTGTGTACAAAATCTGGATATTATGCTGCAATATCACTGAATAAATGAGTTTAATATTATTCAAACAATTTTCATTTTTCTAATAAACATCTTTAGAAAGGAAATTATAATATTTTTGCATTCCAAAATATGGTGGCCATGTTAAATTTCTCCAGACTTTTAGGGTCAGACAACATGTGGTATCTCCAGTTGGGAAAGGGTTAATATACATTTTTAATTCACGAAATAAATATGCAAAATTAATTTAAAATATTACAAAATGAAAATTCAATTAAATAATACATAGAATAATATAATGTATATAATGCATTTTGAATTATTAAAAATTTGTTAAACTGAAGGAAAATGTTATTTTTTGTATTAAAGTTCTTTTATAGCATCATATTCTATCAAAAGAAGAGCAAATGATCCTTCTTGAGACACAATGGAAGGTAAGAAATTATTTATACTTTCTAATTAACCGAATGATCATTCAACTGCTGTGAAACAGAAAGGAAAAGATAAAAATAATCTCAATAAATACCAACATTTGGAAAAACATTGCAAAGATCCTTCTTAATCATGCATTATAGCAACAGTTTTTGGTTCATTTGTTCCTCAGGAAATTTGTAAAAACAATTTGAAAGATTTCAACTTCAAACACCAGATTATCAAAAGTTGTCTTCTTGATAAAATTTCCTGCTTTGGTCCCACAAATATTTTGATCCAGCCTCTTTCCCATTATGACCCCACAAAATTTTATTGTTGTCCTGTTGTCATAGAAATCACAACTTAATTTTCAATGTCACATGTGGTCTATGAAATGGTTTCTCCTTGGCAAGCCTTCGGCTCGCTTTGTCTTTAATCAGGTATAGGTCACTCAGGGCACTGATGCGCTCTTTGCTACCCTGGAACAAAAGCAACTCTCACATTGTGGGCAGTGATTGGGTGGGTAAATGTCGAAAAAAGAAACCGTAGACCGCATACAGCAATTATATTTTCTCCCAGATGTTATGAATTACCCAGCCAACTTTCTCGATGTGATGTCTGACCTTCTTTTGTTTTTAATGCTAAGCATACGAATTACCCAGGCTCCATCAGAGAGAAAATAGAACTGTCATATGCGGTTTACTGTTTCTTTTTTTGACATTTACCTACCAATTCACCACCCACATGGTGAGGGTTTCTTTGGTTCTAGGGTAAAAAAGAGCACATTAGTGCCCTGAGTGGCCTACACCCATCTAAAGACAAAGCAAGCCAAAGGCTTGCCAAGAAAAATAACAATAAAAAATTGCCAATGTACTAAAATAAAAAAAATTTAACAATGAAAAATATTTGTGGGGCCAAAAGAGGAAAGTACCAAAACAAGCATGATTCATTATTTAAATCAAGAATACCTTTATCATCATTAACACAATTATTACCAGAAATCGTATATATAATGACAATCATTTTTAGGCACGTTTCGCTTCCAGCGTGAGCGCCTATTATCGTTGGTCTGTCCGTCCGTCCTCATGTTCGTTCTTGGCTTCTACTGAACGGATTTTCATGAAATTTGATATTAAGGACTTACAATCAAATATAAGAAGAAAATCGCAAAAATTAATCACGTACACCAATCAGGGGTACCACTTTACTGGTGACAAAAAATTAAATTTTCGTCATATCTCGTAAAGTATTGCTCATATCAAAATATTTTTCAAATAAAAGTTGTAGAACTTGTAAAGAAGAGTATTTTCTTTCCTATACATTTTTATTGTAGGAGTAGCCGTTATTGAGAAAATCAAATGAGGTCTTAATTTCTTGCATGGTTACTTCATTGTTGCTATCATAAACAATCTCATAAACAAACGTTTAATTTCCTTATGCGTGCATGCAATATTATTAAATAGGAAGAAAATGGATTATTTTTGAAGAATATAAGAACTTTAAAATGCTATTTCCCTCACGTACAAGTATATAATTTCTTTCTAATACTCCATTGCACGAAACGTGCCCATTTGTGATACGTTGTACACTTTCCTAACTTGTTTGGTGTACTAGTCAGTTGCTAGCCTTGAGGGTATATTGGGTTTGTTCAGCTTACAAGTGCTTGACACATATTTTATTTGCTCCTATGGCCAAGACCTCACGATAGCCTAAATGGCTCTTATAATATAACATTTAAAGACAGTGATGCAGACTTGAAATTGGAAGGTTTTCATGAACATGATTCGTAGGTTTCTAAAAAATGTCAGAGTTTGATAGTTTTATAAAAAAATATCATATACAGGTATCCCTCGCCGTTCGTGGTTTTGCTTATTCGCGGTTTCTCAGCAATACCCATTACTCATTTTTTTGTCGTACCGAACGGGGAAATCTTCCCGTTTCCTGAAGGATCCATAGAATACTGAACGGGAAAATCTCCCAGTTTGCTCCACTCTATGTTCTATTTATTTGTCTCGCCACCTGTGTAAACAGTATTAAGTCTGCTTGTTTTTATGCGGAATAAATATGGCCACCGGACTAAAAGACACGCGGCTTGTTGAAAAAGGTACTTTTAGGGGAATATGCGGGGACCTTCGCAAGCTTCCGTTTTCCACATTTATATCAGTTTCTGTTCTATAGTGCCGCAAGCAACATGACTTGATATCCTTGGTGTGTTTGTGGTATTAATGTGATGTTTCATTTTAAATTAGGCAGGACTATGCTTAGTGACGTTGGCATTGTATTATAATAGAGTGCTTTTATAAACATTTTTAATTAACCCATTCTTTTACATTATTATGGCATCTAAACATTAGCTAAGAGCCAGCGTAAAGTCATGACTTTGAGGGAAAAAATCGTGATATTAGATAAGTTACAAAGTGGAGCTAGTTATGCTTCCGTTGGTAGAGAATATGGAGTAAATGAATACGTTCTATAAAAAGGGTCGAAGACAAAATACGAAGTAGTATAATGGCTTCTACTCCGTCTAGTGCTAAAGTTTCTTTTGTAAGTAGACGTAACCCTGTGTTAGAAAAAATGGAAAAACTCTGTAAGTGTGTGAATAGAGGATAAAACAGAAAAATGCTCCCCTTAGCACGGAGTTATTAAGAAATAAAGCACTTAACCTTTATGAACATTTAAAGAGTAGAACTGAAGACGACGATGAAGAGAATTCTTCTACCTGTTTTTTAGCGAGTAAGGGCTGGTTTGATAATTTAAAGAAGCGTTTAAATTTGCATAACATTAAGCCAAGTCCCTCATCTTCCTCTTCCATCTCCAAATACGGATTATGAGTAAAATAAATTTAATTTTTACAAAACCTCAAAAATAAAATGGTGTAATGCTCTTCCGAAACACCTCCATTGTCAATATCCTACGTATACTCTACATAATTCACGGTGAGTTAATAAACTTCTGTTTTCTTAGTTTTCCAAAATATAAACGTTCGTCGGTTTGGTTTTCCTTTCATATTTTAAGCTTACTATTTGTTTCTCTGGCCTACAGTCGTCAGTAAGGTAAAGTAAATAACCACTTAGGACCACTTTCGCGGATGTAGGAACGGAATCCCATTCTTCCATTAGTTTATGCATTTGCCGTTCGCGGAGTCTTCGGGAACGTAACCCCCGCGAACGGAGAGGGATACCTGTACATGCATTTAATATGTATTAAAAATATAAAAGTTTTTCTTTAACACTACAATGGCCGGCAATTCACACCCCTCTAGAACAGCCACAGCAGTCAAAATGACAGCAAAATACCTATCAGCAACAGAATATTCTCAAATTAACATATCACTTTTACTGAATTAAGAATTACATAAATATATAATACAAACCTAGTTTTGTCATTATTTATAACTTTTTAGATTCTGAGCAATCCAAATAAAAACATTCTTACAATTTTTGCTATGCATTTTTAACAAGGTACATTTTTACAGCATACAAACATGCACCAATTCGTTTCCATTACACCTAGATATTCTTTTTCATCTTTCACTACCACTTTGGCCTGTAGAATTCCCATCATCTCTTACATCGCCGTCACCTTGAGGACTTGCTGCTGCTGGAAGGTTGGGTCTCTTAGTCTGTTTCATATAAATCTCTCTGAGCTCTTTGGCCACCTGAAGGATTAAATCCATTCTTTTAACTCTTTTCCCTATTATTTCTCTGAATAACATGCAGGCACTCATTGCTGCCTGATCTAATATATTATAGAAAGCATGCACTGGCAAATGACGTGGTGCTGCTTTCATTTTGTAGAGGTGCGAATTTCCGAATTTGGCCTAAAACATCAACACATTTTGTTGAATTATAAAACAACCATTTCTGGAAGTTTCTTCCTATCCTGACCATTGTCCATAGATGGATGTGCTCATGATGATGACATTTTTATTCACTCTACCCTGATAAACTGTTAGTTTTTTGGACAACTTCAGAGAAGTGAAAAAGTTATATGTTGTTACGTTCCTACCTTTATCCAAAAAGGGCTTAAGCAGGTGAAGCACAACATTTTCAGAAAGTTTTTCATCACCCGGTCGTGATTCATCATTTATGAGATATAGAAAAGCATTTAGGAGGTATTTCAATTTGGCATCAACTGAAAGCCATATTTTAAAACCAGATTATTCGATTTTTATATAACATTTATATTACCGGTTAAAATGAATGCTCTGGTCGTTATAGGTATTATATATATATATGTATGGTGCTAATGTTGTAAGAGTCTAAAAGTGATTATGTACAGGTAAAGAACCTTCATTTATAAAAAGTCATACAGTTTCAGGTCATTTGGTGCACATCCGCAAACTCAGTAAGAAGAGAAATATCACTAGAGGCCAAATTGACCACTTTGGCCGTTCTAGTGTTAAGGTAGAACAAATATTATTCCAATTTAATAATAGATTCTTCATGTGTAGTCATTTCCATATAAGTAATTGAATTAGGCATTACATATGAAAAATTAAAAACAATCAAAATAATAAGCTTCAGCTTACCCTTTCCAGAGCCCCACATCGCCTGTAGTAAGTTCCATCGTTCTATAATGCGATCCCTATCATCACCATAAACATTTACTGAATTAACTGAAGCATTAAAAGCATCGACAGCAGTTGGAATTGCAGAAATATTAGCAGCCTAAAAATGACAAAATTTTCATTAGAAACATTAATGTTAAAAGTCTGTCTTATTATTTCAAAGATGTTTAATGAACATTGACATTAATTGTTAACAAAAGGCATATATTACCTGTTGCTGCTGTTGTTGTTGTTGCTGCTGAGTCTGGAAAGTTTGACCAAATAAAGATCCTGAAGTTCCTAGTCCAAAACTTGTGCCAAAGCCTCCAAGGGAACTTTGCCCAGTAGTTGAGGTTAGGGGTTTTGCCCCAAAAGATCCAAAGCCTCCAAAAGCTAGTCGTATATAATAGGTTAAATATAGTATTAACAATACAAATATGTAATGTTATCCCAATAAAATGATATTATTTTATATTAGTCATCAATATTAATCCATATTCAAAGGTACTGATGTAAAATAAAAGAACAAAATAATGTTTATGAACCAGTTTTTTATTATCAGAAGAATGGCCTAGGTTTCGATGCTTAGTGTCATCATCACTTGAGGATTATGTCAAATGAAGGAAATAAACTGGAATGAGTTCCCCTCTACCTCCTCACAGTCAAAATATAGCATGTTTTTTGACATAAATTCACTTGGTGTTGCTAAGTGTCAATACCTAGGTCAAACTTCTGATGAAAAAACTGCGGTACATAGTATTTACTTATCTTTTATCTTGTTAATTTTTAAAATACCACAAAGTTAAGATAAAAGGATAAACTGAACAAAACAAAATCTATTTCAATTAGTGATTCATTTGAAATAAAAAAATAATTATTTGCCTGACAGAATTTTAGAACTTCTGATTTAATTGAAAATATATTATAATACAAACCAGACGATGTGCCAAGTTGTGCCTGTTGTTGCGTTTGTTGTTGAGGTTGTCCAAATGTGGAAAAGAGCGATGAACTTCCAAATGTAGATGGTGTAGTGGTTGTTCCGAAACCTCCAAAAGATGATATTGAAGGAGCAGGAGCAGTGGAGGTGGTTACAGAGGCACCAAAACCACCAAATGCTGTTCCACCTCCGGCACTACCAAAGCTAAATCCAGTGGATGGTGCAGTTGTAGTAGATGTGGCTACAGCAAAAGGGTTGGCGACTGATGTAGCAGGCTGTCCAAACAGGCTGGTTCCTGTGCCAAAACCTGCGAGAAGTTTTAACGGCACCAATTAATACAAAATTGGAATTCAAATACACGTTTAATCTATTATGCATTAATATCATAAATGTAGTCATTCGAATTTAAAATAACTTTATCACAGATATTTGAAATCATGAATCCAACTCGGAGTGATGTCGTGGATAGGCATCGTTCGGTGTCTCAGAATTATATGTTGCAAAAAAATTATAATTATTTACTGATACTGCACTGTCCGTAAATACCATAAGTAACCTAAAAGAAATGGAAATTAGTGTTAATTTGGCATAAGAAACTAGCAAACGTGAACGAAATATTTAAGTATATTGAACATAAATTGTCATGATAGTCTAAGAGTTATTTTTTATTTATAAATTTAGGATTTATTTTTCATTATTAAATAATGGATATGCACGCTTTCCAAGAATTTCTAGTTGGTGAGTTCGTGTTTGAAAGGCAAATACTCACCTCTACCTGCAGTGGAAGTAGTTGGAGTTCCAAAACCAAATGTTGGGGTAGCGTTTGAAGTAGCAGAAGGGAAACCACTTGTATTACCGAAACTAAAAGCCATTATATTATGAATTTTTACACCACTTCCTTATGAACTTCAAACTACGGTCCTTCCTCGCTATCGTTCCTCATTTGATCAGTGCGGCCACGCGCGCTCATCGGTTTTTATGAAGGTATGTCACTTCGACGTAGGATGTGTATATTTGTGTTAAAATAATCGTTTTTGTAATTATGTTGCCAGCATTAATCTTAAAACTTTAGTTTATTCTTTTTGAGGATGTCGGTTTTGCGGGAGCTGGTTTCTTGCCTAAGCAGAGCAGGTAATGTTACTGAAGGAAATACGCGCTTCTATAATAAGACAACTTTTGAAAGATATTTATTCAATTTTTCTCACTATAATGAAAAGTCTTTATCTAATGTATCTCTTCTAGTATATTCTGGGTTATCAGTCTCCAGTGAATGAGAGATAAATAAGGCTTTATGTGTCCAATCTTATTCTTAAAGATAAAGTACTAAATGGTTGTGTTATACTTTTGTAGGATTTCCATCCTCATTGAGAAGCTCTGTATGCACTTGTCACACAAAAGCTTCTTCACCAGCTCCCCGAGTCATAAACCGGCGACAAGAGAGAAAGGCAGGCCCTGTTTATGGACAGCCGACAAGCTCATCTCACCCTTTCCTATTGAATGAAGGGGAAGTGCGTGAAATGTATTTTTACTAAAATATTGTCGTATTTCATAAAACTTTCTATTCATAATTTAAAATCTTTTTGCATATATTCCTAATTAAACCTTTTGCAGTGAATTAACTGTCAAGCATAAGGGGTCAAAATAATTTTTTTTTAATGCCAGCATACTTGCATAATAATTGAGCATCCTAGTTAAAATATTTACCAAACTTACTTAATGTGACAGTTTTATATAATCCATTCAATTCCAGGTGATTCCAGGGCTCTTACAGTCTGAATTTCAAGAGCGACGCCGAAAATTTATGCACAGTGTTACGACATCTGGTGCAAATCCTTTACATTTGGAAGCAAGCCATCTCGTCATTATTCCGTCTGCTACAAAGTTGTTTATGAGTGACAAGATTCCATACCCATTTAGGCAAAATTCCGACTTTTTATACCTCACTGGCTGCCTTGAACCAGATACTGTTTTGGTATTGCATTCGCCATCTGATTTCACAACAAAATCGTCTTCCAGAGCCTCCTTTTGGCTTCCAGATGGTCAGTGTATATGTTAAATTCTGGTGTGCCACAGATAAATAGCTGTATGTACGTTGGAACAAATGATTCACCTCCAATGATGCATATTAATGCTAGCTGTAAGAATTAAAATTATATGTCATGTTAGCATTTGTAGTTCATTTGCTTGTTTTTTGACACTGCTCAGTATCACTTCCGTATATATTTTGGTCTTTAATTGAAGTAAGTTAGGGTTTAAGTTTTAATAATTATATTAATTATGGAAACTATTTTTATATAGGGACTCTAGTGCTATACTTAGGTTTTCTAAGAAAGAGCAGTGCTCTATTTCAGGACTGAAATATTTAAGATAGATTTTGATGCAGTTCCAATCCAAGATATTTTGCCACTTCAGTTGGTCTGAAATGCAGTCACATCTATTGAGCTTTTTAAAACTATTAAACAAATACAGTGAAGTCCTGATTATCCGAGGTAGACAGAACCACATTGACCTCAGATAATCAAAAACTGATAATATGGAGCATTGCCCATATTGGGAAATTACGTGATGATTTTATTAAGAAATATCATTAACATAAGCCATCACATATTTTCCCATTCATTATGTAGGCCTAAATACTGTATATAACAATACAAACCTTAGTTACACTACATGTTGAAATAAATTTGATTTATTATTGAAATACCCAAAATGCTAAGGTTAGTGTTGTCAGTTTGATACAAATCAAATAGGATACTTTTCAATTGCAAATTTTCAAAATAATACTTGGCTACTTTTTTCTCATGTGCCTCAGATAATCGGGACTACTGTATTTTATTGAACAAAAGAAATTGTTAGTGAAAAATATATTGGAAAACTGTATCAGTGTACGTTATATATGGTCAAGGGGTAGTTAGCATGTATAGCTCCCAATGCTGCTAGGGCCATTGGTTCAAATCCTGCCAAGGGCATTGTCGTTTACACATCTTCGTTATCATTTTTGCACTGTTTGGGAAATGTTTATGAGCTAATTAAGTATTATGAAGTTGCATTTTAATTTAACAAAAATATATCTAATTATTAGTAGGCCATATATAAGTTTCTCTGAAAACTGGTATAATTTAGCAAAATTTATTTTCTTAAAACCATTTTGGTTTTTCTCTTCTAATGCTCTAACAAGCATTCATCTTGTGACCTGAATTATTGTAAAGACTTCTTTATTTTTATTACATAAGTTCATTATGTTTTAATCATCTCTTGTTGCAGTTTTGGTATTTCTTTGTCTTCATGGATATATTTTGATCTTTTTCAGAATCTCTCTCTGCATGTGATGGACTCCATACCTCCACTCTTTTTGTAAGACCCAGTGACCCATCATCAGAACGTTGGGATGGACCTCGAACATCTTATAATGATGCACCATCACTATTTGGTATTGATGAAGCTCTTCCTAGCACAGACTTGTCCAAATTTCTTCGATCAATTGTTTCTGAATCTTTTGGAAGAGGATCATTGAGTGAAAAATCCTCAGTTTTCATATGGTAAAAAAACTATTGTATTATGTTAACCTTTTTAACTAATACTCAAACAAAATTTCAAATTAAATTTGATATTACCACTTTCCAGTGATGCAGAGTGTAAATTCAGTTCACCAATTGCACCTAATTTGTCCATGAAAAATGTTACATTGCCATTTATTGAATTTTCTAATTATTAACAACAAAGCATATAAATTGATTAAATGAATGCTTCGAAGATCCTTATGCGACAGGCATTAGCTGGAATGATGTGAAATGTGGAAAGAGATGAAAAAAACCTGCTGATGGGGAATCGAACCTGGGTTTCCATTTGCTGGGTGGATATTCTACCACTGAACTACCATAGCAGACAAATTCTCCTGTTTCAGAACAGGAATATTTTCTTAGGTTATGGCTAGCTAGTGAAAGAGGATGCACAATTGGTTAACCACTTGAGTGGGTATTTCATTCAGGGAAATAGGTTATTTTCAGCTAATACAGTCAAACCTCTTTAATCCGGCAAGCTCGGGAAATGGCCGGAGCCGGATTAGGGAATTTGCCAGATTATGGGAGTTACATAACCTTGAAGCTAATCTGAGGCAGTCTCTTCACAATATTAAGTTTTTTAGCATAGTAGATATGAAAATAATCAATTGAACTGCATGCAATGTTTTTCAACATTTACCTACTTATAATAATAAAATAATAAACTAAAAACGTTTAAGTAATGCATGCGCTTTATTTTATAGTTGTCTGTACCTTAAATTCTGTCAATTCTAATTCTCGAGTTAAGTGTGTAAATATCGTATTCTTTCAAAATTTTGAGGATGTAATGAAGCGGATATTGCCGAAGATAACTAAGATAATCACTGTTTAACACACATTGATTTCCGAATGATGATTTTGACAGTTTCAGCATAATATCAGTTTATTTATGCACTTATAGTAAAACCAGCAATTGAAACACAACACTTTGAAATCTGCCCATTAAAGGTAGCGGAAATTGTCAGTTAGGAAAGAAAATTTTAAGGACGGATATTGAAAATTTTTTGATTTTTCCAGATAATATTAAAAAGTGAGTGTGGAAAGTCGATTGGAAAATCCTAGAAATTTGCAATCGTAAACATTACCTAAGACTGATTGGTTAATTAAGCAGTTTAGTGGCTTGGGGTAGCTTCAGATGTTTCTTTTTGAGTCTCGCAATGTACAATGTTCTCTTCTTTACTTAACTTCCTTTAGTAGTGTTTTTAATAAGGGTATTTATCGATCGAAAAATTATTATTTTATACTATTTTAACCAATTTCTAAAAAAATATAAGAAAGGCGGCGATGGTGACATTTATTTTCACTTACAAGCAACTCTATATTTTAACTTATATTCATTTTTTGAACTACATTTCTTATGCATTACAAGTCCTTGTTTTATCGCTCCCATTCACTCCTTTTCAAGTACTTATTTGTACCTGCATCGCAAATGACGATCAAAAGTTATGTCCATATGCGGTTCACAGGAATAATGCCAAACTCGGGAACTATGCCGGATTAAATGAGTTCCAGATTAGAGAGGTGTGACTGTACTTCAGTATTAAAAAAAACATTAAATTTTCATTAAACAATTCATTTTCTTTTTAGTTAAACAATCAAGCACAAATAATATTGTTTTATTATAACAATTTATAAACATTATACATCCACTTATTGGAATATATTGAAACATAGTAATGGACATAAACCCACACTGCAGTCTTGACACCAATACTTTGTCTCCCTAAGAGTTCCTTTTTTATAGCACACTACACAACTTTTAGTGGACACTTTTTGCTGTTGTAGGAATTACAAATATCCTCCTCAGTCTCTTGACAATATTTTGCACGTTTGCTAGATGACGCCATAACTGATTCCAATATTTCAAGTGATGATATAATATCAAATTTATGCATATTAAATGCAAATAAAAATTTGTGTGCATTATTCCGATAAATGTTCAACTTCACAACACACCATCTACTTTGCCACTCAAAAGCCAACTCTCCGATTTTCTTCACGTTTTTTCATGTGAAACGTTTACTGCAACGGAGGGGAAAGTTTTTTTGCTCCATTGCTATAAATATCCAATACAGTTAGACAAAAGTAGTCCTAATGGTTAAATTTCACAAGGGGTTGCAAAAAAGCATTAGAGTTCACACCCTTGCTTTCACTACTGCAGGGGGAGGCATAGGCATCCCCACATTGCAAATGCAGGGTTTTTGTATTAAGCATATTTTTTCTCAGCAAAAGGAAGAAAACACCATCTATGAGCTCTAAAGTGTACTAAAAGGATACAGCTAGATACGAAAGAAGTTGCATGACGGAATATTTCAGCATACCCATAGTGGATGGCCTGGAAAATGGCATGACACACACACACATATATATATACATACACATGAGGTGCTACCCAAAAGTTCCCGAAATGTATCTGAAAAGAAAAGTAGACTTGTCCAAAGTCCTAATCGCCACCGTCCCCTTCAAAGTAGTCCCTTTGGGAGCGTACATAAGGAACCCAACGTTTCTGCCACGATCGGAAGCTGTCCTGTAAGTCCTTTTGTGTCAGCATCTTCAGCACCTGTGATTCAGCCTGGATCTCCTCTACAGTGTCAAATCTTCACCCCTTCAACTTGATTTTCATCTTCGGGAAGAGGAAGAAGTCACAGGGGGCTAAATCAGGTGAGTAAGGGGGGTGGGGGATGGCCGCCATGTTTTTGGAGGTCAAAAACTGCTGCACAGCCAGAGCGGTGTGCACGGGTGCATTGTCGTGATGGAGCACCCAGTTGTTCCTGTGCCATTTCTCTGGCCGCTTTCGCCTCATGTCCTCCCTAAGCTGCCTCAGGATGTCACAGTAGAACTTCGAATTGACGGTCTGACCTGGAGGGACGAATTCCTTTTGGATAATCCCATCATGTCGAAAAAGCAGATCAGCATTGACTTAACATTGCTTTTGACTTGCCGCGCTTTCTTCAGTCGGCGTGAAGATGGACTCTTCCACTGGGACGATTGCTGTTTTGTTTCAGGGTCGTACCCATAAACCCAACTTTCATCATCAGTTATGACCTTAGAAAGGAAGTCTGGGTCATTTCTGACCTGCTCCTGAAGTTCCATGCAGACTCCCAGCCGATGTTGCTTCTGGTCGTCAGACAGCAGCCTTGGCACGAATTTTGCAGCAGTCCGCCTCATGTTGAGTTCGTCCGACAAAATGTGTTGGCATGTCCCATATGACTGTCCCACAATGTTGCAAACGTCATGGATCGCTCGCCTACAGTCCTCGAGGATAGCCTCGTGCACTTTTTCAACATTTTCCGGTGTTGTGTCGGTTGAAGGTTGTCCAGAACGTGTGTCATCATCAATTGACGTTCGGCCATTTTTAAACCGGTTAAACCAGTCGTAGGTTTGTGTCTGACCCACAGCGTCATCACCAAATGCTTGTTTAAGCATTTTGTGAATTTCTGCCACACTTTTGCCAAGTTTGAAGCAAAACTTTATGCACACACGCTGCTCCTTCACGTCCACCATTTCAATAAAAAAATCGCAAAATGACACAAATACGACGTTATAAAAATGCATAGAACAAAAGAATGCGTGCACTCAGCGCGAAGCCATGTCGCACACTGGTTCACAAGGGATACATGCAGTGCTACCGAGCGCCACTAGTCCATACTACAACCGGTTCCCGCACGACGTTCAACTTTTGGGTAGCACCTCGTGTATATATATACACGAGGTGCTACCCAAAAGTTGAACGTCGTGCAGGAACCGGTTGTGTGTGTGTGTGTGTGTATATATATATATATATATATATATATATATATATATATATATATATATATATATATATATATATATATATATATAATATATACATATATTATATAGTATATGACATACACACATGATTACGTCCGGCCATGACGAATATATATGGCATACCCACCCAAGTGGTTAAGAGAAGAATAGCCCTCTCTGTGGAATCCCAAGTAAACAAATGTGAAGAAAGTATCTTGTTCACCACTACTATTTTTCTCACCTGAAAAGCAAGGTGCTTTCCAAGTCAGAAAAAGTGGGCTAGACAGGCAAGACCTGAAGCCGAAAGGTAAATATAAAAATAAAAGTCACATGAAAATGTGATCAAATTCACTTAAAAACAAGACTGTACAATACTATACATGAATATCATGAAAAAACTAGCATAAGACAGCCAAATAAATTTTTTTGTTTGAACATGCTCGGGGATCAAAAACCTACCCTTTGCAATTGTGAATGGCATTGCATAGCTTTTAAGGGTTAACAGATGATGTCTGTCATATTTTGTCAGGTATGATTATTCTCAACCAGTGCAGCCATGGGTCCATGGTGTGTTGCGAGAATTCCTGTCCTCGCTTCCTCGAGAAAGGACTGGAGCTTCACTTGAATCACCTCGTCCACACCTTCATCGATCTCGTCTCATAAAATCTTCTGCTGAGCAGAGGTTAATGGCAAGGTCATGCAGAGTTGGAGGTGAAGCTGTTGGTTCTACAATGAGAGCATCGGTGCTGTCTCTTCAAGAAAATGGCATTAGGCAGAGCCCGTGAGTGACGTTCACTATGAAGAACTTTTATTTTGTATTTGGTATGTTTAAATGCCTCATACTTCTGCAAATTCATTCTACAGATACTTATGTTCTTCTCTTTCTATGAATCATTTGGTAAAGTATCTTTGAGGCTCAGTTATGTTGAACAGCATTCAGAATGTGCGTATTATAACTGTAAATTATTACCAGTAAGGAATAATTTAATAAAACTAATGATAATTTGTAGTTATTACCGAGTGTTTATATTGTACTTTACTTAGGCAAATCTTTCATTTCTTGATTTATAATATTATATTTGCAACTATTCAATTTGAACTCTTCTTTGGAAATCATGCCCAAAATGGGATTATTACTGAGAAATGACTTATTCACAGAGAGTTTTATGGTCCTAGCTTTTATTCACTCTTCAGACTAAGGTAGAAAAAATAATTATAAACAAGACTGTCCAATTACCTCTGGCAAATAGGGAATGCTCGTTTTTGAATAAAATGAAAATTTTCTTCGAATATATGTACAGTTATTAAGAACAAATATGCAATGATAAAGGGGTGGTTAGCGTGTCTAACTCCCACTGCAAGGGTCACGGGTTCAAATCCTGCCGAGGGCATGGTCGTTTGTGCTTGTCATAGAAAATGTATTACAACACATAATTGGGGAAACCTGTTTGTGTTAAATAAATGATTATTATTCTTATGTTTTCCCAAGAAATATTTGCATTTAAAATAATTACTAACTTACATCCACTATATTATATTATGCTATACTTATATTTGTATGCTAAACAATTTGAGTAATATATATGTAAAAGATAACTTAATAACAATGGGCTTATGATAGCATGACACAACAGAACCGAAAGAAGGCATCTGTTTGTCATGTTCTTCCTCAAATTTCAAATTGTTTTAAAATTCCTAAAAATCTTTCCTGGAATATACCTAATTATGTAGGTTTCAATGTATCACTTATTAAATCACCACCACACCCTACCACCTATCACATTTATAGCATAAATATACTGTTTACAACATTAATTCAGAGTTGACTCATTTTCCAAACTTAACGCCATCTAATGGTGGAAATTCAGACTAAGGGAGAATCCGTAAAATGCAAATTGTAATATTTTATTATTATCTATCCAACCCAAAAAGTTTCCCTGTAGCTCTTAAAACAAAAGTTGAATGTCTTCAGACAGATGGAAGACAAAGCAATATTAATAGCTCTTTATCTTATTTACATTTTTGAAAATGAGCTAAAATATTACTAGTAATAAAATTCTACTTGTAGAATTTTTTTATCTTTCACTCAGTCGTAGACATTTACATTGATGACATTTTTTACATTTATGCAAATATTATTAATTACTATAAGCAAAATGCAGAACAAAGCACGATATAATTTTTTACCTTTGTTTTGTCAATCTGCAAAATGCAGAACAAAGCACATGATGTAATTTTTTACCTTTGTTTTGTCAATCTATTTGAATGAATAATAAAAAAATTATCTTAGTTTTTTGTAAGTGTTATACCAATTTTTAAATATGTTGAACAAATCGCTTTTAAATTGAATGATTCTGATGAAATTTTTAATACTCTTTTAAGGACTGGTGATGGTGATTGCAGAACTGTCTCATTGGGCTGGGTATCAGAGCAAGATATATGGGCTCGGGTTGATTTTGAGTGCCGAACAAGAGGTGCACAGCGTTTGGCATATCCTCCAGTTGTGGCTGGTGGGCCTCGAGCGAACACAATCCATTATGTGGCAAATGATCAAAGAGTTCCTGCTGGGCAGATGGTTCTCATGGATGCAGGTGAATTATTTCGGTTAAAATGGATTTTTTGGTTTTCATATCTTAATCTTATGTGGAATTATAATTGTTGGGTATTTGATAATAAATAATTAATTTGAAGTGTTAACTCTTCATTTAGTTCTACTTATAAATTTGTAAAATTCATTGTTATCTTTCCTAGCTTTTACAAAGCAAATAGACTATCATAAACTTGATATTTTATTTAGATGTGCCGTATTGATTATTTTACTTACATAAATTCAGGGCGATTCATGAATTTATGTCAATACTTCAGGGGCTTATTCCTAAGGCCATTCCCAGTCTGAAATGTCATACGAACAGGGTACAATTCTCACAGGTTATGGAACTATGGTCATTTGAAATTCAAGATGATTTGAACTTAATTAAGCTGTTTATTGGAACAAGTTCTTACATTATACAGTACAGTTTATAATAAATGTTAAAAATGGCCACCTTTAGCTTGGCTACACATCTTGACTTTCTTGACTACTGAATGCATAACCCTACCAAGATCTTGAGGGTCATTTACGCATCTTGCTTCATTTAAAAGTTCAATGAAGTAGTTCTCTTTTGCCCGCTTTGCTTTCATACACCATGACTTTCATGTGACCCTACTAATGTAAATCTAATGGGCTAAGGTCTGGTGACTTCTGTGGCCAACATTGCAAACCTCCACAACCCATCCCCAATCAGGGAACTGATAATTAAGATATTGCGTCACTTTTCTACTGAAATGTGGAGGTGCCCCATCGTGCTATAGGTACATACATAATTATGTTGTCAGAGGAACACCTTCTTAAAGATGTGGTAGTTCACTTTGCGAAAAACCTGGCATAAATGCCACATGTAAGACCTTCTTCGAAGATAAATGGTCCATACCCATAGCTCTGTAACTGTTGAGAATCGGACCCATGTTCATATGGCATTTATGACCAGAAATGGCCTCAAGAATAAGCTCGTGAAGTGTTGACATAAAGTCGTGAATCACTTACGTAGCTCATAGCATTTCACTTTTACCCATAAAATTTGTGTTTATGTCTTCTGAATCTAGGATGCGAATATGATGGATATTGCAGTGATGTCACACGTACTTGGCCAGTGAGTGGGCGTTTCACTGGGCCCCAGGCAGAGCTGTATACAGCTGTGCTCTGGGTTCAGCAGCGCCTTATACAGATGTGTCGCCCGTCCATCTCCTCAGATCCATCTCATTCACTTCGAACTGATTCAACTGGGTCTGTTCCATCACTGGATACTCTATTTCATACTATGTGCCTGTTACTAGGAGAACGTCTCAAAGATTTGGGTTTTCTGCCAATAGGTGCTTCTTCAGATGAAATGTCCAAGGTAAGTAAAAAGTAGAATTTCTCAAATTCAGATGCAGATGGTTTATTTTATAATACCAGCATACTGGAAACATTCTGAACCCCCATCACAGATTCAAATTCCTTGATTTTGGGCTTCCTTTGGTCATCTATGATTTTGCTATCAGCGGTAACTTTTTTGTAGTAGGTATATAGGAATGGCATGACACGGCACATGAGTTATGCAAGACTTATTTATATAGGATAGGATTCCAGTAATTCCATAATAAATAATACATAAAGTAATCTATATAGCCACTTTCTATAATTTAGGAATATTTTGTTTTCCTCTGTATTATTTTAAAAAATCTAGTGTTAATCTTCTGGTGAATAATTTGTCCCTGCCATGCTTGTTGAATATCCTCATTTGATTAGGTATCTGTCTCTTAAACTTTTCTAGGGCATTTGTAAATATAAATTGAGTTTAGGTTAGGTTCAAGTGCATTTTAAAATGTAAATAATTACAGTTTTATGTAATTTAGGTAATTTATCTCATTGGGGAGATCGGAAAGGAACTATGTTGTGACCAAAAGAAATATATGTAAGATACAGATGTGCTCTGGATAAGATACTGTTAATTCCAAACAAGTTCTAGGAAACAGGCAGACAAGCAACAAGAAGGGACAAGGCCAGCCAGACTCTTGAAGTTGGTATTTTTCTTTATTCAAATATGCTTCAAAAATTATCCTGCGATTATATCGTAATTGTTAATATCAATGTTATCGATTTATGTTTTATGGACTATTACAATAATCTAATGTTATAAATATTCATTGTTTTAATAATTTATATTCTATGAGTCAGAAATCTTATCCTATTTTTTCCCTATGAGCCAAGAGCTGAACCCTCTTTTTCCCATATGCCCTTGGTTTTTGTAATCCAGGGACATTACCCCTGTGGATAGCCTACTGCATTATGTAATCATGCTACTGGGTTTATAATTTCTGAAACTTTTTTGCTATAAATTCTTGTTACTGATATTATTTTAGCAAATGTGAATTTGAACTTTGATGTCTGTAAATTTTTCATTGAAAACCAATAAAAACGTTTATAGTGAGCAGGTGTTTGATGGGGAATTAATATTCATCACATTCAAATTAACAAAATTTGCAATAACAAAATTTATATTCAGTATTGAAAAATATTGTTGTGAAATACTTTTTCATTTAAATTTTTTATACATAACAACCGAGTCTTTTTGAAAGGACTTCCTTCTAACAAAGTCCTGAATTTAACCCTTTGAGAACTACTTTAAGATTGCATTAGGAGCATCTGCTGGCCTAGGTTTGAAAGAGTTTGAAAGAATAAGAGATTCATCAACACAAAGATCTTGAAATGGATAAAATATCTGATATTAACTTTTTCATAAGATTGATAAGTGAGCAAATTTTATAAAGTCGACCTCCTACTTGTTCCTCATTGTTGGCAAAATGAAGAAATCGGAGAATGGAAAGGGACCTATCACGTGACATGACCTGAGAGAATACTGAGGATTTCAACAATATGTCTTTGGACCAGTACTCCTTGAAAGAATTTCTGCAGTTTCTTGTCATTAGAATGCACAGAGATAGGAAAGTATATATCTCATCACGTGTTAAATTAGTCCATCTTTTCATGGATTTGCTAATCTCATCACAATTTACAAAATAAAGTGAATAATATCTGTTAGTCTCTTTTACAGTAAGTTCCACAACACTGTCATCAAACTGCTTCGAAATATTTTAGTTCATTTGCATCAGCATGAAATGTTCCACTACTTGCACCGGAAAGGGAATCGTTAAAATGATGCACCTTTGGTTCAAAATTTCATTCATCCCACTTCAAATCATTTATCCATTTGAGCAGCTCATCTTCTTTCTTCTTTTTTCATTTGGTGGGAATCGTTTCCACACTCTCAGTCTCGTGGTCACTCAATATACCATTTTCAGTTTCAACAACACTGGCATTTTCATCATCTTCGAACTCTTCCGACTCCAGAGTATTATAAAGTTCATGAAGTATTGATGAATCATTCATCTCATTGAATTTCTTCCTATTTACAGTAGTTTTCCGCATAGCACTTGTACTTGGTTGGCCATAATAGAGGGTAATAGAAGGCCATAATAGAGGGTAATAGAAGGCCATAATAAAGGGTAAGCATGACTAAATAGGTTTCAAAAAGGTTTGAAAAAATCGATAGAGAGCAGCACCTATTGGGAATGCTATTTCAATGGTTGGCTATACATGACAGTAGTCCAGAGCAACCAAATATTGAAAACAACTATACGTGACCATAATTGGTAGAGGCTGTCACCTATTGGATGAGTATACATGACCATAGTCCTTAAAGGGTTAAGTGTATCAGTATTTTGCTGTTTTATTACTATATACAATCATGTGATACAGTAGTTTGTTTGTAGATATAGTGGTAAATTGTTAATTAGATAGAGAGATTTTTTTAAAGTTTACATAGCTTTTCTAAAAATATTAGGTGGCATATCGGTATTGCCCTCATCATGTGAGTCATTACCTTGGTATGGATGTCCATGACACCCCAGCAGTTCCTCGCTCACTTCCTCTGATGTCTGGAATGGTAATCACAGTTGAACCAGGTTTGTTAAATTCATATTTACCTTTACATATGGAATCTGAAAATTTGTCTTTTGTTTTTAACTACCTATATTATTGCATTTTTGACTGAAAGTTTTATCTCTAAAATATGTCACTTACAGAGTGCAGTATGAGCTCTTATAGTGTATTGCTATCTCTATATTTCTTATGGTTTTTTCTGTATAGCAGGGCAACCAGTGAAGTGATTGATAGAAAGATAGGTATAACACAGGCCTTCCTTTACTAAAATCTTTTTCTAAAATCTACCATTTTTGTATTAATCATTTATCTAAGTAGAAAGCCCACTGTAATTAGCCTGGCACACTTTTTTAGGCAATTATAAATATGAACAAAAATGAGGCTTTCACTTTAAAACTATCAAAATTTAAATTAAAACAAAATTAATCTTTTGAATTATTGTGCAGGGATATATGTACCAGATTCTGATATGTCAGCCCCAGCTCGTTATCGTGGTATGGGAGTTAGAATAGAAGATGATGTTCTGATTGGTGGCTGTGGGACAGAAAACAATGAAGATAAGACTTCATTAAATAATGATCCAGTTATATTGACAGAATCTTGCCCAAGGGAATTGGCTGATGTCGAAGAGCTTCTGGGAGCTTAAGTGATTTATTTGGTTACAGCTTTGGTAATGGTCATTTACATTTGGTTTTGAGAAAACTTTGAACCTAACGCTCATATAAGAAAACAATAAAATGTTTGTTGTTCACAGTAAAGATAATGTGCCTTCTTTTTTCAATCTGTTTTGTTATTAAGTCATAAAAGGTTACTCCTCATTGTTCATCGTTTTATTATGAACCTTTAATCAAACAAATTTTTGAGAAATGGATACAAATAGTTAATTATGTTTCCAAGTGAGGTTTGTGTAATTGTAAAAGAGTTTAATGTATTTTCATAAACTTTACCCCACTAATTAAATTATTGGAATTTGAATACATGTAATCATTTGTATTTCACTTTTAATGTAGGACCTCAATTTTTCATCAAAATTTGCATATGGGAACATTTTGTCTATGTCCTTCATTCGCATGTAGCTCTAGAGAAATGAATGTTTAAAAATCATTTTTTGTGTTAATTATTTAATCAATTATGATGATGAATTCAAATAATTTTTGTTAATTTTATTATTTTATTTTTGATTGTTATTTCTTATCATTAACGAGTAAATGTATAAGCACATTGTTTTAATTTTGAAAATTGAGTTTGTTATTTCTGCTAACCTATTTTCATTCAAAAGTATATAAACAATAAATGAGTTATATTACCCCTTGCTTTTGAAGTTATTTTGCATGTAATATTCAATAATTAATTTTAATATAATGTATTGCAAATAAAGTATTTAAAATTATATTACTGTGAAGATTAAATGCTTGCTCAGAAATACATCAGCGTTTCTCAATGATTGCATAAATACATTTTCCATTAAAAAGGGAATAATAGATTGGTTCTGAGTTTTGAACAAAAGATTTACAAATGAATGTTTGGAATGCATGCCGTTCGTAACTCAGAACCTCCTGTACAGACAGATTATGTAAATCTTAACATTGATGCTGATATATCCTTTTAGTGATAAAGAAATTTGTCAGGGAACACATTTTTTATTTTTTCAAAATTGGAAAAGGAGAAATGCCAAAGTTAGAACAGCAAATAATGAAAATTAAGTACACCAATGACCTCAAGGAATATTCTTGATCATTAGAGGTTTTTTTAATTGATTTTTTCTATAAAACCTCATATATTTAATTTGTCTTTCTGGACAATAAATCTGGAATATTACAACCTAGAGAGAAAAAATTTTCAGGATAGGATGGTCTATATCAGGGGTGGCCAAACTGCGACTCGTGGGTCACATGTGGTTCGTTTAACTTAGTTTACTGCTCTCTTAAATTTCCATTCAACATTTTTTGCTGCAGAAGAAAGTGACGTAGTGCGACTTGATATGTTTTGGGGATGCCTAAGGGACATGCAATATATCTAAATTGCTTTGGATATAGGTTATGTACTGTTCGCAAATTTATGTATTTCATGCAGCTCTTGAACTTTTGAAGATTATATTAGGCAGCTCTGAGGGTAAGTAAGATTGGCCACCTCTGGTCTATGTAATAGCTAAACAAATTAAAATTATGGTGGATATACATTCAGCTGCTGAGGAGTAATGTGAAAAAATCTGCTGCAAATGTAGGTAACCAATAAATTACAGTAAAACTCGTTTAAAACGATCACGCCTAAAACGAAATCTCGGCTATAACGAAGAAATGTCTCGGTCCCTTGAACTTCTCCATAAGGGCATTGGTTAAATTTCTCGGATGTAACGAACAAATGTTTGGTCCCGTGGCAAAAAATGCCCTGTATATAATGAATTTTGGCAAGCAGAGTGATAAATAATGAATAGTTCCCGCCCGTTTACTTGTGTAGAGGTCCCCTTCCTCCATCTACCCTTTCCATATGAATTTCCATGCACCCTTTGTTTTGAAACTGATATTAAAAATGTGAAATGTTTATGTAAATTAATGACCATAATAATAATATTAATTGACCATTTAAAAAATCGTATGTAATAGCAATCAAACATTTTACATGCCGCGAAGTTGATAAGCATCTCTTTGCATATGTAAGTACGGCATTGAAGGTGACTCACTGAAAATACAGTAAAAGCTGTGTTATCCGGCTATCTTGGGGATTGTGGAAAGCCGATTAGGAGAAATATCCGGTTAGGGGAGTGATTTTCAATTTTGACATCGCAAATTTAGCAATAACCAAACAAAATTGGGCTTAGGTTTACTATCATACTCCCCTAACATAACTATGCATGGGGTTTGCATTTTCCATTTTAATTCTTCCACACGTAGTTAGATATAGACACTATTTACCCATTCTTATTTAATACGTTGCTATGCTTACATGCAAACCAAAAAGACCATTGAAAAGTTTAGGGATTCCGGGAAGTTTGGGGATTACGGCAGTGAACCCGTTCCCAAAATTGAATTTATTGGATTATATCTTTCTTATTTATCTTTACTCTATTAGAAAAGGATGAAATTATTTAATTCTTCTGAACATTTCTGTGAAAACCAGTCATATAATATTTTATCCAGTTCCTCCATTTTTGACTTATGAAGCGTATGATGTTTATTAATTGATTTACTCATCTCAGAAGATGACACAAATTTCATTAATTTAGCCTTGATATTGTAGAGCGTGGAAGATCCGATGTTGAATTCTTTTGCTATGGCTGCTGTATTTTTTCCTTTTTCAATTCGTTTGATCAGCTCCAGCTTTTGTGTTAGCGTTAAACCAACCTTTTCTCTCCTGTTCCTTGCTTTTAGGTATTTATTTAGATGCCATATTCAATGGATGGGTAATTTTTTAAATAATAAAAAGCGATAAAACTGAAAATTGTAGAAGTACACCAAAACATCTAGACAATGCAAATGGCTTACGTAACCAAAAACGCCATGCTTACTCGGCAGCCACAGAAGTATACGGAGTAAATACGTAATATATACATCTTATATTTTAAGAAATTTTAAAGTGGAAATTGTGGTATTACACATATACAATTCACACAAAAATGCATAAAAAAAGAAAAAGAAGTACAAAATGAATTGTATTTGTGTAATTGCCGGTATCTAAGGCTGGCCGGTTCTAAATAGCCGGATAGCACAGCTTTTACTGTATGTGTATACGTGCTATATGGTATGTATAGGCCAAAAACCATGTTTCTCGTATATAACATAGTCATGCTTATAACGAAGCAATGAGTCGGTCCCCTCAAATACGTATTAAACGAGTTTTACTGTAATTAAAAAAAGATTTTTTAAAAAATTACATGTTATGCACTAAAAAGGAAAAAATAAATTTTTATTTATTTATCGATCGTGAGTTCGGCTGGTAAGGAGGAACAAAATTTACAACAATTTCAATGGAATAAATTCCTTCTGCTCAACAATGTTGATTTACAAAACTTTATTTAGAACTTTTGTAAAAGTTATATGGCGCCTTACATTATCTTAATTATATTAGAAAAAGCATCAAACTACGAAATAGTTTACTTTGTAGAAATATATGATATAATAAACAAACATTTCCTCAATATTTTCATAGTTCATCTACGCTGTGTGTACCTCACCATCTATTGCCCATCTGAGGAAGCTCAGATTTTTCGATTACCCGCTAGATGTCTGACAAAGAGGAAAAGTAAAAATTACAAGTATTTTGTCATTTTAGTAGGATATATTACTGATTATGAGTTATTAAATTAATAAATAATTAATCCCTATCTCATTAGTCACGTCGGAAGCGTCACCGGACGTATTTGCACCGTTCCCGCAGGCTGGTAGGGTGATACAAGCCTAAGTAGTCACAAACCGCTATATATACCTATATATATATATATATCCCTTCCAACTGCCTCAAAGTCGGCGGAAGGGTGTAAACGGAGGCTAAAGGGCGAAGAACAGTGGTGTCCTCGGACACTGGTAGGTTCAACCATGCTGTGAAGTCTTTCTGCAATATCTCCGGCCAAAGTCAAAGAGGTACTCACCAACCCGCTCTGGGCCAGCGTGGTGTTTTAAGGCCCACAATCCCCCCATGACATGTACACCCATAAAAAACGGCCCTCATTCTCCGGAGGCTGGATTGCCTCTGACCGTGGCAGTGGTCAGAAACAAGGCATGAAGGCAGAGGGTGCTAAGAATCCCCGGAGGTTAAACACCCACTGCCACTCTTTCTCATCCTTACCCAATTCCTTTAACCTCAACCTAACTACCTTTAACTGCCGGACTTTGTCCAGTGAAGATAAACTTCAAGAGCACCAAGAACAACTGCAGAAGATCAAGTGGGACATTTTAGGACTTAGTGAGGTGAGAAGAAAAGGTGAAGGCCTATTTGAGTTGAAGAGTGGACATATTTTTTATTACAGGGGAACTGACACAGGGAGAACAGGAGGAGTTGGATTCATTATCCACAAAAAATTGAAGAATAATATCGTGGAAATGGAAAGTTCATCCGAGCGGGCAGCTAGACTAGCGCTTCAAATAAATAAAAGATATCAACTTCAAATAGTCCAAGTTTACGTGCCAACATCATCATACTCGGATGAGGAAGTGGAAGATTTCTACCAAGAAGTTGGAGAACTGCACGACAAAGGAAACTGCCATCTAAAAGTGGTCATGGGTGATTTCAATGCCAAGGTAGGAGAACAAAAGGAAGACGACAGCGCGGTTGGAAAATGGGGCTATGGAGACAGAAATGAACGAGGGGACCGAGTTGTAGACTTTGCTGAATGTACTAGTCTATATATAATGAACACTTTCTTCAAAAAGAGTCCCAATAGAAAATGGACCTGGAAAGGACCCAATGGTACCAAAAACGAAATTGACTACATACTAGTCAATAAGAAGCAATTGGCTGAAGACTGTTCCGTCCTCAACCAGTTTAAAACTGGAAGCGACCATCGCTTGGTAAGATGCAGAATAAAATTCAACTCAAAGTTAGAAAGACAGAAGCTTTTAAAGAAGCCTAAGTCTATTATCAACACGCAGGTGCTAAAAGAACGAAAAGAAGAATTTCAGCTCCAACTGAAAAATCGATTCAGTGCACTGGAAGACCAAGAAGTTGAATCTCAATTTATAGAGATACTCAAGGAAACTGCTGAAGAAATAGGCGGAACAGTTAAAACAAAGCCAGAGAAAAAGTTGACCGAAAAAACAAGACTGCTGATGGAAAAAAGAAGGAAAATGATAATTACTAATGATCCTAAAGAAATGATCCATTTTGCAGAACTAAACAAAACTATCAGGAAGTGCATCAAGGAAGATGTGAAAAAATATAATTATGAGCTAATCGAGAAAGCCATAGAAAACAATCGAAGTTACAAGAAAATGAAGCAACATCTCTCGATCGGAAAGAGACAGCTGGTGGCCCTGATGCTAAAAGACGGCTCCATAACCCATAGTAGGAAACTAATCCTGAAACAGGTGCAAGAATTTTACACCAAGCTGTATGAGGATCCTCTAGGAAATGAGGAAGTAAATGATGATGGAAACATGCCCACCGAAGAGGTCCCAGATATCCTTCCGGAAGAGGTGAGACACGCAATCAGAAGTATGAAGAATGGAAAAGCATCTGGAATGGATGGTATCACAGCGGAAGTATTCAAAGCATTGGGTAATCATACGGAAACAATTCTCGCTAAGATTTTTAATTCCTGTCTGAGGAAGAAAAAGATACCAGAAACATGGAACCACGCATGTATTATCCTTCTACACAAGAAAGGTTCCAAAGAAGACTTTAAAAACTACAGACTGATCAGCCTACTCCCAACAGTCTACAAAATATTCACCAAAATACTCACTATGCGCCTTCAAAACCATCTTGATTCTGCCCAACCCAGAGAGCAAGCTGAATTTCGCAGTGGGTATAGCACGATGGACCACATCCAAGTCGTGAGAGAGGTAATCAGTCGGACTAACGAGTATGAATTACCTCTATGTATGTGCTTTATCGACTACGAGAAAGCATTCGATTCTGTCCAAACTTCGTCGGTGTTACGTGCACTAAAGAAACAAGGAGTAGAAGAAACGTACATAACCTTGATCAAGAATATCTACGAAAATGCGACAACATCTGTCCAGCTGCATGAAGAGACGAGGCCGAAAAGGGAGTGAGACAAGGAGATACTATGTCCCCTAAGTTATTTACAGCAGCTCTAGAGGAAGTATTCAAAACGCTAGACTGGGAGGAAAAAGGCATAAAGGTAAATGGAGAATATCTGACTCACCTGCGCTTTGCAGATGATATCATACTGTTCGCAGGGAGCGCAGAAGAGCTCCGTAGAAGAACTGAAGAGCTTGAACAAGCAAGCCGAGAAGCTGGACTTAAGATGAATCTTAATAAAACAAAGGTTATGCACAACTCCTTCACAAATACTGAGAAGATACATATCAACGGAGCAGAACTCGGAGAAGTAACCAGCTATGTTTACTTAGGTCAACTCATCACTACTGATGGTTCGCTTCTTGGAGAAATCAACCGGAGAGTGAAGATGGCATGGAGGGCTTTTGGCAAGAATGCGAACATCTTTAAATCAAATATTCCAGTCTTCCTAAAAAGTAGACTGTATGACCAATGTGTTCTGCCTGTTCTGACATGTGGATGTGAAACATGGACCATGAATGCCAGAATGATACAACGCCTGCAAACAACACAGAGGAGCATGGAGAGATGCATGTTAGGGATCACCCGAAGAGACCGCAAGAGGAACGACTGGGTAAGAAAGAAGACGGGAGTCTGTGACGTGATTAAAAGAGCGAAAGTGCTAAAATGGCAGTGGGCGGGCCACATTGCTAGAAGAAATGACCAGCGTTGGACGTCCAGTGTCATCGAATGGATCCCAAGAAACATCAAGAGACCGAAAAGAAGACCGAAAGACAGGTGGGACAGAGAGCTTGTTAAGTTCTTGGGGCAAACTTGGAGGAGGGAGGCAGTTGACAGGGAAAACTGGAAGAGTCTGGGGGAGGCCTTCATCCGTCAGTGGACTGAAAAAGGCTGATGATGATGATGATGATATATATATATATAAAGTGAGGTTAATATAAAAGTTATTAAAAATACATCCCATCTGAGAGTCTTTGATCTGATGGAAAGATAGCAGTTAGTGAAAAAAAGCACCTTAATTCTTCTACCTGTTTAATAGACTCATCACAATGATGAAAGTCTGCATTTGTTCTATTTGCAGTGTGTTTTGACTAAATATAATTATAGTATTAAAGCAGCTATATAGGTATTTATCTAGAACTTTCTTAGGATAAAAAATGTAGTTTGCTTATTTTAAATCAATATTAAGTAATATTTTATTTTAAAACATATTCCTAAATTTTCTCACGTTTTTTACTGCTTACTGTATTTAAGTTTTAGAGGTTCACAAAGGTTCAGTACTAATTAAATATATAGAATACAAAATGAAAACATTTCCAAATATCACAAGAATCGAGTATATTTACATAATTCATTTACATCTTGGAAATTACCCTTACAAGCTATCAACATTCAAATAAGCATACAAATCCCTGTGTAACATTTGGTAAAACTTTATAAATATTTTCTAGTCTGACAATGAGGTAACATAAAGGAGAAATTATTTTTGTAACTTTCAAACGAAAGAAATCATAAGGAATATCTATTATGGAAAGTTAACAATTTAAGTTTAGATGTGCAATTAATAAACTGCAGCTCATGCAAAGATTTTGGTTGTATACTTTCAAAGTGAAATAAAATATAAAGAATACAGTTATAAATGGGATCATTACTTTCTTTAAAGTAAGTTAGATGTTAACAATGACCATCAAGTAAATAACACAAATAATTTATGGATGAGACAGTTTCATGCTGCTGGGATATTCAGTTATTGGAATTGTAACAACAAACAGTTTCCCAAGGAAGAGACATAGAGAACTCTAAATGAGTTAGCTGAATTATTAAAGAATAAAATAGCACCTTGGCAAGAAGAAACACATTATACTGTTCCCTCTAGCCTTTCTGTCTCCACTATATGGTTTTCCTTATAAAGGAAAACATGATTGACAAAATAACTTTTAAACATTTTACATTCAAACATTTTCAAGCATAATTTGAAGTAATAACAGCAATATCAGAATTTTATGAATGACTTTCAATAATGTCTTAATTGTTTGGCAATATGTATTAACTTTGGTAGTGACAAAGGACTGATAATGTCCATTATAAATTGATATCTAGAAATATTTACAATAATTAGTAAAGTTAAGAATCAAATATTCCATTAATAGGGCTATAGATACTGTAATGAATTAATGCCCAAAAGAATACGAGTTAACAAATCCATACTTCTTGTGAAAACATAACATCCTACAAATATTAACATTTTTCAATTTCCCCAGATGTCAATCTGGAAATTGAGAGTATAATTTATGTTCAGAAGTAATACAAACCACCTTCCTTGAGAGATCCAACTTAGAAAAGTAAGAAAAAATTCAAGGAATGCGAAAGGTTTGATTATTATTCAAAGATAATTTCAGCATATATTTTTGCCATTTTGCCAAAAGAGCACAAGTACTAAAATGTCAACCTTGCCAAAATAGTCACACACTCAAAATTATAGATATTCTTGACATCAAATGTCAAGAGAAAAAATTTGTACATCTAACAGAGCATGTGAAGTTAATATTTACACTTTTCCCGAGCCCCTATTTAGAAAATTGGGAATATTGTCCCTATCAGGTAGTTCTTTTTCTTCTACGGGATGGACTGAAGAATGGTTACACATTATGTATATCCTAAAAGAAATGATAGAATGGTATTATATAAATCAATTCACAAACATAAATTAAAAATCAACATAGAATCATAATTAATGCTAATAGTATATGAGTGAAAAATAGTAAACATCACTTCCCACAAGCAATATCTTTAATACTTACGGTATTGGATAAAACTGGTGATTTTTCCATTAAGCTATTAAAAAGCTGTTGAATGCATTGGATAAAAAACATGCATAAACCTCATTCAAACATGCACAAGAGCTAAGAAATTTAAGTAGACCACAACGGAAAACAACTACAAACATTCACGACAGAAAAAAATAAATTCAAGTCAAGAAAAACCATGATTAAGGATAAAAATACCATTCATACCTTTTCATCCCAACCCTCCAGTTCACCAGCTAGTTGATAATGGTGGCGACGAAGAGTTGCTAGTTTTTCCCTCTCTCTCACAAGCGATGCTTCAAATTCAAGCACTCTAACTTGACTTTCCATTTCAAGTCTTTTTGCTTGATGTAATGTCAGTCCAGAAACATCAAATTCCTCTGAAATTTAATATTGTATTTTTGGAATAAATAAACAATTTCAAACAAACATTATAACCTCCCATACGTCATGCATATGTTAACATCAATAGATTATACATATTCTTGTTTACTTTGTTAATACTACATTTCTCCATTAAAAACTATGAGATATTTTAAAACTTAGAAGTTTAAGGAATGGAAGACTATGTATGTATGTATGTATGTATGAAACAATGCATGGATGTGTTTGAAGCAAAAGAAGTATGTAAGGATAGAAAGGTGTGGAGAAATATTGTGAATGGTAGAGGCAATTAGCTTGATTATCCCGTAAGGGAACAGCGTGATGGGTATATATGTAATAATTCCATATGAAATATTTACTTCCTTGTGAAAAAATATTGCAGGTGAACCTTAATTAACATCCAAAAATTTATGATATAGACAAAGCTAGGGTGGCCATATTCCAACGAGGTGAAAATGGGATTTGTCCCATAGTTCAGTGCTCTCCAACCTTTTTTGGCCCACGGCACACCTTCATGCATGCTCAAAAACACTGCGGCACACCAAACCACCCAATTAATTTCACTGCATAAATACACATTTTTAGAGAAAAAACTAGCATAAAACAAATAAAAGTCGCAATTATATTAGATTGTTATGATTGGTAAAGTAATATTCAAATAACTGTAAAATTTTATTGTAAATTAAGTACACACACAATTCAACGTGTAAAAATGTTATGCTCTTCGACAGAAAATTCGAGCTTGCCTTTTTGGAACATTATATTTGGCTCACTAATAGAAAGAGCTACAAGAACTTCTCCATCTAGGTTCTTTAAACATGCCCTTTTAATATTTTTAAAATGGGTTGAAGAACAACTAAATTCACATAAATAAGTTGTTGAATTTGGAACATCATATCGATGGGATATTCAGATATTGAAGCACATTCACCTTTAGCTTTTAGCCAAAATACATCTAAAGGTAGCATAATAATTTTAAGTTGTATGATCGTTACTAAGGTCTACCAATTCCTCTCGTAATTTCTGAATAAATTCCTTGGATGATAAAATGTATGCGAATTTGTTTGTTCCAAACACTTGTGTGAAAATTTAATATCCTCAGACTGTGCGGCACACTAATGCCTTCCTCGCAGCACACCAGTTGGAGAGCACTGCCATAGTTTGTAAGAAAAAAATGAGAATTTTGGCATGATTTTTTAAATAGTGGATGTTTTTATACTTAAACCAATGCATTATTTGAAAGTATTTTAATTACTCTGAAAATAGAAAAAAATCACCTAAATATATCACACTAGCAAAATTGTCCATCAAATATGACGGGTATTTACCAAGGTGTTAATCAAATGGAGAAAAAACTGCTCCTAGAATCAAATACATGACTTCAATGTAGATGGTGAGCAGCTAAAAATTTAAAAGGGATAAGGACAAGTAAATTCTGAAAATTATGAATTAAATGGGATTTAACACAATGCCCCTGGATCATATGCTGCCGGTGGTGCTCACCACAATGCCCCCCCCCCCTGTATCTAATGCCGCCAGTGGTGCTCTGAGCATCATGGAGAGATAGACAGATCAGGGCTTTTATTATATGCGAACTACCGTATCTGCCCGAATAGAAGCCGACCCCCCAAAAATTTCCACAATTTTTGGCAAAAACGTAAATTTCATAGATTTTATGCTGAAGTGTGCCGGGCATTCATGCACATCTTAGAATACATTATTCAAGATCGAAGAAATATGTGGGAAATGGTTTACTTGTTGACATTTTGAAATATTACACCGATTAATAATTTTGCATTGCTGAATAATGTTCCACATTCAGTGACAATAATTTCATTCATCTTCACTTTCACAAAAGGTCAAATATAGTAACAGTGATCTCGCCAAGATATTTTTCATCCAAGTCTATTTCCAATGAAATTAGCATTTACATTGCCTTAAGAAACTGCATTTTTATAATTATACACGTTCCATGTGAAGTTTTACCGAAATTCAAACAGTTGAGCGTTCAAAGCCGTCAATGCATTTTGCGTAATCGTCAATTTTCGCAAGCGATCTCGCCAAGATATTTTTATATATATTCATCGTAGGTCAAATATTTACTTTACGAAAAATATAGTACTATTATTTGCACACGAAGGCACTTCGAAATTTAATCATAACCCAAAATTTCTTCGGACTCGCATTTAAGCCGAGGGGTGATTTTTTCATGATAGATTTTGACAAAAAACATCGGCTTGTATTCAGGCAGATACGGTAGTACAAAGCCTGTTAAAATCAACAGGTGTAATCATGTGAACATAATGGCGTGACACAAATCGCAACACAATCCTCTCTTCCCATCACAATTAGTCTGTTATTTTGAATGTTAGGCTTTTGGAAACATTTGCAGATTAAAATTCAATGTTTGAGCTAAGGCTTGTATGTTGTAACTACCAACTTTTGAGGCAAAATAAGAAAATCTGCGAGCATGGTGTTTATTTAATTATTTTGCATTTTTACTGAGGAACAAGTTTGATGATAACCTCTTTAAGCAAGAAGCAGTGCAGTACGTAGTTCAAAAGTGGGCTTGATTTACACATTTTTTTTGGGATGAAAGAACGTGGGAGGAGTATGCAGCTCATATGAAACAGTGGAATTATGTATTCTTAAGTACTTTCATTATATAATCATATTTGTCTTAAAACAATTTATTTGGAAATATTGGAACGTGATATTTCTTCAATATTTAAACAACCAATATAAAATTTGCATGAGTATGAAGCTAACAATAACTGACACTAAAACCAGTGATTAAGCATAATGTCTTTCTTCTTTATATAAAACTTTTAATTAAATCATTATTATTTCAGTTCATTAAGATATGTGAGAGTAACAATCTCAGCCTGGGCAAAAAACGGGTATTGTTGCTAGTAGTTATGAAATAATAAACCACCATGAAGGTATATCAGCAGCCTGCAAGTAAGCTTAAAGGCTCTGCAGGACCCATAAGAAGGAAATATAATATTACTAGGGTAATGCCTGTTGAAATATCAATGAAAGAATTATATATAGATAGATAATTATTATTTTCATTTAAAATAATTAATATCACACTTTTACATATGAAATAATGTCATATACAACATTTATAGTGAATATTCTGTTGTTGACGGGCTATCTTTAGTTAAACTTAAAATAGTTGCCTCTTTTTCCCTCCCTCTCCTCCCTCTCTCACACCCTCTCTCTTACTCCCCCCTATCTCCTCTCCCCCATCTACTTCCCTCTCCCCCCCTCCCTCTTGCTTCCTCCTCTACCTCTCTCTCTCCCCCCTCTCTCTTGTATCAAAAGCATTCAAAGCATGTTTATACCCATAAAGATTTAAATAACAATATGATATAGAGGTCTAACAATAGAATTGGTAGGCAAGGCAACATCTCCTTAAAATGGCAAGATTTCCTCAAACTGTGTGAATTAAACATTTATGTTGAGAAATTTCGAACTGCAGGCGGAAAAACATGAACAGAATAAGAAACTTTATAATGTTTTCTTCAAAATGGTTTATATCCGAAGATTGTAGGTCAACTCTTTCTAATTTTAATCTAAAAAAGAATGAAAGCCTGCACATCGAAATGTCCATTTTTACTTGTTACCTAATGGGAAATGGAAATTATCTCCTGGAATCGAACCTGGGTCTTTGATCTCGAGTTCCATACATTAAATCTTTTTGTTGTTATACCATAATGCTATCCAGAAAATTTCATCAAATTCGGTTAAGTCGTTTGCGAGATATTAAGCTTCATGACAAAGTGACATTATGACACTGTCTTTTATATGTTAGATTATTCAAGTAAATTTTACTACTCATACAACAATTAGTATTAATGTGACATCTAATATCGCCCTAATGTAATAAACTATTATAATTAAAAATTAATTATTTGCAACATTACTCTTTAGGATGATTAAGGGATAATATTATGACATTACTGCTACTGTATTGGAAAAGAATAAGCTCTGAAATTAATGTTAAAGAAAATTCTTAACTTGACAGCAAAGTAAAATTTCCAGTTTTGCCCAAGAATGTTTCATACTGACAAGGAGAAGCTACAGAGTGTAACTCTCAGATTTGATTCATCTTCTACCAGTGGAAAGAAATAATTAATTAAAAAGTACAAAAATGCACCAATCTTAATAAATCCTAGTAACTTCGCTCTTGCGTTTGCTAGTGACCGTAGCCTAGGGGATAATGAATAGGACTTTCGATGCATGATCTCGGGGTTCGAGACCAGCATTTTTCAACCTTTTTTCTCGTGTAAAATTTTATTTTTCGTGCTAGTTTTTCTCCAATTTTTCGGAAAATACTTATTCACCGAAATTTTTATTTTTTTCATGCAGGATATTTGTTTTTAATCACTAGACCACTACTTTCCTCCATTTTTCAGAAAATATTTATACACCGCTATTTGCAAATTTTATTCCCAACCTACTTCCTAAAGAAAATTATCCGCGTCTGTCCATCACTACATTGTCACTCTCCATAGACATTGGCATATTCTTTAAGCTGTGATATTCTGCCATAATTGCACTTCCAGCCTTTACATCTAGTCTGCATTTCCTGCACATTCCTTTGGATGGTAATCGTCGAAAAAAGCGATAATATAAATATTCCTGGCAATAGGGGCAGCATATGAATAGCTGCGAGTGGCGCGAATTATTTCTTAATGTAAATGAAGTTTTGTTCACAGACAAAATTAAAATAAATTGCTGACTGTAGCAAGCGTTTATTTATATGTTGTTCCTGGTGCCATGAATATTTGTTTTCCATGTTTCTTCGACGATTATCATCCAAAGAAATGCGCTGGAAATTCATACTAATTTTGAAAGATGGAGGGTGACAACCCAGCGACGGGCAGATGCAGAGCGAGGAGCTCACAGAAATTATTCTTCGCGATCATACCTTCCGATGCTATATGCCTGTATCAATAATAACTAATAAGATGGGTTACTTAATTATTATCCACAAATATATTTTTTATCTTTAGCTCTCGCAATAATCTTCTTCATGCAGGAAAAATGATTAAAACTTACAATAATATATTCACGGGATTTTTGAGGGTGTAAGTTGGGAATAAAATACACAAATAGCAGTGTATAAATATTTTCTGAAAAATGGAGGAAAGTAGTGGTCTAGTGATTAAAAACAAATATCCTGCATGAAAAAAATAAAAATTTCGGTGAATAAGTATTTTCCAAAAAATTGGAGAAAAACTAGCATGAAAAATGAAATTTTACGAGAAAAAAGGTTGAAAAATGCTGGTCTCGAACCCCGAGATCATGCATCGAAAGTCCTACTCGTTATCTCCTAGGATACGGTCACTAGCGAACGCAAGAGCAAAGTTACTAGGATTTATTAAGATTGGCCCATTTTTGTACTTTTTAATTAATTATTTCTCTTAAACTAAAAGGCGTTGGCCCCTAATTCCGAAATGGTATTTTTTTTGACCTAACTTTTCACTGATAGAAGATGAATCAAATCTGAGAGTTACACTCTATAGCCTCTCCTTGTGAATTAAAATTAAGTATTGCATGGTTTGCTCATTGCAAATTTGCATATCACAATAATCTGAGAAACTATCCTTGGGATAATCAAGTACATACTGGATATGTATTTCATGAAAAGCAAGTAAAAGGTAGCAAGAATGTAAATGGTTGTTGCTTAAGAATAAATTAACATTAAACTAACAAATTAGTTGACTTGCCACTAGCATCGTAAGATGAAAGTCAGAAGGGAATAAGTTCAGGGAAAACACAGACAGGATATTATACGCAGAGACTACCTCAAATCTATCAATGATCCTGAGACTTCCTAATTTTACCATTACGAATAAAATTAACATTTGTCTCCATATTTCTGAGAATCCTACATTTCTAATAGTGATAGCAGCTATACTATAAAAACATCTTAATTTTAATTGAGATGGGGTTCGAATGGGATGAAATGGCTTTCTTGACCAAAATGACGAGATGGTCAAGAAATGGTTAAAAAAGGGACTGTCTGGTGAAAACAGAATGTATGGTCACCCTAGACAAAACTAAATTTTAAACTGAATATTTTGTATAAAATTTGAGATTTACTTTGAAACATTGATTGTATATTCTTAAAGTTACCTCTTTCTTGAACTAATTGAGAACAATCTTTTGTTGTAGCAACTACAGCTCCTGTAGCTTGAGTGACTGCTCTCGATGCTACTGACAATGCTTGCAAATTAGCACTACCTCGAGATGCTTTTACACGACTTGCAATGACAAGACGTGCTGTGCTGGCAGCTATTCCTTGAGATGCTACCGCTACCTGTTCAAGTTTTCCTTCTCCTTGAACAACCTTATCAGCAGCATTCCTGATTTAAAATTTTAAAAAGATATAACCATAGAAATAGGTTTTATAAACAACTAAGAATTGGAGTATAATTTGAAACTAAAAATAACAGCATTATAAAACATTACCATCAAAATAAGTATACAGTTTTTACAGAAAATATTTTTGTACAAGCAATTGCAATTATAAAATAAAACAAATTAAAATTGATATCAAATTTAAAATAATATTACATACTAGGCACCCAACCCTATGCCATGCTTTATGTGGTAAATTTGCCATGGGGGCTCATTAGGTTACTTCAGCCCTAGTATTTGGCAGAGTCAATTATAGAAAATGCCAATACATAGTTATCATTATGAGCGTGCATTCATTATCCCTCCTAACTGACACAATTCTCACCCTTCCACTCTCTTTGTACCAGGATGTGCAAGCATTAAGGAGGGAAAAAACTTTACTAATGGATAGAGAGATTTTTAACAATTTAATTTTATAGTTCACTTAATTTTGTTAGGAAGAGAGGAGGGCATTTAATGGTAAGAAACAAATCCAGGAAATCTGTAATTAAATGTAATAAATGAAGGAAAACAATGATTGCTGCATAAATTATCAGTTACAGCTATCCTAGCAGCTCAAGTTTCTATAGTAGAGCTAGGCTTCCTGAAATTTTAAATAATTGATAGAAGAGCATAAACTGTAAATTCAAAATTCCTTTTCCTTAGTTTAGTTCCAATTGTAGTTATATTCATAGATACAATAATTAGATTGTTTTCTGATAAAGAATTTATGAGCTTTATAGAATCTATTTTTTCTGTGCATTCCCATAACTATTGAAACCTATGTATTTAATCTTCCTACAGAAAATATGACCAATTATTTTAAGGATTTATGCTAGCTGAGAAAATATAATTCAATGAAGCTGATCTTACATAAGAAATTTGGCCCCAATTGCCACTGCTTTGGCAGCAGAAATAAGTCCTTCTGTCCACTGGTGATTTCTCTTATAAAATTCCTTTGCAGATGCTGTTCCCTGTAAGGCAGCAATGTTAAAAGATAAATTATCAGTTAAAAAAAATCACAATTTCTTAATCCTGTGCTACAAAAACTGGAAATTAAAAAGTTGTCATTTTAAAGTTAAAAATACGTATATTACTGCCTCTCATTTACCGTATTTAATCGATTGTAAGCCGACCCCCACTTTTCACAAGGGAATGGGAGGAAAATTCCATGTTGGGTCCTAGTTTTCCCGGATTTGTTGTGAAAAAAATACCGAAAAGTATGAATGAATACAATTTTTACTAAAATGTAATTTGTCCCGGTTATGTCCCATATTTTTAATCTCGCAACAAAAATATCCCAGTTTCTCTCTTTGTCTTCTCCAACGTCTCACATTCGACTCAACAAACCCGTAGCACCATTGTGCTGCAAGATTGATGCTTCTTCCACATATGCTATCATTCTTCTCGTAAAGTCTGCAGAATAATACATTCCTCCCAAAATGGAATTATTAAGAAAAAACTGAAAAACTCGCCCAAGTAAATAACAAAAATTTACATTTGCAAAGGCATAAGGAAATGACGGTTGACTTGAGGAATCCCAGGACATACTAGAGATGGCTCGGGAGTGAATCCATCTAAACATTTATTTTGGTTTTTAACTCAATTCTAAGCAGGGTGGCAATTTTTAAGGAGGTAAAAAAGTAAAAAAAGGTCAGCTTACAATAGATTAAATACAGTAATTGAAAATAATCATTCAATTGTAATGAAAATAAAAATTTACAAAAATCCAGTATGAAAAAGAACTAAAAGCATGTCTTAATTAAACAATATGCAAACACCAAAACTGTTACATACCTTTCCCTGGGCAACTATCTCAGCCTGAAGTAGCCTAGACTTTTGAACAAGTAAACGAATGGCCTTCATTAATGCTGTACATGAATCCAGAATTTTCCCATTAACCTCCAATTTAATTCCAGAATCAGCTTCACGAGACTTTTTTAACATTTCCTGAAAAAAATGCACCATAGGATGAAGTAGATCAAACAGTTAATGTTTATAAAACAGTTAATGTTTATAAAATCATCTACCATCAAAATGTAACTATTACTCATAGATGCAAAATGAAATTTTAAGTATCTAACATAAATGCTATGAATGCTAAAAATAAAGGGATGATGATGATTAATTTCATTGTAAAATATTGCAAAAATATTTAATATAATATAATTATATTTATAGACTCACTTCAATCCTGGAAGCTGCTTCATCAATTGCCTTGTCCATATCAGAAAGCTCAGACTCTACTTGATCTCCAAGCATTTCATTATTCTTACCAGCTCCAAGATGAGTTGCTAGTTCAACTGCCTCTCCAACTTGTGCCTTAACTATCTCAACTTCCTTCTCCACAGGATCTGTATTTACAACTTTCCCTCCTTCACTGCTTAGGCAACCTTCTTTGAGAGCTGCCAAGAGGGAAAGGCTCTTACCTGCCACCCTCCTGCATGCTCCAGCTACACCTATTTCATATAAAGGAAATCACCCCGAGATGAAAAAGTTAAGTAATGCCTTATAAAATGTAAGCATACACATAATAAAGAAATAATTAAAGGATGAATGTAAAATGAGAAAAAATACACATTTACAAAAAAGAAAATATCAAGTCAATAGATGTCATTGTGACAACAAAGAATTGAAAACAATTTATAAAAACAATGCATTATGCCTTTGTTGCAATATAAATACAGTCATGCCTCGTTTAGCGCAAAGGATACGTTCTGAATGGTCTTTGCGCTAAACAAACCGATTATAACATGTACTTAGTAGCGATCAGTTCGCGAAATTGCAAGGTTTGCTAATGTTACTTTTTTATTTATTTAATATTAATTATCATTAAAAATCAATATTAATACAATTTTAAATCTTTTGCAGCGGTGCTCGCATTTATGCATAGATTGATAGGTTCTGCGAATTATCATTTTCGTAAATTTATGCGTAAATTACTTATTGTATGTATGTGTGGGGGTATTTCAATAATTGCTTGAAATTCGTCAGGAAACTTTATAGCTGCATCTTTATCAGTGCTTGCTGATTCACCCGTAAAACACACGCTATATATATTTGCGCGGCGTTTAAAATTTTGAAACCAACTGGAATTGACATGAAATGTTTCTGAAGAATCTTCACCCTCTTCTTGCTTTACACATTCAAACAGGGAAAGTGCTTTACTGCAAATTACTGCTTGACTAAGGGACATGTGTTCCTTAGAATGCTTAGAATCAATCCACAACACTAGCAGTTTCTCTATTTTTTTAAAGAATATTACTAACAATAAGTGATTGTGTTTCTTCGCAGTTATAGCACTGGCTGCTTCAATGGAACTTTTTATTTTGTCTTTATTTAAAAAATTGTATGAATTGTAGAAGTTGTGAAGTTAAACTTACGTGCAATATTGCTCTGATGCTCACCTTGTTCAAAACACTGAATCACTTAAAGTTTTTCCTCAAGATTTATGTTTTTCCTTGATAATTTAGGATTATTTTCTACACTTTGACTGCCTTTACTCAATTTTCACCTTTCTGCTATGAAATTATTTCCCCCTATTTACTGTTAAAATGTTATTTTGCCATAGATACCGTATTTACTCATGTACCCTGCACAATGTTTCCCCTAAATACCGGGGAAAAAAGGGGGTGCGTGTCTTACATGAGTATTTCTCAACAGGTTATACAAATTGTGAGTATCGATAGTAAATTCTCTGCAATATGCTTGCGTCTACATTTATATTCGGCAGAGCTGCAAACCACTTCAAAATTTGGAAGTGGTTCGGTTTATGGTTCGGTTCAGATGGGAATTTTGACAAGTGGTTCAGTTTGGTTTGCGGTTCGGTTCAACTAAATTAATCGTTTGAAATACTATCCAGAAATAATTTATTCAATATAAACATTACACATTCAGTATCAATCTGTAAGTAAATGAATCAGCAGTCATTATTATTTTAAATGAGAGAAGGATTTATTTAAAGAAAGGAAAAATTTTAATTTTAAATATATTACAATCCCATCATCATCTTCATTATATTTAAAAAATTGTATTTTTGATCCTAACATGATTTTAATGTGGATAACAATAGTATCAGAGAGGAAAGAGTTAGGCACTCTTTCCTTTGATGCAAACCCACTGGTTTTTCCAATGGAAATTCCTGGTCTTTTAGTTGGTCCGTATTTTGTGGATTGAGATCGAACCGAAACCGAACCACTTTTGCAAAAAATTACGGTTTGGTTTTCGGTTCATTGAAAAATTAATCAGTGGTTTAGGTTCGGTTCGCAGTTCAGCATAATGGCTGCGGTTCGGTTCAGCAGTTCGGTTCGGTTTGCAGCTCTGATATTCGGAAAAGATGTTGAATTTTATGAAGTATATGCGAATTTATGCGACCAAGCAAATGTGTAAGTTACGCCCACACTGCAGGCAAAAACTCGAAAAAGGAGGCAGAAAAAATACGCCGACTAACTGATAACTATAGTTCAATGACTACTGGCTTGAAAATAGGTAGGTTCAAGTTTGGTCCTTTTCCCTCATCCACTTCAAGAAATTCGGAGTGGTGAAATTTTGTTGGGAATGAAAGAATTCATCGTTCGAAAGGAAGACAGAAATCCACATCTCAAGTGTTTGGACTCCTTTTTTCCTAACCTTCCAATATTTACTCATGAGAAGATACGCAAAAAAACTCCCCATCCACCTAAGGAAGTTTCCATTCATAGATGAACAAATAGTTCGTGAAGCTCTGCATCTATTCGTAATATTACGTCAAAAACAGAAGTGGGGACGAAGTTGCATAATAATACAACAAAAACAGTTAAGGGGTTAACAAAAGAGGACTATCGGTGAGGAGATTTCTGCTAGTATCGTCATAAAGAGATCATCCAATAAATTGCGTCACGTAGAAGGGAGAAGATGTTTAACTTGTGCGGAACTTGTTTCAGGGAGTAGGAATCGGTGACTTAAAACTTATTAATTTTTTCCCTCTGAACCGGCCCAAAAATAGGCATTCGCAGGTTACATGAGTAAATACGATATTAAACAAAACACCGCAAATATGTCATTGGAACTGATTACGTGATAACAGCTTTTTTACTTTTTTAAGCAAAAAAAAGTCAGAAAAAATGTGCACCGTATTTTCATTTTGAAGTACGTACCATACATACAATATTTATTTTATTAAAAAATAAATAAAAATGTATACCACGGGATTCCAATTGCACTATATCGAAATTGTGCTAAACAAACATGTGCTAAATGAGGCATGACTGTATCTCACTCTCTAAAAATTGTCTTAAATCATATCAAAAAAGATAATATTCTACCAAAAAATGAGGTATAAAATAAAACTCACGTTCACCCTGCTCAATGTCAGGTGAAGAATTTGAAGTTGCTTGGCCTCTAACAACAAAGTCAGCCATATAATTTGCTAATCGAGTGATACATCTAGCCAGCTCCGTCATTGACTCAGAAGATGATGATGTTTTGTCTTTATAGCATGAGTTAAATGAATCACTGGTGCAATCAAGGGATTGTAAGACAGGATTAGCAAGTAATCCAAAGTAATCTGTGAAAGGAACAATCGAATTAGCTTAAGTTTCAGTAATGATAATAAATAACAGTTAAAAAATAAAAGTAATACTCTCTGAAGAATATCACCAAGGTGATGTACACTTCTGTAAAAAATAATAAATTTTCACTAAGAAAATGATTCTTGTGATATCGTATTTACATTAGTTACATAAGCAAAAATAACAGATCTAGCTAAAAGTTACCTGGTGTACATGTGACAGCAGAAAAGGCTGGGTCATCCATTTCATGCAATGCTCTTTGAAGCATTGCCTCAGCTTCTAATATGCAAGCCTCTATAAAACAAATACAACTTTCATTATCAACAGGCCACAACAATTACTTAAATTTAGAGACTATTAAATACTGACAAAAATTTTAGACTTCAATTGTAAGGTTGGAACAAATTTTTAGTGCAATACAAAAAAATTTAGTGTTTACAATAACTATTTTAAGATGATTAAAACAAGAAGTAATACATATTTTAAAGTTAATTATAGAAATTTAGATTGCTAATGCTGTTTAAAGACACACCGAGTAATTGGCGAAGCTGGGAGGCTGTCTCTTTCTCCAAGCGTTCCTTCATTCGTCTTAGTTCTTGCTGCTCTTCCTCTAATCTGACATCTAAGACTTCCTTCTGGGCAAGTAGATCAATTAACTCACCTTCAACAGTGGCTTTTTCACTTAGAACCCAATCAAGTTTGTTTGCCACAGCCTGATTTTAATATAAGAAAAAAAATCTAAAAGACTACATTTATTTCATAGAGTTTCATGGATAAGTTTTTTGAATCAATCTTATATTCATCAAATCCCTAAAAAATCATTCATTTTTGGACAGAATTATAAATAAATACTACAATTTAAAATAAGATCTAATAACAGCAGTATTCATTTAAGGAATAATTTTAAAATAAACATTTCAATTTATATTTCACATTTAAACAGACATTGAACATGATTTAACTTTTTCTTGCTGAGAGGAAGGAGATAACTAATTTCATTGCATTCCCCACTCAATAATGTAAATGTGTTTTCAGGACTGGAGGTATACTCCAAAAGATCAACTAAACAATAATACAACTAAAGATTTATTTTTAAAATCAGAATCTAAAGGTATGGCATGGCATTACTTACCCCCACATTTTCATATCTGACTCTATCATATTTAACAAATTAATGAGTGTTTGATAAGATAATTGCCAATTAACAATTTTTTTAAATTTACAATTTGCCAAAGTTGGATTCACAAAGAGATTTTGTCAAAGAATTGATTGCTGTTCTGAGTAAAAATAATACAGAATACATTACAAAAGTTCCATCAATGAAGCAAAACATATAAGTATGCTTTTGGAGAGATAATAATCAAAGTCTCCCGTAAAATTGGAAATGCTAAAATGTACAGGCAGAAACCTGGACAACGTGATAACAATAATTTTTTGTTTTTAAGAAAAAAAACAAGAAAATTATGTAAATAAATCCATTCTAGGAACACTTGAAATGTTTCATACCTCTTTTTCTTTCACTGCAGCTTCTTTTGCAGCTGCAATTTCTTTCAGAACCTCCTCTGCTTGGCTAGCAGACTGCTGAAGTGTCTCCTGAATGTTATGCTTATCATTCTCAATTTCTTTAAGTTTGGTATTTGCTGATATTCTTAGTCTTTCTGCCTCCTCACAAGAAATTTTTGCCACAGTAAGTTGTTTTTCCACATCAGCTTTCTACAAAGCAAATAATAAATTTTATTCTCAACTTTGTTATAAATACTTTCAACCAGTCTTAAAAAACTGAGTTCATGCATAAAGTGATTCTATTTCATTCAATTTTGATATACATATACAGTGCCCGCAAAAAAGTAAAAAAATTGTAAGGTGTGAGAATGAAAAATTGCATCTTTTTTCAAAATTTTATTTTTATTTATTTTTCATTACAAGGGTAAATAATTTTGTAAATTCAAAATACAGATAAACAAAATGGTAGGTACCTTATAGAACACAATTTATTTAGCAAAAAAGTTAAGAAAATAGAAGTAGATTTTTTAACATGGCAAAACTTTTCATTAATTAGTCTATATTAATTTCTCCAGGCATTTTATTCTTATAATTAGAATAGTTAATTTTTGTTTTTTGCTCCACTAAGATTTTGCACCTAAAGTTTTGTGCTGACATGAATGCAATGATTTCCAATTAATCACTTCTGGCTTAACAAAGCAAATTTATCTGTAACGATGATAATTTTTTACTAAATTATTTTCAATAAACAAAAGTATAACAAATAATGCAATTATTTAACAAGCACACAGTTCATTAAAAAGCAGAAATTTCACATTTCCTTTAAAACGTGCTTTCAACAATGAATGTAGACTTATTAAAGCATCAAAAGAGGTTAGTTTCCCTCTTACAGAAATACTTACATGGCGTAGAAGCTGAATATGCTCTTCCCTGAGTTTAGTATAAACATCCTTCAGTTTCTGGAATTTTTCTTCTAATCCTTTTGCTTTCTCTGGAAATAAAAAACCTTGCTGTAATACAAACAAATTAAAATCAGTTAAACTAAAACGCTATGCAACTTACTTTCAGTCTCCTGAAACTTCTCAACTGCTTCGGTTTGGAGAAGCAAATCTTCTTTGACTTGCCTTTCCTGGAGAAGTTCGTTGTCCTGAGAAAAAAAAATCTTTGATCAAAAATCTAATTCTACACAAATATCAAAAAAATATTATCAGTAATATCTTATATATAATTTTAGAAATGTTCATCTGTTCCCCACTGTATCTCAAAACATTTGTCATAGAGCTATATGTTAAATGACATTTTATTTCTACTAGCTATGAGGTCCCTGGAAAACTATTTTCATTTTCATAAAGTCCCGGATTCGAATCTTAGAAATCATTTATATTTTCCATAAGATAACACGTAAAACTCGACTTTTTGGGGTGCAGGCTTTTATTCATTTGTTCATATAAATTCGAAATATTGGCATACGAGCTTCGGACCTGGATTGTTTTAAAGAAAAATGATCAAGGATTCTTATCATAGTAGTAGTAGTACTTAGGTTTTTTAGGTGCGTCAACAGCTAAGGTTATTTTGCACCGTCAAATTCTCTTAGAGAAAATCAACATACATCCCAACATCCATGCCCGAAGCGGGATTCGAACCCGTGACCTTTGTGTTAGAAGGCAGGCGCACTGCCTACCAGTCTAACCCGGCCGGTGATTCTTACCATCTTTGTTCGTTTATGATCACCTGCATTTTAAGTTTAATGCACATAATTTGCACTAAATACCTTGATGATGGATACTGTTGTGTTCAAAGTCCTATTGTTGTAAAACCATGTACAGCTTATGAATGTAAAATTAACATTTTATAAGCTGTTTAAATGAAGAGTGGGTAAGGGGAGAGGGAAGGGGGGAGGGATGGGGGAAAGGAAAGAATGGAAAAGAGAGGTTGAAGAGAGAGATGGAAAAGGGGAGAGACAAAGAGGGGGTGGGAGCGGGAGGGTACTGGTAACTTAACACTTACTATACTCGGGAGAATTTCTATAGGCGGCTCAAGGTCACTCAGTATGTTCCCCACTACTCGATCACTCGCTCTCCCTTCGCTCATATCCTCGCATGCAGTCATTTAAAAATTACAGTATATGAAACCATTAAATATTACATTCACAGAAAAAATCACAATCACTATTATTTATAACTATTTATTATTTAAATTAAAGTGAAATATCACAACAACATATTACATTTACAAAAATTCAAAATCACCATCATTTAGAAACGAAATTTTAATTTTTAAATTCACAATCTCATTATATTAACAAAAATAGCATAATAATAAATAAATTCCAAATATTCAAAATTATAATTCATCGTCACTCGAAGAAAAATCACTGCTACCGTCAGAGTTACATAAATTTACAATAATTCGTTCCATTGCCTCGTCACGTATTCCCTCTTTTATGAAGTCATCTTCCTGAATTTTTTCAGCATGACGAACATATTTTTTCCAGTCATCAATGGTGACTTTTGCAGGGCTTCCTCTAATAAATGTCTCACATCCCTTATTTTGAAGTTATTATTCTTCTCTGCAACTTCTCCCTTCACTTGAGCCCAGATCATTTCAATGGGGTTGTACTGACAGTGGTACGGTGGAAGTCTTACAACCTCATGCCCCATTTCTGCCGCAATTTCATCCAGTTCATACTTCTTATATTTATCCTGGTGAAGCCAAACTAAGGTGAGTAACTCAGGGATGGTGTATGTTGGGTCATGTGCAATATTTTTGCTGCTAAGTCATGCTACAATCTCTGCCTTTCTAGAATGAGTGGTTGGGATTTTTTCTTTCATTGTAAAATGATAACTTGCGTTATCCATTACAATTACGCAGCCTTCTTCTAAACTCCTCAAAAGTTCAATAAACCATTCTTTAAAAACAGTGCTATTCATTTCACTATGGTAATCACCAACACTCTTTGACTGTAAAATCAGCTTTGCTCCGTCAATGAATCCATGCTTCGCAGAGCCTGCATGGCAAATGATAAGACGGGACCCCTTTCCAACTGGCACTTTCAGGCCACCATTGGCCGTAGAATCTTGCCATATATATTTTCTGGAATGATTCTGATTGATCCAAGTTTCATCTAAATAAATTATTGGACAAGGGTTTTTATCTTTTCTAACCGAGTTCATTCTCCTCAAAAAAGAAACTGGCGGCAACTATGTCATGCCTTTCCAACAAAAACCGTCTTCCATCATTAGATCTTTTTTACCGGAAACCAAGATTCTTCAAAAATTTTCTGGTTGAATGAAGGCTTCCAGTAAAATCAATTTTCTCTTTTAACACTTTGGTTATCTTGTGGCATGTGGGATGTAATCCACGATCAAAAAATTCTTGGACTGTACGACGAACTACATCTTTTTTAAAATCGTCCAATTCGGTCACAGGTTTTTTGTGTGATTCTTTTCCTCGGAGAGCAAAAAGATGGTCCAGGGTCGCCATGCATCTCCTCTGCTGCAGTTTCACTTGCTTCTGCACAAATCCTTTGAACTGTGCGTTCTGATACACCGCATGCCTTGGCCGTTGCCTTTTGTGTTGAGGACAAAACTCTTTCAATGTCATTACTATTTACAAGTATTTTCAAGTAATTATATACATTGTTCACTATTTCTTTTGACTGACTTCATAAATCACGAGTGTGCGACATCTCGACTCAAGTAACTTTTTACACAGTCACTATCACGGAGAAGACCTCGACGTACGTAGGTTTACAGATCCTCACAAAAAGTTCAATACCCGTAATTTAATTGAGAAATTATTTTTTATCATATTGAATAAGGTTGATGAGAAATAGACAAAGTAATTCATAATACACAGAAAAAATTACAAAATACTTACTTGACCGTATATTCCAAAGATAATGATTTTTAATAATTCTGACAAAACTCGTAGGTCAACACAAAACTCAAGCGCGCAGGGTACCTCTCTCTTCCATAGAATAGTCCGTAATGACAGCACAGCCTATCCAGCATTCTCTTACAAGCGAGAAAAATAAATAACGTGACAAGGGTCTCCAAGATCCCGAGCACGAGGCTATTTGAGAAAGAAGTCAAAGCCCGGAGAGGGGAGGTGAGAGGTAGAAGTAGTGGGGATGTAAGGGGTACGAAGCTAGAAAGTGACCTTGAGCCGCCTATAGAAATTCTCCAGAGTATAGTACCAGCAGGAAAGAGAGGGAGGGAATATGGAGAGAGGGAGGGGAGAGAAGGAGGAGGGAGATATTTCAATAATGCAAGAATATAGTGAAAGATGTCTTTAATAGTATAGTTTTTTATGGGGATATCATTTGCACCATTAATTGACTCACATTATTATTAATAAATTAGTTGAAAAAAATCTGTGCAAACACTGCACAAGTACAGATAGTTAATTAATAATTTTACAACTTGTTTACAAATAGGAATTAGCAATAATGAAAAGGTACGATTTAAAATTTGAGGAATATTCTTTATTACCTTTGCTGAAAGGCTATCTTCCAGCTGAACAATTATTCGCCTAAGTTCTTCCACTTTTCTTTTGTGTTCTGCAATTATCCTTTGGATTTCTGCTCTTAACCTTGCATTCTCAGCCTGAAGATGTTCAATTACATTGTCTCTGTTCCCCAGAATATGCCAAAGAATGAGAAAGTTATTTAGGTAAAATAGACAAAAATCATAAAAACAATACATTAATATGTCCTTAATAAAGTAGCATCAATTATAAAATCCAGTACATTTCATGTTAAAAAATAAATTGATGTGTCCAACACATGACTTTCTCCATACGTAAGTTGTCAACTAAAATCAAATAAATATGGTGATAGGAACAGTTCACCTTACACGCTTCAGTGTTAGCGATTCAATTGTTGTCACTACCACGCACGCGGGTTGCCCACTAACCGTCAATTTAAAAGAAAATTGAATATCTCTTGAAATATTCCTCATATGAAAATTATGTTCAAACAAGAGTTGTAGCAAAAAATAATATCTACAACTTTTATATATACATATATGTAAACAAAAATTCAGATTTAAGCGAAATATTTAAGAACTAAAATTCACTTAGATGGCCGATTGTTATCAAAATCTTTTCAAATCTTAAGAATATATATAAAATCACAAATATAGAATTTCATGTTGATCTGATGAATAGTTTTTGAGTTAGAGCACACACAAAATTTCTATCTCACATACGGACACAGACATCATCGAGAAAATGGTCAAAACGTGTTCAGGGGACCTCAAAATGTGTATTTCCGTTGAAACCTTGAATTGATTTTTTTCACAAAAACAATACTTTCTCTATACTACATATATGGAGAAAGTAGTAAGACAAGGCAATAATGAAAATGAAATATTAAGTAAGCATTGACAAACATAACTCTGTTATGATTTGTAAATTGTGATATTATTAAATCCAGACTCAGTCAAAATAATAAGCCCTATTTTTAAACATAATATTATCCTTTTCATGCAATCAATATATCAGTTAAAAATCATATTGGCATTTCTTAGTGCAATTACAGGAATGGTTTATGTAGCCTTTTCAAAAATTGTATTTTCCTTCCGATATATTAAGTTTAGGAATATAATCTAAATGTTTAATGAAATAGAAAAATTACAAAATAGCATATTGGGCATGGAAAAAATAACCATCTACAGTAAACTCTCAATTATCTGTGCGTGGGTTATCCGGTTTAAGGATTATCTGTGCTGCCTCTTTCCTCATGCCTCGAAATTTTATTAATAACTCTAATTGCAAAGAAATTCATCACTGTGAGACAACAACATTTTCGTAATCCCATTATATTAATGTCTAAAGATTTTATTATGCGCAAAAATGGTGTTTGTAAATAGGTACATATATTGCTTTTTTAATGTTAGTGAGTTTCATGACAATAACACGGGAATCAGTATGCGACTTTAGTCAATCAGATGTTTCTTCATGGCAGCGCAGTCACTTTTACTGGCAAGCTAGAAACATAAGACAGTAAGGGTGATCGGATTATAGATTCTCCTGTTGTTGTTTCACCTTGTGTGCAGCTCATTGTGCTGTAGTTTTTGTAGTGATAAACTTTATCCCACCCCTTGTAAAAATGGCAGAAAAACACAAGAAAATTGTTCTTCCAATTACAAAAAAAACTCGAATTAATTGTGAGACTTGAGAAAGGAGAATCTGTGAATAAAATGGCAGGCAAATATGGTACTGGCATACAAACCATTTGTGATATAAAGAAAACAAAACTAAGTTGATGGAGTTTGCTGCAGTTTCTGACAGTGGTGCTGGTCCCTCTAAACGTAAGAGTGTGAAAAAATCAACCTACGAGAAATTAGATGCAGCCTTGCTTCTGTGGTTTAATCAACAGCAATCTGATGGAACTCCTTTTTCCTGCCCCATGGGTGCACAGCAAGTGAGGTATTTCCATGAAACACTAGGGCTAGAAGGGAACTTTAATGCTTCATCTGGGTGGTTTAGTCGATTCAAACAGCGATATGGTACACGCAAAACTTTGTTAGATTATATGGGACAAAATGATTTTGATTACTGCGATGTCATAGCAGCCAGGAAAATATGAACAATCATAAAAGAAAGTGTAAAGAAGTCCTCAAAACAAACTAAAATCACAAACTTTATTAACGGACCATTATAAAAGCCTTATTTTATAACCTTTTTGTTACCATTTTAATAAGAATTTAAGCACATATTTTGAAATAAATCACTTTTTTTTGCTTATTTGCGCTTCCTCTTAAGTATGTAAATATATTGCTTTTTTAATGTTAGTGAGTTTTATGACAATATCATGGGGAGCAGTATGCAACTTTGGTCAATTAGTTGTTTCTTCACGGGTGGCGGTGCGGTCGCTTGTTTTCTAACCTTTTTGTTCACAAGAATTGAAGCATGTGTTTTTAAATAAATCATTTTCACATCATCCGTGTTTTTTTGATTATTCGTGCTTCCTCTTACATCCATTAGGCCGGATAATCAAGAGTTTACTGTATATAGTATTTTTTTTTAAATATGATTAAAAGATAATGGATTTTTAGTTATAAAATAATTGAGTAGAAACCATAAGTAATAAGATTTATTAAAGGAATCGCTATGTCTTTTAAAAATTAATGCGTTATACCCATTTATAAATAATATTTTTCCATGCAAATTTTCAAGACTCCTATTAGACAAAGACTTTCTACCTCTCTGCAATGATATCCGGTGATATTGAACCATTTCTGGTACCACCAAGATCCACAAGGTCGCCTGTAGTTGAACTTGAATCTGAAGTAGCATCCAAGTTCACAAGAGCTTCCGCCCCACCCCCACTGTCTGTCTCTGATACTTGAGGTAAATCAGGTGGTTGTGGAGGAAGGATGACAACAGGAGTGACATAACTTCGAAGATCTGACTGAAGCAGGAAGTTAGGAGGAGACTATTGAAGAGAGAAACAAAAGATTTACAAAATTATTCTCCTTTACAAGTCCCACTGTAAATGTTAATTTAAAAAAATCACAAAACAACTTTTAAAATATTCTTTTCAATTCTATTTGAAAATTTTTATAATATTTAAATATTGTCTTTTGAGATAACCTAATACCAGTTAGCAATGATTTATTAGCTTGAGTATAACGGGTTGTAGGAAAAATACATTTTAAAAACTGTATTCAAGAAAAATACTAATTGTATGTATGTTGCAAAAGATCTTGGCTGGCCTCGAAAAAACATCCAAGTCTTGAAGTAGATATTTCATAATTCCTTTCAATGACATCACAATATTTTGCAGCAACCCAATAAATTACCATATTTACTCAAACCCAAGATGACCCTCCACTTTTAAGACTTTACACAAAAAAAACTGACCTAATTTCATGCAATTCCTACAAACATTCAAAACGTATTTGGATGGCATGTTGAAGAAAACTGGAGTTTCATCAGCATCACTTATTTGAATAGGTCAATTTTTAGCTTATTTTTAAATCCAATTACATGCACCCCCTCACCACTTACTGATTTCTCCACAAATATTCTTTGGCAGTGTAATACATGACATTACAGATCACATACACCCTGTAAATTTCAATCTTTTATCTCTTACTAATTACTTGCTATTTTAATTAATTGTACAGACAAGGTGAAAACATAAGTGCGTTTATAAAAAAAAAAACATGCTAAAAATTCAATGTTATTCTAACCCCTTTCTCCTCCAAAGAGAAAATGTTATGATTTTTAGTTAAATAAAAATGGAAGCCCTAATTATCACATCATAGTAGGTAAGGGATACTTTACACATATTTAATGTCATTAGTAAAAATCAACTAATCCTAAGTACTTTAAAAGGTTAAAAATTTACCTCTGGAAGGAGTGGGATGTGGATAAGATTTTTAAAGTACTGAAGTGTACTAGCATTGACGTAGAACTGTCTCAGATCCCGGAATTGTTTAAGAAATCTCTCTCGATGTCCAATTAAGGTATCAGGTGGAAGACCTAGACAGCAGAGAAAAAAAATATTGCTATTACTTAAAGTGTTTCTTAACCCATAAAAATGAATTCATTAACAATAAAATTAAAGGAAAAAAGTAATCAATAAAAGTATTAATAATAAATTGTAGATCAAGGGACATAAATTCATAGCAAAGATTATTGCAGCTACACTCTCAACTAGTTTGTAGTTAGAATTTACCAAGCAGCAGAAGCAGAAGAATAGCGATTTAGTAAATGAGTATAAAATTGTCAGGCTGGAGGAAATTATAGTATGATAGAAGGGCCTGTGAGAAATAATTGCTCTCACTTCATTAAATTCGCCAATTACAAAACTATGTATTTTGCCATAGTGTAATTTATTTTACATTAACACATTAAGTAATGCAACAGGTGCATGATTTTTCAAAAAAATGATGGTAAGTAATAATACCCTTTTCCTCCCCTCCTCCCTCTCCACTACCTCAATCCCTCCCTTTTTTGCCTCTCTTTCCTCACACCCCTCTCTCTCCATCGCTCTCCCTCTTTTTATCCATCTCCCTCTTTATCTCTTTCCTCTCACCCTTTTCTAAATCTATCCCTACCTACCTACCTTCCAGCATTATCTCCCTCCTACCCCACATTCCCTCCCTCTTTCTCTGAATCTATATAGTTGTTTACATAAGCAAAAGAATTCATACTAAATGTCAGTCCCATTATGATTACATAATTTCATGAAAAATCCAACAATGAGGATTGCTATGATGGTAAATGATTTTTTCTTAAAAAATCTGAAATTTTGCTGTTAAAAACGAATTTGTGGACCTTTTCGCTACACATTCAAATATCGATGATAGGAAAAATAAATTTTAGGCATTCTATGGTTCAAGTCCCAAGTTTGTACAATGATTATAAATACTTTTAAAATGGTAATGAAAAAAGGCTTGAACAGTACGTTTCAGCTCTTCCTATGTTATTCAAATGGAGAGAAGAAACATTCCTGGAATCAAACCCATGACGTTGTTGTAGATTTTGTAAAATTTGAAAGAGGTAAGACCAAGTAAATTCTGAAAGTATGATTGAAATTGGTAATAACTTTCTTGGCTCTTAAGCATTTTGATAGATGAATTTGATAGATTTTAAGCAAATAATATAATATACGATAGAGAGCTATCCAAAAGTACTCACTTGCATGCAGCTTAAATAAAATTTTGACACAGTAATCATAAAGTTGGGAAGAATCCTGGATGGATGGAATGAGAGGAGCTAATCTACACTGTCCTGAGCTGGTCATGGAATTAGAACGAGACATATCTAGTGATCCAAAAACTGAAATATAAATATAGAAAAAGTGTTAATAGAACATTATGAAGACCTCATTCATATATATATATATATATATATATATATATATATATATATATATATAATTTTTACTATTTTAAATATGCATAAGAGTATTTAATTTATATGTTGCACATAAGACTTACTTGCTGCTTGCAATGCCAGTAGTTCATCCATGTAATCAAACATCTCCACAGACATTTGGAAACTGAAAGGGAAACACTTTGAATTCATAAATTATACATGGCAAATTTTCAGTCCTTATTTTTGCTTTATGATAACTTTCTTATTCTGATTGCTAATCTATTGCTAAAACTGATTTACGTATGTGTTAACAAATCATATCATGTAGGTATAAGTGACAGCTTACAAGCCCCAACTTCACCAAAATAAAGTAATAAATCAAATATTAAAAAATTGTATTTGCTAAGTGATACTCCAACTATAATTTAATATAACAATAGCCGTCGTCTGTTGGTTGGTTGGTCACTCTATGCAAACGCTAATAACTCGAGAAATAATAATGATAGACTCTCGAAATTTGGTAGGGATGCTTGATTAACACTTACTCAGAGAATGACAAATTTAAATCGCGAAAAAATTCCTTGGTTCGTATCCAAGAGAGGCATTTCTATTTCCCATTACTTAACAGACGACCTTCGGATTTGAACCATTATGAAGAAAAAGTTATATAAAGTTTCTTATTCTGTTCGTCTTTTTTTGCCCACAGTCCGAAATATTCCATGTTAAACGTTTAATTTGTATATTTTGTGGAAATCTCGCCATTTTAACATGATGTTGCTATGTCGACCATTATCATTGTTACACCTCAAATTACTATTATTGTATACATCCTTCTGTGTCCTTCTGGGAATAAGCGTGCCTTGAGTGCTTCAATACGAGAGAGAGAGAGAGGAAGGAAGGGGAGAGATTGGCATGTTTTGTGGAAAATAAGTATATTAACGTAAATATAAAAAAATTTAAGTATCAACAGTGTCATTTTAGAAAAATTGGAAATAAAAAGCATTCTTAAATTAAATTCTTTGTAAACCATACGTGCTTACGAATTTATATTGTTATTCCTCGAATTAATTTCGTAACAATGGCCGAAGTTTGGAAACAAATATAAATTAAAATTCAATTAAAATTAAAAGGACATTTAAAACTGTTAACAGGCAATTTTCGAAGAAACAACAGTGGAACTTTTAATGAATTGATTTGTTTTTATAAAAGGAATTTGGGTGCTTATTTAATACAGAGTAAGTTCTAAGGCTTATAATCCATTTAAATCTAATAACAGTGGCTATTATAGTTTAAAGAAAGAACTTTATTTATTCACTTTACAGAATGAATTAATTTTAGGCTAGCACTGCCTATTATAAAAGGAGTTACTTCGGAATTTACAGTATGTAAAGTGGAAGTTGAACTGAATTGACTCAAGTATATTTCAAAGCAAAAATCAATTTAAAACTATTGAAAGTTGTTGTTTCGGAAACTGAGAAGTCCAGAGTGGTGAGCGGATGCTAAACGATATTAAAGTACATTTTATTCCAAAATCTATTTAAAGCATTATCAGAGGCAATTGAAGATTGAACAAATTTTTTTGTTATCCGAATTCTGCTTATTTCATGAAATTGAAATGCTAAAGCATTAATCCATTAAAATCTGTTAAGAGTGGTTATTTTAGTTGAAAGATATATGGTACTTTTATTCACTTTTCAGAATGAATAAATTCTAGGTTAACATTGCATATTATAAAAGGATTTTCTTTGGAATAAGATGTTTGTTGTGTGGTTATTTTAACTGAATTGAATCAAGTTCTCTTCTAAGTTTGAAATCCATTTAAAACTGGTGAAAGTGGTTGTTTCAGAAAATGAGAAGGCAAGAGTGCAGAGCAGATGATAAACGATATTGAGGTACATTATATTCCAAAATCTATTTAAAGTATTATCAGAGGCAATTGAAGATTGAACTAATTTTTTGGAACCGGAATTCTGCTTATTTAATGAAATTGAAATCCTAACGCTATAATCAATTTAAAACTAATAACAATGGCTATTTTAGTAGAAAGAAAGGTACTATTTTATTCACAAGGAATTTCTGTGACATTTTAGTTAATTAATTAAAACAGACTTATAATATAGAAATATTCGATGGTTAAAACTGCACAATTATATTCTTGCTATTTTTACATGTTGCAATGACGAACATTTAGATTCATTAAACCCGTTGAAATTCAATGGGCACTTATGCTAGTAAACTAATATGCATTGACTATTTGGATGCATTGCAAGAAAAATGGAAAATCTTTTATCCAATAAAATTATATTAAAAAATAATGCTTTTATTTGGAAGTTAATTTACCTGTGTATTTAGGCTGAATTGATATTATCGATATTTCATTCTTGAATAACAAGATTACTTCTCTGGTTCAATTATGACAAGACATGTTATTTCACATAAAATATTTTTAGTCTGGCCTTGGTGGTGTTAGAGTAGCATTCCACACATTCACTGTTTCAGTAACACCAAAAATATAATAAAAAGTCATAGGGCAAATATAAAAAATAGAAAATTCATTGACATTGGAAATAACATGAGCAGTTAGGAAACTCATCTTTTATATATTTAATTTGTTTAAATAATCTGAACTGATTTCAGAATGGACTTCTAAACTGAATTTAAGCGATTCCCTCAAAAAACAACAGATTTAAGGAGACAATTTGTTATTATACTTACTAATTGTTGATGTCATTCTCTCCTATGCTCTCTAGTTCTTCCTTAGTGACTTGAAGATTTCCAGGAAATCTAGGGTTTCTCATGTGAAAATCTAACTTCATGATTAGAAGACGGCAGTAGTGATGGATAAGTTTTCCATAACCCTCTTTGAGGTGGCCCTAAAATGAGCAGAAAAATTATTTTATGTTATAAATACAAATTTTCAATCATATATTATAACTCTATATGGTTTTTCAAAAACATTTTGATATGAAAAATATAAAAAAATCCACAATGGAAGAGAAATTTTAAAAACTGAAGTCTGGAAATATATGGTGATATTTTATGGTGATATTTTATGAAAGAAAAAATAGTGACTATATTTCTATTTTCGTGAAACACCTTGATAATTTTCATCAAAGATATACAATAATTTTTGGAGCAATAATAATCCATCCCCACATAATTATATCATCCCTACTATGATGAAAATCAAAGATCATATGTTCCTGTTTACATTATTATGCATAATTTGTTCAAAGTGATACTTTTAATAGGGCCAAGGTTCATTCAAAGATTGATAACTTACCCACAACTTCCCAATGTCACCAATTTTCCTCTTGTACCTTTGAGAGCTAGGAATTACTTGAGGGTGGCCTTCACGCAAAACCTTGTGTAGTACATGGCAGAACTTCCAGGCTATTATTCTGTTGTCTTCTAGAGGTAATCTCATTACACATGACCAGAAGGTACTGGCTCCCTTCTCTTGAAATGTGCCAATTATGGCACCTGATCACAATACATTAAGAAAAACCCAGGTAACATATGATTTTCAAATTGCTTTGCAATGTTCTTTCACAATGCCAAGAGAGTGGCATACAGAATAGGATGACAAAAATTTTCATTCAATATAATACTGATTTTATTTAAGAGACTAGTCACTTCAACAACCTTTAAAAAATTCCTATCAGACACTAAATGCTAGATCAGTGTTTTTCAACCGGTGTTCCGCATAACAATGGTGTTCTGATAGCATTGCCTAAGTGTTCCGCAAAATATTCCACTGAAAATAATTTTTCTATAAATTTAGATCCTTTAATGAATTTAAAAATAAAAAGTATTTCTATTTTGCTCTCACATCATAACTCCATCTATCGCAGAAGCAGAAAGTACTTCCAGTAAGTGCATAAAATAAAGGTTATATGTAATTATATATAAATGCATATGTATATAAGTGTTCTGCAAATTTTTTCTCATTCCAAAGTGTTCTGCCACTCAGAAAAGGTTGAAAAACACTGTGCTAGATAAATAACCAAATTGTAACAACTAAAATAAAACCTCATTAACACAAACTTCAAGGTCTTTTACAAAATAAAACAACAAAATATAAAACTAGTTCATCTTCTTAATAAAAGTACTTAACATTAACTAGAGCTTTTTCTCTCATTAAAAGTAATGATAATTTAGTGTTTAAAATGTTCATTGTACATTACTAATGCCATGTTCAAATAGTTGAAATATCCTTGGTATAAAAGACTATTTGATATTAATATGGTATTAATGTGCATGCAGTTATTTTAATCATCAGTTATTCACTGTTTTACATCATCCCAAGAATGGGAGGTAATTCCAAATGCAAATTATAATTAAATAATATTTTTTAAATTATTAACTTGACAGCATGATTAAAACTAATCAAAAATTAGACATGGAGATAATGTAGAGCAGGGACGACAAATATGTGGCACGCGTACCAGAAATGGCACGCGAGTGATTTTACTGGGCACCCGTTAGCTTGTATTTTCTGTATAAAATATGAAGTTTCTTAGAGAAGTAAACTAGTGGCACACGAAAAATTCTGATGTTTTGCACTACTTTCTAGGCACACAACTCAAAAATCATTTGCCATCCCTGATGTAGAGGAATCATAGCATGGTAAGACTATAATTAACTTAAGAGATTTTGAATAAAATTTTTATAAACATAAAAAAGGATACTCCTTACATGTTTCTCCTTGACTGGAGTCTCTATTTGGTTTATGGCCTTGCTTATGCTAATACCCTGAAAAATAAAAGAAAAGTGACTTTAGCACATCTAGTTAATGTAATATGATTGAATTAAAAATAACTGATTAAGAAAAAATTCTAGGTATCAGCTCAATGCATTTTGTTCCTAAATTTAAGGATATAATTATTTTTACATCATTTAACTCCGACCAACCATTTTTTTAAAGAAAACCAACACGAAATGTAGAAAATACATTAAAATTTTATTAAAAAATAGTGGAAAATATTAATTATCGAAGATAATTGCAAGGATAATTCCAAGTATAAAGATTATAACAATATTCTGAAAATAGCGAAATTCACAAGGCAAATATTATTTCATATTAAAAAATTATTCAGAATTAATGAATTTAAATTACTAAATTTTGGTTTTCTTTTGAATGAAAATATAACAGCTAACTCTGAAATGAAAAACAATATTAATAACGCACTGTACAAATAAATTACATCGAAAAGTTTCATAAATTTATAAAGGGTCCTCATTTGAAAAAGCTTTGAATTCCATAAAATGCAGCATTTAAATACCACTGATGGGTCTCTCAGACCAATCTTCATTTTCTGGAAGCCAATATAGTTCATGTACTATAAAAAAAATAGTATAGTATGTGGATGGGGCGTACGGATATACGACTGATAACCTGAGCGTACTTCAGTAAAATATGAGAGATGATTATCGGCTAACTAATGGTTCTTTGAAAGATAAAGCACCAATCTTAATTCGACGCAATAAAAACATACGGTTTCTGTCGAAATTTATAATTTAAATCAAAGTTACAGATTGACGTTTTTATAGCTACTTTGAATTAAAATGTCAACAATAACCAACTTATCGAAAAATAAATAACCGATCATTGTCATCGCGTGATTCGGTCCGTCAATATAATTCCTTATATCTCTACTAAAACGACAACATATTTTTGCCCTGTTGCGATGTAATTTTTCAAGTTTTAAAAAAAAATGTTTCACCAGAGCCTACGCCTAGATAGAATGACCTTTGCAACTGCGCAGGTCGCCGCAATTAATGAGGCCATCAAAAACCCTACCAAAAGAAAACATTACGCTTTAAATAATGTAGTGTTTGTTATACACAACTTATATATTTGCAAATAATTACAAGAATACATAGATTGAAAAATATACATTGGATTAATATTTCTATAAAGATTGATTACCTCCCTCAGAGATAAGAGCAATCTCCCCATTACAACCTCCCACTTGTGCCCGCCAATGATAAGACACAGATACGGAAGAAAATTAGGAAATAAAAGCTCTACACCTAGAGCAGATATCTTTCAACAAAATTCGAAGAATCCACGAAAAACTGTCAAAAGATTCAATAAATCTCTTTTTGCTGGGTTAGAAAAATGCGACATGTAACATCAATAGCTAAAATAAATAAATTATACGAAAACATGTTTGAGCGCTTTTCAAAATGTTACCAGTAGCAGTAGCAGAAACTATAAAGTACTTCAAATTAAAGAAATAATTCTCTGAGAGACTAATCGGTAGCAATTACCGAGTAGCATAAACTGAATTAATCATACCACTTTGTAATTGTAACGAACATAAACTAGATTAAAAGGCACCACTCGTTAATGGAGAAAGCCATAAATGGCGAAGCATTGTACATGCAACGGCATATTCAAATTATTGACAGCGCAAAACGAGAATAAAATAATATATGAATTCAATTACAACGCAAGCTCATTTAATAACTTAAATTTGATCCTGAAGCAATTCTGCTTCGTTTATCCTTCAAACACCGCCTCCATGAAAAAAATAAAATCCAAGGCCAAGAATAACTTCTAAACCACGCAAAAGAACCTGCTAAATTTATTTCCTAACACCACATTCGTTAGCGAAATTGTCGAGAAGTTTCGTAAAATACGCCCGCGATCATCGACGAAGGAACGTTAGTCGCACCTCTTAATCAACCCGTGGTAACCCGAGTGAAATATTAACAAGTGAATAGACAGCAAACGGAAAAAGGTTACATCCTCCACCGAACGAAAATCTGACACGACCGGTTGCGTTCGCGTCATGTCACCGCTTACATCACACGAGTGAAAACAAAGCCAAGCAGAAGAAAAGAGAAAGAAAAAAAACCTTCCTAAAACTACCAGATGAGCCATCAAGGTGGAGGAAGGAAGGAAGGAAGTCGTAGCTCTCCCCTCTTACGGCGTCTACAAACGGCATGCCATCTCGACTCGCCCATCCCACTCCTCCCTCACTCATTCCCACACGATCTCAACTCCTCCACCTCCCCCCTCCCTTTCTACCATCTTTCCCTTTCCCTTACACGCATACAGGCAGCCCTTACGTGGAATCCGGCCTCACTAGAAACCCCCTTCTCTACCGCTTTCCTTCACCCCCCTCTCTCCGGGATCCCGCTCGGACTTGTGGATGATGGAGGCTGAGGGATCCAACATCCCGTTCAGTCAGCTGACCCAACAAAGGCATCCACGACGCCCAGCTCTCTCTCTCTCTCTCTCTCCCTCCGCCACCTCCTCCTCCTCCATCCCACTTTCCCTCTCGTCCGCCCTCGTAGCCGAGTTTAAAGCGACCGATGTCCACAACCTCGCTCTCCCTCCCTCTCCTCTCTTCCTCCCCAACTGCTTTCTCCCTCACTCTCTCCATCGTCGCGAGTTGTTCGACTCCGGTCTCTAAAAGGGTAATTATGTTACAACGCGCTCTCCTTTAATCTTCCTGAAGAGATAGGAGAGGTAGGAAAAAGGGTGGAAGGACAAAACAGATAGATTTTCTCTTCAACTTTTGAAAAAAGTGAGGAGTCGAGTATAATTCTGCAGCTTTGGTCCGCAACGGAGCTGCTTAACGTTTCGACCTCTCAGTTATTAAAAGTTGCCGACGAAGATTTTCAGGGTCTAAATCGGGGGTGGTAAAACTTATTACAGAACGGATTACATCATTGCCTGCGTAAAACATCAAACACATCGGACACTACGACGATTCTATCGAATAACAAAGCTAGTTTCTACAGAAATTTCTCCTTCCTAGTCTTAAACTATCTGAGCGGTATAAATTAATTAATTCGCGAATGCATAGGCGACCATTTTATCTGTTGTAATTGCTTTGGTGGGCCGCATTAGAGTTCGCCCCCGAAATTATCAGAGAGACTACGCGGAATCCCATTCGAGATAATCGTTAATAAATAATTTTTTTGTTATGACTTCATTAGAAAAGTTTTGAAGTTTTTTTTTCAGAAATAATTTTTGTTTTATAGTATGAAGCTATCAGTATTAAACTTATCGGTTCGCGTTCACGAGATGGGTTCGCGGGCCGTAGTTTGCCCACTCCTGGTCTAAATGTCCCACAAAATGCTTGCATTTTTCCTGCTTATATTTTTGGCTTCGATTTCGCGAAGACGGACGAGCGAAATATTTCCTCTAAAATTCACATTTTTTCAAACGATTCCCCTCTTTGCAGAATGAGAAATAAGGAAAAAAATCCAGTGATGCAACAAGGATTCGATTATGAAACGCGAAGTCGCATCGACGCTTGCCAAAGACACCTGCAGGTCGCCGGTGGTGTAAAGGCAAAGCGGAACTCCTTGAAGTCTCCACATTTCCTCTGAGTCACGAATCCCGTAGGACACGGAAATCGCATAGGAAAGAAAAATCAGACGTTCAACTAGCCATAACCGCAATTTTGCAACATATTCCGGATTACGTTTTTACCATCGAGTCAGAAGAGCAAAACGGATAACGCTTCGTCTGGGCGAGTTGGCCGACAAAAAAAAAAAAGACACCGCAACACGAATTCCTCGTCGAAAATTTTAACTAGAGGGGGAAATTCTCGACAATCACGTGACGCAACAAAAACGCCGCCCTTTACACGATCCTTCTGCTTCGCTGGGGGAGAGCGAGAACGGCCCCAGGCGAAGATTGTATAGAAGGATAGGATTTTTCCTTTCCATCGCATACGCGACGTGATGCGGCGAGGGCGAGGGGGAAGATGGAGGAGGTTGAGAGGAGGCAGATGGAGAACCGATGATCTCTCCGTTTGGGAGTTGTGAGAGGTGAAAGAGCTTCGGGAGGTCCGATGAGTTTGGATCGGCGCTTAGGGAAGCAAGGGCAGAAAGAGAGAGAGAGAGAGAGAGAGAGAGAAAGCTGGCGGCGACACGCGGGCGAGAGGTCCAAAACGACGAGTATTCTCGTCTCGGGAAAGGCGTGACGTCGAAGGAAGTTCGATGTATGAGACGTTACAACTCGCCAATGGAAGAGAGAGGGGGTTGACCGAGGAATTTTGGCGCCCCGGGCAAGACAGCACTTCAGTGTCCCCTCCGTAAATGCTTGTTGATATATTTTCAAAGTACATGTAAGCATTATTGATAATGAAAAAAATAAATGGATAACATCAAGATTATAGCCTGTTCCGCGATATGAATTGGTATCCAATATTTATCCACTGGCAAGTAATGTATAGATATATGATCGGTATTATGCCCACGAGACTTTGGCGCCCCGGGCAGCCGCTCTGCTCGCCCATACCTCGGGCCGGCCTTGGAGAGGGGATGTTGAATAAGGGCGGAGGTATGAAACAGCGAAGAAACTCGGTTAAGACAATTCCTCTTCTTGATATGAAAAATATCGAAAGAGTGAAACGTGAATCATTATTACGCCCAGCGACGGAAATGGGAGTATACGCTATAAGCGTAGTTCCCGAGTGGATATTTTTAACCAGCCACATGCCGGTTATCTATATCCTATCCCGCTAATCTCCTCCTGATTGCGAAGCACTGAAACCCATCTCTATCCATTATTACGCCCGATTCGTTATGCCTGGTATTTGGCGGCCATTACACAATACGTAATTCGAAGTAACGTGGAAAATTAACCGTCGGCTCAGGTCGTGAAAAAAACGTGCGAGGAAGACGCGGTAATTAAACTTCTCTTCGCTGAAGATTTTCGATCCTGCCAAAATTCCGAGGGTCTCATTTAATGCGGTCGTGCCAGTGGTGCCAGCCATCATCGAGGGCGAATGATAAATTTTTGTTATGGTTTCCAGTTTCACCGAATCTGCTTCGCAATAGCGTGTGTTATAACCGTACGATGGAACGGAAAACATATGGCAAAGATAATGCGCCTCACGACGCGGCTGCGAAATGCCTAAAAACAGACTTGATGGAACGAAATTGGGGACAACACGTTTTACGCGTTGATTTTGAAGCTCATTCCATCAATTAATAACTCAGAATATTGAAAATCTCGAAAAGACAATTAATATTCGACAAATACCGTTAGATGTTATGTTGCATCGTTTTGTTTTAATCGTTACGCGAAAACACTAAAACAATTTAACTCGGCGGTGACGACATTATTTTCCTATTTCCACGAGAGTCCAAGAAGTTAGTCATAATACGCACTTTGTTTATTTTGTATTTTCTGTCGCGTCTGAGTTTCAAATAAAAGGTGGCTATCCGGAAAGCGATCTGCAGCGACCCGAATGAGTTGGCGAGCGATTACACAAACTGCATTCCCTGACCTGCTGAGCGGATCGAAGGTCGAATAAATTAATTAAAAAAAGGTTTTTTTAAAAATAACTTTTATATTATGCACTAAAAAGGAAAAATAAATTTTTATTTATTTATCGATCGTGAGTTCGGCTGGTAAGAAGGAACAAAGTTTACAACAATTTCAGTGGAATAAATTCCTTCTTGCTCAACAATGTTGATTTACTAAACTTTATTTAGAACTTTTGTAAAAGTTATATGGCGCAAGATAATAAAATCTGATTGCGAAGCACTGAAACCCACCTTCATCCATTATTACGCCCGATTCGTTATGCCCGATATTTGCTGGCCATTACACAATACGTAATTCGAAGTAACGGGGAAAATTAACCGTCGGTTCAGGTCGTGAAAAAACCAGAAAAAACCGTGCGAGGAAGACGCGGTAATTAAACTTCTCCTCGCTGAAGATTTTTGATTCTGCATAATTGAAAGTGTAAGTTAAAAGCTCTATAACAACCCGAAACAAACGGCTGAAGACAACCGAATAACTACATTTACGAGTGCCGGTATACTTAATTATACGTAAGAAATCGTTCGTTGCTCTATCCCTTACTGGTTCTCAGTTATTAATTATATTAGAAAAAGTGTGAAACTACGAAATAGTTTACTTTGTAGAAATATAAGATATAATAAACAAACATTTCCTCAATATTTTCATAGTTCAACTGCGCCATCTATCGCCCATCTGAGGAAGCTCAGATTTTTCGGATACCCGCTAGATGCCAGACACAGAGGAAAAGTCAAAATTAGAAGTAATTGTCATTTTAATAGGATATATTACTGATTCTGCGTTATTAAAATAATAAATAATCAATCCCTATCTCATTAGTCGCGTCGGAAGCGTCACCGGATGTATTTGCACCGTTCCCGTGGGCTGCTAGGGTGATACAAGCCTTCATGAAGGGGCCACAAACCGATATATATATATCGAGTGAGGTTAATATAAAAGTTATTAAAAAGACTGGGAATGGCACCGATGAAGGTAAAACAAAACAATCGCGAGCGAAAATATGTACGAAGTAGAGTTTCTACAGAAACCTCATTAAATCGTAAAATTCATCCATCAGACTATATTGCTTAATGGCAATCGAGATGTTAATTATAAAACAAAGCATTTTCGAATAAACAACAGTTGAATGGGTCATTTACTGAGCGAATTTAGCCATCAAATATTTATAATTATACCATCAACTATATTTCCAGTGCCAAAATTGTACATCCTTATACCGTAAGTAGAAATGTATCTCAGTTAAATAACACAATTTTATAAAATCATATGAAAGAAGACTGCCACGAATACACTGCATAATTTTTGTGGACTTTGCCTTGTTTCACTTTTTAAATATCGTTAGAGAAGCATTAAAAGATCTCGCGCATTAATCAGAGAGCTATGGGAATTTCCTATTTTCATCGTATGGTTAGAGAGATGTGATTTAATTAGAGTATATATAATTAGTGGACCAGAAGACGTTTATTGCTGAAAAACGCGTGTTAATTACATAATTAGCGGATTCTTTCTTAAATAGAAAAGTTACCGAAAGAAAAATATGAGTTCGTCATGCAACGGATCTTATATATTTTTCCAGAAAAATTAAGCCATTAAATGTAAATTGGCAGTAGCTCTTGACACATATAAGTAAAAAAATTATAAACGGAAGATATGCTGAAAGGCTCCAGTTCACAACAGCAAAATTGACGTCTATGATGAAGTACAAAAGCAAAACAAAACAAACTGTTTATTTCCATACGAGAGATATCAATTATTAGATTTATCAATTCAGCGTCCTAAAACCGACTCATGTGATTTATATTACCTATAAATCAAAAGATAAACAACAGCGGCAATTTCGATTACCATTCGATATCAATCACATAAATACGTTCCGAAGCTTATCGTGCGCCGCGTTTCGATGGGAAGCAAGTTTCTACCATTGATTAAACCGTAAATTAAAAAACAATAAGTATGGTAGTTTTGCTTCGCATTGTCTCTCTATAATCTTACGGATAAAAATGATATGTCCCGTCTCAATTCAGTTGCAGACACTAACAAATATAAAATGCATGCACTCGAAAGTTTATTAGTCTACATATAACGACAAAACAAGATAAAATTAAATAATTACCGGAAATCTACAGAGAAAATTTATTCTTTAAGATTGGTATAAAAATAGAGTCCGAAATCCAAGAACAAATTTTTTTGACTAAATGGCTTTTTTAAATTTTAATCTTATCCGTTATTTTTCATTCGCGACATTTAAACCTGCATCTCCGGCATTTTAAATATTATACTCTCCTTTTTCCTTAAAAAAATGAAATGCTACACTCCGACGCCACGGCCATTAAGAACAGCTTTTAAAACTCTACCCTCAGGAAAACACTAGAGACCATATCCTTCTCCAACTCCCTCTGCCCGTGAGCTGAAGAGTCCGAAAACTAATTTACCCCAAAAAGCCTTCACGAGGAGATAAACGATGAAAAAGAGAAAAAGGTTGAAAGGGGGAAGAGAAAGGATTTTTTATCGCATGCGCGAGTCACGTAGATGATAGCCCACCCCGTTTGAGGTGAACGGCACACGAGCGCGAGCGAGGCTCGAAAACACGCAAGAGAAAACCCTTTTCGAGAGTTGATAAAAGGAAAGCATAAAGGATACGATCTATACGAAGAGGAAATGCGACGAGATTTCGGAAAATAATAGAGAGGAAGAGACAAACGAGATGAAAATAGAGAGAAGTGGAGGTAAGAGCCAGAGAGAGAAGGGTGACGGTACAGAGGGGGTAACAGGGTAGAGAGAGAGAGTGTGTGTGTGTGTAACGATGGGTGTAGTGCAAGGTTCACAAGCTCAAATTGCATGTGGACCGAAGAGCTGATTTTGATTTATAAGGCGTAGACGTATGCCACGATAACGAGCGTATATATTCCGTTTAAAAGTTACGACATTGTATATATTTCAGCATAAGACTTTAACTACCATACGATTCCTGACCATTAAACATACTTATGGTGCCTCGGATCCATATGTCACCACACGCTGTTTGGTCCTTGTCATTTTCAAAGGGCCACAATTTCCTCCGGTAACTGCTCTCTCGCTGGAATCTGTGTGAACACTCATTCTTTGCGGATTATAATCCCTTCTTTGCGAGTTTCGACCAAATCGCCATACCTTGATGGTGTCTTTCAGTGACGGATGGTACATACTAATGTTAATTGGATTATTCAACATAAATAATTGTAATAAAAAATGTATAATACAAAATTAAAAACAATTTCATTCGACAAAAGCCTCCTAAGTAGGTATACTTTATTTCAACGTTTAACATAATTTTTCCTTTCTAATAAATAGATATAGTGCTTTATGGAAAATTTACTTAAACGAAACTCTGCAATGCCTAAGAATTTTCGCACTGAATACGTTTTAAAATTTGAGTTATTAACACGAAAGATATATTTATTACTTTAATATTTTATTGCCAATTAAACTGGAATAATTTCGATAAAATACTTCGAAGAACAATAGTAGACTAGATTGGATTGGTTGGGAATTTATAATTAATTAATAGGTTAAAATAAATCGAAATATATGGTAAAGATATGACCGGACGAGGTAAAAGCTTGAGATGGAATGACAGAAAATGAATAACGTTTCACTAGATAAAGGGATAAGATGTGAGGAGAAGAAATAACAAAGAGTGATGCAGCGGCTGAGAGCAGAAATGCGCGCGTGTGGTGGCATCCCTCTACCGTGGCATCCCTCTACCGTGGCATCCTCTTCCGCTCTCCCACTCCTCCAATTTGCGGCACTTTTGTCTCCCTCTTCCGCTTGGTCCAGACGGATGGGGTTGTGGGAGGGCGGAGGGAAGCATAGGCAATAAGGAGAATGAGAAATGGAGGGTGCGAGAGAGCGGAAGCGTCACATCCTGTAACGTTCCTGATGGTAAGGAGGGAGAGTTAGACTGCATAGAAAACCTAACGCCCGGGCCAATACAGAGATGGATATGGTGATGATTTGTTTCACGGTGAGTAAACATCTATTCAATGAACTCGTAAATGAGACGGACGGATACATACTTTTGGGTCTCACATCGCATATAGGCTTAGTAAATTCTAAATGAAAAGAGAAACGTTGGCACTCGGTGAATTTTTAAAGATAAATTGGCCACTTTCAATGAACGTAGATAGAATTGACAAATATCAATCTTTCTATATGAAATCCCAATGGAAAAAGGACACGTCATGAGGAGAACTGCACTAGCCCAATAACTACTTGAATACTACGCCTAACAAAAATTATGACAAATACTCAAGGAAGCCTTAAGTCCTTCGCTGACAATGTGATAATTTCTTATGACCCTGGAGATGAATGCTCATATCAGCATCCCGCTTTCCAAGTGCATCTTTGTCGTAGGATCGGAGAAAAACGAATGTAATTCATTATCGGTGACCGTGAAAAAGCAATAAATCCCAGTACCACATTTACCGTCGTACTCCCCACTCTCTCGTCCTGCAATAATTAATCGCGGCTATGGGTAACCACGAAACAACGCTCACGATTCCTGTTGGGGACACGGTATTAAACTAAACCACAAGATGTTATTGACATCGATCGTATAGAATCCAACAGTGGATGGAAAACCGCACCGCAAGCTTTACTTGATTCAAATTTCTCAGAATTTTTATTTACGCGTTACTTACTCAACGAAGAAACAAGAAAATATTAAATTTTATAAATGTTGCGATAGAAAATTGATCAGAGGATTAGCAGTAACAACAATTTACTACTTAAACGCAATTTTTTTAAAGAGAAAATGAAGCATGTTTGACCATCTTCCCGTCCGTGATGAAGAGAATCTTAAATTAAAATCCAATTCAAAATTTGTAGAGACCTCTAGAATCGTACTTGATATGCAGAATCGAACACCGCCACGTTAAAATATTAAGCAGGCATTTTTCATCGCTTCGAACTTCCAGAATACTTAAGGAACTCATTACTTCTTTCCGCCAACCACATAAAATGTCTGAAGCGGCCGACCGAGACGACGAATCCGTACCTCATACGAGACGCGTAAGCGTGCACGAAAAGAAACGGCAACCGGAAGCAAAAAGAAAAGGCAAGGAGTGAGAGAGAGAGAGAGAGGGAGAGAAGATAAAACAGGGAGCAGAAAAGAAAGAAGAGAGAAGATACGAAAATTACAAGAACGGTGGGGTAAGAACGGCTGAGGAAATATGGGCAGGACGAGAAAAAACAACAGAGAATGATGTATAGAACAGGGCCGACAGGGGGAAAAAAGAGGTAAATTGAGGAAGAGGGACATTTAAGGAGGCGCGGCTATATTTCTGAGGCTGAACGATCCGTAAAGCTCGATTATTCTCCTTTCCTTATTACTTCGATATGATTGGGCATTATCCCTCTCTTTCATGTGTGTGTGTGTGTGTGTGTATTATATTTATTTATTTATATATACGAGTAGTAAGGATGAGAGGAAGCAGAGACGTACCTTGACGATATGGCGCCTATGGCAAAATTTTAGGAGACACCTTTGTTATGAATGATATAATTTTTTCTGCGTTTTAATAAAGGGTGATTGCGTGTTTATAATACACAAATCAACGTTTGAGAAATAAAATTATACTCATTTATGGGAAAAAGTAACTTTTCGCACTGTTTTCGGTAACGACTTGCGCATTTTGCAAGCGGCGCCTGTGGCAAATGCCAGCTTCGCCATACCCTAGTTACGGCACTGATTGTGAGAGGAAGTAAGAGGAAGATACACTGTACACAAGAGCTGTTTACAAGTAAAAGGGTGAAAAGTAAGCCGAGGCAAGTTGAAGGTGATGGGCCCAGCTCTCTCTTCCTCTCAGTTCCCAGTGCACGTGCCATCTCTCCAAGCCTTCTTCCTTCTCTTGACCTACGTTTCCTCCACGAGCACATTCAAAAGAAAGGAGAAAATCCTTCTTCTCCGAGTGAAGCTATTTAACTGAAAATCAGAGATGGACTCCGGGGTTAATGGAAAATTCCAGTGAGGCACACAGAAGATGAAAAGGTAATTTTCGGAATAAAAGGACGGGTTCGGAAATTAATTGTCGAGTTAAGCTTATAGCCTGCATAAAATTTAACGCCGAATTCCGCCGCTTTTTTTGTATCCGCGTATAATTTATTCAGCTTCTATTTGTAAGTACTTGCATAGAAGATTTGAATAAAAGGAAAAATGCTACGTGCAAGTCGTTCGGCCTCAGTGAGGGTTTACAAATCAAAAAAAATCACGCGAAGGACAAGTACAGAGTGTGGAGCGAATTCCTCGAAATTAGTAACGCTTGCAAAAAAATAGCGAATATAACATTTCTTGTTTCAAAATTCCGGAAAGGAAAACTGAGTTCTAACTAATTTACGACCGCTCTAGCACGGAAGGAACGCATTCTGGAACAGAAATACTTTTTCCTCGAGGAAGAAAAAATGGCTGATTTCACCATAACGAGTCTCCGGTTAAGTAATAAGAGAAGATATTGGTAGACATAAAAATCCCCCGCTCATAGGCTCACTTGGGATGTTAAAACCAATCAGTTGAGTGCTTCGGAGGATATGAAAAGCTAGAAAGATAATGATTTTTAACTTAATGGAAGATCGAGGTTTTAGAGTACCATAGCAAGAACTATTCAAACTATTTTCAAATCAATCACTGAAAATGAGAGACAAATACATGGGAGCAAAATAAAGTACATTTTAAGATAAAAGTGCACAAATAATCAGCACGGGAATGTCATATAAACCTTGGAACTATCGGGAAGTAACTGGCGTAAGAATCCCAACTCTTGAAACTGAACAGAAAACTGTAATATTTTAAGTGTGCGATTAGGTTTAAAGCAGAGGAAGTAACCGAATTTATGCTTGGAAACCGCCTCCCACAAAAACAATATTGCTTAAGCCCTCGTGGCTTTTTCCACCCATTGTCTCTGAGTCGCTTTCCGTTGGCAGTAATATTTAAACTTGCGACATCGAAAATAAGATAAAAATACCAACTAGTACACGAATAACAATTTTCCACGAATAAACCATAAAAGTCCATTCGAAAACTCAAGTATCCAACTAACAAGGGATAAGATTTCGCGATGTTTTTAAAATATATAATGTCGATGGACGATTTAGAATACATATTAAACACTGATTCGGCTTGAATCTCTTTTGATCAAATAAATTAATAACGAAGCATGTAAAAATATGCAAGCGGTGCAAGAATCACAAAGCAAATTACATCAGGCGCTTTTCTTTTTTTTCACAAAAAGTATCCTAAATAAATATTGTGTCGCGCCAAAAGGCAACAAATATTTAAGAATGAAAAATTCGATATTTAAAAATAAACTTCCGCGGAATCGAACCCGGTACTACTTCTGATATCCGTTGCGCTATATATTCACCAGTAACTAATCCTGGATCCATCAAATTCTTGTCTAGCTTTCATAGGGACAGATCTATCCCGAAAATTTGATCTCTCCAGGTTGCAGGATTCCGGACAAACCGAATACAGAAAAGATTTTTTTGGAAAAAAAATCCAATAACTATTATTATAGATATAGAATTCCGCTATCAATTTAACTTTAATGCGAGCCTATATATAATGACGATCTCAGATATCAAGACAACGCATCGGAGGAGAAAAGAGAGAATGAAAGCACGCCAAGTAACCACAAATTAAATCATACCCAGAATATTAATGAAGTCATGTTGATTAGAGCTCCATGTCGCGACGTTCTAAACGAGGAGACAAAAACCAGAGAGATAGAGAGAGAGAGATGGATCGGCGAATTGCCTCGTCCTTTTATGGCGAGGAAGCTATAGAGATAGAACATCTCAAGGTCAATTGGCCCGGTGACCCTCAACCATGCGCCCGTTCTGGGGGCACGCTGCGCCAAGTGTTGTGCCGTAATAAGAGGTATGTGAGCACGCTCGAATCTAGAGATAAACGTTTCCATGCGGGGGTTGGCGTACGCGGAAATCCAATCCAACGTAACCGTATCGGTCAAAATAATCGGGAAAATTTACTAAATGGTCATCAACGGTTCTGCCGCAGCCTTAGCAACGAGGGGATTTAGTTTTCATTTTAGTTTCTCCCATCACACCGCTACGACGTCGACCTCTCTTAAGTAACCGCAGAGTAAAAACAGCAAGTTTTAATTTAAAAAACAAACAAACCCTACATATAATCCCGGCCAAGAATGACACGAGACCGGAGGGCTCGAGGGAGAGCGTGTCGACAGAAAAGACAATGACCGAGAAAGGAGCGCGCGAGAAGTTGGTCGAGACGTTGGAGACGGTTCGGAAGCACCTCATTCCAACTCCACCTTCCACGACGGTGCGACGGCACATGCGGAAAGGGGCGGCGCTTTAAAGGGAGAGGAGGAAAATTGTTGACACCGCAAAGACAAGGGTGGAAACGGAGCGATGTTTTCGGGAAGGAGAGCAGGCGGGCTGAAAGAAAGGAAGAGGAGGGAAAAGGGAAGGACGCGTAAACTTGAAGCACGGAGGAGGGATGGGCAGGGAGGTGTTGATGCGGCCGTGAAGGGTTCCTACGATGAAGAGGAGCGGCGGCGGGGGCGTGTAACTGAGGCAGTAGCTGGGTGGGAGGAGGGCGAATCTTGGCTTGGGTGAGAACGGGGCGACATCCTGTCCCGGGTGTGGCGAAGAGGAGCGAGTAGGAGGAAGAGGAGGGAAAAGGCTGGGGCCAACCGTGCCCCCGCCAAGGGCGATCAGGGCGGAAGGAGTCACTTGGGGCAGGGCGGGAGGAGCGGAGGCAGGCGGCGAAGGGTGAGAGGGGAAGACAGAGAAGGGACCCAGGAGAAATGTAGCGAGGGAAGAGCAGAGTGGATATCCGGGCGCTCTCCTAAGAGAAGCGCGGGAGGAGATAAGAGACCCCTACAATTTATCGGTTCATTTCCAGAAAACGAGGGACTAGAGGGGGCATGATTTAAGGAGGAAATCGAGAGAGGGAGAGAGAGGAAATCGGACGGAAGGGAGGAAGAAAATGGGGGTTGGAAGGGAAGAGAGGGAGCGCCTACAAGAGGTGACTGATTGGTCCGTTCAACAACCAAGCGAGGTCTTAAAAGTTAGGGATATAATGAGGGAGTTGCAAGTAGAAGGAGATCTCTAAAGGAGAACCTCGCTTCAAACTTGAACCAATTACGAAGGGGACGAGGGAATGACGGTGGGGAAGAGAAAGGAAGAGGGAACACAATCACAAGGATGAAAGAGAGAGGCGATCATTGCCTCCGATTCTCCGCGATGACTGCAGTTATATAAAGCCATCGAGTGGTTCAAAAGAACTATGCCCACCAATATCGCCACGTCTGTGAAAATATCTCTCGTTATAGAAACTTCCTGGCACTTTCTTTACAGAGAGGGGGATTTCTTTTTACGGTATTGAATTCTTAGTCGGCTTCTATCGAATTCTTCGACTTGATTACAGCCCTAACTACATGGACGCGTGAAAAATACTGGGTTATTAATAGTAGTCAAAGATTATTAGGATTATCGTTTATCGAACGATACCCAACAACATGCAGTCTGTTAACTTGCGATATAAATTAAAGATTAACTTCTAATCGGATCTTTTTTCCTAATCCATACATAATTCGATACACAAAAATGAATTTCGATCGCTCCGCTGAAGCCATGAGAGATAGCGATGTAAAATATGATAAAGCAGGCACAAAGATGAGTTTAAATTGTTACAGAACTTGGTTGACGCTGTAATACGGAGAAAGAAGTCATCGATAATATATGCGATATAACAGGACAGCGGCTGGAAAATGCCGAAATATCAAACGGTCAACGGCAAGAAACATTACGTACGTACGTGACTCGGTTTTGGAGGGCCGAAACGTATAAAACGAAAAAAAGAGAAATACTAGGAACCTTCACAACCCTCAATCAAACTGACGCAATGTCATCAAATTAAAACTCTCATGAACGTGGGTATCACTTTAAAGCACCAAGTTTTTCCTCCAACCAACACATGGCAATGAGGGTTTTTTCTTTCGTTTTAACCTATATATGTTGATATAGTAATGTTTCTACACTCACGTGACTGGGCGTGGATAAATATTTTTCCATGGATATATTGTTTTTGCTTCTATATAAAAGATTAAAAGAATTCAACATGTTGGTGGTTGAATATTAAAGGCTGTTTAGAAAATTTAAGCTCCTTTGATGTGCCGAATGAAAAATGCATGTAATGGTAATGAATGTTAGGTTAATCATGCTTATGTGTCTTTATTAATGTTACTGTAATAAAGAACATCAATAAAGCAGTATACGTGAGATCAATTGCCATACAACTGGCTAGAAGCTTTACAATTAGAAATGTTTATGAATATTAGCAGAGATATAGGGGGCATAAACATATTATGGTTAGGATCTTTCAGAATGTGACTCCACTGTTCAATTTGCAAATAACACCACAACAGATTATTAATATGAGGGCAAAGAAAACGTAGGTGAAGCAGACTGCTCAACACTGACTTATTCAGAACATTAACCTGCTTCTATACTGATGAATACTTTCGTTGCAGTCATTGTTAAAGTGATAAAAATATGATCGGTATGGATTCATGGCGAGAACAATGATTTGTCTTAAGATTTTTACGGCGTTTCGGATGGAGGAAGAGTATTTTATAACAAAGGGGACACAAAATACGGCCATACATTTAAAAAATAACATATTTACGTCGAACAATAAACATTGACATCTGTCGTTATTATTTGAATACTAACTCAAACGGTATAACTTCTTATCTTCACACATTTTACTTTTTTAATATTAACATAGTGCTAGCAAAATTTTACATAAATGTATCACTCATATTGTCGGGAGAGTGGTTTACCAATAAAATCGTACATTTCTGTAAATTCCTTATTCATGAGAGGGCCAAAACTACGGAGATTTTTTTTCGAAACTGACGATTTATTTATGTTAGAGCAGGGATGGCAAATACGTGGCACGCGTGCCAGAAATGGCAAGCAAGCGATTTTACTTGGCACGCGTAAGCTTGTATTTTCTGTATAAAATATGCAGTTTCTTAGAGAAGGAATAAATTGGTGGCACACGAATAAAAATTCTGATGGTTCACGTTACTTCCTTGGCACGCGACTCAAAAATCATTTGCCATCCCTGTGTTAGAGATTTCCAAAGAAAGTGGATATTTACGACAACCGCCCCCCTGGTACATACGAGTCAGATATCGATGTTCATTTTTTTCGTCTTTACCAGTCTCCCTAGCCTTTAATGAAGTGACGCTTCCGCATTTCTGCTACCAGACGAAAAAAAAAATAACGCGAAGAATAAATAACCTTTATCATCTCGACTGTTATCAAGGGCGTACCATTAATCATCCTTGGCTGTACATGACACAAAAAACTCCTTTCTCTCTCCTCAAGATTCGGGTGGATAAAATTACGAGGAACAAAGTGAGACAAGGCCATGCAGAAATGATACGAGAAGTTCCATCCTCTCTCGGGGAAGGGGTTTCTTATCTACCAGTAGGAAGAGGAGGACGCAATTGAGTAAGACGGAAGCAAGCGTACAGAACGTTGGGAATTGAAGAGAGAGGGAGGGAGAGGCGGTTGTCGCTGGGCGAGAAGGGAGAGGAAGGAAGGAGTAGGAAGACGTGAATCTTCCCGAGGGACACAAAAGATCCACACCATTGGAGAAGGGAAGAATTTGAACGCGATGGGGGAAGGGAGATTGGTGAGTGGGGGAAGGGTGGGAGGAGGCAATGGAAAGGGGTGGGAGGAGGCAATAGAGGGAGAGGGAGGCGGCAAGGAAGGGGAAGGGGAGAAGGCAATGGATAGATAAAAAAGAGGGGGATGGTTCTGGCATGGGTTCACGTGCAGAGGGGGATCAAAAGAGTAGGGCCACGGCACAAGCCTTCTCCGAGCGGTAGCCGACCCCCAATGAGGATATCCTATGACGAGATGCTCAATTAAGGCCCTTTTTCGCTCGGGGAACTCGCCACCAGCGTGTAGCACGCGGGTCCCAAAGCGGTTTCGAATCACGACGAAAAAAAGGGGCGACGTGACGAGTCCGCCGGAGACCACGAGCGCGACGCCTCTCTTTGAGTGGATTACGAGGATCTGTCACGAATCGGATGAAGAGAGAGAAACATCTTCTCACGATTCGTAACATCAACATTTCCGTTTGAGTGCGATAACACGCTACATTTAAGTTTTAATAAATAACTCTAGGAAACCCGAGAGGATGGATGCAGTGAATGATAAAATCGAAAGATGTCAAGAAAACGAACGGGAGGATAAAGAATGAGGGCAATGATAAGAAGACATACTGCGGTGCATAAAAACGACAACTTCTCAAAAAGAAAGTTGTTTACGAGATGTTTCCCCTCGCCGTCTACGAAGCAGTCGTTCGTATGTCATCTAAATTACGAGGCTAATTCGAGAGGATAGCGCGATAAGCCGAGTCGACAAATTTTTTTATAGCGTCACTTCCTCCTCGGACCATGTAGTTTTTATCTCGAGGAGTATTGTTCACAAATGCAAGAATATGGCTAAGATTTATAGGCTACACGCTGCCGCCGAGTTAGATTTTCGCACAGAAGATGGAAAACCTGGGAGTTTTATTCTAGCATAGGTTGCATTATGAAATGTAACTTTCCATCGCAACAACCTTTACCACTAGTACTATTAAGTTTTAAAAGGCATTCGTGAAAACTTAAATAAGCATCGTTACACTTAACGCATGAACCGAAGAACAATTACTTCGTGAGGGCAGGGATTCCCTAACTACGAGGCGTGACCTATCGACGCGACAGGTTTTTTTAAAGCTGGATCTCAACAAGGCAATGAATATTTAATACTTTCATTTTTCTAATTTTAAAATTGCTATAATTCAATTTTTTTTAAATTGTGTTAAGATAATTAAGATTTTCAAAACTTTTAGATCATCTTCGGCTAACGCAGCACGAAACTATGAAATTTAGGAATAAAGGATTGGAGAGCATAGAGAGGTCACAAGAGGTCGTGCTGCTTTAAGGGGGGATGGCGCTTGAAAAATGCCAGTGAAGTGATGCGTTAAGGAATTCAAACTAGTTCACTTTCAAAGAGAATTTAAACGTGAAAGTTGGTTTAAAATTCCGCAGACTAACCGAAAAAGTTCTCGCTCCGGAGATAACCTAATTTTTTTTTACGTACACTTTGATATTGGAAAACTTTAAATCACAATTATTCGATTGATCGGCCGATTGCCGAGAATTTGAGTTAAGCTTACAAAACTATCTCGCAGCGGTATGGCAGTGTGACTAAGCAGGAAATCCCCACAACAGGAAGCCGGCGTTTCCCTCAGCAAAGAAGTCGATTGCACTACTGAAAAATCAAATCCCACCGTATAAGGGATATTTGGCGAGAGAGAAAGAGGGATGGAATGATGCGGATCGTTTCAAATTGGGTCACGCTTTTTCGTTATACATAACCAAGCAAATATATTCCGACCTCGATAAAAGTTGCTTTAATGGCTAGGATCCCAAATGTGGAACACTCCTTCGCGAATCTACTGCTCGGATAAACTATCGCCAAAGTTTGGCAAAATGAAAATGAATGTCATTTATATGAGCGCTCTTTGAAACAAGAAACATCAACTCTCCTACGAAATATTACGAAAAAACCAACTTTCCGAATAAAAAAATATTTTTACCACAATACCAGGCTATGAGGGCTGAGCCTAAAGGGACCCGAAATACATTTATAGTATAAAAATCGATACAAGGAAATGAAATTACGCATCGTGCCAAGTCACTTAAATGCTAAAAACGCTCAATATTTCGCTAAAACCCGTCACATTCGATCGTAAAATATCTAAACGAACTCGGAGGATTTTTTTACGGCGGTTGATGACTCCCGACGGATCGAAAAATCGCGTTACGAGCGAACAGTCAGCAGCCAAGTGTGAAGGACTGAAGGAAAGAGGGAGGAAGAACATACTGTAGACAAGGACAGGCGCCGCCAAAAGCTCTTAGACATTCCACCCGACGCGCTCGCGTACGAAGGAGCGATGTTTGCTTAGCGGTGTACCGATGAGGATAAGAGGTCAACGTTTTATTTCCTCGTACGGCGAGAGGGCTGTAGACAAAGGCGATGACGCGAGGTATAAGAGAAGAGAGAAGGGCAAAGGAGGAGGTAGACGAGCGGGAGGATAGATGGATGAATGCGTAAAGGAAACCTTCAAAAAAATTTCTCCATCCACAGAAGGGGATGCGATCGGGTCCTCTTTTTCTCCATACGCCCTCCCCCATCCTTCCTTCACCTCAAAAAAAAAAAATAACACCGTGCGCATCAAATTGCCTTTTCCCTTTGCCGCGATAGAAAGAGGGGGAGAGCGAAGGGATGAATGCACACTTCAAAGAGGCGGCGAATGGAAGGGAGAGAGGAAAAAACTCAAAGGCATAGAGAGGAAGAAGCTGGTCCCACGAAGGCTACACGGGAGCATCACGTTTCGAAGGATACAGGAGGCAAGGTGTGCGGAAGAGATGTGAGGAAAGGTGAACGAAGGACGGAATGGGAGGATGAAAAGAGATAAAAGGGATAGACGCGAGAGAAGACAGTAAGGTGGGGTTCAGAGTGTGTGAGATGTAGGGAAAGGAGGATCAAGGTGCGCAGCTTAGCAAAAGAGGGTGTAATAAGAAAACAAATACATTTACCGATAAACATTTACGCGAAATAATAATGTCTCATAATAATAAATACACAGAATATATTATACACTGGTTTTTGCAAAATATTTCTATAATGCCGTATAAAAAGATGAATTGAGATAATACTTAACAAATATTTATTATCTTCTTTAGGAGGGTAATTACCCCATTAACCCCGTTTTCATCCGCCGTTGGATGGAGGAGAGGACGAGGAAGAAAGATTAAAAGAGAAGCGGATAGAGAAAAGAGGAAGAGAGAGATCGACTACATTTCTTTATTTTTCTCTCTCTCTCTGACAGAGCTTCGCTTTTAGACGACACCCTCGAAAATGCACAGCAGTGAGGCACGGAATATGTGACGTGACTAGACTTCCACAGGACGACGCGACCGCGAATCAGAGAGTTGCGAGAGCTTTAAACCGCGAAATTTGCCAACGACTGTCTCCCCAAGATACGACTGCTTTGCTCAGACCCCTATTCCCTCTCCACCAGTCGGAATATCCCTCTCGTATCTCAGCCACCATTCTATCACCCGCTTATAATGCAAAAAAAAAACGTGAATTAAAGAGACTGAGGAAATTATTCACAGTTGATGGCTATCTTCATCGAACCTACAAATGATGCGGGTGAAAATAACTACTTAATGGAGGCTAGATCACGATATGAGCTATTATGAAACTAAATACGTCTTTTCGATCGCAATGTAAGTTGAATCTCGAGGTTTTTTTTCCACGAAAGGACAAATCAATACAGAAATTAATTATAATAAATATATGTAATTAGAATTTCGAAACAAAACAGATCAACTCTGAAGGCAAACTATGATTTATCCTATTTTATAGATTCTGATTTAGCAGTAACGGAACTGAAAATTAATAGGGTATTCCAGCACTCAAGAGTTTAGTCATTTTCGGATTTTTAACAATTACAGCGTTTCATGTCATAAAATAAAAAAGTTAAGGATAGGATGTGGCATGGCATGAGTTCACACGTCTTTAAAAAATATCAATTTCGAAATTATGTCAAATCTGTTCAGTAATACAGAATTCCATTCGCTTATTACAGAATTCCAACTAATAATTTGATAACATCTTGATCCTTGAGAACATGATTTTACAAATGCTTCAATTTATACTCTAATTGGAAAAAAATAAAAAAATACGTCACAAAAACCACAAACTATCAATAAATATAGGCCAACTACTTTTACTATGTTATTTAAAGTTATAGAGAAAAGAATATGAGGACATCTGAGGAATCCAATTTGTGCGTAAAACTTAAAGTTCACATTTCCACAACTTCCAGGCTCTAATTTCATTATCATAAAATCGATTCGACGCCAAATATATCGCGGAACTACCACGGGAAAGTTATTTTCAATCACGCAATCCGATTTGCTGTCGAATCTGGAAGAGGGAGAAAATGTTTCCACCGGAGAGAAAGGTGGTATTTTCGATAATTTTCGTGAAAAACATTGACTAAGTTAACCAGCGTTAAAAGTATATGTGCAACGATGTCAACATTCCCGATTCCAAAATTCTATGAGACAACGTGTCAAAAAGTAAAATATCCAAGCTCGTGCGACAAACACGTACGAGAAAGCTTAAAACGCATTCCACCGAAAATTACTCTTAAACAAAGCTAATCAAGCACTTGACTCATTCCGTTGGGTTTTATATAATAACCTTCAATGAAATTACCCGATTTTCCAGAGATTTCTCGGAATTAATTTCGAGGGAGCATCCACTCCAATTTGTAAGGCCACCGCAAACGTCAAACAGGATATTTTTTTCGGATACGGCGGAAAAAAGCACTGAAGTAGAAAATGTAAAAATATTAAAACACTGAAACCAGGCACGATTTCAACGCGATCATTTGAGAAGGATACAACATTTTGCGACGGAAGCATGACTACGATATATTTCTACAGCTTATTTTTCAAATTCAACCTCCATGAGACGAGGGAGGTTGACATCTCGAGCATCTCAAAAAAAAAAAAAACTTTGGGCCAAGCATGAGAAAGAATAGAGGGCAATGCGAAAAAACAGAAAAATATTAACAGAATAGGTGGAGAAAGGGGCAGAAGTAATTCAAGAAATAAATATGGGAAAAACGGAAAGTTAAATCGTGAACTTACAGACTGAAACCAAACAGTAGGTGGAATATCCTTTTTCGATACAATGATCAATGAATCACTCAGAGAATGGCTAATACGGAGGCGGTTTTCATTAACCGTTTTATGGCTGCAAGACGTGATTCGATCTTCTACTTCATTGCTTATCTTTACGATCGTCTCAAGATCCAGCAGAACAAAAAAAACATCAAAAAGAAAAAAATCTTTCGAGGAGTTTCTATTAACTCGCGATAAAATGTAACAACCGCCTAAACTTTTACCATTTTAGCATTTCGTTCCCTGTAGTTTTTTTTATTAAGTTCAGCGAATTATTCATTCGAGAATTTACATTTTCTTTACGAATTTTTCGGTCCAGTGCTCAGGCAGAGACTCGTAATTTGGAATTAAAAACTAATCCAATGGACAAAGGGAGCGGAAGAGAGCGAGAAAATGCATGAGAAATAAAGAAAGCGTGAGGGAGAGAGGGATCCTAAGAGACGGAGAGAAAAAGAGGGACAGAGTAAGAGGAAGTGTTAGTGAGGGAGAGTTACAACGATGTAAATGGGTAAAAGGATACGTACGCGAGGGAAGGGAGAGGAAGCTTAAAAAGGAAAGCGAATTAATAACGGTAAGTACGAGGGAATGGAGGACGGGATAAAAAAAATGGGAAGACAATGACGGAGGCAGCGGATGTAGTGCGCACAGCCTGTTTCACAGATTCATCGAGATTACTTTTAGAAAAAAAAAGTCGATCAGGACCAATTCACCTTCCCTTCCCTTTAGGAAACCCCTCGCAGAATCCGAGTCTTATACCGAGGTTGCGTTCAAGCGCTCCTAAATGCGAAAAAAAGGGAAGGGAAAGGGAAAGAGAGAGAGAGGAAAAGGGAAGGAGAACACGTCTACTCATTCAAACCTTTCATCTACGCGCCGAGCGTAAGGGAGACGACGGACGGATGGTATAAGCCTTTCTTAGGGGGAGACGAAAAATCCTGACGAGCTGCGCGCCTCCCCCAAACCCCTTTCTCCTCTTTCCCGTATTCCTCGACTGAGGATGGAGGGAAGGGACGGAAGCAGAGTCGACGCTGGCTTAAGAGAGAGGGGAGGTAGCGAGTTTGGAAAGAGTTGAGAGATGTAAAAATGAGACAAAAAATAATCCCTCCGTCTGCTGGAAATGGAGCGAGAGAGGAATGGAAGAGGGAGAGGAATGGGGAGGGAGAGTGAAACGCATAAAGAGGACTAGTGAGAGAATTATTCCTCCGTTTCTCTTCTTCCGCGGATGCATTAAAAAAAGGATTTCCTGTGTCCCTAGAAAGGTGCAAATAGGCACTATAAAAACGGGGAACGCGGAATAATAACTAATGATATACGTGCTAACTAGGGTTGCCAACCTCCGGCTTTCGGGCCGGAGATCTCCGAGTCATCGCCGTAACCTCCGGTCTCCGGGTGAGTAGCACAAATCTCCGGTTCAATTTCGATTGCAGCGGAGAGCCCTTTTTGTGACTTTTTTGCGTTTTTTATAAACGATTCGAATTAAGATAGTTTGCACTTTAATTTCCATTGTATTTTTTTATACAAAAAAACTTCAATTGACGACGCTCTTACAATTTGCCTAATTAGCGATATTTACAAAAATAAACGATTTTTAATCACATGTCCTAAAATCATGAGTGACTTTCATAATATTGAATATATTTATCATTACATTTAATTTCTCTTGGGTTTCTTCTAAAGTATCCAGGTTTCAAGCAAACTCCGGTTCACGAATATCTTAAAGCAGGCAACCCGTAACAACATCTCCGGTTCGTGAAGATCTAAAAGTTGGCAACCCTAGTGCTAACGCACAAGAACCACCCCTATATAATGGATGATTTATCAAACTGTAAATTAAAACTTCATCAGGTGGTTTCAGAGATGCTTCCTTATGGTGACGGAACTACCAACTTTACGTCCTCTCTTCGCGAAGATAATTTTTGGGCCTCATATTTATTTATGTTTAATGTAATATATAGATATAGACGGACCTGAAAGGGTGGTGGACTCTGCGGTGCTGCCACCTTATCTCCAACTCATCCGTCTGAACAGCGAGATGAAAATGAAAAGAAATCTCACTATTACTAGGGGTAAAACCCAAAAAGATTAAACTGACGTTAACTCGAGCGGAAGTGTAATTTAAATTGATTACTATGACGAAACATACGCATGTTTTCCTCCAACGGAAAGAATTACTACGACGCCGCATACATACGTGATTGTAAGATTCCTTTTACCACACATTATGAAAGTTAAAGAGCCTTACGCATCACATGGCTTTTTATTCAATCGACATATCGAACCAGCAGCGTTTTCTGAATATATTTGTAAATCTGGAGTAAAGTTTCGATTAACGCGGAAAACAAAACAATAATTAATAGGGTTACGGTAAAACTTTTTCTGGAACCGTAAAACCTTGATTATCCGTGTCGCCTTGATTCAGGTAAATACGCTACGTGGCTCGTTTTTTACGCTAAGATGCGAAAATCGACAATAATTTTCTAAGGCGGCGCGGCGCCTCGGTTTAGGTTACATTCATAACTGCTTTGAATATTTATTACATTAATTATTCTTTGTTAAACATTTTTCCAATAATGTACCAACATTCAAATTTTCACTCAAAAGCAAAAATTTTGCAAAGATAACATTTTAAAATGTACTATTTTCATTATTCTTCTTTTGATAATAGAGTATCAAAAAGCGATCAAAACCACACCACATTTAGTACAAATATATGATGACGTGTAGTATATACGGATGATAATTTTTTCTCTCATAGTGTGTTAGCGCTGGTCGCGTGTTGGGGTCATAATCATTTTAGTCAATTTCGAGTTTTTTTCTAAGTACTAAATTCATGGAAATCCGTAAAAGGGTTAAGTAGTTATGACGCAAAATACAAATATACGGACAAGACTGGCCAATGTATCGTAGGTATTGCACAGGTAGGGCAAAAATGTCCAAAATCCGGAAAATCCCGAAATCCGGCGATCGTAAGGTCCCAAACATTAGGTTTAGAGGTCTGGCGCTGTAGACTCTATTTAAGAGATATCCCACCGATTTTCGCCTTTAAAAACGTATAATTCCCATTAGTTAATTACCATAATACGATATACCCGGTTTCAAACAGCGCGAACAACGGAGGTTTTACCGCATTAACTAACGTAACGGAGAGAACCGAAAGACTCATCCCAGCTTCAAAATAACCTTTAATAAAAAAAATCCTCGATTTATATGCTCCACAGCGACACGTTTGGAGTTTTCTCACAATGAATCATAAATAAATGTCGAAGATTACAGACACGAGGGAGACAAAATAATGAGGGCTAGAGAAAGGGCATGATATTAGGTAGCCTGCGTATTCTATCGATTTACATTGGCATTTTCGCGTGGGTTGGACAAGGGGTGGGATATAGTGGGCGTAGTAGTATAAAAGAACAGAGAGTGGAGAGGTCGAGGGAATGAGGGGTGGGAAGTGGGCGAGGACATGCAAGAGAGAGAGAGGAGGGGGTCGGGGGGGCATAGCACGGAAAGGGTGGGTGCACACTGGCTACGTTCCCTTCTCCAAGCAGGCGATCCTCAATATAACCCTTTCTCAAACTCCCGTCTGTAGAGAGAGAGAGGGGACAAGAAAGGGGATAGCGGGGCCACAGGGATGAATTGAAGAGGGAATTTCTCGGACATGAGAAAGGAGGAGGACGAAGAGGACTAAAAATGATCATAAAAGATAAGGTCAAAACTAGGTGAGTGACGTCAAAGTCTGCAGCAACCTTTTAAACGCGGCGTTGACCATAATTATAGCTTCAAAAATGGCAAAAAAAATCTCAAGTACTTTTTATCGGCCATTTCGCACCAATCCCCCGTCGTTACTCCTGTTCGTGCAAGTAACAAAACGAACAAAAAAATAATCCCATCAGGTTCTCCTTATTCAGATTAGGATCTACAGTCGAACTTCCATAAGTCAAACGTCTATAACTCGAAGTTAATTCATTTTACAGGACAAAATGTTTTTCGTGTTATTTTTCTTCTATAACTCGAATCCTCTATAAGTCGAATATTTGTTTCGTTTCCCTTGAATTTCGACTTATAGAATTTCCACTGTATTAATATTATTTATACATAACTTTCTAATAAAAAATTGTACCATCTATTTCAAGTTCAAATAAAAAAACTAGATACGAACGCCAAGTGCTGACGCAAAAGACGACTACGAATACACAAGTTCGGGATAGCTTACGTTACAGCTTCTCGGAAAAGTATAAACTTCGCGAGACTACTAATGTGTTGTTATCATCAAAAGTTAAATCATGAAAAAACCAACGCTCGAGAAACTATAAAACTGAGGGGAATTCAACTCGTCCCTAAACTAAAACTAAGAAACAATGGAATTGGATTGGTTCGGTAAAATCCTCGCCGAGAATTTATGGGAGAAACGGAGTGAATGGGAGGCGAGACGGCTCTCTACCATCATCACGACAAGGGCCGTAAACATAATTAAAGCAAGGAGCTTACCAGCGCGAAACAAGGGAAGATTACTCCTGGAAGGGTCTCGGATTTAAAAGGAGCCGCAAAAAAAGAAAACACTGGTGAACGTGCAGTATAAACAACGTCTCTCGTTCGGTGAGACGGAGCGTCAACACATCGCCGACGAGAAAACGATAAGGTGAAAATGCGACTACAATAAAAGGCAATTAAAAGGGGAAAAATAAACGGCGGACATCGGTCACAACATTTTCTCCGACATACCTTTATCGAGCCGAGTTTAATTTGACGCGCAATGCGTCCACCCCCCCCCCCCCTCCCTCCCCCCTCCCCCTACGACATTCTACTCGATTAAAAGCAAAGAAATCGATGGGAATCACGAACGAGACATAAAAAAAATCCCGAATGAAACGCAACCAACGGAGAAACGGGGCGCAAAAAACCTAGCGACGTCATAAACGACTGCATCTGAAAATTGCCATTTTTTTCGATCGATCGATCTCGTGCAAAAATTCGCGAAAATTGCACTTCTCCCGAGAACCCGACAAATTAACTTTGGCAACAGAGATGGCGAAGGAAAAAAAGAAAGCTAGTAGTATACGGAAAATTCCAAAAAGCGTCTCGCGAGCGTCTCATTCGGTCGTTAAAAGGGACAGTTATTGTCCTCCTCATCCTTCTCTCTTTATCTCTCTCGCTCCCATTATAATTTGCAATTGGGGTGGTGTATGACCACGTCTCATCTCGGCTCGTAAATTTCGCAATGTGCCGACGTGTCTGACCTTGCGAGGGACAAGACTTTAAAAGGTCGCGGAAATCAAAAATAAACACCGTCACGTACAGATACGAGCTAGAGCGTTACGAAACGGCGTAAAATAAATATTTATGAAAAATAAGTGGGGAAAAAAAGAACTTCGTTGATACGGCGGTGCAGAAAATAATACAAACGAGCTCATAATACGGAAATGTTTCCAGAAGGAAAAACGTAACCAAAGAACAGTTGAAGTGACGCGACTGTTGCAATAATTCCCGGAGAACTTTTAAACAAATTAAAATTATTTTTAAAAAGACATCAAGACTGAGATTGATCATTTTGTTTGTTCGATAATAAGAAAACCCACGAATCCATCTTCGAGAGTTGAATAGCATGTATGACCTTAAACTATTATCGTCAAAGGTAAATGGCACTCATTAAACTCTGCCTTCTCTCTTTCTCCCCCCCTTAATTCTACCTCTCAAACGACTTTAAAGGGCTTCTTTTAGACATCTAAATAAAATAAATACGATACATCCCATTGCTACCTCGACCGTTTCGGGAACAATAACGGAACGGTCTTTACGAGGAAAAAGAGAGAGCATTTTTTGGCAAGTGAGGGTCTCTCTTTTTTTCCAAACCACTCCCCGAAAGAGGGTCGCGTTCCACTTGGCCCCACCTCTATCTCTCTCTCTCTCGCGTCCTGCGTCACGACGCAAGCAGCCACGGAACGCGTCACAACAACACAACATCCGTGGAATTTGGACCGTTTCGGAGTAAAAAAGCAATGGGGAAATAGCAGGAGAGTCGAGAGAGTTCTTCGGCGATAGACGTCTGCTGCCTGCCCCCAGGGAGGAACTCGAGATTCGCGAACGTTTTGTATGAGTCCATTTCTCTCTCTCTCTCCCTTTCCCCTTCATTTTTTCCTGTCTGAAACAAGGCGTCTCTTTGTTCGCCACCGTTGTCTTTCCCCGAGACATATATGAAGCCGGCTTCGCACTGAAAAACGAAAAGAAAAATTCCCCAAATACAGTCGAAAGCTGCCCACTTCTCCCCTTTTATAAAAAGGCTTTCATCGAACGGAGAACTGCTACCGGGTATTAAAGGGTTGATCGTTAAAAGACGGCGATGCATCTCTTATCGGAGAGTTGAATCGAATCGGATACGTCCAAGACCTACGCCCGACCGCTCGTCATTTGCTAAGAGCGGACGTATTCGTTGGGTAATTGAGATTTTCTTGGTAAATTGTAGATTCATAACTTTTTTTTTCAAATCAGACTTCGGACTACTCTACGACACAGAAGATACAGCGGATAATTTTCTCCAACCAATATATAAGAAGAAACGGAAAGTTACGTTAGTAAAAAATAACATAATTATACTTTTTTCAAGTACCCTAAAAAGTCGGATTTTAATTGAAAGTTGGTCAAACCGGTCCATAAAATACTTTGTTATACAAAACTTGTTCGAAATATGTTTGTAGGCAGATATGCAATGGAAGGTTGGGAGTATTACGCACTAGCGCGTAGCCATTGTAAATATCCAGATCCTGAGAGAGAAAAAAAAATTTCAGTACAGAAAACCAAATTCAATTTAATTCTAAAAGTATTAAAGGTATAGCCCGCCATTTATTATCCGTCATATTTTTTCAAACGACACGTCCAGCGCAGCATCAATAATGTAGCTTTTCTCTAGTAAATGGGGATTGTCAGATCAAAGAAATGATTATAGTATAAGGCAGAAAATCTGGAATATGTTTTCATTTAAAATCGACAAAAAATAAAAAAATTATGTAAGAGCTCAGTGGTACTTTACATAAACTTAGTTGAATGTAAGCACTGAGGCACACGAATGTCGAAGGATGTCTCTTTCTAGAGGTTTCAGCTTTCCTAAAGTTATGTACACACACTATGCGAACGATGGAGAACGAGCGACAGCGAACGAAAGAATTCCTTTAGTGTGTACAGTCAAACGAATGTTTACGAATGCATGCGTTCGCCTTCACTAGAGTCTGCTAGCCGAGCGATAAATCAAGAGAATTCGGTGCGCAGTGTGGACGGAAATCGTTAGCATTCGCTGTTCGGTCGCACATTCTAGTTGGATTTTTAACTGCCAAACGAACTTGCAGTCTTCCACGTGTTGTAAATAAAGAAATGAATAATGGAGTGGTCAAATGACATCATACTTGAATTAATTGAATTATATCGGGAAAGACCTTGTTTATGGGACCCGACAAATCAAAACTATAAGTTAACATAAAAAAGTGATGCATGGAAGGAGATTGCGGAATGTTTAAAGTCTCTTTCTTCTAGTTTTTCCCTAAGTAGTCCACTTAACACTATGAATGATGCATTTGTGATAATAATTTCTTCGTCCGACATTGTAATTACAATTTTAAAAAAAGAAAATGAAACACACAATTGAGTTAGCGTTCAGCAAGACAACTGGTCTAAATAACCGAACATCAACGAATGCAAACATTCGCTTGTATTCGCTTGGTGTATACACCTTTGCGAACGCACACTCCGAACGACTCCGAATTCGCGAAACTTCGTTCGCTGTCGTTCGTTCGCCATCGTTCGCATAGTGTGTACATAGCTTAATGGTCACTTTTTCCGACGCTGTCACAATTAGAAAAGAAACTTTTCTACCCAGTAAAGATTTTTAATGAGCCAATTAGGGAAACTTCTGTAACACCTACTATTCTTACTCTTCAATTATCCTGACATTTCATATCATTATAACTAACTGCACATACCCTTTTAATACGCTAACAGAGATGAGTTAGCTCATAACGTTACCAGCTCGTCATTTTTAGGCGCGTTTCGTTTCCAACGTGAGCGCCTATTACCTTCGGTCTGTCCGTCCGTACCCATGTTCTCTCTCGGCTTCTAGCGAACGAATTTTCATAAAACCTAAGTAATTAGGGCTTATGGGCAAGGATAATAACAAAAATGACAAATGCCTTACATAACTCATGCGTAATTAACACTTCATTTGCTCTTTAGCATTTGACTCAACAAATTACATAAATACCGTTGTTTGAAATAGAAACCCCTCCCCTCTCCCAAGTGCCGCACGAGATGTTACTGCAAACAACATCCACTTTTTTGGATTGCAATTATTTCCTTATGTAGGAGCCCGCACAACTATAACAAGAAAAAATATATGACATTAAAATAGCAGCGTATTAAGTTTAAAATTTTCGAATAAACAGAATAGAAAAGCCGACACCCAATCTGTATGGCACCGCATGTTCTTTTTTTTTAATAATGACCGAGTATCAACATTCGACGCCGAGAATCTCCTCATCTAGGGATGATCCGGCCGTGAAACGATTTTTATTTTTAGCCCGCGTCGAATGCTGCACTCACATCACGCGTCCACCAAGTGCGAACAATCTCCTCGCCGTCTCTTGCATCCCACCCCTCAGAGGGCACATCCATCACGGGCAGTTTCCGCCCTTAATCTCTTCTCCGCTTTCTTAATGGAGCCATCTTTTTTTATCGCGTAGTCGTTCCCTCTGCATCTCTCTCTCTCTCACTCACTCCGCGGAAACGGGGCCAGTTTCGTGCGCGCGGTGAATCATTTCGGGTCTCTTTTTTTGTACGAAAGGGGAGTCGAAGAGAGTGTAAGGGAAAGATCTTAAACAGTAAGAGGAAGAAGATGCACTGCGGATGTAATGGCCCCTCTCATGACGACCTATAAGTAGCTACATAGAGCCATCTGCCTTTCTTTTTTTTAAAAAGAGTAGGAGTTGGTTGGATGGGGTGAGCAAAAGGAAAGTGGAGTTTCGAGACGACCGCCACTGAAGGAGCAAACGATGTCTATCGCCAGGGGGTTGCTGGGTGGTGGTGCCGTGGTGCCCTAGCGCCGATCGGCCACCCACTCCGCCCCGCACCACCCGGAGCTTAGCTTCCCACCAATCGCCCACGTCCCTCTAACGCGATGTTCCTCGTCCGTGACGCAACCCTGTTAAATCTCTCTAGCATTGAAGAAGACGCGCAATGCCGTTGTCTTTGACACATTTTTTTGCTCGCTACAGACGTCCTTTGCGGTTGCCGCGCGTCTTTGAAATACAGGGATGCGTTTTAGTTTGATCTCGGCGTATACGCGGGCCTTATAAAAAAAAACCGTATCCTTCCTATAACCTTCGACCGTCTTGAAAGCCATCGTCTTCGCGAGGAGCCGTCTCTCTCCCTGACACACGAAGGCTTTTTAATGATTCGGGCACGTGTTCTTTCTCCGTTTCCGCAGAGCACATGGTTCGATACGTTGCTGACGATCCGGAAGCTTTCGAATGATCAAACATTGCGAAATGGAAGTTGCACGCCTGATGCACGCGGAGAATAGACTGGAATAGCTCTAAGATTTCACGGTCTCGATGCGTTTCAGCGAGGTGAGTTCATCGGTATTTTTGGCACAGATATTGTTAATTATAAAAAAAACTACTACTATACCATCTTTTAATAGAATAACAGTATAACGTGAAGAAAATTCATACATTAATCCTTTTCAGTCCAGTTGTTTTCTTTTCATCCGTTCTAGTAGTCTGGCACAAATTGATTTTGGACAATGTTTGAATTAGGAACTATTTGTAAACTTAACTATGTTGGTAATAAACAAATTTGGCACTAAGAAATTAACTATTTGACTCCAGTAAAAATAAAAAAGTTACCTCGAAGTCAAATCATTCCAACACCAAATAATAGTCAGCTGAATACTTTTCATGTTTTAGTTAAGACATTATGCGAATATTCGTCCATCAATTTAAACAAGGGCTAGTATATAATAACAAGATGTAGGGATACAATAAAAGTGGAAGACGGAGAGAAATAGCCACATAAGCACCCAAAGAGATACCATAAAAGGTCCCGAACCTCATCTTTCGAGAGAGAAAATTGCACAGAATACTAACATATGAATTCTAACACAAACAAACCTTCCGAGACGTTAACTAACATCACTTACATTACGTTCGGTACCAAATTCGCCACCACTATAACATAAGACCGGGAGGGTATAAAATCCGCAATATTTATAAAACCACGATGACGAGAAAAAGATTACGAGAAATAAGTGCTGTGCGATGACATTGCGACTCCTACCTATTACAAATCCGACCTCGGAAGCAGAGCGAGAAAACTTCGGGATCGTCTTTTCCGCCTCTTCGTGGGGCCGTAAAAAAAAAAAAAACGAAGCCGGAGAGAAACTTCGTCGCACATATTCTCCCTCCCTTCTCTCTCTCTCTCTCTCTCTCTCTCTCTCTCTCTCTCTCTCTCTCTCTCTCTCCATCCTCGCCTCCTCTCTTGGGTGGCATTTTTTTTTAGCTTTGGAAGAGACCATTTTCCTTCCTGCCGGGTAACCGCGCCGAATAGCTATGTCGTCTCGCGAAAACACATCGCGGCGACGCTCCGGAAACATCCCTCGACGAAAGGACGGCTCGTCGCTCATCCCTCCATTTCTTCCCCCCTTATTACCATGCACCGTAAGAACACTTCCTCTCTATCATTGGTTCCTTATGCAAATAGGCTGCGGTACGGATCGTCCAAGGAGAGATCTGCACAGGTTAAAAGGAAGGGAAGGGGAGAAAGGGAGAGAGAAACAGGAAGAGGGGAGAGAGAAACAGGAAGAGGGAAGAGAGAGAGAGAGAGAGGAAACGAGAAGGCACATATCGGCAGAACTGGATTGCATGCAAATGTCAGACGCTTCTCGAAGAGGGCTGTCGCATAGCGCTTGGTTTTTCACGACGGAGAATTCGAGAGAAGGGGAGATGGTAAAAAAAAATGAAGCCTCTCGAACAGAAGATCCTTTTTTTCTCTCTCTCTCTCTTCCGACCCGACGGACGAACGGCAGTCCTTGAATCCGAACGAAATTTAATCTTTGAGATGAGAGTAAAACATATCCGAGGAAAAACAAAGGGAATGAAGGTGTATATATCGTATCGATTCGGATTGCGTGGGCGCGCGCAAGCGCACGGTCTCGTCCGGAAAATGCCCTCCCTTCGTATTATGCACAATATGCCGATTTGTATGTAAAAGTAACGAGTAGGTAGCGTCGAGTTCGGTGAATGCTTCAAAGATGATCCGATAGCAAAACGTAGGAACGAGGAGAAAATTGGCGGCGGGGAAATAAGAATGCTAACGAGTCCGGCTGGACGATGGACTGGCGTCCTTAATACACGCTCCGAGCGAGAATGACTCACCACGCAAATTCTAAACACGCGTGATATCGCGATCGTACGACGGATGGCGACCGAGATGCATATATCACGCCAGTTGTGCGCATTTCCTTGGCATTTCGAAAGAAAACACGGAAACTAAGAACGCGAAACAAAACAACGTTCGATTTAACTGAGTAAATATAAAAGAAAGCGCCGAGTGGCATCCGGGATGGTTAATTATTAAAAGACAATCGGAATCCTTTTATGGAAAACATACGCAACATCACACACACAAAGATTAAGTGAAAAATTTAAGCAAACAAAGATAAAGTAATTTCCGGGGCACACAAATTCACAGCCTTCATCTCCGTTTAAAACTCGAAAAAAAAATCTTCCCTTTTTTTATGCGAACTTTACGATAAAAAGATTTAGCGCTCGGGAGTCTAGAGAAAGAGAAATATGCGTCGTTAAAAATTCACGAGCTTCCCTGAAGAGGAGCGAAGAAATAAAGGCAGAAAGGAAACACCCCAGGGAAGGAAAGAGGAAAGAGAACACGAACTGAAAAAGTGATTCACTCCTCCTGACGAGTACTCGAAGTAGGAGATAAGCGAAGAGGAGAGAGACAGAGAGAGAGAGAAAGAGGGCGTGTGAGAGAGAGAACATCCTGGATGTGGGCGGAGAGAGCAGCTAGTTGGCGAGCGGAGCGGGTGTTGCGATTAATTTGAAAAACGAGTCGAATGTTGGATGTAGATAATGCGGCCGATATTTGCATTTTGGACCGGGCTATTAAAAATAAACGGGGGAACGAGAACAAATAATAGGAAAAGAAAAGGATATTTTAGAAAGAACCAAATGGTTTAATGAGAATGCTGCATGGGAGGGGCGCGGAATTTGTGAGAGACCATGAATGTAGCTGGGAACCGCCTCCAGAGTACGGCCATTTTGTTTTATTTTTTTTAGCGGAGAAATAAATGCGGGAATTTGGAATGAAGAAATAAAAGGGAAACCCGCGAAGGAAACGCGTTTGCTAACTACGCGCCCGCGAAAATAGTATCCCCTCTCTGCTTCCAAAATACTCGGAAAACTATTGTACACCAAGACAATGTGTTTGAGAGAGATACCTTTTATCGCGATAAACATCCGGGGAAGGCATCTATTAAACAGAGGAAACGATTTAAAAAACTCATAACGTCAAGGCCATCACCTCCGCAATAAAGACAAGCTAAGCCTAAGTTGATAAGGAGATAAGACCTAACGACATTTTAATCGCGCAAATATAAAAATATAAACAGGGCACGAGCCGCAAACAAAAACACAACGGGTTTTACTCGGCAGAATCCCACCGCTGCTGATTTTCTACTCGATCCCGACGATGCGGAGACGAATCCGTTAACAAAAAGATGAAGGGAAGACTTAAGACGCGTTTACCCGAAAAATCCAAACCAAAAGCCACGGACGGACTTACCTTTGCAGATTTGCTCCACAAAACGGCGACGGAAATAGGCGCATGACCAACTGAGAAGCAAAAAGGATCTGTTTTCACGTCTTTAGCGTGCGTGACGCGACAAAGAGGGACATAACACAATGCCGCGACTGTTTCGCCACAAGTCGGGAAGGGAGAAAGAGAGAGAAAAAAGGCGATGTGGGGAGACGAAGAAAGACTTGGATAAAATGGAGACAGAGGATAGAGGTAGAGGGAAAAAGAAAGAGGATCAGAGAGAGAAAGAGAGGATCAGAGAGAGAGAGGATCAGAGAGAGAGAGAGGATCAGAGAGAGAGAGAGGAGGGGATCAGAGAGAGAGAAAGAGGGTCAGAGAGAGAGGGTCAGAGAGAGAGAAAGGGGTCAGAGAGAGGGGTCAGAGAGAGGGAGAGGGTCAGAGAGAGAGAGGGTCAGAGAGAGGGAGAGGGTCAGAGAGAGAGAGGGTCAGAGAGAGAGAGGGGTCGGAGAGAGAGAGGGGTCGGAGAGAGAGAGGGGTCGGAGAGAGAGAGGGGTCGGAGAGAGAGAGGGGTCGGAGAGAGAGAGAGGGGTCGGAGAGAGAGAGAGGGGTCGGAGAGAGAGAGAGGGGTCGGAGAGAGAGAGAGGGGTCGGAGAGAGAGAGGGGTCGGAGAGAGAGAGGGGTCGGAGAGAGAGAGGGAGGTCGGAGAGAGAGAGGGGGGTCGGAGAGAGAGAGGGAGGTCGGAGAGAGAGAGGGGGGTCGGAGAGAGAGAGGGGGGGTCAGAGAGAGAGAGAGGGGTCAGAGAGAGAGAGAGGGGTCAGAGGGAGAGGGATCAGAGAGAGAGAGGGGTCAGAGGGAGAGGGATAAGAGAGAGAGAGAGGGGTCAGAGGGAGAGGAATCAGAGAGAGAGAGAGAGGGGTCAGAGAGAGGGGGACAGAGCGGGATCGAGGGATAAAGAGAGGGAGATAGAGGGTTAAAGAAAGGTATAGAGATAGAGGGATAACGAGAGAGGGAGAGGGATAACGAGAGAGGGAGAGGGATAACGAGAGGGAGAGGAATAAGGAGAGGGAGAGGGATAAAGAGAAAGGAACACAGAGAGAGGGGTAGGAATAAAAAGAGGAACAGAGAGAGGGATAAAGAGAGGAAAATAGAGAGGGAGAGGATAAAGAGAGATAACGAGGGGGAGGATAAAGAGAGAGGGAGGATAAAGAGAGAGGGAGGATAAAGAGAGAGGGAGGATAAAGAGAGGGATAAAGAGGGAGAGGATAAAGAGAGAGGGATAAAGAGGGAGAGGAAAAAGAGGGAGAGGATAAAGAGGGAGAGGATAAAGAGGGAGAGGATAAAGAGGGAGAGGATAAAGAGGGATAAAGAGAGAGGGATAAAGATGGAGAGGATAAAGAGAGAGGGATGAACTGAGAGGGATAAAGAGGGATAGAGATAGGAAGAAGGATAGAGAGATGCAGACAGAGAGAGAGAGAGAGAACAGACAACACATTGAAAAAACGGAAACAGCGGTTGAGAAAGTCGCGCACACACTGCCTGCTTTTTTTTGCTAGTCGAACTACGGTCGGGGTGAACGGGACTCTTTCGCGGAAGGAAACTCGAAGCGGGGTTGTGAGATAGAGAGAGAGAGATGAAAGAGGTTTGGGGATGAGCAGTCATTCGGGATGGAATGGAATGAGTAAAGTTACGGCAAGGGAGGATAGAGGAAGCGGAAGGGGGACTTAAGGGGATGAGGGTTGATGGATAGGAGCGTGGGAGAGGATTACGGGAAATGGCAGAATAGAGAGGGCGAATGTAAAAAGAAATAGCTTTGCCGATAGGCCATAGCCGAAGATGGTAGAAAGGTAGAGGGTTGAATGGGGATATGGACGGATGGGAAAACGCGGTACTACTAGAAGGGAAAATAGCGAGTTTTACGGCCACAAATAAATGTATGACCATATTTACAAAGGGAAGTATTTTCAGTCTTTCGATTGATAGGAGGAAGATAAATGAAACGAAGTGAGCGAGGAGATGGAAAAAGAGTCGTGGTGAGGCGGCTGGAAAAATGGAGGATATAAGAGAGATGGAAAATGGCGAGAGAGCATAACAACAAACGAGAGAAAAAGAGAGAAATGGGGTTGAATGCGGATCCTGGAGACATACCTCGGCCGCGCGATACATGAAAAGGAACGCTGAAATTCATATTTTATTCGCCGCTTTCATTCGTATAAAAACACGTCACGGTAAAGCTTTTTTTTAAAAAAAAAGCACTCTTGTTGCTTTCGCATGAAAGACCCTAAGTTAGTTACATCAAAAATGCTTCGCGCATGAAACGCGGCTGTGCCCGGAGCGCGTTTCAACTGCGTCAAAACTTCCACCATATATGCGATTTAGGAAAATTTCGCTTCACTCGCCAATTGCTACGGTATCAAAAATGTTTTTAAAAAACTATTAAATTCCTCGCGCGCGCGCACGTGCTGAAACAGACGCAAACGCACAAAACGAACAGACGTAGTATGGGACTAGACAAGAACAAGAGAAAAGTTAGCACAAAAAAATCTTCTCGCGGATTAATTCCTCGTCTACGACCGGCAGCTGGCTTTCCAATCTCCCTCTTACGTCACACGCCGCTAGATTATACGTAAACGTAGGAAAGCGCTCCAAAAAGATACGACCTTAATAATCTTCGCAGAAATTCGGATCCGCCCTCAACTCGGAGTCACTTCATAGAGAACACCGCGTATCAGCCATTTCGACGGGTAATAGTATAGCGAGTGTCAGGAAGAAGTCAAAAGGATGGAGAAATAGAAGGGTAGAGTGAGGATAGGGTGAATGTAGGCAGCGCGACGCAGGAAGTGGGAAGATAGAGAGAGAGAGGGAGGGAGGAGTGAAATACGAGGATAGATTTCGAGGAAAAGGGTCCTCCTCTCACGAAGAGATGATGGCGTGTGGGGGAGCCGTTGGAAGGCGCTTAGGAAGAGAGGATGGCAGAAAAGGGAAAGGGGACTGGAACGCGGAGATTACGTACTCTAATTGGAGGCGAAAACGCATTTACCATTAATCGCATCGAATTTCGCACTCGGCGGAGCGTGACTGAAGAGATGGAGTTTAGCGTATGCGACGGAAGGAACGACGAGCGTCATTCGGGCTTGATTTTGTTTTTATTCGGCGGAGGGGGCCGCTATGACAAGAGCGGTGAGGAGCGCTCCGATAAACGATCGAATTCTTTGCGACGCCGAGAGGACGGTCAAGTCTTCCCCATTTTCCCTTCTCCGAAATGGCGTCACACAATCTCGTTTTACCAAATATCCCGTTTTCACTAAACGAGCAAGTGGTAATATTGTCGACCAAGTCAAAACTATTTCTCTCTCAAAAAGGCTTCCAAGTCAATCACGGAACGGCGACGTTGCTACGGCATGCACAGCCGTTATCCCTTCGGTCGTTTCTTGTAGGTGATTCGGCAACTCTCCCCTGATTTGTCAAGGATCAAGTTAGACTACGCCGACTCTAGTTCCGCAATCCCGAAAGTGAATTGTTTGTTTCATCCGACGATCAAGTATCTAGCATGCAAAAGAGAGATGTGGAACAATGAGTGAGCCGTCGCATACATCCCGCCGGGTCCTTTGTCTTGTTACGAGTCCAGGGTCGCAAGTAAACCCCTTTATTCACTGATTTTTCCCTTCGATTCACGGCAAGTGGCATTTCCTGTCATTCTCCTTCATCCTCGTTCTCCCTTATCTTGTAATCGGCCTCCCAAAATATCTATTTGAAAACCAACTCTTTACTTCCGTCTTTTCATACAAGTCCATTCTTCCCCTCGCGCGTGGAAACGCACATCTCTTTACTCCAACATCTGACTTTTCGCCTCCTATATCTGTTATCTAATCAGCATTTAGGCGAAATTGTTTGAGTTAGATAACTCGAGGCGTGACTTTTTTTTTTTGGTGTGGCCTCGATTCAGGTCTTAAGCATTTCACGGACCACGACCAGCGGCAGCAAAACTATCTCCTCAGAGTGAAAACTTCGAATAAGACAGAAATGTGAAATCGAATTCCGTCAAAATCAATATCTAATAGCGCCCGGGTTGGTACATTATGAAAAAGCGCTTCTCGCGGCTTGCAGGACATATGAATGTAAACTAACGTAAAACTTCGTTCGATCTGACACGCTGCATTCAAATGTAACGCAAAAATCCATTCCCTACCCACACCTCCCAGTGGCCTAGCCGAGATTCTTGTCACTCGTGAAGAGACCAGACGGGACGGAAACTCCAATAAAAGCGGCACCAGCAAGAAAAGGCGAACCACCGGCGGGGTGGGGGCGGAGGGAGAAAGGGGCAGCGCAGGTCACCCCGTTCGTCCGACACTACGATGGTCCTACATCATAAGAATGCGGAACGGCCTTCTGGACGGCTTTACGCCCATCGGCTGCGTAACCGGGAGTGAAAGAGATACACAGCGCCACGCGATCCCCTCTTTTTACGAAGCTCAAGGAGCGTGTCGTTTCCGATCTCATCGCAAAATATGAGGGACTACTGTTTCCGCAATGCACGCATTGTCTCACATACACACACACGCCCCTCTTTCGATAGGCGAACCCTTCCTCTCTTCCTTCTCCCTTCTCCGGTACAATACCGTCCTTCTCGTTCTCTTGCAGGGAGCAAATATCGCAAATCAACGCGATGCACGCGAATGGAATTCTCCTTTCGCGGTTGTTGCAACGAGCTAGAAAACCACGTCTCGTCGCTTTTTTGAGGAGAATTCGCTTTCTAAAAGAAACCAGCAACGCTTTTACTGCAAACGAGAAATTTTTCCACCACCACCACTTTGGAATTTGTAAAGAGACCGATTTCTTTTTCTTTTTCGTTTCGGCGACGGCATTCCGAACATATGTTCCAGAAAGACTTTCCAGTAGGTGGAATAGCCGAATTCGAGTCTGGGGACCGAAAGCGTTAAAATGGGTTCTTCTTAAGAAAACAACAAAGGCGACCCCGTCACATCAGTTGTTCACTTTCGTTCTCCTTCGAATTAGGCTTTCTTCAGCGGCGGGGAGGAATTCGCTTTCGCGTGAAAACAAGTGCACAGGTGAGAGGACGCAAGGTCAGTTTCGCACCTAATAAGCCCTCGTTCGCGTCCATAAACACGGAGATGGCGGGAGAAAGTCCTCGCCCCACATAAACATCAACCTTAATTCCGGTAGCACAAAGAGAGCCTTTTTCGTGCAAGCCCACTTTCGCTCGGAACCACAACGAAAACAGTGTTTATTAGAACTTCGCGACCTAAGACGAAAGAGTAAAAGAAACACTAGGCTAAATAACTACGTCACGTCCTACTTGAGGGATAAAACGCGGTTCGTGCGAATTTCGTTAGCGTGCAAAAACGTCCATAACCTTCTTTAAAAAATTCAAAGCAGTAATCTGTTTAAACTAAAAAATAAGCACGTATCAAAATTCAGAAAATAAGTACTTATCTCAGGGTATCTTCAAGAGCCGTAAGAAGGTAATGCAAAAACAGGCACATTTCTACAACCTAAGACCGTCATCAGTGCAATTTTTTAGACCTTATACAACCAGTGAATACCACTGATGACAACTGCTTGGTAGCTGAAATGCGCAACTGGTTTTTTCATAACTTTTTGACAGCCACAGGAGCTAGCTAAGATAAGCACTCTGTTTTTCAATTTTAACTTTGAAAGTTTTTTTAGTTTGTTTCAGCCGTAAAACAGATATCAATAATTTTCTACTGCACCAATGTTTAAAATGAAAAAGACATTTCGGTCCGCCTTACAGCTTAAATGCAATAGCTATTAAAAGGTTGAGATAACAAGATTCACATTCGTTCTAAAAGCAGCCATCATCAGCGGTAGTTTCTTTATTCTTTTAGAATCTAATTTCGGTGACACACCACTGACGAAGCCTGCATCGTAGCCTGTGAAACTGACTTTTCCAATCACAATAAGGCCATTGGAGACCGTTCGGAAAGATTTTTCCTCTTTAGATACACTAGAGACCGAGTTTTTTTTCGCCCTTTGCGTCGTAAAATTCGGCGGAACAAAAAATAATTCAATTTCCCGACGCGGTTAAATTGCGTAATTTCTTTCGTGCGCGAGAGAGTAGCGCGAGGAGGAAGGAGAGGAACTATTTCCGGTAAATTTCTCCAGCGTAGTAAATCCTTCGCAGAATCGCCAAGTCAGCAAGACACGCGTCACGCTCTCTCCCTGCCCTTCCTTCCAAAAGGAAGATGAGGTCCGCCGCCACTGGATAAAGCTTTCTTGAGCCTTTCACGCCGCGAGGGGGATGGATAGTGCCTCCCTCCCCATATCTCTCTCTAGGGTCAAAATTAGATCGGGTCCACATCCAACCCCTAAAGGGAAGGTGTCGGCTGAAGAAGTTGGCCACGATGGCGGGGAAGAAATATTCGTGGGTGAGTTTTACAGATCAGAGGCGACGGCCAAAATGATGAGTAAATTATCTCGATATAGATAGACAGAGACAGCGAAATCGAGGAAGCAAAAGAAAACCAAATCGAAAGCGTCAACACGGGATGAAGAAGAGGATGAAAAATATTTTGTAATGTTGTAAATTTATAAAGGACATCATTCGCGGAGAAAATAGAAGAAAAACACCTCACAGTAAATATACCCAAGGTAAACACTCACTAAAGTAAAAAATACGTATTTCATAACGAGCAAAATAGTAGCATACGATGAAATTGATTGTAAAAAATTCAGTTCATTGGATAAATAAAATCTACAGAATAATCGCATTTCTATCAGAACCTGCGACGACAAAACTTCTCACGCTTAGAAAAAAACAACTCCTAATATCAACACTCGCACGCTTATAAAACTCACGCTACATTCAGAATTAACCAAGATTTTTTACTGAGGAAAAAAGAGTCAGAGGGCAAAAATTGGCAATATACCTAACCATAAAAAAAAAAACGAATAGTACCGTACGGGCGATTTTCGAACATAAAAACAACAAAATGACTCCATCTAATATATTATCGATTTTACGATATATTTACCGTTATATGATAATATAAATTGACGTAATGGACGTTGCGACCGAGTAGAGGCATTGAAAATAGGTTAACGCGGAGTGCACTCCAAAAATCAACATAATCTAAAAAAAATAAGCTAACACCATACGCCTTACGATGTGCTTTATCACATCATTCATTCCGGCTAAATATCCGCAAGTTATAACATAAAAATCCCACCCTAATAAAAGGATCGGAGATTATAGGTATTCCCATCTAGAAAAACTTTCGAGAGTCGCTCAATTATTTTTTGCAATCTTCCGATCGCAGTCGGTCGCTTCAGAGATAATCGGCTGGCTAAAAAAAAAAACCCCTCCAAACCGCCGCTTTCGGAATCGATAGCAGATATCTACTTATCGTGAGGCAAAGGAAGGGATCGATGGAAATAAACAATCGAAACGGACGAAGCCACCTCCTCCCTCCCTCTTCCTCCAATCCCGCATGCTTTATTGCCTTCGACAGAAAACACCTGCTCGCTCAATCGCAATATGAGATAACGTCCACCGCCTCGCCTTAGAGTGGACATCCTCCCCCTTCGCTAATCTTTCTCCTTTTGTCTCCCTTTCTCTTTCCCCGCCACTCGAAAAAAAAACACGAAATCACGCCGACGATGCAAAAACCGCACACCCCCTTCCTTTCCCCATCGCCCAGATTCCAAAGTCTTTCTAGAGGGCGTCGTTTCGATGAACCGATGGAAAAACACGAACGAGGCAGAAGAAAAAAGGGGAGGAGAGCGGAGAGGGAGGGAGGGAGGGAGGGAGAGAGAGAGAGAAACAGGAAACGGTGGACGCGTGTCAGAGACGCGACAGGAAACGTGGATCTTCTTCCATCTCTCTCTCTCTCTTTCTCTTGAGAGCGAGCTAGTGGATGATTCAGCACCTTCCACCTCCACTACGCGTCCTCTATTCCCTCACACCGATTTTGAAAGAGAGGTAATGAGAAAGAAAGATGGAGTCAAGCAGAGAGACAGAGAGAGAGAGAGAGAGAGAGAGAGAGAGAAAGACCCTCGGAAGAATACATCATCCTTCCTCCTCTCTCGTGGCGCCGATACGCGTGAGCTTGGCTTCCCCATTCGCCGCGAAATCGCCGGACTCCACCGCGGGCCTATCCCAACCCGGCACTTTTGCCTCCTCTTCCCCATCCCCATCTAACCTCTCTCTCCCTCTCTCTTCCCGTGGAAGGAAGCTCTTCGCGTCAAGCGAGAGGGATCGAGGGAGGAGGGAGAGAGAAAGAGACAGATGGAGGAACATATGCGAACGGAGAGTGGACTCTCCCTTCAAGGACGATGCTAAAAAAAATTCATAAAAACACTAACGCGTCGCAGCCACGAGGAGGTTACAGAATGCGAAATTCGCCCGTTGGGTTCGCTGATTCTTCTTCTGAGGAGGGAAATCTCGGGAGAGGATTTGGAGACGGAGAGGGCAACTTTAATATCGGACGGAAAATAAACAGGAACACGAGACAGTTTAGATCAGGGGTGGGCAAACCGTGGCCCGCGGGCCATATGTGGCCCTCCAGAGCATTTAATGTGGCCCGCGAAGCTTTGGTGAAAAAGCAATCTGTAAAATTTAACACAATTTTATATTACTTTTGGTAAAATTATGACAATAAAATCTTTTGAAAATTTAGCCCTACAATCCTTGTTTGTGCTTGTTTTTCACTTATGTATGATGCCTAAGAATCTAAGCAATTTCCGATTTAAACTCTAATCTGGCCCGCCTAAGCATTGGCATCTTTCAATGTGGCCCGCTGGAGAATTCGCAAACACCGACGCGGCCCGCCACGGAGATAAGTTTGCCCACCCCTGGTTTAGATCATTGATTGAGAATGGTAAGCGAACTGTAGCTCTAGCAAAAGGGGAAAAAGGGCATTTTCATTATTTCAAATAAATTTTACCATTCCGAAACAGGACTTCCTCAATCCTAAATAATCAGCAATTAAACGTTTCTTAAAAAAATGAAATCGGATATCAGAGTCACGGTTTCTGGAGCCATCGTGAACACGCTATTGGTTTGTGCGTTTGCGGGTTCGCGTATATCCGTGCGCGAGTTTATGTATGCGCGTGCGTGTAGATGCATGTGCGTTTGGGTGTGTGTTTATGAGCTAACAAGAAATGTTTAAAAGAGTGTAAGATTATAAATCGATCCCTGCTCCATTTAACTTCATCTACGAGACCGTATTTTTCTGTCAAAGAACTCCATTATTCCACAAATAATATTTTCATGCCTCAACAAATTCATTTTAAGGAGTACAAGCGGATAAGCAGAAAGACAGCGAGACCAGAAACAAAGAAAACATTATATCAGTAACTTGCATAGCATAGGCAAACGCGAAGCTTTTTACGACATTTCACAATTCCCATCAGAAAACGTGTCGTGTCTCAACGGAACGCCGGTATTTCCAGGCTATACATGAATCACCCAAAGTAACGCCAGACAAAAAAAAATTCATTTAAGCGCGCCCTTAGTTCGCGCCGTCTCGTAGAGGTAAGGTACAAAGAAAAACGGCCACTCCTTTCGCAAACCACCCTTTGGCTTAACCATTCCCCTACAATGGACCTATAACGACAGTTTGGACTGGTTGACTCTCTCTCTCTCTCTTTTGCAGGGCACCACGTAATAGAGAGGATGAGGAAAAAGGGGGAGGGCGCCCGGAAGGAGAAATGGGCGGCATTTGCATGGCGAGATAAAGGGTCGAAGGGAGAGGAGGGAGAATAGGATTCGTGACGGAAGCTAAACGCCCATGCAAGAGAGGAACGCAATGCGATAAGCGCGAAAATGAGGGCTCTCGCTCGAAACGTAGGTCACGGATACAAACATCCGGCGACTCTCTCACGCGGAATTCCCCAAAAGAAATTTCAAAACGACATTTCAACAAAAAGGTTTACTTATGTTAGCTGGAAGTAATAGAATTTTTATCGGTGTTGACAGCAAGCGGCTTCGACATATTCCAATCGAAAACGGATATTGTGAGAGGTTTTCTGGGAAAAAGTTTCGTAAACGAAATATCTGTATAAATTTTAAATTCGGATGATATAACCACATATTAGGTTATATAATAACTAGTGTAATGCCCGTTGAAATATCAACGGAAGAATTATAGCTAGATTATTATTATTTTCATTTAAAATAATTAATATCACACTTTTACATATGAAATATTTCGTCATATACAACATTTCTAGTTAGTATTCTGTTGTTGACGGGCTATCTTTAGTTAAACTTAAAATAGTTGCCTCTCTTTCCCTCCCTCTCACACCCTCCCTCTCGCTACCCCTCTACCCTTCTCTCCGCCCCACCCTCTCTCTCGTATCAAAATCATTCAAAGCACGTTTATACCCATAAGGATTGAAATAACAATATGATATGGATGCCTAACAATGGAATTGGTAGGCAAGGCAACATCCCGTCAAAATGACAAGATTTCCTCAAGACTGTGCGAATTAAACGTTTACATTGAGAAATTTCGAACTGTAGGCGGAAAAAGATGAACAGAATAAGAAACTTTATAATGTTTTCTTCAAAATGGTTCATATCCGAAGATTGTAGGCCAAATCTTTCTAATTTTAATCTAAAAAAGAATGAAAGCCTGCGCGTCGAAACGCCCATTTTTACGTGTTACCTTATGGGAAATGGAAATTATCTTCTGGAGTCAAACCCGGGTCTTTGATCTCAAATTTAATACGTAAGAACGTACTTTTATTATATCATAATGCTATCCTGAAAATCACATCAAATTCGGTTCAGCTCCAAAAGCATTACATGACAAAGGGACAAAGTGACAGTCTTTTATATGTTTTATGATAGGGAAAAGAAATAACGACTCGAAAAAATAGAACAAATATAAAATTAGAGTTATTTAAAACGATTTCCAACACCCCTATTTTCAACATATAAAATTAAATTTTTATAACTAGTCTGCTTTGTTTTGTACCACAAACGATGCCTACTTGAAGAAATTTCAGGACGTTTTTTAAAATCGTCATTATATACGTAATTGCTATGCCCTTGCTACGAAGCACACATACGTGAGAAAATGAATTTAATAACATAGAAACAATTGCGGAGAGAACTTATTTCCTAAGAGAAAGAAACAAAGACGATGATATTGCGCAACAATAAAACGCTTCAATATCATTCGAGTGCAAAGTAAACATCGTTACATATAGGGTACCGACAAAAAGACAATCGAGTCAGCAAACACTTGTCACTGGGACCTTCGATCAGGACGTATTATTTATCAAACATCAGCGTCACTGAATTTTAATGACTTAAAAATATGAATCATTCTGCAAAGGCTTCTAAGACTAAAAATAGAATGAAAAACTGCACCAGTAATATTTTCATTTGTGCCATAATTTCATCGCCCAGTATCCTTCCACAATTTCATTTAAAAGCCTTTCTTCAGTTCAAGAGCACCGGATTCAGATTTCAATTAGTTAATGGGTTAGTAAAATAGCACTCGCCAAAGGAATAGTAGCGCACTTTTTATACACAATCTGGGGAAACTCTCAGGAGGAGGAATTAATAACTTTCGAATAAATATTAGCTCAAAGAAGATTTAACGAAAAACATATTTTTGTCGGTGTTTTCCATTAACCTGGATAAAACTAGCCCGTTTTGTCTTTTATTAATATTTTGTTTTTTTTGCTATGAAGATATCTCCCCTTCACATACAAATTTTTATGCGGTTATACCGGCACATATTCTGTTAGTAGCGTCTCCTTTGTAAATGGCATCAATGCGAAAATGTACGCTCAACATTTCAGCTTTCTATCTTTCGGAGATATTTTAAGAAAATAATGCACTTCTATCTGACCCTGAATATTTTTAAAAACTCTCAATCTAAAGAAAAATAAATGACACCATAGATCACATACACCCTACAAATTTCAGTTTTGTGTGTCCGACCTTTACTTGCTTGTCCAGACGGACATTCAGCGAAAACAAAAGCCCGTTTATGAAATGCAACGCGCTAATAAAATATTATTATTTATCTCTTAAATTGCTAACGGCACTGGATAGTTTTTAATCAAATTTTTAAACCACCCTAACATTTAACAAAAATAAGAGAAAAATGCTTCATTATACATATAATATCCCAGATCTCTGTCATCGTAACCCTCTTTGAAGCTTAATATCGCGCAAATTAATGAACCGAATTTGATGTGATTTTCAGGATAGCATTATGATATAATAAAAGTACGTTCTTACGTATTAAACTTGAGATCAAAGACCCGGGTTTGACTCCAGAAGATAATTTCCATTTCCCATAAGGTAACACGTAAAAAGGGACATTTCGACGCGCAGGCTTTTGTTCTTTTTTTAGATTAAAATTAGAAAGAATTGACCTATAATCTTCGGATATAAACCATTTTGAAGAAAACATTATAAAGTTTCTTATTCTGTTCATCTTTTTCCGCCTACAGTTCGAAATTTCTCAATGTAAACGTTTAATTTACACAGTTTGAGGAAATCTTGCCATTTTAACGGGATGTTGCCTTGCCTACCAATTCCATTGTTAGACCTCTATATCATATTGTTAATTCAATCCTTATGGGTATAAACGTGCTTTGAATGCTTCTAATACGAGTGGGGGGGGGGAGCGAGAGGGAGGGGGAGAGAGGGAAGTAGAGAGGGGAGGGGGAAAGAGGGGGAGGGGGAGAGAGGGAAGTAGAGAGGGGAGGGGGAAAGAGGGGGAGGGAGAGAAATGAGGAGGGTGCGAGAGGGGGGGGGGGGAGAGGGGAGGAGATGGAGGGAAAGAGAGGCAACTGTTTTAAGTTTAACTAAAGATAGCCCGTCAACAACAGAATACTAACTAGAAATGTTGTATATGGTAAAATATTTCATATGTAAAAGTGTGATATTAATTATTTTAAATGAAAAGAATAATAATCTATCTATATTTCTATAATTCTTCCGTTGATATTTCAACGGGCATTACACTAGTTCTAAATATTTCCTTAAATTGGACCAAATATTAAATTAAAGTAGAACTATTTACCCCAAGGGAATGTAACTACGCAATCAATATTTTAATTTAACTTATGGCATAATGCCAGCAAATAATCTTAGAATCTCATGCGACGACCGATGAAAAACTAGAACGCAATTACACCCAATTACTCGATAGGTTTATCGATCGGAAGTCCATTGAAATGGGACAAAAACTGAGCAACAGCTGAAAGGTTTGCATGGGATTGAGATTTTCATAATAAGTACTAGATTCTCTGTTCCGTGAATGTTGACATTAATTCAACTTTTACATTAATTATAAAGAGAAATTTATAATGATCTTCATAGAAACTAATTATAACAAAATATATTTTTAAATTTCTTCCGGCTATACTTAAAATTCCGGATCTAATCCATGGCTCACAACTCATATCGATCTTCGTACATTTTCTTCAAATATCATTTTCCGCTTTAATTTTTGTTTAAAATATATTCTTCATAAAAATTAAATATCTCATTATTAACTAACTTTAAATAAAAAATTAAAAGGAAAAAATCTCAAAATTCCTACACGTATCCCAAAATTTAAAAATAGGAAATTTTAAGCACTTTTCACGTGCCATTTTTTAGTATAGGTACTAAAAGATTTCTCCTAGTCTCAAATCCAGGATTAAAGATTCGACAGCTCGATGAGATCCACCTGCTATAACAAATCCCCTTTCCAACGTAGCGAAAGCCATCACAAAAACAACTCTCTAAACAGTCCCTCCAACATGACCGTATTTCTAACGAGAATAAGAACATTAGTAATGTCAGCTTTTACTCATCCATATCAGTACTGAATCAATAACTAATACGTTTTGAATCATGCGAAGGGACATCTCTATGACGTAAATTCCCTCATCATAATTCGAAGGACATCACTGACTCTATGTGATTTCTCACCTTCTTCTGTAAATATGACAAATTAGGTGTCTTTAATATTTAAAAATCGCGATTGCTTTCTGTTACTTCATTCTGTTTCGACCCAGATAAAAATATTAATTGAAATCTGCGAATTTTTATTGCTGAACAAATTTAGGGACGATGAAACCCTTGAAATGTTTTGAAATAATTTGTATTCTAACATAACTAGAACTAGAGCAATCAACTCACATTAAGAATTTTTTTTAATCATTCATAAATATCACAATTACAACGAGGTGCCGACCCAGGTGCCCCAGGGAGGGGTGATGGAGTTAAACAAGACTATCTCCACCCTCCTTGGATTAGCTACTGAAAAGGATCGACGAATAAAAAAATCCTTCATTACAAATACACATTCTGCTTTCATGCATCTGCGCAACGGTACTAAACTACGTCGTCAATTGAATTGGGGAGGCTATAATAATATAGGGCCAAAGTTTGAATTAACCCGTCTATGAAAACTTCCCGAAGAAATTCAAATGTTATTTAGACTCATAACGCATTGACTCAAATAATTAATATTTCAATCTTAATATTATGCGGGGACGTATTTATTCTGGAAAGCGCTTCGAAAGTTTCAAAGATAAATCTTAATTGCCGTCAAACTCAAGAGTCGTTTAAACCATAATTGGTGTCCATTAATTAGATCTTAAGTTTCCTGTATGTGGCTCCTTCTTAAGTCTATAATTAAGTCATTAACAGTTGTGACGAAGAAGACCTGCGTAGTTATTTCGTCGTGCTAGATCCATTGATCTAGCACGACGTGACTAAAATCAAAGTTAAGAAAACAAAAACGCGTTGGTGTGTTGCTTAAGGTAAATTTCGACAATATATCCAATTAAAACAACCACTTCACGGCTTACCTCATTTACACGGATAATATTGTTCAGCGAATTTCTGCCTGTGAGTGAAGTCAAGGCAAATGGAAGTGTCACATTAACACATTTTCATAGCCAACGTACTTTAATGACCACTTGCGACTACGCTTTTGTTAGTACTAAGCGCAGGTGTCGATGGAAAAAAGGGCATGAAATGCTACGGATATGAATTACAGATATGCAATAACATAGTAAATATTTTTAGAACCGACTAAACAAAATACCGACGTAATTATAAATACTCCCATAACGAACTACGATAATTACTGCAACAATAAATTACATTACGATTACTTTATCCGGCTACTTTTTACAGATTTTTGGCGAAGAACAAAAGAAAAGTGTACGAAAATGAACTTTAAAGCAATCAATTTATTATTTCTATTTACCATAGCCTGGGATCGGTTATGAGCGAATGACGTCGCCGAGAGACGAGAAAATATGCGCCGCCTTATATTTTTACTTCCGTTCGTAATAAATGCTTTCGAGAGATGCGATTACAAGTGCACGAAAAGAGAGAGCAAGAGACGATTAAAAAGAGAAAGGGCGATGATAGTGATCGCGCGGTGAGGCGTCGATTTTATCAGAAGCGTCTACCCCCGAGCAAGCTCTTAACCCAGGGGTCGGCAACCTTTTTGACAAGAAGAGCCATTTTTTCCAAATCTGTATAGCATAAGATGAGCCGCAGAGCATGTATAATGAAAAAATACTTATTAAATACCGTCAAGACATATTTAATGACATATATTTATTTAAAAGCTGGGCACACATACCCATATAATGATGTTTTGTAGATAATTCGTAAAAAGAACTTGAGAAATAACAGAATATTTTACATAATTTTTTATTCTATGAAAATATAAGTAAACATTCAAATGAAAGAAATAAAGAGATTTTTTCAGAAAATGAACCTAGGACTATGGATTAAAATGAGAAAGTTGAAAATGAAATGTTTACTCAACAGCCCATTCTGGATCCTTCTATTGAAAGCGATTACATTATTATTATCAATTGAGACCGTCATTGTCGTCTGGCGCGCTTTAAGCGGGACAGCGGGCGTCGCGAGCCGCAGGTCATTCCACAAAGAGCCGCGGGTTGCTGACCCCTGCCTTAACCCGTCAGCGTCCTCCTGCATACTGGGTAGATCGGACGAAAACTCCACATGCGGTCGTCCTGCGTACTGGGTACGTCGCGGAGGTCGCTAGCTTTCTTTATTTTTTTGACAGTAAATTTTCTTAAATATGGATAACCTTTATATATTTTTAAATTCTGCGATATTTTTGTCTTTTTTATTACACTTAATGTGCATGAAATTTGGTGACTGATTTTTCGCGAATTGGGGAATCGCGTCTTCTAAAAATCTCCTATCCAATGCTGAGAGGAACCGTATCTCCACACGAATGCTACTACAAAGTGAAACAAGATCTAGACTACTCATCTGCCCAAAAACTTTCTTTTCTTTGGTTTTTCTTATGAGTCAGAGGTTGAGAGGTATAAGACGAGGGCAGCCGAACAACGAAAACCATTGTTCGGCTCTCTTCGGGCCATGTGCTAGCTTCAGCAATTCTTCAGACACTTGAGACCATTATAGTATGAGAGAGAGAGAGAAGAAGTCTCTTCTTGGGTCCAAGGTCTGTTTACAAAAATAAATCACTGAAGATGCTTAGTAATCGAAAGTTTCGGAGCGAGCGCTTGCGTCATGCCCTTACTCTCGGGTCTTCGCAGAAGAAATATTTTCGTGACATTCTCAAGCAGTTAGTCTGAAGTGAATGCTAGTAAAAAAAAATCAATAGAGATGATTCATTGAAGTTATATGTTTTTGTAAATTTCATGGTAAATGGGATAAAATGCCTTTTTAAAAAACTTTTAATTTTTCTAATTTTCTTATTATGCGTACATTCTGATATATACAACATCATAGCTCCGTTTCTACTGAACGAAATAGACAAATTTCACCATGTAAATTCTATAATGACTATGAATGACTACTGTACAACTCAAAACTTCAGCTTTATGAAATGTCTTTTAAAAGCATATGAAAAGTAAAATTTATTTCAAATTTTTAGTCGAAACATGAAAAAGTTGACCTGCGAGAAACTTTTTCCTATTTGGTTTAGGTAGGTACATCCAGCGAATGAAATGTTAATAAAAGCTGAAATATTATTTTTAAAAAGACTGGGTATCAATGCCGTTTATAGTTCTAGTAATACTGAATGATATATGAAAGCGCGGGTGCGCGCTAACTGGTCGGCAATCGGGGTGATTTACGTATTTCGTATTTCCTCTTCTCTCCTATAAAGATTGTGCTTAATGTAAGATAATATAAAAGAAATTGTTTATAAATGTTATGATCTACTAAAATATTCAAAAACATTTATACAAATCCAATAAAAATGAAAAAAGTTACGAATTTTTCAATTTTCAGGAATTGAAATCGCGCATTTTCGCAAATTTTTAAAAATCTCTTATGACCTCAAACACGGGATTTAAGTAAACGTCCTGCGCGCTTGAAGGGTTAATACAACCGGCCCTCCCAAAACGCGGAGGATGTGTTCTGAAAAATTGTCCGTGTTAAGGCGAATCCGCGTTTTGTGGGCTTTACATGGTGAAATGCTGGATGTGTTCCAAGCACTTTCAGGAACCCTCCTTCACACCCCTAATTCCCAAGCCCAGTAGCGGATTTAGGCATTCTGAGGCTCCTGGCGCTAAACAATCGGGGCCCCAGGCTGAAACCACACCAAACGACTACCACTTTATTTGGTCCCTCTTAACGGCAGCATTAATAAATTAAAAAACAAAATTTTCTTCGTCATTAAAATGAGAGATATTTAATATATCTGGGTTTATATAGAAAAACATTTTTTCGGGGACCCTGGTGCGCGCCATGTGCGACCCCTCTTAAATCCGCCACTGTACGAGCCTCTCTCTGATCCACATATATCTACAGTGTTGCTGTCGAAGAAATAGTAAACTGTGATCCCTATGGTTATTTAACAATCATGAATGGAGTAACTTCCTTAATACCCATAAAAACACTTTCCTTTTATAATTTTTATGGTTATTAGGAGGTTTCTCCATTCATTATTGATGCTGATTATACAATCTTATAAACAGTACAGTATAAATTTTTCTTCCTCGCTCAGCAATATCACATTGCAGGCAGGGGCGGATCCAAAAACTTCTCGGGGGGGGGGGGGGGGGGCGATCGCCCCTCCACCTATCGAATCTGCCCTATATTTTGAAAATCCCTACCCCTATCAGAATCCTTCTTTCCCTTGCTATACAGACCTAATCTGCAGCGTATAACTGAGGATTTTTGCGCGGAAAGAATCTAAGAAAGCGCCCAGTGGAGTGCAATGGGGTTATCTAAGGAGGGGGCGATCGCCCCACCTTGGATCCGCCACTGATTGCAGGCCAAATCAAACCGCGTTAAAGCGAACCATAATCCGCGCTATCTGGATTTTTATATAAAACAGCGTAGTGGCGAATCCGCGTCTAATCGGCGTTATAGCCAGGTGTATCGCCCACTTATATTAATTACCGCGGCACAACTTATAAGATGCCCTGTGCGCGCGCGTGCCCTTGAAACCGTCACGTGGGGGCGCGTAAGAGTAGGCGTCGGCGGAAAAGGCGAGGATCGTCGCAAAACGCACGCGGCCTGTGGTCATCCCCATTCAAGAATGGAATGCTCGGATGTTTCTCAAGAAGATGGGATGGTGATATCACCTCGGGCGCGAGCTGAGGGCATAAATCGACCGGATAAAGAGTTGAAAGAAAAGGTGGAGATATAAAACGTGAAGGATGACACACCTCGAAAACCTTCCAGGGAAAATAATTGATGGGAGCGTTCGTATTTTCCTTCCTCGATACACGTCATCAGATTTCATCCACGCTCCATCACGGAGATTCCTCGCTTTCCAAGGGGAAGAGATAGACTCGACGAAAGGGGGCACAGCGCCAACGAAGTGAACAAATGCAAACACAAGAAATATCTTACCTTTTTTTATTTTAAAGGCTTTATAGGAATCGTCGAAGGATGGAATAAAGTTCAGGGTCTGAGGGTGGTTGAAAAAGACATGGTGGACAAATGGTATTTCATGACGTACCTAAAATAAAAGAAAGAAAAAACTGCTATTAGAAGTAAAAAAATTTTGAACTTATTTTCTTGTTATACGTTATGTAAAATTATGTTAAAAATTTAACGAAAAAGCTAATCGAACGAGACAAATGATGGTCGACAAACGACAAAGATTAGACAGCTTACATTTTTAAGATCAAGTCAAATTAAGCGATGAACGAGACGCAATAATGAATCGGGCATCTAACGACGATTAGTAACACTAATTGCAGGACACGCTCCATCAAATTTTTAATAATTATAATTAAACAGTACAGTATAAATTTTTCTTCCTCGCTCAGCAATCAGAAATATCACATTGCAGGCCAAATCAAACCGCGTTAAAGCGAACCATAATCCGCGTTATCTGGATTTTTATATAAAAAACAGCGCCATTAACATTATTTAATATAAATTAGCCTTTAGTACTATTGATGAACTTACAAAACTATTGTTTTAATTAATAAAAACAAAGCGACTAAATCCTTCATCTACTACCATACAAGCCGAACTGTTTCCCCCTAGTCTACGTTTACAAAATGAAGGCGCGCCTTACATACGAGGAAAAAGTGGAAAACTTCTAAAATGCAAGATCATCTACTAGGTCATCTCTAAATGTTTCTCTCTCTCACGATTCAATATGCAGAATGTTATATATGAAACGTTACATGATCACAGCAACAAATAAAAAAATCACATACGACCACGTCCTATTAACCCTTTCTGTATCTCGCGTTTCCGCCTGCAGGGTTTGGGTAAAATACTGCGCATCCTGCGATTTTCCTGTCTTTCATGTTCGGATTTTATTGTCCCTCGCATCCGGAGAGGTGAACGTGTTGAGTATCCTTATAATTAAGAATAATAATATATATAAAGTCATTTCTATTTATTATTAGTTTTTAGTTTCCCAGATATTTTTAGACAATCGCAATATTTTCTTTTTGTATTACCGGAACCATTATCTTCACGTAGGTACATACTTATTAAGCTCAACTTGTAATAAAAAGGTGGGGTGGAGCTTTTCCTAGTTTCAGTCTTCAAAAAAACAAGGGTGAGGCGTATATGCGATTTATATAAGGTAAATACGGTAAATTTGGAAATATTTTTACGACTGTATTTTTTCTAGTTAAATGAACTTCCGAGCGTTTTCTAGCAAATGTCGTGGTCATGGCGCATATGGACCTTTCGAGCTTAAGATGCTCCTCAACTTCGGCAACAGTGCTCAGGACGGTTTCATCACCGAACCACTGACCGTGTCAAAGGCGTTCTGGTTGGTGTAGTAGGAAAGGGGAATGTCATGGTAGAGGGTATACGGTCAACTATTTGCTTCCGGATCGACGAGGCAGTGCGTGAAATGATAACACATGACGATAGCGGGTCTTTCCCTAAAGTTCAACAGCTTACGTTCAAGGGGAACGATACTGACGATGGGTTTAAGTCCATGATAACCTCTAACTATAAAAATATCATGTAAGGAGAAACAATCAAAGGACATATCAATACCATAATAGCTTCGATATTACTTTCAGTAACGGCCGGATGCATATCGTAGATAGTAGAGTAACTGCTTTTCAATACAAAGGTCGCGCGTTAAAATTTTGCCGTATGAATGAAGGTTTATTTTTGATGTTGATGCCATTAATGCGCTAGCTTTTAATAGGCCTTGGGTGGTGATTATGAAATAACGATACATTAGTAAAAATAAACGAAAAAATCTTTAATATTCTAATACAAAAATTTCCAAAGCACTGTAGTGAAAACAAAGTGATAGATCTGTTAAAAGCAATATGAATGATAATTATTATTGTTGTTGGTATAATAATTACCAACATCAATTACTTGATATGGTCATAAGCCGCTCTAACTAATATAACCAAGGGTCTTAACTTTTAAGAGCATGGATAACTTCTCTTAAAGCAATAAAAAATCCAATGCAACTGAATGCAACAGCAATGAATTCAAAGGTACTGCCGTAAAAACTTATTAGCGCAGAGAAAAAGGACTTCAAAAAATCTCAAGTGCTATGGATTTTGCTATTTCGACCTTCCCTACGTGCAGACATTCCCACAAATAGTGCGAACCGGAAACAAAAGATGTCGTACTACGCAATCCTTGGGCACACGGCGTCTGCTTCATTGGTCCGAATCCGCTGCGCATTCTTCGAAATATGGCTTCTCATCCGTGAATCACGCGGGCAGTCGCCGCGTGAAGTGTTTCTCACACGCACACGTAAGATATGTCATCGCTCAGCATAAATTCCGAGCCACCGAGACAATTTGGGAGGGCGTTCCTCAACATTGTGGAAATGGGGCGTCGATTTTTGGTTCGAAACTGCATAAAATTCTGCGTATTGAGCATTATATTGTGGAAAACCCTCACAGAACATATTTAACCCTTTGCGGTACAATTATTTCCCCCCTGATTGCCCTCCTAGGTCCATGTAATTTTGTCAACAATTGAAAAAACATTTAGTTTAACAATAACACAGGCCTGCGAAGATTTTGCTGTTTTGGTAAACATATGTGATTTATATAAATATTGATGCGCTGAATTCGAAAATGGCGTTCGTTTTGGCTTATCACGTACAGATTTTACACAATTCGATATTATATGGCTATTATCGAATCCTATATATGTAGTGTTATACAATTTCGTTAATGCATTGAACATTGAATAGAATGTGATAAAAAATTCAACACTACTGTCGTCCTAAAGTGTGACAGACTTAATGCTTCTGCTGCCTACGAATTATAACCTGTCATCAGTTATAAGATCTATGCCGCATGGACCAGACGTCCCGATTCTTACACCGCCGGCCGAGTTGGAGGATGTCGAATCCTCATCCAGCTCGGAGTTTACAGCAGAGGAGTTTGTGTATTTCTCATCTGACAACGAAGACATAACTCCGCAGCTATTTACTCAAAGTGAGTTCAACGATTTAGTCCGGGACTTAGGTCTTACTTAGGAAAAGAGTGAATTATTGGGATCAAGATTAAAAGAAAAGAATCTATTAGCCCCGGGAACAACCTTTTACTGGTTTAGAAATCGCGAGAATGAGTTTCGGAATTATTTTAGAATGGAAGGTGAACTGGTTTTCTGCTGTGATATTCCTGCTTTGATTCAGCAGTTGGGAGAAGAAACCTACGACCCGAAGGACTGGCGTTTGTTTATTGACTCCTCAAAAAGGATTTTAAAGGCTGTATTATTGCATAATGGAAACAAATTTGCTTCCATACTAGTCACACATTCAATATACCTAAAAGAGTCATATGAAAATTTACAAACAGTATTACAAAAAATTAAATATAACGAACATGAGTGGTCTTTTATTTTATTGAGTCAACAAGGAGGCTATATTAAATTCCTTTGTTTCTTATGTGAATGGGATAGTAGAGCGAGGGACAAACATTGGACAAATAAAAATTGGCCTAAAAGGGAAAGATTCATACCAGGAACGAAAAATGTGAAACATGCCAGTTTAGTTGACCCACAGAAAGTTTTATTGCCACATTTGCATATAAAACTTGGTATCATGAAGCAATTCGTAAAAGCGCTGGACAAGAGTGGCTCGTCCTTCAGATATCTCTACCGTAAGTTTCCATCTGAATCCGAAGCTAAAGGGCATACTTTATGGAACAAATTCGACAAATCATGAAGGACACCGAATTTACTGATACCATGAGTGAAATAGAACTTCAGGCATGGGATGCATTCAACAACGTCGTTAAGAAGTTCCTCGGCAATGTAAAAGATCCCCAGTATGAAAAAATCATGGGAAATATGTTAGACAAGCTGCAGAAACTGGGATGTAACATGAGTTTAAATTACATTTTTTACACTCTCATCTCGATTACTTTCACGAAAATTTAGGAGCCCTCAGTGAAGAACAGGGTGAAAGATTTCATCAGGACATCAAAGAGATGGTGTGTCCATGATGGCCGACTATTGTTGGACCTTAAAAAGAGAAGTTACTCCTCAAGAACATAACAGGAAATCTATCGAACGCTCATTTGGAACAAAGCGAAAACGGAAACATCCTGACCCTAATCATCCTATTTAAAGGAATTCTTACCTTAGATGATGTTTATATGGGGCTGTCAGACTATATATCGTATGACTTTTCCATGTCTCTGTACATATACATTCATAAACGCATGATTTTAGCGTAAATTTGTTTTGTAATTTCTGAAATATCCTGACGTGATACGGAAAAAACGGGCATTTGATTTGAATTCAGCATGCTCAAATTAATAAAAATCACATATTCAACTTGAAACATCAGAAAAAAAATTCATTTTCGCAGGCCTGTGTAATTTATTATGCATGTATTAAAATAGAATATTTTGCAGCAATCTATCAAATATACATCTAACGATATGTCTTTAAAGTATGATACTTGGCAAAGCATGAATCTGAGTGTAGAAAATATTTGAGGCATGTCGGAATAGTTCCAACACGGGACCGGAGCTGGGAAAAAGTGTCCGAACTAATCCGACAGAGGACCGAAGAGGGTTAACGTCACTTGATTTTCGCGTCACATACGTCGCCCCCAGTAAACAGGGCGGAATCCACCGGCCATAGAGGAAGAACGGAAAAAAGAAGGAACGGAGAAGGGAAAATAAGGGAGAAGCGGTAAAAGGGTGCGAAAGAGAGCGGTAGAAGAGGTGACGATAAGGGACGAGAGAGGGAATAAGCGCGGGAGAAGTTTTTGGGGCGTCAGGGGCGGGAAAAGGGATGGCGTGGGCGGGAAGCTAGAGGAGGGAACCAACCCGTAGGGAAGATTGGAGGAGAAAGGGCGAGGAGCGGACTTCCTGGTGTTTAAAAGATCGGGGAAAATACTCCGAGAGCGGGAGAAGGGAAGGAGAGGATTGGGGGGGGGGGGGGATGGATAGGGGGTGTGTGGATAGGGTTGGAGGAAGGGGGAGGGAGGAAGCCTTACTCCAAAAGATGGACGCGTTCTATTCTTAGGGAAGGCGGAGTCTTCAAAAGAAATTACAGTTTCCTTCGACGAAACATCAATATCCGGGGGGGTGGGTGAAACAACGGGCGCTCACACGACGCATGCGATTCACGCCAGAGGGCGACATCGGTTTATTTTTTCCTATATCGATTCTTTTTCCTTGATGAAAACATTTGCCCGGGAATAATTAAGGGAGGTTTTTTTCTCGGCGAGGTCGTTATTTTCGGTGCGATTTTTATCACCCGGGAGCGTGGAAATGAGCGCCGTATCGCGAGGAACGTGTCCGCCGTCCTTAACTCGCACGCAAATCTATGAAATATTCTTATTTATAAAACGCATTTTTACAAAGCTTTAATGACAAACCATTCGAGTCCGTTTGAAGATGCTGAATTACTCTATTTGTATTGATGGCTTAAAATTCTTTCATTGATAAAAGAGTGAAAAATTTATAAAGAGAATATAAATCTGTTTTCCAACAGGTTAACCATTTCTGAACATACAGTCATGCTTTAAATATACCCGGAATCAATTAAATACAATCCGCGTCATTATTTGCGGTCAAACACGATCATTAAAAAAACGTCAAAGAATATCTTAAAATATCGAGTGTTTCCGTATTACTTCCGTCATCGACCCATCATAAATATGTCAATCATATTTTACTCCAAAAAAGAAAAAGAGAACGTTTCGTCTTCTTCGATTTCACTATGAATATTTCATTGCCAACATTTGACGACACGCATTAGAACGGCATCTGTTTCAACCACAAGGGCTCTCCAATCGCGAGCGATTGGGACCTTAAGGGCGGAGAGTTACGCCCCCACGTGCACATACCACACGCCCTCCCCGTCACTCATGTCAGTCTGAAACGGCGATATGATCGTCTGCATCCGATACTCGTAAAACTGACGGGAGAGGGCGGGGTCGCTGTTTGGAAAGAAAAAGGATAGGGAGGGAGGGGGGTGCATCCGAGAACTTTTTTATTTTTCCCTTCGACCGCACCTCAGCACGCGGTTTGGGTCGACACCGGAGCGGTGCAGTAAGCCTACCGGAGGGCCGGAGAGGTCTGGTGGTTCGCCCCATCTCCTATTAACACGCTAACTCCCGATAGGGCCGCGACAATGACCCCGCTCCACCGGATAAAAACTTACTTCATCGAAGAGACTGAAGACCGCCACGTTTTATTACATCGATGAGAGAGAGAGAGAGTAGAGTCGGCGGTGGTAGTGAAGGGGCCCTTAGAGGAAAGGAGAAGGGCAGGGCGGCGAAAGGTCGATGGCGTGACAGACTAGGTAAATGACAAAGTGAAGCCGGTCAAAGGAGGAGGTGGTTAGGGGAGCTGAGAAGAGGTGACGCTGGCGAGCAGAAAATGTCGCTTCCATTGTTTTTCAAGCTCTCATACGAGGCGTAAAGAAATTAGTACGGCCGAATTTTTACTTTAAACAAAGAGTGGTGTTCATCGGTTTTTCTACCGAACGGAAGACTCGCGCTCTGGAGAGCAATTACGCGATGGTACGTGCGGGGAAAGACTCGAATGCTTTGAAACTTTCTTTGCTTTATAAAGGTCGCTCAAGAGTCCCGAAAAATTCCAAAAATACCCACCGTGAAAATGGATCATAATTTCGACTCAAATTCGCGAAAGGTATGGTAAAACCATTTACTATCTTTTCACACTTTTAGTTTCTGATAGTCAACCATTTCAAACTGAGGTAAATACTTATTGTTAGATTTAAAAAAATTAAAATACTCGAAAAGATTTAGTCGGTGAACGGTAAACGAAATGAAAACATTCGAAAATTAATTTCCTCGAATGTACATAGGGTGAAGAAATCTAGATTACCTAATTGTAGATGAATGTACCTAGATCACCACTAAATAATATCGTAAATAAAACGGACTAGAAAAGTTAAATATTTTAAATACCTTAACCGAAGGGAAATGTGGAAACAGGTGAAAAAATCTGCTATGACCGGGAATCGAACCCGGGTCGTCCACTTTAAATATACCGTAGCAGACATTCTCCTGTTTCAGAACGGGAATATTTTCTTGGGTTGAAACTAGGCTAGCTATGCTTATGCTGAGGCCTTTTTTCTAAAACTGATTTAAAATTTTCGAATTTTTCAACGGTTAGTACCTACAACAGTGAAAAGTTCTAACAGACAGAGATTGCTCCATCGCCTACCAATTAAAAATAAAGTTACATTTGGAAAATATCTCTTAAAAACACGAATTTGAAAGAACAGATATTAGCAGAAAACGTGACAAAAATAGCATACTCTTCGCGAAAAAATGCTCAAACAAATTAAACTATAAACGTAAAATGGCATCGCGACAGCCAAATTGATATGACACGATAAACTTGACGACCAATAAGGTACACTTATAAAAAAGCAACTTGTAGGATCAGCACTTGTTAATCGCCATCGCGTGCATAGATAGGCATAGTTTATTTTTACCTACCTCTAATAAGTAATTCATTGCAGGCGACGAAGAATATGTGGGAATTTCAAATCGATTTCGCAATATTGGGAATTGCGCTAACATGTTCTCTAGCGGCATGCGATGCATTTTCATGTTTTGCAATACCTCCTTGTCCTCTTTCGCTCGCAAATCCTGCGATCTGCATTCGCTTGCACTTTTCAGGGCAATAATGCCGATTAATCAGAAAAGAGTGGTCTCCATAATCTTAAAAAAACTGAGTCTAGAACATTTTAATAACTACAAACACGAGATTCGATTTTTTATTTCATAGAGCATTTTGAACGTGATCTAATTACATCATATTAAATTTAGCGGTCATTCCTTTCACCCTTCGCGAGCCCACATACCCTAAGGCGGTCTCTATATAGGGCAGTGGTTCTTAACCCCTGGGTCGCGACCCAAAATTGGGTCGCCAGACCATTCTGAGTGGACCGTCAAAGATTATCCATTGCTTTCTATATCCATATACATCATTCCTCCTAACAACCCGTTCAATGCTAATGTCTTGAGAGCTTCTTTTCATTTATTTATTAAATTCCTATTAATTTTATTACTTATTACAAGTGAGATATTGGAGGAAATGGGTCGCCGCGACCAGAATTTGGGTCGCAGCCAAAAAAGGTTACGAACCACTGATATAGGGCGAAGAGCAGCAGCGGTGACAGCGTCGTTCCAGATCAGAGAGATTGGCGCAATCTATGTTACCCGGTACGATGGAAACACGCGAAGAGATTTCACATGACAAACTATAATAATCGTGCTTAAAACAATAATACTTTTAACCGTTTTCCGTATTGTTACTATACTGTACAACATTCAGGATATTTTATATTACAATAGTCACTACCGGACAAAATGAATTTCTGAGAGGCACGCATTTTTTATACTGATAAAAAGCTGTACCCAAACGAAAAACGTTTTTGACCTCTCGCATAGAGAAAGAATTCGGGGATAAAAGGATCAAGAGAACTATGAGACGCGACTATCAGTGATATCGTTCGACATCCATGTGGACCGACGGAGTGGAACACCCTCTTCAGACAATGGTCGCGTGCTTCGGCGCCGCTTCACACGCGACACCCGAGACGACGCACTTTTCACGAAGATAACGGCTCATGTCGAGAGAGATGGGTTTAAGGAAGTGGGAGAAAGAGAGAGGGGGGGAAAGGATAACCCTTGAAACAAAAGACACGCGGAAGAGGGCGAATAACCCCCTCTCACACCCCGCTGTCAAACAGCGAGAGTTAACGGTATTTGGAAATATTAATTCGACTCACATAGAGGCGGAAAATTAGATTCCCCTCCCTCGCTCTCGAGTGGTGGTCGCAATTCCTTTTCCAGGGATTTTTTATGATGAAATGTGAGAGACAATAAAAAACACGACCGCCAGTGGATGTGGACGTGGTATGTACAGGGGACGACGATAAAATACAAAGGAAATGAGAATGGCAAAAAGTGGACGACTGCTTCTTTTATCCCTTCGCGAAGTTCATGCGATCGACGAAGAAAGGAAAATAATCACGCCGGTTAGGGGAAAGGATTTTGAATGGCAGCTTACAATTAGTATTTATTAAAAATTGATAAATATTTAACAATATTGACGCGACCAATGAGGTAAGGAACGTAATCACGTGGGTTACGAGAATTGAATTTGAATGGAAGCTTATAATTAATATTCATTCGAAAACAAAAATAAATATTTATATTTATTTTTTGATTTTAAAATGTTTTCTCCTTTGTTTCTGTCTCCGTAACTAAATGTACACACTAAAATTGTCAACTATATTTTTATCCAAACCTTCATGTCTATTTTGTATGTTAAATAATGTATTCACTACACCAGCCATTTGCCTGCCTTAATTGTAAATTTACTGGATGGAAACCCCAAATCAGGTTTTCCTCTGGGGTACCTATATTCCACTATATAAAATTTAACTTTTTGTATTTTGTTATATGCTATTCTGGTGGAATAAATATTATTATTATTTTAAATATACTAACGACAGTAACAATGCATCACCGAGCAATGTTCATACATTTTTCGCAAAGTACAGAAACTAACGATAAGAAGAGAGAAAATAATTTGCTAAATATAAAGAGAGACAACTGGGAGAATAAGACGAATTACGTCCCAGACTGCTTCCCTAGTATCAAAGGGATAAAAAGGGGTGTCGACGTAGACGTTACAGGACGCAACAAAAGCCTCGATTCTCTCCGAAGCCGATGGAGGTGGTCGAGGACAAAAAGCGACGGAAAATCGAGAACGAGGTTGGTTGCGCGTAAATCCACCGCAGCCTGCATCCTCCAACCGTTCCCTCTCTCTTGTTAGCGATACGACTGCACATCTTTTTAGCACTGAATAGCTGTACGATTTTTCGCTTCCAAGAATTTCGAGATGCAATAGAGTTAAGATTATTCGCAATAATTGGAGCCAAGCGCGGTTCGAATATACAGGTAATTGGGAATTTGAAAATATACAATTCCGCAATATTGTTAATTAAATATTGTGACGTTTTAAATATGCTTTAAAACATTCGTGTACATATACAATACTCTCGTATACTTAAATATAAGGCTAAGGCAATAAATGTTTTTTTTTAAGTTCTTATAGGTAGATGTCGAGGGTTTAAAAACATTAAAAATTTTTGTTAAGCGTTTTCGAAATAATCTTTTAAAATAGTTTTCACTAGATCTTTTTAACTAATTAGGCACGAAGACTGATTATTAGTATTTTAAAACATGATCCGAATACTTGGAGATGTAATAATCGAAACTGTAATGAACACTAAACCAACATCTTTCTTTTTCGTCCCTTTTTAAAACAATGCAAAAATAAGACATCTTCCCTGCAGACTATAGTTGACAACGCCTTCTCATTTATCTACAGATTTAAAATGCATAAGAATCACAAGACAAGATAAAAAAAACCAGCGTCTGCACTTCAACAATCACGTTACTACAACACTGCGATTATACATTAAACAAAAATGTTGTGTGAATACTTTCGTTTTTATTGAGATAGAACCAAAAAATAACACGACAAATCGCGGAAGACCACAGAGTTCAAGAGAGGGCGAGGATATTGACGTTTTCTGTCAACGTTAAAAAATAAAAATCGAAGTATGACGTAGATTGAAAAAGACAGTGAGAAAATGGGAAAGGTTGGATGAAATCGTTACACGAGGAAAAAATTTCAAGGAGATAAGGAATCGGGAAGAAATGCATCCTTAGCGAGAGGGAAGTGAAACGGAAAATGGGAACGAACGCTATCGTGATATGGAAGATAAGAGATGGACGCCAAAAGTGGAAGCGAAAGATTGGATATTCCTCTTTTGTGGGAACTGCTGGGTTACTTTCGATGGAAAATGTTAGATATTCCATATCTAACATTTGCAATTGAAAAGTAAAACGGTAAAAAACGCTGAGATTGAGTAAAGACATGTTAAAGCTATTGAAATTTCAATGCTAAAGTTGCAACTGGATCGATATTTACTGCAAACAACGAGATTGGATATCAGGCGGATTGAAATCGCGAATTATTCGGCTTACGATTAGATTGAAAATATGAAGACGTTGGAACGACGTACGCGGGTGAATTGAGGAACTTTGAGGAAACGATAACAAATAAAACCGATAAAATGAAAAGCGAAACGGTTTGAATTAGTTCCTCAGAATTATGCGTGTGAAAAATACAACACTGAGAAAACTGAGAACGCAAAATTGTATCTCATCAAAAAATAAATTTAAAAAATCAAGGTAATAACCCAAGATTTTTCGACTCTAATTAAAGTACACTGGATCGACAAAATATTTCAAGAAATTCACGCGAGGAAGAATTACGAGGAAATTTCGGCATCCGAGACCGGAAGCCGAGATTTGAAAAAATAACTACGTGCAAAACTAATTCACGCGGTCATCTCAGGGCAGGAATACAAAAAATCGCCTTAACAAAACAGGCCTGGACAAAAAAGAAGTGATCGAAGAGACGTCAATCTGGGAAAGATCGATCAGGAAAAAGGGTAAACACCACGTATGTGTGCCGTTTAAAAAAACCTATAAACTGACGACAAAAACGAGAATCGCGCAAACACGAGCCATACGTAAATAAGTTCTCGGCGTATTTTGACCCCTGAAACCCCTTTAAAAAAACCGTGACGTAAGAGAACCCGTTTCGCAATTTTTCCATTTCCATTACTCCGATTGGTATACCTGGAAAACTCGCTTCCTCTCCACCCAAACTAATATCTTAGCCACGAACGAGAGGGGCGGGGGAAAACATTATCTACACACGGATCGTGTCACGAGTCACCGTGGTAACGAGAGCCCAGACACACACACACATCAAGTCTTCCTTTGACGTCGACACTCCACATCTCCCCTCATCGCGCTTCCCCCATAATCCAACCCATTCATCTCTCCACCCCTCACCATTGTAGCGTCGCCATCAACCACTATGTCCGGCCCGACTCTCGTCTCTCTTCGAGTGGCAGAGGCGATTCGCAGAACAGTGCTCGGAATAACAATGGCTTCCATGGAAGGAAGAGGGAATGGAGGAGGAGTGTTGGGGAAAAAATCGAAATGGGAGGGGGGAGGGAAGATGGAGGAAAGATCGGCGGGGAGCGAAAGGATAGGTTCGAGACCAAAATGAATTCGACGCGAAAAACAACACGAGTACTACGAGTGATGATGAGATTCGAAAAGAAAATAAATCTCGGTCGTAAAAGAATTAAAAGAGCGAAATCAACCCAGGGGCGATTTTATTACTCCAAACTAATAATCGGTGAAGTTTTCTTAAGTGGCCTGTTTGTTTTTTTAAATTTAATTTAACATATAATAACGAATGGGCAAAGAGTGGAAGAATTATTTATTAGCAGCGATTCCGATGGTGACGATCATTAAGGCTATCTTCAGAACAAGAATCGACACCTATATCGCGCCATTCCATTAATTTGGAGCCCATCGGTGTGTTACAAACGTCCTTGAATCAACCCCTAAATTATTTTCGAATCGTAAAAAAATAATGGTTTAAATATATTGCATTCCAATTGACGTTAACGAAATTTATCAGGCGATTAACCTACAACAGCTTTCTATATATGACACTCTTGGCATTAAACGTAAAGAACTCACTATCAAATTTTATATTCTGTGAACTAAATAAGCAAAACTGAATAACACCAATTAGGTATTTTGTTGATTTTACAAATGAAAATCTACAAAGCAATTTTTATCTATCGGCAATATCGATTAACTATTCCACTGCGACTGAGGCATCGGACGCAACACGTGCTCCTGCTAAATATGTACGAGTCGTTGCGCTAGACGCTAATACAGTCACATGTGTCACTAATAAAGTAGAATGAAGTTACCGGAAATATCCAGTAGGGCGAGACACCTTTTGGAATTTCATCTCTCCAGATTGGAATATGTGGAACATAACAAATACGATGGTTTTAAGCGGAGAACAAATACCGACGGGTAAAAACGAAGGCTCTGTAACCATAAAAATCGAGAGTGGAAAAATTTCGAAAAGATGAAAAAGATGATCGCCGGCGAAAATGCGCGAGCTGGGAACGAATAAAAAAGAGAAGAGGAGGAGAGAATGGAGAATGTGCCGGGAATGGGCGGCGGGTGGGGGTTGAGCGTGACTCAAAAAAAAAAGAAATAAAGGCAGAGAGACCTTATCGGGGGAAGAGAAGTGGGCGTCACCTTTTGCCTCACGACGCCTCCTCTTCCTCTCTCTCTCTCACTCACTCTCTCTCACTCTCTCCCTCCCTCGACCAATTCCATGGGAACGACGACGCGCCTCTCTACCGCTCTCTCTCTCTCTCCCTCCCTGGCGTACGGAGCGAGAGGGAGAGAGGAGGGAGAAAGAGAGAGACGGAGTAGAGAGAGAAACGTTCGGAAGAGAGCGTGCTTTCACGTATACGCCGCCACGAAAGCGCAGAGAACGAGCGAGCAAAGAGATCGATGTGAGAATTTCGGAACTCGCACGCTAATTCGAAACAGAGAGAGAAATGCGGATGCCATTTTTATTGAGGCGCTGCCTGGAGAAGTTCATTGATGACTTAGTATCGCTACAATACGACTCTGTGAACGAAGTTACGACACGCTAAACTGCACCTCGACTTTTCAAGAATAATTAACACGCCTCCGCGTACTTGCCGGTGATATCGAATGACGAGCAGGTGGGCAAACACCCCCGGGAGAAGAAAACAATTCCATTTCACACAAATTAAAAAATTAAGCTTTAAAAAAGGCGAATTCGGAGTTCTCCAGAAGTAAATGTTTGAGCCTTACTAACGCCGGGACGCAACCAAGAAAGTTTTACGGTAATTGTTAGCCGAAATACAGTGATTTCGTCTATAACGCGAAGGCCGTATGATACAGATTATGTACTTTCCAGACAAAAAGGATTTATTCGTTGGATAGATAACGCGGGATTTAAAAAAAAACTAATTTTCCTCGAATCAATATTTATAATATACAACATGTGAATCACAACTGATGAAGGCTGCCGAAATACACATATGGCATCCTCAATCATTTTATGGTTATTGACGAGACAAAGATTGTCAATGAAGAAAGCAGCCACAGAAGTACATAGTTAGCGATATCACCCGAAGCAAATTTCAGCAAAGCAAGAGAAAACAACAGCTTATGACGACTTACCCTAATCCAAACGCTACGAACAACGAACGCAATGAGAGCTCCAATTAGAGATCACGAGAGTAGGAAGAATCCGACCGCCGTCTGCCGTACAGAACAAACCTAACGAAAGCTCTATATACATTTTTTCCGCAGACCTTAATTAATCTTACCCCTCTCAAACCGTCAGATTGCACGAAATCGCGGCGGCGAGGAATTTCCTTAACTTCGTACAATTTAATGAGAGAGACGCTCGTAATCGAGCCGGAGAAAAAGAAAACCTTTGATTTTTGACTAGCGAGGCGATTAATTTCCCAAGGCGTCGTTCTCACAGGGAAATGAAGAGGGAGCGAGGAGGATAGAGAGGTAGTGGAAAGATCGAAATACACCGTAACAGGGATGACAGCGTTCCGTACTTCCGGCAGCGAAGGGGGAGAAGAGGGTCGGGTTCAGGTAGCATAGGGTTGGCGTCCTAAGCCCTTAGACAGTGGAACGGGTTGGGGGGGGGGTCAAAGTTGGCTAGGTAGGAAAGTTGTTTTTTCCCCAGACACGGGAGACTTAAAAAAAATAGGAAGAAAAATACATAATCCCCGCTAAGCTGAGGGCGATGGTGTGCGGAGTGGAAGGGAGGAGAGTGCAAGAGAGAAGAGGAGATTTTAAGAAGAGTGCGACGAGACGGGGAGAAAAGAAAATGCAAAGTAGAAGACGGCTGGGAGTCCCCTTTCGCCTCGCCGCGAAAATTTTATCGAACGGGATTCGCGTAAGCACGACGACCCGAAACTAGTTTTTCTTTTGACAGGCAAGATCGATTAATTAGATCCGCTTCCGTGCCATCGTAGAGATTTTAAAAAGAATAAATAATAAATCTTGTCACTTTCGAAATTTCCGTTTTAGTTTCCCGGATAAAAGACATAAGCGCCGCAAAAGAATGAAATAAAAATTTTACGTCGCTGAATCGAGTTAAGTGCTCGTGTTACGAATAAAAAATTTTATTTTGGCCACGGTTTTTACTGAATAAAGAAGCTTCCGCATTCTTTCTCGACAAGGATTTCCCTCCAGAAAGCGTTGACAGAAAAATGAACCAAACCAGCCAGGCGCGGCTCTTCTTGAAGTGAACGCTTTTAGCATTTAACGTTTGGGAACGAAAACGTCAAAATACAGACGTAATAGCCAAAAAAATATACCGGTGATAAAAGACAGCAGGAAAATGATAAAAGGCTTTACGAGAATGAAGTAAAAATGACGCAACGTGAATAACGGTTCTGAGATCTGAGGGAGTCAGGGAAATCTCTTATATTAGAATCGTGGCTTATGATAAAGCAGTTCGGCATTTCGAGAAATGAAAAAAAGCCATCGCTGCAATAAACCTCATTGCATATGGAGATGAAAAGAGAGCATATGGAATCCTAAGGGGTCAAGCCGTACTTTTAACCCATTCTTGCGTAAGAAAGCCTGCCAAGTGTACCTACCACAGCAAACATCCAAATAACACAAGGAAGGAAGAAAAGCGAGGAAACGGATTCCTATCCTTGAATCGAATATTCGGGTTACACGATGGATGTTTTAAATCGAAGTGACCGACATACTCGGCTCTGTAGCCCTAAGCGGGCGACGCGCCGCCAACTTATTTGGACACCTTAAATGGCACGCGATGAAAATCGAAGTCGGACGGAGGGGTAACGCCTAACTTCGAGAAAATTGGCACAAACATGGATTTCGTGGATGCGGGTCGACAAAATCGGACTACAACGCATTTTCCGATTTCGATAAAGAATTATCGGCCTCGTCTCATGGCTAAAAATATAATCCAACAAAATTATTTCCTAAAAATCAAAACTAAAAAAGATACGTAATTATCTCAAGTATTACCTCCAATAGGCATATGAATGTTATAAAAAAAACGCTCATTTGGACCACAAAACAGCAGTCTTCGGCAGTGATTTAGCGATAGTAGATACTGAAATAAACCTACGATCGGAGAATCGACACTGAAGACGGCTACTTTGTATACGAAATATTGTTAACTTTTTATGGCTATTGGGGGATACGTGGGATGATAATTTCTTTTCAGTTTATATTTTTTAATCGATAATTTAAAAAAATAATTCCCTCGGTCTGGCACACGAAGAACCGTTCACCGATCCGTACGATTGGGGCCGGCCTCGAACCGCGACGCTTCGATCGGTCCCTGTTGCGGCACGGTACACTCCTTCGGTCGCTGACTTCCACTGACTGAGCCTTATCTCTATTCTTCACATGGAACGCGAGGGCTATTGATAATGGCCACACCATAATGCACCCTGCATCGACCCGATCGACGGATACAAAGGACGCGACGATGCATTCTTATTTTTCTCCATCGGTCGCTCATCGACTTACCAACTGCTGAGGATCCGGCATCTGGATAGGGCCTCAAAAAGGACCAATCGCACAGGAACCGAGGGAAAAAAATCCAAAAGACGAGAAAGTCGGATGACTTCCAGCGGAAACGAATTATATCTATCCCCGACGGCGAAGGCGGACGTACTAAAAGGTTCGTCGTCCTAATCCTCTTCTTGCCCGCTTCGTTTCGAAATCGGAATGTGTATGCTCGCGGCCTCGTTTAACCGCGGAAGGACTCTCTCACTATTAATATTTCTGACTTCCTTCCTACTCTTCTTCCTGTTTAACGGCTCCGTTCCAAAGAGTATGTCCACAGATGTTGTTGGAAGCGTCGCCAGAAGACAACAAGGCGAGATTTATGGATTGAGGTGAAAATGTGAGGGTCAGATAGGGAAAATAGGGGGAAGCCGTAGAGAAATTAGTCGAAGTAGACATCAGGAGGGCTCGGGAAGAGGCAGAGGTCGGGGGAGGAGGAGGGGTGGGGGAGGAGGAGAAAAGGAAGGGTAGATAATGGGATATAGAGCATACCCTCTCTACTTATCTCCTTCGTGTGCCTCTAAAAAGACTCCGGAGCGAGTAAGTGGGAAAAGGGGAGAGGAGGAAAGGAGGGGAAAGGTAAAAGGAAGCCCTTGTAACGTCGTAGCGGCTTTTCGTAGACGAAAGGCTCTTCTGTCAGTATGGTGTGATTGGAGGGGACAAGACGAGCTCAGAACGCCAGACGGAAAGAGAGAGAGTTAGGTAAAACGTTATCGTCTTCTCGTGAACGCAGAACATATCGGCTAAAATGTTCAGTAGAAAAGTATTTTTGGAGAATTGACACCAAAACTTTTATTTCGAGAATGAAAACCCTGTGTAACAGACATGTGTCAGGCTACAGGGAGAGGTAGGTACCTCTGAATATAATATTACGTAGTACGTCGCGAAGTATATAATATGGCTCAATAGTTCGCTCGCTTTTAGAGGAATGCTAAAACGGGGTGCCGATGCTCACAATTTCAAAATTTCCATAACACTGCCGCTTACCCCTACCGGTTTACGCTATTAGCATAGGCGTCCACAGAAACCAGGGTCAGCTTGAAACAATGCTACGACTGCACCAAATCCTGTACCCCCAATATAAACCGCTCCAAATTAAAATTTTTAAATATATATATATATCTTCATCAGCCTTTTTCAGTCCACTGACGGATGAAGGCCTCCCCCAGTTTTCCCTGTCAACTGCCTCCCTCCTCCAAGTTTGCCCCAAGAACTTAACAATCTCTCTGTCCCACCTGTTTTTCGGTCTTCTTTTTGGTCTCTTGATGTTTCTTGGGATCCATTCGATGACACTGGATGTCCAACGCTGGTCATTTCTTCTAGCAATGTGGCCCGCCCACTGCCATTTTAGCACCTTCACTCTTCTAATCACGTCACAGACTCCAGTCTTGTTTCTTACCCAGTCGTTCCTCTTGCGGTCTCTTCGGGTGATCCCTAACATGCATCTCTCCATGCCCCTCTGTGTTGTTTGCAGGCGCTGTATCATTCTGGCATTCATGGTCCATGTTTCACAACCGTATGTCAGAACAGGCAGAACACATTGGTCATACAGCCTCCTTTTTAGGAAGACTGGAATATTTGATTTAAAGATGTTCGCATTCTTGCCAAAAGCACTCCATGCCATCTTCACTCTCCGGTTGATTTCTCCAAGAAGCGAACCATCAGTAGTGATGAGCTGACATAAGTAAACATAGCTGGTTACTTCTCCGAGTTCTGCTCCGTTGATATGTATCTTCTCAGAATTTGTGAAGGAGTTGTACATAACCTTTGTTTTATTAAGATTCATCTTAAGTCCAGCTTCTCGGCTTGCTTGTTCAAGCTCTTCAGTTCTTCTACGGAGCTCTTCTGCGCTCCCTGCGAACAGTATGATATCATCTGCAAAGCGCAGGTGACTCAGATATTCTCCATTTACCTTTATGCCTTTTTCCTCCCAGTCTAGCGTTTTGAATACTTCCTCTAGAGCTGCTGTAAATAACTTAGGGGACATAGTATCTCCTTGTCTCGCTCCCTTTTCGGCCTTAAAGGCACTCGTCTCTTCATGCAGCTGGACAGATGTTGTCGCATTTTCGTAGATATTCTTGATCAAGGTTATGTACGTTTCTTCTACTCCTTGTTTCTTTAGTGCACGTAACACCGACGAAGTTCGGACAGAGTCGAATGCTTTCTCGTAGTCGATAAAACACATACATAGAGGTAATTCATACTCATTAGTCCGACTGATTACCTCTCTCACGACTTGGATGTGGTCCATCGTGCTATACCCACTGTGAAATCCAGCTTGCTGTCTGGGTTGGGCAGAATCAAGATGGTTTTGAAGGCGCATAGTGAGTATTTTGGTGAATATTTTGTAGACTGTTGGGAGTAGACTGATCGGTCTGTAGTTATTAAAGTCTTCTTTGGAACCTTTCTTGTGTAGAAGGATAATACATGCGTGGTTCCATGTTTCTGGTATCTTCTTCTTCCTCAGACAGGAATTAAAAATCATAGCGAGAATTGTTTCCGTATGATTACCCAATGCTTTGAATACTTCCGCTGTGATACCATCCATTCCAGATGCTTTTCCATTCTTCATACTTCTGATTGCGTGTCTCACCTCTTCCGGAAGGATATCTGGGACCTCTTCGGTGGGCATGTTTCCATCATCATTTACTTCCTCATTTCCTAGAGGATCCTCATACAGCTTGGTGTAAAATTCTTGCACCTGTTTCAGGATTAGTTTCCTACTATGGGTTATGGAGCCGTCTTTTAGCATCAGGGCCACCAGCTGTCTCTTTCCGATCGAGAGATGTTGCTTCATTTTCTTGTAACTTCGATTGTTTTCTATGGCTTTCTCGATTAGCTCATAATTATATTTTTTCACATCTTCCTTGATGCATTTCCTGATAGTTTTGTTTAGTTTTGCAAAATGGATCATTTCTTTAGGATCTTTAGTAATTATCATTTTCCTTCTTCTTTCCATCAGCAGTCTTGTTTTTTCGGTCAACTTTTTCTCTGGCTTTGTTTTAACTGTTCCGCCTATTTCTTCAGCAGTATCCTTGAGTATCTCTATAAATTGGGATTCAACTTCTTGGTCTTCCAGTGCACTGAATCGATTTTTCATTTGGAGCTGAAATTCTTCTTTTCTTTCTTTTAGCACCTGCGTGTTAGGCCTCTTCTTTATAAGCTTCTGTCTTTCTAACTTTGAGTTGAATTTTATTCTGCATCTTACCAAGCGATGGTCGCTTCCAGTTTTAAACTGATTGAGGACGGAACAGTCTTCAGCCAATTGCTTCTTATTTCAATTTCGTTTTTGGTACCGTTGGGTCCTTTCCAGGTCCATTTTCTATTGGGACTCTTTTTGAAGAAAGTGTTCATTATATATAGACTAGTACATTCAGCAAAGTCTACAAGTCGGTCCCCTCGTTCATTTCTGTCTCCATAGCCCCATTTTCCAACTGCGCTGTCGTCTTCCTTTTGTTCTCCTACCTTGGCATTGAAATCACCCATGACCACTTTTAGATAGCAGCTTCCTTTGTCGTGCAGTTCTCCAACTTCTTGGTAGAAATCTTCCACTTCCTCTTCCGAGTATGATGACGTTGGCGCATAAACTTGGCTACTTGAAATTGATATCTTTTATTTATCTGAAGCACTAGTCTAGCTGCCCGCTCGGATGAACTTTCCATTTCCACGATATTATTCTTCAATGTTTTGTGGATGATGAATCCAACTCCTCCTGTTCTCCCTGTGTCAGTTCCCCCGTAATAAAAAATATGTCCACTCTTCAACTCCAATAGGCCTTCACCTTTTCTTCTCACCTCACTAAGCCCTAAAATGTCCCACTTGATCTTCTGCAGTTGTTCTTGGAGCTCTTGAAGTTTATCTTCACGGGACAAAGTCCGGCAGTTAAAGGTAGTTAGGTTGAGGTTAAAGGAATTGGGTAAGGATGAGAAAGAGTGGTAGTGGGCGTTTAACCTCCGGGGATTCTTAGCACCCTCAGCCTTCATGCCTTGTTCCTGACCACTGCCACGGTCAGAGGCAATCCAGCCTCCGGAGAATGAGGGCCGTTTTTTATGGGTGTACATTTCATGGGGGGATTGTGGGCCTTAAAACACCACGCTGGCCCAGAGCGCGTTGGTGAGTACCTCTTTGACTTTGGCCGGAGATATTGCAGAAAGACTTCACAGCATGGTTGAACCTACCAGTGTCCGAGGACACCACTGTTCTTCGCCCTTTAGCCTCCGTTTACACCCTTCCGCCGACTTTGAGGCAGTTGGAAGGGATATATATATATGTATATGTGTATATATATGTGTGTGTGTGTATATCATCATCATCATAGGTAGTCTGTCCGTTGACAGGTCCGTGATTATTCTAGGTTAAACTTGGTTCTCCATATACTCCTATTTCCGCAGTTTTCTTCATGTCTTGATAGCTCTCTTTCCCTTTCAAGTCGTCTACTAGCTGAAACCTTTTCCTACCGCTTTCTCTTTTTCAATCCATTTTCCTTCTAGCACTTCTTTAATCATGCACTCTCTCCTCAGGTAATGCCCAATCCAGTTCGCCTTCCTCTTTCTGATAGTCTGTATAATCGTTCGCTTCTCTCCTATTCTTCGAAGTACTTCCTCATTTTTCACCCTATCTGTCCATTTTATCTTCAGCATTCTTCTCCATGTCCACATTTCGAAGCTTTCCAAGTATTTAATATCATTTTTCCTTAGCGTCCATATTTCTGCACCGTTCAAAGCTATACTCCATACATAGCATTTATCAACCTCTTGCGGATTTCCTGCTTTATATTTCCCGTTAGCAGGAGTTTCTTTCTTCTGAAAGAGGCTTTTGCTTTTGTTATTCTAGTCCTGATTTCATCTGTACATTTTGCTTCGCTCGTTATGATGTTTCCAAGGTATTTATAATCTGAAACTTGTTCTAATGGCTTTCCTCCAATACTTATGTTCAAATTTTCTTCTTCTTTACTTGATATTCGCATAACCTTGGATTTTTCTGTATTAATTTCCATACCGTATTTTCTACCTGTTATCACTAGTCTATTTATCATTTTCTGGAGTTCCTTTTCTTTCTTGCTAGAAGTACTTGATCATCCGCGTATTTCACTGTTCTTATAATCCTTCCTCCGATTTTGAAATCTCCCGTGCCTTCTAACGCTTCCTGCATTAGTTTCTCTCCATATATATTGAATAGAACCGGCGATAGACAGCAACCCTGTCTTACTCCTCTACCGATATGTACTCCGCTGGTGTCCGTATTCTCCAACCTGACCTTTACAACTTGATTCACATATAGATTCCTGATCAGTCTCCTGTCTTTCCAGTCTACACCTATATCCTTTAATATCCTCATCAGCAGTACCCAATTTCCTCTATCAAAGGCCTTCTGCCAGTCGACGAAACATACGCAGCAATATTGACTGTACTCTATTGCCCTTTCTGATATGATTCTCACTACACCGATAGCATCTCTGGTTCCACGTCCTTTTCTGAAGCCGAATTGATCTTCCCCTAGCATTTCTTCGGCCTTTTTCTCTAGTCTTTTATTAAGAATCCTCGTGATGATCTTGGTAGTGTGTGACAGTAGGGATATCGTTCTGTAGTCCTTACACTGCATTGCCTTTGGCTTCTTCTTTAAAGGGATCATTGTTACATCTAAGAAATCCTGAGGCCACTCTCCCGAGTCGTAAATCTTGTAAATTAGTTTCGTAATCACTTTTAGTCCTTCCGATCCCATGACTTTAATACCTCTGCCGGTATTCCATCGCTGCCTGTAGCTTTTCCTTTCATTAGTTCCTGTATCGCCTTTTCTACTTCGCTTTTCATAATACTTGGTCCCAAGTTGTCTTTTTCAATGCAATTCTCTTCTTCCAGTTCCATTTGTACCGATCCTGCCTGCTTTTTGTATAGTTCCTTAATGTATTCTTCCCATACCTGTGCTACATCCTTTGGTTCTGCGACTATTTTCCCATCTGTATTAATAATTCCTTTACCACGAATCCCATTAGACTTCTTATCTTCTAACTCCAGTGCCCTAGCGTACATCATATCGTATCGTCCTAACTTCTCCATCTGTTGTATTTCCTCACATATTTCTTTTATCCAATTTTCCCTAGGTTTATCTGTTACCCTTTTCATCTCATTGTTTATGCGTCTATAGTTGGCTCTACCTTCTTCACTGTTAACGTTTTACCATTTTCTTCTCTCATCCATTTTCTCCAGCATTTCCTTAGTGATCCATGGTTTTCTGATTTTCTTCTCTTGTTTCCCAATCTCTTTATTCAAGGTATCTTTGATGCTGACTTTCACTTCCTCCCATTCTGTATCCACGGTCTTCGGTTTGTTTTCCAAATTTCTAAGGCCATCTTCCAACTTCGTGCTGAAGGCATCTTTCCTTTCTTTCAGTTTTTCTAGGTCCCAAGTCTGTCTATCTCGTCTCGTTTTCCTTATTTGTTTCAGCTCTGTAGTTACATCGACTATTAGAAGGATGTGATCTGAATCAATGTCTGCTCCTGGTAATGTCTTAGCATTTTTATGCCGTTCCTGAATCTTCGTTTTACTAGGATGTAATCTATTTGGCATCTCATTCTATCTCCTGGGCTTTTCCATGTGTACAGCCTTCGTTTATGTTTTCTGAACCATGTATTAGTCACTACTAAGTCGTTATTAACACAGAATTCTACCAGTTTTTCTTCTCCTCGGTTTCTTTTCCCAAGTCCGTATTGACCGACAACATTTTCTTCATGTCCTTCACCAACTATGCTGTTCCAATCTCCCATTATTATGCAGTTTACCTTTCCTCTTCCGTCTTCTTCGTAAATCTCGTTAATTTGTTCATACGTCTCCTCAATTTCTTCTTCTTCATGAATGGACGTTGGCATATATACCTGGATTATCAACATGTCCACTGGGACTGCTTTTAGCTTTATTGCCATCAACCTATCGTTCGTTGCTGTTATTTTTGTCACGCTCTTCATCATATCTTTCGTAAGTACCAGAGCTACTCCCCTTGCCCCACTATTTCCTCCTGAGTGAATTCTTCTGAGTCGAACTGTTCTTCTCCTTCCCATCTCGCTTCGCTCAGCCCTATGATATCAATCCTATTTCTTCTCATTTCTTCTTTCAGGTTCTCTAGCTTTCCTGCCTTCCTCATGGTTTTTACATTCCAAGTACCTAAGCGTAAGTTACCTTCGACAAATGCTTTCCTCAAGGCAGTCCCAGCCCGGAGATCCGATTGGGGGACTATTTTACCTCCGGAATATTTTACCCCGGGAGAACTCATATTGTCCAACCATATAATCATTACTAGGGAATTTTTAATGTGGTAGTTTCCCTCTTGCTTTCCACATCGCAGTACTGTAGCCGTTCAAATCGTCCTGATCACGCCTACAGCTCTATTGGATATAGACCCAGCCAACATAATTTGTTTTCGGCTCTATACCATACTGACAGTACTGCTGCCTACTGTCAGGCACCGATGATAGTTTTTTTTTTGAAAACCTCCATTCGCGGGGTTTGAACCCCGGAACTTCGTAACGAAAAGCCGACACGCTAACCACTACACCACCAGTGCATATATATATATATATATTAAATATATTATATATATATATATATATATATATATATATATATATATATATATAATAATTTAATATGTCCGTATTATATAACATATTTCACCAGAAATTACAGGGGGTGGTTACTGCACCCTCTTGCCCTCCCTTGCGGCCGCCCATGGCTTTCAGTGCATCCACAATATCGATTTCCCAAGGAAACAAATTATAGAAAAACTAAAAATAACTTAGAGTACGAAATTCTTGGAAGAGTGTTAACGTCACGAAATCGAAGCGAAAATCCAAGGCATTGATAAGAAGATTTTCCGAGAAGATACAAGGAAATTACGAAAAACAACTGTTAGACGCATTAACATGCACTGTTGAACGCTCAAATGCATGATAGGCAGCTCGAAACAAGAGGAGATAAATGCTTTAAACTCGAGATATTCCCTCTCACTTTTATGCCGATACGATCGCTTGAGTCACGTTCTCTCCTAAATGATTCCTAGAATGATGAACTTCAAAACTTTATACAGCATAGCAAAGTATTACGCGGGTATCAATATTTACAGACAACAAAGACACGTTTCGGAGAAGCGCCAATCTAAATCGTGCATCCTCTTCGCCAAAAAATAGCACAAATGTTTCAAGAAAAACAATGGAATCAAGTGTTGGAAGTTAATACTCTCATTACATAAGTCGAACTGTTACAAACTCGGTGCTTATACTTCATTGAGCTAAAATTCGAGTGAGGCTCTTGAGCTCATTTAAACCCTATTTACTTTATCCCGCGATTTACACGGTATTCCAAAAATGCTTTTTACTCGGTATAGGAACCGACCTACTACTCCATCGTCTAAAGCTGTGACCCATATAATTATCACGTAATCGCTTGCACTGATACAATTCATTATCGCGATAACCTGATGGAGAGGGCTGAGCGATAAAACTATGTTTTTCTACCTAAAACCAGTCGACATAACGTTCCGTTCACTAAAATAACTTTATCTATAAAAGGATAAACCTCAAGCTATAAATTCCCTGTAAATCAAACAGTTCCCGAATATTAAACATCTCAAAATTATCAACGCTTTTCTTCTGTAAAAAAAACAAACTCTTCGGGCGGAAAGAAAGACGTACATCTACGGGCATTAGGAGGGGCAAGCAGCTTCGTAGTTAACATAAGGGAAGGCGGAGAGAGAGAGAGAGATGGGAGAGGAAATGGGCGAGAAAGGAGGGCACCCTGAGGCCCCGACATCCGCACCCTTCGTCTCCACCCTGGGAGCGAGAGAGAGACAAGAGGCGGATCAATCCGCGAGAGGGGGAGGGAAAGAGGCGCCACAGGAAATGGGGGCGAACGGGGAGTGGGGGCGGAGAGAGGGGAGAGGGCGGAAGAGAGTACGCGGTCCAAGAAGCAGGATGGGAGTGCGGGAATAAGGGGGTTCTAAAGTGATTTACCCCTCCCCCCAATCCTCTACCACAATGGAGATGGGGCGTCGCACAAAGAAGCATCGAGGGTACAAAAAGCAGGGAGAGCGAATGAGTGGTTGTGGATGGAGCACACGGCGCTAATTACCAACGTCTCTCCCCCCCCCCCCTCCCGCATATATCCCCTGCGGCAACTGAATTGGAGCACCACCATCGCCGCGACATACGACACCATCTGACGCCTATCCGCGACCGACGCACAGTGGGACCAAAGCCCTGCTTTGCTGGCCAAAACTCAGTATTCAATCTGATCGGTCTGATTTTGTGTATGAATGGGTTTTTGGGGAAGCCGAGTTCATTTCTTGCGGTTTTAAGACTCAGGGGCGACTTCTTGTGACCAGTGTCTTAACTCTCTACAGGACCAGACACCCGAGGAACTAGCCGAAACGTAAGAGTCGCGCATTTTGCTAATGTTCGCGTTTGTTGAGTGGATAGTTTGCCTATATTTCATTATACAGCTTTTCAACGTATTTATGCTACTAGTTGACTTCATTCCAACTGCAAATGGGAAGTTTGAATGCGATTACTTTCATAAGGAATGGTTTCTTAATGCAAAGAGAAAACGACATCGTGATTCAACAAAATTTATTCTGGTGCATTTGTAATACACGAACGACAGGGTGATAAAATAATGTTCTACCTTACAAGTCAATCTGTTTTATTCATCATCATCACTATCGCCATTGTCATCATCTAATGGGGAGTCATGCATTTCGGCTAAAAGGCTAATTACTTCAGCGCTAAGACTTCCACCCTTTTTCGGAGGAAGTTTTCTGTGATCGATGAGGTGAGCATAATATGCAGGAGATCCTCATTTGTAGCTTCCCTGGACGTCTTCCTGCGGTGACCCTCTCTGTACCGTCTAAAATCTTTATTGCGTGCCCCCTGCGATTCCTCGCTCAGCATCCCGATAGGAAGACGGGACACAGCAATTACTTCTGAGCCGTGTATGAGAACTTTGCGAACAGATGGAGGCATCGGATACCACGAGTATTCTTTTACATAAAGTCTTGCTGTTGCTACAGCGTACTCATGGAAAGCCTTAACATCCACTGCGTACCCACACGATAAAGATCGAAGAATGACATCACATAGAGCAATAAGGGACTCTTTGATACCTGTAATAGACGCTGATTTTTCAGAATTTTGAAAAAAACCGACGGGCAGTGTTACCGTCATTTGTTGTCCCAGATCCTTGTTTAATTACATCCACTAAAAGGCCCATTTCTGTCTTAAACTTCTACTGGATTTCCTTCGCCTTGGCAATTACTTTATCCTTAACGTATTTCGTCTTATGCCAGGATTTGGTCTCTAGTCTGTAAGCAACATGCAGTAGCCATTCAAAAAACCTTATGTATGCGTGAAGAGTAGACAGCCCAAATTCCAAGGCATCTGTGTCAACGTTTCTGTCTAACACCTTGTCAATGTCATTGATTTCTTTAGAGGTTGCACCACATAGATAACACCTCTGGGTTGAGCTCGTGTCAGTCACAGCGTTGCAGACTTTTCCATCTACCATAGTCATACATAACCGATGTTCTACAGAAACCCCCTCATATTCTCGCACTATAGCTGGAACTAGATTCTGAATTTGTTCGGCCATGACACTCATTTCCCTGAGGATAATATCTGAACTCTCCTTTACAAATTCTAATTTTATAGGTCTTGTAAACCTTTTTGAAGAGGGGCGGCCGCAGAGCCTGACCACAAGCCCGAGCACGCTTCTCTATGAGTTTAGTCATTTTTTTAAACAAGTCGCGGGTGGTCGCAGCTAATTTTTTCATAGCATCAATAAGATAGTTCAAGCATTACATTGCACTTCAGAAATCGTTCCGGAATCGCAAGAGAATTTTCGTATATCAAATCACATATGGTGGGACTTTGTTCAGTGCATCTTCTTACCAAATCATCTTAAAAGTGACTTTGGAAATAGCATATATCGCCAATAATTGGTTTCCAGGCATCGGACAGAGTCAACGGATAACCCCAAATGGTAATTTTTGGCCTTCAAGTGGGTCACTCGTAGTTAACATCCTCCCTGTAGGAGAGTAGCTGTGCATGCTGGAAGGAGAGATTTCAAATGCACTATTTTCTCGCTCTGATTACGATTCAAATCAGCCTGCCCAAGATAAATATTCGTGTAATATGTTGCACTGACAACTTCTCTAATGCTGCAGCCATGTTTGAACAGTGAGGAAAAATTTTTTTTTTTAGGTTTTGGCCAGGCTTTTGGGCGCTTGGTCCCACTGTGCGACGTCCAATTCAGCACCTCGGGATTCGCCGGAGAGTAGAGTGATGATTTTTAAAAAAACATTTCTTCTCGAGTTTGCAAAAAAGCGCAGCGTGGCGTTAAGGGGAAACAGAGGGAGAGAGAAAGACAGAAGTGCCACATGATAAAGGGGACGTGTTGGTCAGTTTACGAATCCCGCGCGCTTCTATTCTTAAATAAACTAACGCGGAATTGGTTCGTCACAGGGATTGCAAATTAAATTGTAAGCAAACCATCGGGATAATTAATTTCGGCAAGTTTCAGCAGAGAATAAAAATAGTGATCATGTAACGCGTATGTTTTTTATCTCCAGGTAAGTATATTTAAGGAATATGGCTGACGTTACAAGAAGCTCATAAAATAATTAAAATTTAAAATTCGATAGCTTTTCGCAACCTCCTCTGTAAATATTGTTATATCTAGAACAAAGGGAACCTATGACACGTGTGCCGAAAGGTTATATTTTTACATGGCAGGATATTTCAGAGAAGAATTACAAAATCTAAGCATTTAAAAAATTGACTTTTATTTAAATGGTAATGATAAATAATGGTATTCAGGATGCCTTATGGTAAAATAATCGCTTTTCCCCTCAAATTAGTTTTCCAATTTGGACAAAATGAAAGTTGGTACGTGTAGAGGGTCACAGATTATTATTGACATAAATCGTGCCACCCAGCAGAACAGCTGATCCAGAATGTAATGAAGCTAGACTAAACGAAACTTGTGGACAACTTATATCTTAGATGTTAACGGGTTTCAGAAAACAATAAAGGGAAAGAAGCAGGAACGATTACACCGCTAAGCACCGCACCAATAACGAACAAGATAAAAAAGATACGACCCAAGGCTTGTTGCGACAGGAATCGCAACCGATCGAAGCGGAAACAATCGACGGCGATAGTTTCTTCGCGTTAATTATAGACTGCCTTCGAGGAGAGGCGCTGTAATGACCGAAAGGCAGGAAATTCTTCATTGCTAAGGGAGCCAAAGGTTCACCGAACCTTTTCCACGGTTTCCGATTATATCAGCGATATCGCCTACACGAGAGATAAAGCGTCGCTTGACGACTAGGCGAAAGAGAGATTATTTTCGCACAGGGCTATCAATCAAAGATAGCAAAAAGATTTTTCGACGGCAAATCAATTTCGCCGTCTTCTTCAGCTGAGGCACGGGGAAATAACTAACGTTCGCGGAGAAACGTTCCTATCACACGGCCTCCTGGGAAATGAAGGACGATAGCGATTTTTTTTGGATAAAAGAAGAAAACTAATCTTAATTTATAATTTTATTCGCTTGCGTTTATGTCCCGGGGGCGGCTAATTCAACTATGGCAATTCTGGTAGCGTTTCGCCTAAAAATGGTACTTATCGGGTAATCCCTTTTTGAACGATAATGGCCCGAGTTCTACTCCAGGAGCGTTTTATTCCTTCTTTGCGTGTCATTGTAACGAAGGCGGCATAGTTTTTGCATTTTGAAATTTATAATTTTATACTTACATATTATTATTATTTATTATCTTATAATTGGAACTTGAGAGAAATTTTATTTTACTGCCGTATACTTCTAAATACGCATCGAATTCGTTTTGAAGAAGAAATTTTACGTTTTCGGAGGTTAAAATTTCTCGCCGTCGAGGGAAATCACATTGACGCTAATTTCGGGAAGTTACGTAAATTACGTTGGATAAAATGTAAAACAAGAAAAATTTCGTGAATTTGTTCTCAAAAATATTTTCCCAATACTCAAGTTAATTTAAAAATTACATATATGTACATAATCGAAGTTGTGTAAAACATATTTTAGAACAAAATTGGAAATTAAATTTCGATTAAAGTATCTTAAATTTAAATAACCATTAGAAAAATCCAAACTGATGCATTGCTGAAGAATTACTGACAAAGAGGGAGTGAAAGAGGGAGAGCTGGAGGGACAAACGAGATGGGAAGGAAGAGGGAGATAAAATGTAATTGGATTGAAGAGTTCTCTTAGAGAACTGAACGGGGGAAGGGCCTTTAACACGAGGAGACCTACCGGAATGTCTTTTTTATAAATCCTATAAGAGGAGATAAAATTTGAAACGTCAATTTTCGCAATAAAAATATCTTTACGCAATAAAAACACGCACCCGTCTCGTGAGCACATATGTGACGAAAATGGAAATGTCCATGGGACGACCTTGCGAAACTTCTCCCTACGTGAACGTGTTAAAGCACCGATTTGGTGAGCGTTTTAGAAGATTAAAAAATTATACACCGCGAGTCTCGAGGGGGCATCTGAATAAATAGCGAAGTGAATCGCACTTGAAATCACGGAGCTCGAGAGACGCGGCTCACGAAACATTCCCCCGAGTCGCCTCTCTAATAAGTGGCATATAGAGGGTCGTTCTACTCACGACTGAAAAGACACGTTATCGAAAACCTTCTGGCTGAACTTGGAAGGATAGAATGTGACGGGCGTAAAGGCCGACTGAGCAAGCCTTCTAATCCATAGAAAGGGGATGGAAGTAGCAGCGGAGATACAGAATTGAGAAGTGGGGACAAATGGTTATGCGAACAAAAGACGAAAGCGAGGAAGAGGAAGCGTGACAAAGACTTAATCGAATAGGTTTTTAAAAGTACCGTTCAAGAAAAAAAAGTCGCGCTATGGGGTGAAAATTACATCCTCGGCGGCTGACAAAGCAGCCAATCACCTTCGACAAAATGTCATCTTATACGCCGGCGAGAGTGCATTTTCTAAAAGTTCTATCTGAATACTGCTCTCACTCGTAGTAAGTGAATCGATCTGATTGCGAAAGTTCTCGAAATCGAGCGATTGGAAAATATTTGGACATGCAATTGCCGGAAAAAGTAATACGAAGAGAAAATAAGTCCACATGCTAGCTAGAAATTGGGTAAAACGCACAAGTTTTGTTTGCAAATATTTTGCAGGTTCCCATCGATTGGCGTACATCACCGGCTACAATTAACTAAACAAAACCCGTATGATCTACTCAGGGGCCACCCAGAGGGGATAGGAGAACCATTTGGCCCGGTTCTCGAGCTCAAGGGTGGCCAAATTCAGACACTTGTTAATTTTTTTTGGCAGGTATGACACATCACTAATTGGAACAAGGGGCGCCTGGTCACACCCTTCTTCTTCGGACCAGTATTTAATTTTTATTTCATGATAAAAATAAATTTTAAATGAGCTTGTTTTACATTTTTATTGTGACCATCGGCCACAAAATCTGGAAGTGGCCCGGGCCTCTCTGAAACTCTGAGAAGACCTGGGCCTAATGTAATAAAATCAATTACAACGTGTCATAAAACCGGCCATGGAATAAAATATACAATATAAAAGTTATACAACCATCATCAATAATCACATGGAGCCGTGTATCATAATTTTTATACAAACTCGTAAAATACCTTACACGAAGCTATTCAAGTCCAATCCCATTGTTAAGCTGTCAAATTTTCTCCTATATCTCGCGTGCCGTATGATTACGTCTGCAGTCTCCCCCTCCCTTTTGGAAGGAAATGAAAATTTTTTCCCGCTTTGGGTCCACTAATTTGCAACGCCAGCATAAACGCGTAAATGAGAAATTGCTAACCGTTTAGTTCAAAAGACGAACCCTGGTATATTTTAGTTCGGTTTATCAGACCCTAATAATCCTTCATGTTGAATATCAATACAAAAATGTAGCGTTCTGTGTAACATTCACAACATCCACACACATCAAACAGCACCTCATATTACATTTGTCAAAGTGGTAAAGGGAGATTAATTAGCGTTTGATTATATAAATACGACGGACGAAAGTCCTCATTCAAACGAAATCGTGTTCTGACTTGAAATGAACCAGGGAGATAAATAGAGCGGATGATCCCTTGCGACAAAAAATACAGACAAAACCGCAGAAACTCCGAACTGGGTTTAACGCATGGATTGCCGGATACAAAGACGCAGTGCTGCGTAATTTTCCTTTAAGGTCGGATATTTAGGAAACCTTTGTATGTTTACTTTTGGAAACCTCCAAAAACAAACGGAAGCGGGGTTTATAAAAGTGGAAAACAAAGAAAATGCGCTAGTGGAAAGATGCCAAATAAAAAAACTTCTCCAACCCCCCACCTCCATCTCTTCGCCCGCCTATCACGCGACCGACTTCAGATTACACGCTATCCGAAATAGAATTCCAGTCTCTTAATCTTAAAGATGTGAAACTCGCGGAAAAGGATGAAAGGGAATGGATTCCCAGACACGAGGAGAGCGCGAGATGTGTCAGATATTCGTAAATGGTCGGAATGCCTCCGATCGCCCTTTCACGCTGGCAATGGCAAACAAAAAGCGAAAATTGCTTCGGATGGTAGCAGTCGGTTGGAATTTTAGTGTTCTTGACTCCTCGTCCAGCCCTTTATTAGCACCCATTCAAAAAGGGAATCCATTCCGTTCGAGAATGGATCGCCGAAATACGAAAAAATAGATTCGCTCGCGAGAAATCGACTAGCACTTAATGATAGACTTTCGCCACGGATAAACTTACCATTCATTTTTTTCGAAATAAAATGCCAAAACATTACACAAAATTGATGGAATATTTACAGTTGACCCTGTTAAGATTCCAAATTTTTATAACCTGAAATTTTCGTCAAATCGAATTTTTTGTTCGTCCAATGTTCGAGATGTCGAGTTTCGGCTCTATAATTTCTGAAATAATTAAATCGAAAGATATCAGAACTTCAAAAAAACACACATGATCACCCTCAGGAACGCACAAAATAGACAATAACGGTTCCGACGAGCAATAAAAGCCCATTAGAAAGCGTTTGCCACGCATCAATAAATAAACAGCGAGTACACACTCAAAAGGTTTAACTTTAGCTATTACCACCAAAAACACGACCGTTCGTTCGCGTAATAAGTATGACATCCTAGTGAGTTCAAAACGTTTATACCCGTGACAGTTATGTAACTCGTCCTCCATACTTCAAAAGTTCGTGGACCTTGCCACCTCCTCCTCCACTTCCCTCCCCCACCTCCAAATTCCCACCTCCCCACACGCCTACCCTTCAAAACGGTAGACTGAAAGAGGCGCGGCTTTAACCGCTCGCTCCGGCCATACGATTCGCGTAGTATTTCGGGAGAGACAAGGTCGTTTACACGGTTAGGAAAGAGGGAGAGAAGGGGGAGAGAAAGGGGGAGAGAAAGGGGGAAGAGAAAGGGGGGAGAGAAAGGGGGGAGAGAAAGGGGGGAGAGAAAGGGGGGAGAGAAAGGGGGGAGAGAAAGGGGGGAGAGAAAGGGGGGAGAGAAAGGGGGAGAGAAAGGGGGAGAGAAAGGGGGAGAGAAAGGGGGGAGAGAAAGGGGGGAGAGAAAGGGGGGAGAGAAAGGGGGGAGAGAAAGGGGGGAGAGAAAGGGGGGAGAGAAAGGGGGGAGAGAAAGGGGGGAGAGAAAGGGGGGAGAGAAAGGGGGGAGAGAAAGGGGGGAGAGAAAGGGGGGAGAGAAAGGGGGAGAGAAAGGGGGAGAGAAAGGGGGAGAGAAAGGGGGAGAGAAAGGGGGAGAGAAAGGGGGAGAGAAAGGGGGAGAGAAAGGGGGAGAGAAAGGGGGAGAGAAAGGGGGAGAGAAAGGGGGAGAGAAAGGGGGAGAGAAAGGGGGAGAGAAAGGGGGGAGAGTCCCGTCACTGACACCGCGGAGATGGATTAGCAATGAACGTCGGAGGGGCTATTCTACGAATGCATCGCGGAGGCGGCAAGGGGATCTGGGGCGAGGAGAAATGCAGCGGTACAATCCACGCAACAAAACACCCTTTAACAGTTATTCCCCCGAACATAACTGCCGCGTACATTTATGTCAACAGAAGTTTAAAAAATTGATCAAGAGTAACTATACTTAAACCCCAGAAACTATCGTAAATTAAATCTACCTTTTTGTTGTCGTCCCTAGTTTCATTCTCCAGTATTTTTAATTAAATACAGAGGAAATTCTATAAGTATAACCTCAGGGGAAACAAAAAAAATATTCGACTTAAAGAAAATTCGAGTTATAGAAGAAACAACGCGAAAAAGATTTTGTCCTGTAAAATGAATTCACTTCGAGTTATGGAAAATTTGGGTTGTACAGGTTCGATTTATAGTAGTTCGACTGTACGTCCTTTTGAGTGAATCTATACAAATTCAGTGCCACGCGTGATACTATAGTCAGTGTAATCCTTCTAATCGCATACTAAACAAACGGCTCCTATTACCGCGATGCCGATCCTCATTCTGACTGAAAATACTGACTCCGAGTAACATGCACGGCACGAGAAAGCTTTTCCGTGAATGGCTTACGAGGCATAACACAAGGGTTAACGACCATTTTTCAAATCTTACGATATGACAGAAATTCGCCCAAGCAGAAGAAACAAACAAAATGGACTAGTATATATGTCAAATATTATGTTGCTTATCCTGTAACAACTGTTAATGACTATGTCGGAGAATGATGATAAAAGCTACCCCACTCGTTCAAATAGAGCGACGAAATTCATTCCAGGGGTTTGAAATAAAGTGCAACAATAGCGCAAGAGAGCTTTATGGATGACATGCACCATCTCGGAAACAGTCGCGATTGCTTGCTGCAGGCAATGAAACGCTCACAAACGGTAATCTCAATGTGTAGAAATTCTGAGGCATCAAAGGAAGAGCAGAAAGGTGTGGGAGCAGGGCCTATGGTTGCAAGGGGTGCATCGCACCCGGGCGGTAACATATTAAGGGTGGCAATTCACGGGCGGGGGCAAGAATCTCTCTTAATTTTGTTTTGCACAATTTATTTCTTAAATTAAATACAACTTCTAACCTAAAAATCGAAAAAAATCTGGGCCAGGGTTCTGTTGTAAGTCCATAAGGAGCGGCATTAACTGCTTGCACCTGGGCGGCAAATATGCCCGCCGCGGGCCTGTGTGGGTGTTTCAATCGTTTCTTTGTGACGAAAGCGGCCGCAAAACACCTGCGGACATACTATTTACTTGCACTTGAAGAGAAATTGCATGTTGCGTACGGCAAGGACATGCGGAATGAATGCCAGGTGAGCGTACCGCCAACTTATTTTAATGGTCAATCGATTAATTTTACGCATAACCAGCCTAAATAATAAAATATTCTTCATTCGCTATGTAATACTTTATACTGAGTATGATAAAAATATCCGAATTGTGAAGATTTTTAATTATTTGTTGCGAAACGGTTGACAGGATCCTCTTCGTGTGGAGATTAAAAAGTGATTTTAGTATCGCTCAACTGATCCCGAAAGTAAAAGAGAAAACGCTAAGTTACTACAAAAATTCCTTGATGCGAGAGAGTTAAAAAGTTTCGTTTCTGAACGACTTTCATAGATGCTGGGACAAAAATGGGATCGAATTCCTAAAAAATATCAATTGAAGTTTCATCTGTGGAATTATGAAACAGACTGCGGTGAAAATGAAGCTATTTAGTCCGCAGCCTCAGAAGAACAGTGTATAAGTGAAATTAACACTTTTCGTATAGACCTGAAGGGTGCTAAGTTACCGTCGGTCAATTCAGCTGTGGTAAACGAAAGTGGAATCTTGACATCAATAAGATTTGTTTAAATTCCTAATCGTAGGTAATTCTGGATTTCAGTCTTTAAACGCAAGACATGTCGCTTATAATTTACCCAAACAAGATGTCAATTTTTTGTAATCCATTTTCTGCACACTCTTAAGTAAATCTTTGAAAAATGCTTTGTGCTGAATTTTCGGATATACATATATGAAACATCCTGGAGAAACAATTTATTACAGAGAAAATATGACCTAGAAGAAAATTTTTAATTGTAAATTTCTTGAATAAATTATAATATTTTCAGTTCAAGAGGAGCTTTGGGCATATTTGTATTAACTTAAAACTACGAATTTATGGTCCATTCGTACAAACTAAAAAAATGACAGCAATGAGAATAAAGCGCGAGCATCAGAGAGATAACTGAGATCTATGAACTTGAAATTACGATTATTTTTTATACCCAACATTAAAAACAACTGAATTTTTATCATGAATTGTACGAGTAACTATTAACAGCCTGATTCGGTATCATTAAGCAGAATCACATGGGAGAAGTAACTCGTTTCAAAAGGGTTTTAGTATTATGTTAATAAACAATCACTGAAAAGCTATGGCACCTATTATTTGTTAAATAAATGAAATGAGCAACAGGTCTGAATAACAACTAACATAATCGTCGGGCCAAACAAATGATTCCTTCAGGTTATTGTGACAATCTCTTTCGAAAAAAATACATGGACAAAATGCATCTGCCACAAATTAATCAGGCGGGTTTTCAAATTGATTAATAAAAAAGCTCCGGCTGCAGTACGTCACACATATTACATGCTACATTTTAGCATCGCACATGATGTAGTCGTACAAGCGTGGGATGTTGTCATTGAACTCACCTGAAACTTCTCAAAATTTTCCCTTTCCAGCTCTAAGCCGGTTTTCCTCTGCTGGAGCACTCTTGGTAATGACAGAGATGCCATGGCGATTGTCAAAGAAACACTGAAAATTCACGACTTAATAACCACTTTGCAAGTACACAACCGTTCCCACCCAGACAGCTATGTAGTGTCCCACAGGACAGCCAATGGGGAAGTATTCTCCTGACTGGGAGAGCGAACCAATCCACATCAGTAGTAGTGCCCCATATGGCTCTATAGATGTCACTTTCAGGTGAATAGTACTTCAAAAGTCCGAGAGAGGTCAGACGGTTCTTGTTTACATTTTACATGCCACAAAATTTTCCCGCCAACTTAGAAGTTCGAAATTATTTCTCATCTACTTGTATTAAACTGTTTTAAATGAAAAAATATAGTTTTCTAAGAGTTTCGAAAATAAATTCAATTTTTTAATCATAAAAATTATTAAAATATCCCACTTCAAAACGAACATTCTAAATGGACTTATCCTGCTCAGTTTAGTAATTTGATCTAATAAAGTCAAGTGGCTGTTAAATGAATGATAATTGACAAATGTTTATTCAATCTTTTGATCGGTAGATCATCTATTAAACACATCTAGGGGAAGTTTAATTTTAAATCTTACTAGGATTTATCTCTGGCCCATTTTCATTGGTTGTAACCTACGACATGTCATACAAAATTTCAGATCTCTAGCCCTTCTAGAATTACCTGAGATTTTTTATCCTATGTAATTTATAATATAATCAAGGCAAATCAATAAAATTTCTTAGCTGATAGTTTTGAAGCTAACATTAAAGCTTATTAGATTGTATCTAATGAATTCTTTGGAATATATTTTTACTAACCAATACTAATATAAAATCTTATCATAATAGAATCAGATTCCATCCTAGACCAACTTGCACCCTATGCAACATGACCAATTTGTGCCTACTTCCATATTATGTTCTTCACAGGCCAAACTATTTTACTTAAACAATGACAAACTAAAACAATGTAGAGCATTTCTGAAGCCCCAGGGCATTGCCTAGGTTATATGGTTCTAAAGCTCTGCATTAACAGCATATACTTAGTAAACTAAAATTTGGTAACACAATATATTATTCACATTGATTAATAAATATTACATTTTTATATTTGTAGGCCACAACTATATTTTTATTTGATAATTAGGAATACAAAATTTGATGATTTTGTCTTGTATATTTGCTACCTATGTTCATCATCTTGAGATTATTGCTGAAGGACTAGTCACTGAAAAGATCATAATATTAACCTAGGTACCTCAATAAATATTACATTTTTTTAGAAAAAACACTCACTAATTAAGACTATTATTAGTAAACTACCTCAATGAGAATGCTGAAGTCCTCTATGTGTTGCAATTAATGATTCTTCATGCAAAAAGCCATGGAAGGAGATGATTTCAATAAGTTTTAATGAAAGTCATACACATTGATGTAATATAATTCCTAAATGAAATTGGAAAAAGGGAACAGTGAACTTATTTTATATGAATTAAATTTGGTTTTATCAATTTTTAGCAGTGGGCTATTGAAAATGTACATATAACATAAGTTGTGATATAACTCTTCAAATCTATATCAATCAAAATAAAGAAATCAACTTTACAACGATTCATTTTAGTCAGTAAAAATCCTAAATGGAATTGTTTAGAATGAAATTATCATGAACATGCAAGTTGATTAGGTAAATATTGTCTCATGAGCTATAATTGTATATGAAATTTGTTTTCACAATTTGGTTTAATATTCACATGAATGTAACATTAAATTTCAAATGAATCATAGATATCAATTACCTGCAAGTTTTAGATGTCCACATATGAACTTACTTCTTAACTGGACAACATGCAAAATTCAAGGATACGAAATAAAATAAATTCATTAGTTCATTGGACAACCAAACTCAAATTAAAAATAGCCATAATATAGTATTTAAATAGTTATCTACTTAAAGTTTTCTTTTAAAAAACAAAGCTAAGAAGGAAACACTTGATGGTACCCTACAACTAAAAGAATAAATAAATCTTTTTTCTAGTCTCCAGAGGCTGTTTTCAAATGTTCTCTGATTATTAGTTGCCTCATTTTTGGGCAAGTGCATTTCATGCAGCAGTGTGTTATTTTCTATAAGGACTGAATGAATGGGAGATTCATTTCTATTATATCTTCAATCCTCTAAATTAAAGACAATGCAGAGATCACTTCATCTCCCTAAGGTTGTTTTAATCCCTCAACTTTTCAGTTGTCAGAAGATTCATTAAGCACATCATCTGCAGGCATTGGGTTCTCGGGACAGCAACGTAACTAGCCTCCCAACTCTGGGGAGCAGCCCAAAAGCTAAAAATATTTGGGGGGTACATCAAAATTTGAAAGTTAATACATATAAAAGCATAGATCAGTATTTGTGTGCCAATGCTTAATTAAAACTTTAATAGGCTGAAGGGTAACGTTATTCACTTCACACTTGTAAGCAATGAAATTATCAATCTTTATACACAGCAACGTAAATACATACTGATAATTATTCAGGAAACTGCACGTGAGAAGCGTTTATATCGACTGACCAAACAATTGTCGTCAGCCATTGTTGAAGTGTTTGCATTATTTGTGTTATTTACACATGCCGCACAATTGGTCGATGGCATTCAGCAAATGGTAAGGGGGGCCAAGGACTTTTAAGAGGGAGCAAGGGTCCCATTAGTTATGTCCCCATCTCTGGATGAGTGCAAATAGGAACGGCTTAGTCAATTGAAAAAGTCATGAAATATGAGGTTTCTTTCAGCTCCTCAATTTCACTCAATTCAGTTTGTGATGTTCTGTCAGATCTTGTCCAGACCTTTCTAAAACACCTAATATTTAATAGTTTCACCACTCATACAATCCTAAGGTAATATTGCTTGCAAAAAATTCCAATTTGAATTGCCCTGGGTAGTTTCTACCCATAGAATTGTAACCTTTACAAGATTCAATCTCTAGGACCTTTTCAGTGAAGATATGATACCTTGGTCTAGAGCAGTGGTTCCCAAACTTTTTGCAAAGGTGAAGAAAATTTTGCAGCACCCATCTTAAAAACTGGTCTTTATATTTTTACATTTTTGCAATTCAACATTTACACTCATCCATTTGTTGGTATTATACCATAATAAATTTATTAGCAGGGGAAATTAGTTCCTTCATTACCTATAAACACATCCAAATCGTTTATGTATTTAGTTTTCTGTGGCACTCCTAAAAGTCACCTGCGGCACACAGTTTGAGAACCACTGTTCTAGAGGCTAAATTCTGCTTGAACTATTAGGTGGAAAAATACTTCCTTCACGTTTGGTACGTCCAGTCCATCAATTTTATGTAACCCAGTTTTCCATAGTTAATTTACACAGCAGATTTTGTGTAACCATCCTCCTTTGGGATTCAATGATCCATCCCCAAAATGAAGTAGCATTAATCCAGGCTTGCTTTTACTGGCTGTATTCATATGGTAAATGAAGATGGTTAAATTTATTTAAACATCTTGGGTTACCCAATGACCAACAATTGTAATTATTCTATTGCAGAAAATGACTGCAGTTTCTCTTTGCTCTTTGTATCACCATGACACTACTTTTGGTGTTCAACAGACTGGTAATTGATTGATTGATTGATCCTGTCTCATCCAGTTTTAAAACATCTCAATCAGAATAAGTGCTCTTAATGTTTTCAAAATTTAGAAGGCATTTGTTCACACCTATTTCATCCACTTTATTAGCTTTACCACAAATAACATGCCAAGTGATTGTCTTTTCTAGAATCTCCCAAGCAATTTACTTGTTCAGTCAAAATTTTCTATTCCAAGTTTGGTAGTTAATGTCTCGGCTTTTTCTTAGATGAGAGGTCCATAAATTGGGACCATTGATGATGACCTTCTATGTTGAACACACTGCACTGTTTGTGAAAACTGCTGCTTCCCAGTATAAAAACACAAAAAATTGGTACAACATACATTGTACAAACTTTCTCATATATTAATGCATCGTTTAGTTATCTCCAGAAAATTGAAATCGTATCAGCCGGTTTTTAGAAAATCCAATTTTTCTTAAAGTTGCCCAAGAATAAACTAGCCTTATATTCATTCATTGAGAAAAATAAAATATGTAGTATTATTACAGACATATACTTAAGTAACTGTATGAAATTTTATCAAAATCGTTAGAGCCGTTTTTGAGAAAATTGGATTGTTGTTAAAAATGCGTAGAATAAACTTCCCTTAATTATTGAGCAATGTCAACCATTTCTTCATATACTATGCTCAGTATGATAAAATGCCTAAGTATGAGGTTTCATCCAAAGTAATGAGAATAGGGCTGAGCAAACTATGAATGTGTTAATGAAGGATGGAAGGATTGAGCAAGTAAAACAGTATAGATATTTAGGATGTTTGCTGGCAGATGATTGGAAGAGCGGAAAAGAAATAAGATCAAGAATAGCAATGGCAAAAGAATCGTTTTATAGGAAAAAAGTTAATGTGATAAAATGGAATTAAATTTGAGGAAACGTCTTGTAAAGTGTTATGTTTGGAATGTACTACTTTATGGATGTGAAACATGGGCGTTAACAAAGAGAGATAAGAAAAGGTTAGAGACATTTGAATGTGGGTGTAGAGACGTTTGGAGAAATTTAAGGGGACCGAAAAATAAGAAATGAAGAAGTATTAAGAAGGGTGAAAGAGAGGAGAAGGATACTTGAAACAATTCAGAAGGGGAAAGGTAATTGGTTGGGGCACATCTTGAGAGGAGGAAGTTTGTTGACGACGATGCTGGAAGGATCAGTAGAAGGTGGAAAGAAGAGAGGACATAGGAGGATAAAAATGATTGATGACCTAAAAGGAAGGGGTAGTTATCAGGAAATGAAAGAACTGGCAAGGAACAGGGAGGAATGGAGACAACGCTGGTGCCAGGAACCTGCCCAAGGGCAGAGAACCTGTTGATGATGAGGTTTCTTACATTTTTGCTCTACTGTTTAGGCTCCAGAGCCAGTAACAGACAGACAGACAGCATTGCGAAAACCACTTTTTTAGATTCAGCAACACCTAAAACATGTATTTCCATAAAAATCTCGAGGTAGAATTTTTTCGCCGTAACAATACTTTCTCAATATACTCGTACTTCGTATATGAGAAAGTAAAAAATGAAGAATACAACCAGGAGCTATTGTAGCTCCAGTCAACACTGTCATTTGTGAGATCAATGCAGCTGTTGTGAGCAGGTTTCCTGGCCCCATTAGGCAGTGCTACAGTCGTAAAAAATACTGTATACTATGGCAAAACTTTGAGGGAGGGTTCTTACTAGGGTTGCCAACTTTTAGATATTCATGACCCGGAGATGTTGTTACGGGTTGCCTACTTTAAGATGTTCATAAACCGGAGTTTGCTTGAAACGTGGATACTTTAGAAGAAACCCAAGAGGAATTAAATGTAATGATAAATATATTCAATATTCTTAAAGGAACTCATGATTTTAGGAAATATAAATAAGTTAGGAAAGTGTACAACATATCAAAAATGGGCACGTTTTGTGCAATGGAGTATTAGAAAGAAATTATAAACCTGTAAGGGAAATTGCGTTTTAAAGTTCTTTTCTTTAAACAATCCATTTTCTTCCTATTTAAAAATAGTGCATGCACACGTAAGTAAATTAAATGTTTGTTTGTGAGATTGTTTATGTTAGCAACAATGAAGAAGTAACCATGTAAGAAATTTTCTAGTTCAACTCGATTTAAGACTTTCTTGTTCGATTTTATGGATAATGGCTACTCCTACGATATAAATGTATAGGAAAAGAAACACTCTAATTTATTAGTTCTACAAGTTTTATTTGAAAAATATTTTGATATGAAGAATACTTTACGAGATATGACGGAAAGTTGATTTTTTATCACCAGTAAAGTGGTACCACTGATTAGCTTACATGATTCATTTATGCGATTTTCTGATTATATTTTATTGTAAGTCCTTAATATAAAATCCGTTTGGTAGAAGTCGAGAATAAGCTTGCGGACGAACGGACAGACCGACGATAATAGGCGCTCACGCTGGAAGCGAAATGCGCCTAAAAATCGTTGTATATTTTTTTAAAATATCGCTAAATAACGAAATTGTAAGAGAATCGTCAATTTGTTATGTATAAAACAAAATACAATGGAAATTAAAGTGCAATCTTAATTCATTTATAAAAAACTCAAAAAAGTCATAAAAAGACCTTTCCACTGCAATCGAAATTGAACCGGATTTGTGCTACTCACCCGGAGACTATGGCGATGACCCGGAGATCTCCGGTCCGAAAGCCGGAGGTTGGCAACCCTAGTTCTTACCGTTTTTTTTAGAGCTAATTACACGATAGTAATGTTGTTACAATACCAGGAGAAAACGTATGAGCGGTTTTTTTTCAATCGACCTGTATAATTTTTCATAAGGCGTGGATATACGCTATTTGTTCGACAAAGCAGAGGGTATACCCTCAGTGGCATAACTATCGGGGTGCAGAGGGTGCAATGCACCCAGGCCCACTCAGTGGCGTAGCCAGGCCTTGGCCACCAGTTTAGGGTTTTAGGGCTGCACTTTCAGTAAACATAAAAGTCATCAAGAGTAAACAATGTCTGTATTTGTCATGTCTTCTACAGTTTGAGGCACTCCTGAAAGATGAAGCTTGATTGAAGGGTCAAAGGTAGGTAGATTCTGGAATGAAGTTGTTTAATCATTCTTTAGGATCCCACTGCATCCATGTATTGAACTGTTTATATCAACAGCCTCTCTACGTGTTGGAGACAAAGTCTTATGGCTCCAAAACACATTTTAATAAAACAAGTGTTCATGTTAAACTATTAGGTTGTCAATAAATTAATGTCGTTCTCATAAATAAATTTAATTAAGCTCTTCAGAATGTCCTAAATAACCAATTAAACATCATTTGTGTAAATAGGATGTTTAATGTTGTTTCTAGCAACTTCTCATATTCTTGTTTAAACATGACCGCAGATGAGAGACAAATTCAGCATATAATGCTGCATGAATTCAAAAAAGGAAATAATGCTACTTAGCCACAAAGGATATCTGAGAAGTTTACAGAAATGTTCAGGATATATGCAGTCAGCAATGGTTCAACAAATGCTGTTCTGGAGACCTCAGGCTAGAAAATTGTTCCAGTAGAGGCCACCATATTGAAATCAGAATGGAAGCATTGAAGGCGCTAATGGAGAGTGACCCTTGGTAACACACCCGTGAAATGGTGGTAAAACTGAACCTCTCATGAGACTGCAAACTCACCTCAGAAATATCAGCAAAGACCTTAAAGAGGATTTTTGGGTGCCTTATCAATTCTCCAACAAAAATCTTCACAAATGTATCAGCATTGTTTTTCTCCTCGCATGCTAAACATGTGAACCATTTCTGGAAGGGATTTTGAATGGGGATGAGAAATTGTTCTTCACATCAGCATCAAACGTAAAAAAACAATGGCTGAGTTGCGAGCAAACACCAGTTCTCACTCCAAAACCTGGACTCCATCCCCAGAAGATGATAATGCCTGGCATTTGGTGTGACATGAGAGGAATGATTCACCTTGAACTACACATAGTTACTTCTGGCATATACTGTCAACAATTGGATCAATTAAACCAGTCTCTTCATCAGAAATGTCTGTCACTTATCAACAGAAAAGGTGTTCTCCTCCATGACAATGGACATCTCCATGTGGCATGTTTGACACAAAAATAAATCAGAGACTTGGGATGGGAAGTCTTCCTTCACCCACGATACTCTCCCGATATGGTACTTACAGATTCCCATCTGTTCTGCTTGCTTCAACATCATTCGAATGGAAAAGAATTTGAAAATAAAGTCAGAAAGGACATTGATTTGTTCTGCGGATCAAAACCACCAGAGTTTTTCAAATGGGAAATTGAAAATCTGGTCATAAGATATGAGGCTATCATAGATAATAATGGGAATTATTTAATTTATTAAACTTCATTGCATTTCAATAAAATTTTTACCTTATGTTTTCTCAAAAAAAAAATTTCTTGACAATCTAATATGTATTAGGTACTTGTGTTCTTGAATTTTGTTAACAAACTTGCATACATTAATCCATTACATTAATAATTAAATATACAGTAAATATGTCAAATTTTTTGTGCCTGCTGACTTACCGACCATTCCCTCTCCCAGGTGGAGAGGGCTAACAGTTTGGAAACCATTGTCTTAAGGCATGCCACTTTTTAAATGGACTACTAAACGAATTTGGTATTAGCAGGATTCAATCTTTTTACTTTCTCATACAAAGTATCGAGAAAGTATTGTTTTTGCGAAAAAATTCGACCTCGAGATTTTTACGGAAATACACGTTTTAGGTGTTGCTGAATCCGAAAAACTGCTTTTCGCAATGCCGTCTGTCTGTTACTGGCTCTGGAGCCTAGTCGGTAGAGCGAAAACGAATGAAATCTCGTACTTAGGCATTTTATCATACTGAGCAGAGTATACATAGAAATGGTTCACATTGCTCAATAATTAAGAGTAGTTTATTCTACACATTTTTAACAACAATCCGATTTCCTCGAAAACGGCTCTAACGATTTTGATCAAACGTCGTACAGTTATTTGAGTTTACATCTTCAATAATGCTGTATAGTTCATATTTCTCAAAAAATGAATATAAGGCTAGTTTATTTAGAAAATTTTAACAATAATTCCATTTTCTCAAAAACGGCTTTAACAATTTTGATCAAATTTCGTACAGTTACTTGAGTATATGTCTACAATAATACTACATATTTTATTTTTCTCAATGAATGAATATAAGGCTATTTTAGTCCTGGGCAACTTTAACAAACATTGGATTTTCTAAAAACAGGCTCATACGATTTTCATTTTCTAAAGATAACTAAACGACGCATTAGTATATGAGAAAGTTTGTACAATGTATGTTGTACCGATTTTTTTATTAAGGTCAGAAAGTAATTCACTGGTTCACCAATAAATTTTTCTATCGTTGATGGGTATATAGATAAAATAAACATTTTATTTAACAACATGAAAGGAATATTTTCAATAATAATAGAAAAAATGCCTACTGCCTAAAAAAGTAATTTAGAAGTTTTATAAAGAGAATGATTTTATTGAGACAAGATAATGTAGTTGTCAATTTAACGATTAAAATATATATAGAAAATGAACATACATCTTTTGTAGTTCACAAACAGAGAGAACATCAAGTATTATTCTAATTACATGAAATCCATTTACAATGGACAACTATTTGAAACAACAAATTAACACTGCTGTATGAAAACATTTTTATTGGAAAAAATTTCCATAAAATACTGTCTTACAATGTACTTCATCACATAATTTTTACTGCTCAGTTGGTAAACACTAATGAGATAAATGGATCACTTTTCTCTATTTTAGTCACTCCCAGATTCTGCATCACTGGATGGAGTGCTTTCTACTGGTTCATCCTTCACATCATCTACCTCCATTTTCTCATCAGCATCACTTTCTTCCTTTTTCTTTTTTGTGTCCTCCCCTTCCTTTTTATCCTTGCCTTTGGAAGCAGGTTTCTTTGGAAAGAAAAGTAAAGAAGAATTGAGTTTTTGAACATTTTAAATCTGAACAGAATTATAACGAAAATCATGAATAATACAGAATTCCCCATATTTAACTAGGGGTGCCCATGTTTATACATTTTATAATTAAGGCCTCATCTTGCAGCAACATGTGATCAGTTTCAAAGCAACTGATGTGGATTAACTAAGTGGATTCTTCCACCAATCAAAGTAGCAAACTATGGAACATAATCCTGGTCAAACGCTTTCAAACATGCTATGATACAAAGAAGATGAAATGTTTATTGAAACCCTCTATTTCTAATCCAATGGAATGTCTATTCATATGTTTTAGTAAAAAATTCTACTTACTGCTGCCTTTTTAAGGGGCTTATCATCATCTGAACTGCTCTCTTCACTTGAAACGTACTCTTTGCTCTTGAATGATCCTGACAATCCTTTAGAAGGAGATGGCTTAGGTGCTGCTGGAGACTTTTCTGGCTTAACCTCTTTCTTCTCAATCTTTGTGCTACTTCCTCCAGAAGCCCTGTACTCAGACATAGCTTTCATATAGTCTTCTTTTGATTTGAGTGCCTTCCCTTCCCATTCCTTGTACCAACAAAAAGGCAGTCATTACTAAAACATTTATATACTTGAATGTAATATACATAAGGCTTTTAAAATGCATACACTTTTTGAAGCTATAAATGCCATATAGTTAATTGGATAATTGAAAATAACTGTATATAAAGTGTTTTACTCACAGACTTGTCCTTCATGTCTCTCCACAGTTCACCACCTTTCTTGGAGACTTCAGTGACAGATATTCCAGGATTTTCAGATTTTATCTTTTCTCTATTGGCATTTAGCCATATCATGAATGCTGTGGAAGGACGTTTAGGCATATTTTCATCCTTGCCCTTTTTATTTCTGCGCCGCCTTGGTTTTTCAGACTAGAGGATTAAAACATCATTAAAGTAAATACTGTAATAAAATCAAATATATATTTAATATTTGAAATACTGTAGGTTCTGATGCTGTTCTTTTAATTTAAACATGTACAAGACAATTACATAATGTATCTTTTCTCAAACTAAGAGGCGTAATTTGTATTCAGCAAATAAATTAAATTCAATCATAGTCTGAATGAAACAATTTAAGCAAACTGAACCAAACATTTAACCAGACAGATTGTTTTTATAAAGGAAGATTTGAAATTTTTTATGCAACTTTGTGATGTATTACAGCAGGGCCGTAGTGAGGGTGGGACAACCAGGGCACATATCCCGGGTGCAGCTTCGTAAAGGGTGCCAAATGGAAGTCTTATTATACACTAGATCAGTGATGGCGAAACTTCTATAGTCCGCGTGCCAACATTACCGAAATTGTCGAATCTTTTCCGCCTCGCGTGCCACAAAAAGTCCTTGATTTTTTTTGGGTGCCAACTAAATTAAATTCGAGATCAATAAATAAGATTGTAACCATAAAACTAACGTTTACAACAGTTAACTAAATAAAACCAATGTTTTTGCAGTGTTAAATCAGTACGATAAATGCTTTGTATGGTTTTCACCTTTCATTGGTGTGCCAACCAAAATCGTCTTGCGTGCCACTTATGGTACACGTGCCATAGGTTTGCCATCACTGCACCAGATAAAATGTGAGTTGCACTGAAAGAAGATTTGTTGGTCTACAGAGGTTGCGTGTCTGAAAAGATGATAGGCAAAACTGCTCCCTATTGAATAACACCTGTCTCTCTCACACAAACACACTTGAGAAGTTTCTGGGTTCCCCTGAAGGTGAGGATACTCTTGAGATTATGAAAACATAACTAGAAAGAAACAACCTATGTCAGTTCTTACTCAAACATATTTGTTAAGTGGACACAACCTATGCTGGAAAAAGGGGATTTCCCTTTGTGACAGGTTTGGCCAACCTTTACGCCTCTACGTCTACATTATGAACCCAGCCATTAGTAATATTAATCCAAAAGAGCAGGTTGGCTATGCTGACGCTATGGGATTTAGTGGGAAAACCCCCATAATTGCAGAACTAGTCAACGAATCGGTAGTCAGGTATTCAGTAAAGAATTGTATGTGGAAGCGTGAAGGTCTCTCTTGGTTTTCTCAAGAATATGCAGTCGCCATTAGTAAGTTATCTCTTTATATATTTTGCTATTCCAAGCATGAAAAGGAGGGGCGGGAGTTGGTTTTACATAATTCAATAGCAAGAACTCTTATTTTCATGTCTATATCAGACCTTGTGTTTAGCAGGTTTCGCTTTTTCTTGGTTCCTATTAACGATCAGTTTCTTCTTCCGCGATATCCTTATTTGCTTTTTCATGGTTGAAAATTAAATAAAGGCTTGTGAAGTTTATTTCTACTACTGTGTATTTTAAATAAACGAATGCTTTGAATATACACGAAAATGAACATTTCTGTTCCAATGAAGGAAATATATTTTTATCAATAGCGACAACCTACATTAGATACAACCAACTTTATTTTAATACATAATTTTCAAAAACATTTTATAAGTTAAATGTGATTGATATTGTGTAAACAGGAAGTTAACAACAGTTAGTCTCCTATTTCGTCGCGTAGCCTCTCAGTATCCCGATTAAATCTGGATAATGCCTCTGTGGAATGCATCAGATTTCTAATCGGAAGTTATTTTTAAGGGTTTGTTTTATTCTGAATATGTAAAGTTTAAAGTTAGGGTAAATAGTGATTCTTTCCGTAAGTTTTGTTGCAAGTAAATGGAAATGTTCGTACTGGATTTCAGGGTTCATTTTTTAGTAGCTTTGTGGGCCATAAGTTGCCCATCCATGATTAAAGATATAACTGTGGCAACAGCAGCACATTTTATTTCCTTTATATTTGAACAATTAGGATGTTGCTGGTACTTTGTATAATAAATTTGTGTTCTTAGTCGATGGAAATGGTGTTAGTCAAAACTTACGGATCCCATCATTTTGACTTATAAGTTGTTTTAAGTAACTTTCCTTTTTATAAGGACTGCCCGAATATCATATTGCACCCACCTTACACGGCCACGTGCGTAATGTACATTAAACTTTAAATGCCGAAAGGGACACCAGTGTCCCGCTTAGCTCCGAGGCCGCTCACAGATGTCATTTTTGTCATAGAATCAAAATTTTTTGAGGAGAAGAAAGACGAGGCATCCTTCTTTTCCATCTGCTCTCCCAAGGCTGAAGGTCTTGCATATTGGGGGAGGGAAGAGTAAACGAACAATCGAGAGTGCCTCACTCAAAGTGTACGTCTCTGCCGAGGTGAGACTCTCTCACAACTCTAAGAGATGCAATAGACTGAACCCCAAAGGTCCCTTCCCTTTGTTATTCTTCCTTTTCCGCATTTGTGCTTTATTACGTTGAAACCCAAAGAGATGCAATAAACTGAACCCCAGGACTAAGTCCTACCCCAAAGGTTCCTTCCCTTTGTTATTTTCTTCTTTTCCACATATATGTATATATGTTTTACTATGTTTACGTTCATTCATTTGCAGACCACGAAGTAGAGCGGATGCAGACTTGTGCATTCAAAATATCTGTAGCTGTTCGTCTGTTTATTTTTTAGTGATTCCTTTATTTTTATATAACTAGTTGAGATAGGATGGCTAACAGCTACACCATCGGTCGCCGCACTTGGAAATGGACAAAGAAATTATTTTTTCATTTAGTCAATCTAACTATCCTAAATAGTTGGATTCTCCTTCCCTCGTGCGGCGGCGCATTTTCACATCAGCAATTCCAACTTTCCCTTGTGTCGCAAATGGTTGAAGAGGGCGCTAGGGCTCTTCCTATCCAGACTCTCTCAAGGGGGCGACCTAGTGCTAGTGGAATGCATATAAAGCGCTGAATCCAGGGACAATAAGCATTGGCCCATTTTGGGGATCCTTATCTGTTGCCATGTGTGTTCCTCAAAGAGCAAAAACTCAAGGACGAAATATAGGTGTAAGGCGTGTGACGTGGGACTGTGTTGAGCCCTGCTTCGAGGAATACCACACTAGCTCGACTATATAGGGAAGTGTAAATACTGGGGTTGTGTCAGCTGCAGACTGACCAGGAACCACATTGCCAAAAAGTGACTAAATGCAGTATTTGTGCACTTTATTTTGATTTATATCAACAATAAGTCATTTCGGCATCGTAATTTAGTCTATTAGGGTTATTTCGCCCTGTTTATTTCTACAAATAGGCAGAATGATGTAATTCTCTGATAGTTTGACCACAAAATGCTTTTTATTTGAACATTTTATCACCAATAGTTCACGAGATATGCGATTTTTGCAAAAGACGTACACAAAATAGTTAAATGTCCAAAATTAAATCCGGCAGCGGGACCCCACCAGAGGGTATTTAAATCCGGCAGATACAGGTTAAAGTAAAGGGAATATGCTAATGGCTCATCAAAGAACAGCACCATTGAAGTTTATTTATCACCGGTTCAAACTCATCTTCTAGTCTGCCTGGTATGTATTCTGTTTTTATTATTTATCTTGATTTTGCATGGAGGCACCGAATAACTTTATTATTTCTAAGCTTATATTTACGATATACAATTATTCTACATTTGATTGATAATGGTTAACACTCTTATTTCCTTATAAACAAATGTTAAAAGTACCTTTTTTATGAATTTTAATATATATTTATCGTAATATGTTGTAGTTGGTGTAGAAAACTATAAAAGGAAAACTAAGGAATGAACTTTCAGCAGGAAACAATAGAAGATGACATTGTCCATACAAAGGTTAAAAAAGGAAAACTTTTGAGTAAATTTGTGGAATATTAGAGGAATGTTTAACAATTCGTTACACAGCTGGTGACACGTTCATGCAAGCCTATCGCTACCATTAAAAATTGGGAGTTTAACAAAATAAAAACCTTTAAAAAGAAGGATTCATATGTAAGTTTAATTTATATTTGAAAGTAGGATTATATGAATCAGTTATTAGTACTAAGCATTAGAAAATATGGTATTCTTCCAATATGCGGTCTATTGTTGTAATTGGTTGATACGGAAAAAGAAATACAACGAGAAATATTTTATTTATTAAAACACAATATATAAAAGAAAATTAATAAAACAATAGTTTTTAAAATTCAACATTCATATAAAGTTAATTTCTCTAAAATCTCAAGAGGAAAGCTTCAAATATGTCCTCGTTTTTGTCTTTTAGCCTCCACCACTCCACGGTACTATGGGCACTGCATGAGTGTTAAGTGCGTGTTTGTGAATAGAAGGAACACGAATTACCGAATCCAATCCAACACAGTGGTTTTTGTGGGTCGAGTTGTTGTTCAGAAGGCTTCTGTTAAAACCAGAAACTAAATTTTGCGTGGATATCTACTTAAAAGATTAATTATTCGTTTAGTACCCAACTCGGCCGACAAAAATCTGTGTAGGGTTTGGTTCAGTAATTCGTGCTCTTCCAAGTCAAACTAGAAATAACAGTCATAACCACAATTTATTTTTCGCTCCTGACCTCTCTCATACGACAATACACCGCATATTGGAAGAATGCCAAAAATATTCTAGAAAATACTGTGAAGCTTTTATGATTGATTAGTTAATAAATCAATAAATTCAAAGTAAAAATAAATAAAAGTGTCAGTGGAATGCAATCTTTCAGAAGGATCTAATTCTTTCAATAAAATTTTCATGATGATAAACATTTTATTTTTTCATCATTGATATTAAAAAGTAATTTAATCTATTCTGAAGAGTAAACAAAGAACTGTGTCCACATGCCCACTTGTAACTCAATAAGAGCAAGTGCAGTTTTAATTAACATTCACCACTTGATAAGTAGTGTCGTAACTAAGATAATGATGATTAAAGGACTATATTTATTTTGAATATGAAAAAAATAACCATGAAATCCATGGTAAAAGTGAGGAATTGGCAGACCTTCTAGTGTATTAAAAAAAAACCTAATCCAATATTTTGAAATGCTCTTCCACCAATCCTATACATGAAATATGCTAAAAGTAGAGGGTGAATGATGGTCAAGCAATTAAAGAAAATATAAATTGAGATCTTCATTAAGTCTTAGATTGACAATCTGTGGCTCTGAACATGGCTATAGCCAGCATACCACAAAAAAGGTGAAACAAAATAGACACTCTTAGTCATCATACCAAAAAAACTGAAGGTCAGAAATGATTGAATTGATACCTAAAAGTATTTGTTAATAGGAATAGATGTGTAATTAGTTTTAGGAATATGAGAAGACTGTTTTTGATGAAGCTCTTTATGCTGCATGCATATAGTTCCTTCAAGAACACATCCAGTGATTATGCATTTGGGAAGAAAGGTTACACAGCAGGTAGTTGATATATTTTATGGTGCTAACTCAAAATTAAGCTATAATGGAAAGTTAAAACTGAAAAAATCTGCAGTTTCAAACTATTAATGTGATATTTGTACCCTGGTCTTGTCACGAATCTAAGAAACATAGGGGTTAAAAAATAATATTGTAGTGTTTCCTACCAATGGGACTAGCCTCTTTCATGAAATACATACTTTTCATGCTTAGATTGAGGATCAAAAGTTTTTGATAGTTTGTATGGGATAAAAGGGAAGCCATGATTTTAATCAAATTCCACCAAAGAAACATCTGGCACCTATTTCACTGAAGTAATGATGCAAGTTTCTGAGACTTCTGCTTTTCAAAGACACTTTTAGCAGTTGGAAGAGAATATTCTCTTACATATAGTTGTGAGGTATATTTTAGGTATTAGTCCTATGATAAGTTACATGGTATTTTAGGAATGGTATACAAAATAGAATGTGCAAGTTATTAATTTTAAGTCATTCAACTTCCCAGAGACCCACATAGGATTAATATAATAATAGCCGTCGTCTGTTGGTTGGTCACGCTATGCAAACGCTAATAACTTGAGAAATAATAATGATAGAAACTCGAAATTTGCTAGGGTTGCTTGATTAACACTTATTCAGAGAATGACAAATTTAAATCGCAAAAAAATTCCTTGGTTTGTCTCCAAAAGAGGCATTTCCATTTCCCATTACTTTACATGTAAAATGCCATTTTTCAATGTGCAGGCTTTTATTCATTTGGAAATTAAAATTAGAATAAATTAACAGATGATCTTCGGATTTGAACCATTTTGAAGAAAAAGTTATAAAGTTTCTTATTCCGTTCGTCTTTTTTCGCCCACAGTTCGAAATATTCAATGTTAAACGTTTAATTTGTATATTTTGTGGAAATCTCGCCATTTTAACATGATGTTGCTATGTTGACCATTATCATTGTTACAACTCAAATTACTATACATCCTTCTGGGAATAAGCGTGCCTTGAGTGCTTCAATACAAGAGAAAGAGAGGAAGGAAAGGGAGAGATTGATGTGTTTTGTGGAAAATAAGTATATTAACGTAAATATAAAACAATTTAAGTATCAATAGTGTCATTTTAGAAAACTTGGAAATAAAAAGCATTCTTAAATTAAATTCTTTGTAAACCATACGTGCTTACAAATTTGTATTGTTATTCCTCGAATTAATTTTGTAACAATGCCCAAAGTTTGGAAACGAATATAAATTAAAATTCAATTAAAATTAAAAGGACATTTAAAACTGTTAACAGGCAATTTTCGAAGAAACAACAGTGGATCTTTTAATGAATTGATTTGTTTTTATAAAAGGAATTTGGGTGCTTATTTAATACAGAGTAAGTTCTAAAGCTTATAATCCTTTTAAATCTAATAACAGTGGCTATTATAGTTTAAAGAAAGAACTTTATTTATTCACTTTACAGAATGAATTAATTTTAGTCTAGCATTGCCTATTATAAAAGGAGTTACTTTGGAATTTACAGTATGTAAAGTGGAAGTTGTACTGAATTGACTCAAGTATATTTCAAAGCAAAAATCAATTTAAAACTATTGAAAGTTGTTGTTTCGGAAACTGAGAAGTCCAGAGTGGTGAGCGGATGCTAAACAATATTAAGGTACATTTTATTCCAAAATCTATTTAAAGCATTATCAGAGGCAATTGAAGATTGAACAAATTTTTTTGTTACCGGAATTATGCTTATTTCATGAAATTGAAATGCTAAAGCATTAATCCATTAAAATCTGTTAAGAGTGGCTATTTTAGTTGAAAGATATATATGTACATGATACTTTTATTCACTTTTCAGAATGAATGAATTCTAGGTTAACATTGCATATTAGAAAAGGATTTTCTTTGGAATAAGATGTTTGTTGTGTGGTTATTTTAACTGAATTGAATCAAGTTCTCTTCTAAGTTTGAAATCCATTTAAAACTGGTGAAAGTGGTTGTTTCGGAAAATGAGAAGGCAAGAGTGCAGAGTAGACGATAAACGATATTGAGGTGCATTATATTCCAAAATCTATTTAAAGTATTATCAGAGACAATTGAAGATTGAACCAATTTTTTGGAACCGGAATTCTGCTTATTTAATGAAACTGAAATCCTAATGCTATAATCAATTTAAAACTAATAACAATGGCTATTTTAGTAGAAAGAAAGGTACTAGTTTATTCACAAGGAATTTCGGTGAGATTTTAGCTAATTAATTAAAATAGACTTAAAATATAGAAATATTCGATGGTTAAAACAGTGCACAATTTTATTCTTGCGATTTTTATATGTTGCATTGACGAAAATTTAGATTCATTAAACCCACTGAAATTCAACGGGCACTTATGCTAGTATATCAATAAATGCCATTATACATAAATAAGAGAAAATGATTTAACTTCCTAAAAATATTAAATTTTCCACAGAATCTAACCATCTTCACATATAAAAACATTTAAAGATATAAATTTAGGTCAAAAATAGTTAAAGGTAATCCTTACCACTGTTTTTGCCTTTGATTTTTCTGGGGTTTCTTTCTTTTCTACTTTCTTCTTTGCAGTGCCACCTTCGCTGCTTGTAGCAGCAGAATCATCTGAATCTGATTCTGATGCATTACTGTCAAACCTAGCAGTAAGGTTAAACATGAAATGTTAACTAATAAAGCTATCAATAGTGCAAAATTTAACCCATTAAAGCCCAATGGCATCTTTGGCTGCTAGCATATTTAAAAAAATGTTTCCTGCAAATATGATTTTGGTTTTGCAGTGAGTGTTGACTTGGGGATTTTCATTAGGGTTTCAAATATAAAGATAGGACAGGTGAATTAACACTGTTACAACCCTTTTAAGAAAATATAATGAAATTTCTGTTTGGGGTTGAGTGCAATTAGCTGCCCTTCAGACCTTGCTGGGTGAAAATGTAAGTACAGCCTCAGAAAATGTATATTTTAAAATTATTTTCACATTTAATATTCTTCAATGTTGTAGAAAGTTTTCATAATTGGTATTTTTAGGCAGATATTATTTATAGGCCATTTATATCCTGTTGAATATTGCTGGAAACTTAAGTTACCATTAGGCTTTCATGGTCCAAATTTTAAAATTACATTAGTTTACATGACAGATTTAAACAGTATGACATGTAGATTTTGACAATCTTTAGTGTATCAAGGTTATAAAGTACAGATTCATATTTACAAATATTCAGACTACTACACTAATTACTGTACTAGTGTAGCACAAAGATTAACTTATGATTTAGTCATATGCACTTTTGGAATGAAAACAAAAAAGTGGTGGTGGTAATTTTTTGCATGGGTTGTCGATGAATCCTGCACCCAAAGATGAATTTTCCACCGATGACCAAGAAATAATTTTCCCTGGTGTCAATTTTGATATGCTTTACTTGATAAGGAAGTTCGGGATTCCTCCCACTCTTAGAAGAAATCCATCTATTGCAGATTTAACAACTAATACAGGATCCTAAAGGCCACATAATTATAAAAGGTACAAAGTATCGACAGGAAACAGGCAATTTACATTGTCATAAATGTGATGATATATTGTGTGTCTGGCCAGGAACTGATCGCCAAGTAACGTCATTTTTATCTCATCTAAATTCTTTGCACAATGCCATCATGTTTACAATCAAAAGTGAACTTTATGGATCAGCTTTTTGGCTTTATCTTTGTCAATTCATCAGAACAAGCCAGTCTTCTTTATAATAGGCCATCTGCAGAACATATTGCATACATCCATCTTTGAAGTTTGAAACAAAAATTTATTTTTTCCTTTTTAGTGCAAAAAATAAGTTATACATACATTTAAAATATTTATTTAATTTATTCATAATTTAATATTGTTGTACTAACATTTTAGTAATCTTATTTTATCTTTATAGAACGTGAGGGGAGACTTTTTCCCGAGATGCAGGAATGTATCCCCCGATTATAACATGCAAGTACAGTAGAACCCCAGTTAACCGAGCCCTGGTCGATCGAGCCTCCTTGTTAACCGAGGTGGGTCTTTGCCAAGGTCATTCCCCATCATTTCGCTCGTTTGATTACATTGTCTCTAGTTAGTTTTTTTACCGTTTCAAATTGTCTCATTCCTCTCACTTTGCTGGTTTGTATACATTGTCTCTAGGTAGTTTCCTGTCCCTGTCTCAAAATGTCGCAAGCATTGTTTGACCGTCTGCTGGCCTGTCAAGACCGTGTAAGAGTGCTTCGTTGTTTTTATTGTTTTCTTACGTGTTCGTGTTTAAGTTATTTTTAGCTATGAGTGCTAAAACAAAAAGAGTTATGTTCTCTTTAGAAACTAAACTTGAGGCAATCAGGCGAGTTGATAATGGTGAATCAATCAGAAAAGTTGCTGCTGATTTAGGCGTAGGGGAAGTGACTGTTGGTGACTGGCGAAGAAAGAGAGGGGAAATCGAAAAATGGTGCTCTCAGAAGGTGAGTGGAAGTGTTGAAAACCCGTGAAAAACAATGAAAAAGTGTGATTTTGAAAAAACGTCAGAGACCATTTTTTTATGGTTTACTCAAATGAGAGCTAAAGGGACTCCAGTAAGTGTCCTATGTTGCAAGTCAAAGCTCTTGAATTTCATAACCGTTTCAAGGATGGTGAAGAAGAATTCACTACTAACTCCGGATGGCTGGACCATTGGAAGCGACGGTATGGGGTAAGGCAGCTACGCATAAGTGGGGAAAAATTATCTGGAGATTGTGAAGAAGTGACAAGATTCAAAGAAAATTTTAAAAAAGTGATCGAAAAAGAAGAGTTGACTTTAGACCAAGTCTTTAACTGTGATGAAACTGGTTTGAATTATCGGATGCTCCCATCAAAAACTCTAGCAGCCTGAGATGAGAAGTCTGCGCCTGGTTACAAAAAAAGGAGAGTGTAACTGTGCTAGCCCGTTCAAATGCATCAGGCAACCTAAAACCGAAACCCATGATCATAGGCAAGTTCAAAAATCCCCGTGCCTTTAAAAATCTTCATCTGCCAAACTAGCCTGTTTACTATAAACAATAAAAAAGTTCCTGGATGGATGCTATTCTGTTTTAAGACTGGTTTGATAATGAATTTGTCCCTACTGTTGAAAAGTTTTTAAAGAAAAAAAGCTTCCAAGAAAAGCTTTATTACTGCTTGATAATGCTCCATCCCACCCAGATGCTGAATCTTTGGTCAGTAGCAATATTAAAGCAGTGTTTTTGCCCCCAAACATCACCTCACTTGTTCAGCCATTAGATCAGGATGTACTCAAGAACCTCAAAAGAAATTACAGAAGATCCCTACTGAAAGCACTCGTTGAAGGTGTGGAAGAAGGTTTTACAGTTGAAGACTGCCTGAAAAACATAACGCTGAGGGATGTCGTTTATTGGGTTGCTGAGGCGTGGGAAAATGTAAAATCTTCGACCTAAGAAAAATCATGGAGGAAGTTGATTGAAATTGACAGGCCTAGAGAGAATGAAGAATGATGATAAATGAGAAGATGAAGCTGAAGACAATATGACTCTTTTTGAACTTGCTAAAAAACTTCCAGCCTCTGGGCCCGTTGAAGCACATGACATAGCTAAATGGATGTGTGCAGACAACGAACACGAACTTTCAGATGAAATGATAGTAAAGATGGTGGCCCAACAGGGAGAGGAGGAGAGTGATGAAGAAGAAGCGAAGGAAGAAGAAGTCAAAATATCTCATTCTGATGGACTAAAGGCAATAGAGACTGCAATCTCCTACATCGAACAACAACAGGAAGCGACGCCGACAGATTTACTACTGCTTAAGCACTGGAGGAATATTGCTGCGAAAAAGAAAACACATAAGATAAAACAGAGGACTCTGACAGACTTTTTTCAGAAAAAATTAAAGGTTAGTCTATTGTTTAATAATGCTTTTTAAACGACTTTAGTCTTTAAATATATGTGTTAATTTTATGATTTTTTTCCGATCATAATCTCTATTTTTACCCTAACCTCTGTATTAACAGAGTTTTTCGGTATCCGAGGTGGGCTCGGTCCCGATTACCTCGGTTAATGGGGGTTCTACTGTATATGGTAAAACGGCATTCGACATTCGACCACGTTTTCAGGAACGCATCCCTGTCGAATCTCGGGAGTTGCCTGTACTTAATTTATTGAAACGGGGATTCAAATAAAGGGGTAGTCATTAGGTGAGGTTTCAGTATATACCACAATTGCAAGGCCCCCAATAATTTAGCACCAGGGGCCCCAATAGTATAGCGCCAAGGGCCTCAGAATGTCTGCGTACGACGCGTTTGCAGTGAACATCACCAAGGTGTAGGGTCAGAGCTTCTCAAGAGTCAGCCTCTACATCAATCAGGATAAACCTGTTTGGCCACGCTCAGCTGTATGTGGTCCTATCTCGACCTCGATCGAGGCGGGGTCAAGATCTACCTGGCCACTGGACAAGAGAACACGATTTCAAATATCATGTTCAAAGAAGTAATATAATCAAGAGTCAAAGAATTTATTTATTTTTTAATTTCTTTTTCCCTCTTCACACCTTCCTCTCGACCCACACGAGAGTCTGCTAATGAGCCTGCGAAGCGGGTGAGAATATGGAGCGTGCAGAGGCGAGCGAAGTGAGTAGGGGCGGAGCCCCTAGTCTCTATAATAAATATGCTGTGTGCATATAAACCAATGACTCGAATTATTATGATGATTTGAAAAATCGTAACAAAGACAAAGTAAGAGTTATTTAATGAATTGCAAGAGATTAAAAATAATTGTTGGAACCAATGTTGTTGAACGTAACCAAGTTTTGATATTTAATGATAAGTTAAACCGCTACATTAATGTCCTCATGTCTGATAGTTCAGTTCAGTTCAAACTTATTTTATTTACATACATCTGATGCACTAGCACCAATTTTCAAAGGAGCAATGGATTTCAGTTATAATTTGTGACTATAAGAAACAAAATAGAAATTAAGCATTAACAGATATTATAATAATGTGCTAATGGTATGCAGATCGTTATAAGAACCTTTTTTGTGAAAGCTGAGTAAGTTTTCAATCTTTGACTAAAACAAAAATTTAATTTATATAAATTTACTGTAATTTTCTGATTATAATACGCACCCATGTTTTCATGAGCAAAATGTAAAAATTGTCTTATCACCATATATAATACTCACTTCATTTTTTGTAAAAAGGTCACTGTAATTTTTCACTTGGTTATTAGCGGTATCGAGACAGTTCTTGCTTTGTTGACAAGTGAGATATCTGCGAGAGTTTAGGCTATAAACGTGGCTTTTAAAAGCATTGCCTCATAATGGATGGTTCTGAAGACATCATATAGAATGAGGATTTCGCCAAGGTGGATAGCAAGGATGAAGACGACGTTCACGGCGACACCAATTATGCAGACTATGAGAGAATGCAAGGTTACCGGCAAACTATTTCAGGATAGTGATAAAGAATTCAGAGGCTTTAATGATGATGATGGCTAGAAGTAATTAAACGATTATTATTATTTTTGTTTAAAAAATATTTTGAAGCAATGCTATCCATAATGCAGTAACAAGTACAATTTATTATTAAAAATTCGTCCAAAATTATCACTTATTTACTGACTGGAAAAAGTTGTATGCATGTGTTACCATGTACAATATTTTGAAGGTAGAGTAAGTTTCCGCTATACATCGACTTATAACAAAACAAGGTATAATGAAGCCTATTTTCCAATAAAAACAATTATAAAAGTAGGGGTTATGTTCCTGGCAGATATTTTGTGATACATTTGTATCACAAATAATACATACCAATGCAGTACATTAATGGTTTTTCCCCTGAAATTCTGCCTTCTTAGTTCCTAATACGCCATTCATGAATCACCCTTTGGTCTATACATTTTCTACTTCAAAATCACCATACCGAAGATTCATCTGATTGTATACAGGCACAAAAACCATTCAAAGTTAGGAAATTATAATATTGGTATTTTTATAAAAATGCTGGAAAGGTGCATTTGCTAAAAATGAAGATAAAGGCTTACTAGTGAAAATGCATAAGCAACGATTGAAATTTCTGTACGTAACATTAGTTAGTGAAGTTGAAACTACTGCGTAACACTGCTCACACGTATCTGGTGATTCGGTAGGGAGTGGTCTCAGATGGGGTTGCAAAATGAAATTAAACACGAAATTATGTTATATAAGAAATAATGAAATTAAAAAGACAGAGGGGATTTTAATTACAGTAATAATATACGTACCACAATTGAAATTCCTGAAATTTTGCTTTTGGCACTTTGCAAATGAAATATATGCAAAACAATGTATAGCGGGGCAACGTATGAGGACGAGTCAAATGAAAACCTTAAAAGTGCAAAAAATATCTGGAAACTACTGTGCGCAGCTGTAGGCACAATATGTTGTTACCCAAGGTTTGACACACATACTATGTGCAGCAGATCTGGCAATGCTGACTTTATGACATCAGGACAGCTGTGCCAAGATGGCTGCTCCCTTGGAAGCATGCACGAAGGAGGAACAGCATTCTGTCATCTGTTTCTTGGTCAGTAAGGGTGAGAAACCCATCAAAATCCATTGCTGTATGGTGTAGTATGGTGACGCCTGCCTATCGCTGCAGCAGGTGTATCAATGGAGTAGGAAGTTCAAGAACGACATGTCTACTGTGGCAGATGTTCCTCGACCAGGCCAGGCACAGAGTTGTAACCTTGCAGGCAATTTCTGAGGTTGAACGTTTCACCAAGCAAAACTGTCACGTTACAGTGAACGGAGTGACTGCCCTCTTGGACATCAGTCATGGTTCAGCTCACCATGTCATTCATGACATGCTGCAGTTTCATAAAGTGTCTGCGAGATGGGTGCCTAGACAATTGACTCTTGAACCGAAAAAGAGATGCTTGGAGACCTGCCAGGAACTTTTGCGACGGTATGAAATTGAAGATGACGACCTCTTACAGTGCATAGTGACTGGTGATGAAAGCTGGGTTCACTACTTCCAACCTGAAATGAAGAGGGCAAGCAAGGAATGGCACCATTCCTCCTCACCGAAACCCAAAAAATTCTGCATGCAGGCGTCTGTTAGGAAAGTGTTGCTGACGCTGTTCGGGGATCACCGAGGCCCACTTGTAAAGCACTACATGTCAAAGGTGGTCACAGTCACCAATTCTACCTATTCTGACCTCCTTAGGAATCACTTGAAGCCAGCAATCTGAACAAAACATTGTAGACTGCTCAGTGCTGGTGTCTTGTTGCAACACGACAATGCTCTGTCCCAAACTGCTCGTGTGACAGCTGCGACCATCGAAGAATTGCATGTGGAGTGCCTCCCTCATCCTCCATACTCGACTGACCTCGCCCCTTCCGACTACCATATTTTTGTGCCACTCAAGGAGGCAATTGGTGGAAAGAAATTCCACCCTGATGAAGAAGTGCAAGAAGCGGTGCACAAGTGGCTTCGCACACGGCCAAAAGAATTATTTTCCAAAGGAATCCAGGCATTGGTGAAATGCTGGAGGACTTGTATTAAACACAACGGAGACTACGTCGAAAAATGTGTTACCTGACATCTGCAATATACAGAGTGTGTAAAAATTTTCAAGGTTATAATTTGACTCGCCCTTGTATAATGGCAAATTACTGTATACTGTACATAGAAAAGCATGTTGCTATGGTAGGATTTCCATTGTTGAAACCCAGAAAAATTCTTACTTTTCCCTAATAAAAACTAAAATTTTGCACTAAACCTAAACATTTGAATTCTGCCTTAAAAAATAAGAAACTAAAATCTTTTAGATTAATTATAGTTGAAGTTCCGAGTTCGAATCTTGATGGGAAATAATTTTAAAAAGCAAATATATAACCCTCTGCACCACATTACGTTTTTCTTATGGGGCAGTAATAATGGGATTAAAAAACCCCTAGATATTGGAATTTTAACTATTTCGGATTTTTCCTATTGGTTGTGACCTATAAGCGTGCCAATTTTCAAGTCTCTAGCTCAGGGGTGTCCAACCTATGGCTCACAAAGAGTTTTTGTGCAGCCTGCGAAGCCATGATGAAAAAGCAATCCGAAAATTTTAACACAAAGTCATGCATTTTTATGAAAATTTTTATAATAAAACATTTAACACTGGAGTGTCCACCATTAAAGCCCCATTTAGACTTGATTTTCTCTTAAATGGCACTCCAGAACATAAAGATAAAAAATTTAAACTCTAATATGGCCTGCAGAAGAATTGGGAACTTGTAATGCGTCCCACCAAAGGATTTGCAGCCACCGATATGGTCCACCATGTAGAAAAGGTTGGACACCACTGCTCTAGCTCATCTAGAAATGCCTCATAATTTGTATCCTCCCATATCCTGTGTAAGAAGCAGCTATATATTATAGATATAAAATGATGAAAATGATTAACTTTCAATAAAGTAGAGAAAAACCAAACCCTCCTAAAAGACTTAATAACTACTTGCTAATTTTATTTAACTCACTACATTAATCTATCAAAATCTATAGCTATTTCAAAAACAATGTTCTAAACCAAAATAAGGACTCATTAAGCTTACTCTTCAGCAACATCACTGTGTTCTTCATTTGGGTTGAAATCCTCATCCGTGGATTCGTCTTCAGAACCACCAACACCTCTAACTGAGCCCTCATCTTCCTCCCTCTCTTCTGCTTCAGCTTTGACACGGGCAAGGTAAGCATCTGGCTCATCCTCCTGGTCAGAATCTCCAAAGTCTTCAGTGTAATTTGGTTTATCCTACAACAAAAATTTTAATTTTCAAAAAAATTGCTAAAATACTGCCTAATTTGTATAACTAGTATAAATAATTTGACAACTGTATAGTAGTAATTCTTGTAAATAAAAATCCATACTTACTGAGTAGCGTAAACATTTGGTAATCATTCACAGTCAACACTCGAAATAACAAGCATTGTTAACTGAAAACTTAGCTTATATATGTAACAAATAGTGAAAGATTAATATCTGGATTGATATGCATACTAAAACGTTACGAAGACAACTTGAAAACAGTCAATACCTATGGACCGCTTGACGAAATGAACAAAACTGCAGAAAAGTAGATGTACTGCGTTGCATTGAAACTGATATTCATTGCATAACTAAGATCATATGTTCATTAGTTCTGAGTCAGAAGTTATTCCATCATCATGTACACTAACATTGTAGGCGTTGATTGAATCGGTTCGATTGTCATAAATACTAAGTTCATTACAGCAAAACTTCGTATATCGAGGAATTACTGTATATCAATTAACTGAAGCAAAACTCCGTGTATATATATATATATATATATATTACTGTATATCAATTAACTGAAGATGAAATAAATTAAATGTTTCTTAATTCTGATCATAAGAAAGATGAAGGAAGTAATGGGACTTTGATCAGGAGATAGTTGAAGACAAACCTTCAATAAGCTATTGATCACAGATACAAGTTCTGCTTTAGAACAATGGTCATAGATTGATTTCTGAGAGATTTTGTAATGGTAAACTTATAAAAAAATAAACATGCATAAAAAATGCTAATTAACAAGATATGTTTAACAAAATTTCACAGAAAAATGTGCAGAAGTTTCCATCTATGAAAATAATTAGTCTTCTGTTTCTACTACACATGATGCTGCTTTTGCCTCATCAGCAACATCTCAACTTCCACTAACCATAACATAACATACATAATCTTAAGTTTGGAAGTAGAAACGAGAAAGATAATGTGTGAGTATTACAAATACAATTTCATTATTTGTGTGTTAATGATACCTCTTTTATGACTCTTTGTTTCATGTTTTGTACACATGTATTAAGTTAAAAAAATCTGGAATTAAAAAAAATCCAGCAAGCCCCAAGGTTGTTGGATTTATGAGGTTGTACTGTAATTTAAATGTAAAATTCCAAAGGCATCAAATTTATAGCTTAAACGATCTGAGAATTTTTAAAAACACTTTGTCAAAAACAATATATTAAAAAATGAAGACTTACATTTTTGCCTCTATTTTTCACACGTAACTTCTTTGATGTAATAAAGTCAAACAATTTACCATATTCTTCCTTCTCAATGCTGCTGAATGTGTGAACCATTCCAGACTTAGTTTCAACTTCAAAGTCAAAAGACCTTTATAAAAATAGGAGACAGAGGAAAAGATAAGGAAATTTAGTAATGCTAACAATGAAATGGTTACAAGTATGTGTATAACTAAAGAAAAAATAAAGATTTTCAATGACAGCCTAAAAATACAATAACTTAAAAACATTTTCTGAAGACAAAAAACTTTCAGATACAGTAAAACCTCTTATCTTATGAACCTCCCTATAATGAAAACCTCCGTATAACGAACTCTGATCTTGGTCCCGTCCCAGAACATGTTAAATGTATAAAAGAAGCCTTCCTATAACAAACCTCCATAATTACAAAACTCCTATAGATCAAAGCTGGCCCCCAAAATTGAATCCACCTCTGTGCAATGAAATTTCAAGGAAAAAACAATCGTAAACAGCTTTCGCTGGATCGTCTTGGCGCAAAAACAGAGTTGCCGTAACACTGTGCGAGACTATATCCCAATCCCTCCGAATTACCATCCCTAGTTGGAAACAGCTGAATGAGAGAATGGATCATGCTCGCTGGTTACTCATTAAACTGTTGCCATTGCAAAGTGCAACTGTTGCATTATTATCATATGTAAAATGCTCATCCAAATCTATCACCATTGCTTACATGTAAAGTTCTCCTCAGCTGCTGTCAATGAAGTGAACATCAATTGTCTTAACTGGGTGAATTAGAACAAGGTGTATGGATGTGATATGGTAAGAAAAAATATTGGGAATGAATGAAATTGATACCTCAAAACAACATGCTACATTGCTTCTGTGTAGCAGTATCTCAAAATTGATTTTCTGAGCTGTTGCACTCACTATTTGCTATGATATGATATGCTGTGCTGCTGCAATTAAGATAAGGAAAAGTTTCATAGCACATTAAACACCTAGTGTGGCTTCGTATTACCTAGGTCGGGGGCGCAGCAGGAATTTTTTAGCAAATGGGGGAGCTGTAAGTTTGGAAATCGCTGACTAGGAACTGCTCACAAATTTCATGATACAAAGTGTTACTTTTTGCTACAGTAGATAGTGGTCTTTTGGTTGCCTTCCTTGCTTCTTTCCCTCCCCATCTTTCTCTTTCACATATTATCTGTTCAAGAATTGTCACTGATGCTAGCGACAGCTCCTGAATCTGAAAACTTGTGGATTCTTTTACCTTCCATTGAATGGTGTACTTTGGTGTACATCAGTTTTTTATCTTGAATTATAAGGTAATTCTATTAACAATTTTCAAATGAATTTTCTATAAGTTCATCATAGTTTTAGTTAATAATAATAAATTATATTAATATTTTACACAAACAACACCCATGTTATGTCAGTGAGAATGCTTCGAAAATTAGCGATTATTTAAAGCGAAACAGACTGTGTATTCCTAAGAATATAATATGCACTATAAATTTCTGGCCTATATTCACAAGAAATTGTAATATGTACGATACATTTTATAGTGAATTAATAATGTGAAATATTTCATGTGCTTTCATTCACAAAAACTCGGCCCCACTATCAGACGAGGTGCATAAATGAATCAAATGCATTTTAAGGTAGTCACTCATCTCATCTTGCACTTTTATTTGTAGCGAGACATTAATATTGACTATTATTGTTTTCATAGAATGCACTATTATGATGATGAACATATTAATGTTAGCGTAGAATCTTTTTGCATTGTTACTCAAGTAGTCAATGGTTTGGCAGTGCATCATTTGATCAGATGAGCTCTACAATTAAGCCTGACATACCCGTCGAGCAGGGCTGGTCTGCCCTGAATTTATGCAACCCCAACTACTTCCCTATAACGAAACTTCCTACAATGAAAATCCTCTTTTTTTGGTCCTGCCAATTTTGTTATATTAAGGTTTTACTGTATTTATATTCTTATAGCCATCAAGGAAAATAAAACTAAATTGCAAAATCAAAAATGGCATATTCTCAATTGTACTCAGTTAAAATAATATTAGCCATTTCTATGTGTGTATACACAAGAAAATTTTACCATACTAAAGGAAATAGTGAAATTATGTGAAAAGTAATGAAGGAACTCACCTTGTGCTGCCTCCACTACGGGCAAAATTAACACACGAGATTTCTTCAAAACGTACGTGAACTGGAGGTTTATTTACATAAATAAATCCTCGCTCCAATGGATACATTAGTCCTGCAGCAGCTTTGTATGAGCATGTAACAGCTGGAGTTCCTGAGTGTCTGAGATATAAGGAATAAAGAGATCTTATAAGCTTCACTTAAAAAGGAATTATGATCAGAAATTACTTCTACTTTTTGTAACACTTTTCTAAACACATTATGAATGATATTTGACAAAACTGCTCTTTTCTTCTGTTATATAGGCTATTAAATGAAATAAACCAATCATAGAGAACATTTTAAATCCTAATATATTTAAATTTATATTGGGTTTATTATATTTTGTATTTTTTTTTTGTATGAAAATCAAATGTACGGATGTCGAACATAGATTTACATGTTATAGGGGGGGGGGGGGTTCCGTTCCCAGAGAGCTAAAAAATATTATAAAATCTCTAATTATGGTATAAATGTTTAGTTTTTTGAGCAGGGGCCTTTTAGACACAATCATCGATTTTATAATATAGAGAGATAGGGTAAAAAGCAATAAAATATATAATAATTGCACAAATAAACACTCCTGTACAGACAAAGATGCCGATGCAGCGGAAACTGGTGGCTGGCAACCAGCAGCACTCGAAATATTCGTTTGTCATTTTGCTGATGCACGGAAGACTGAATTCGGCGTACGGAAGGCAGTTTAGGGGTGTAAATGTATTATGAACGAAAGTTCGAGTTTTTTTCATTTAAGCATTTTGATATTTTCATAGTTTTTTTGTAATATTGCCTAATAATGGCCCCAAAGAGAGTGATGACTGAAATGAAAGAAAAGCCGGTAAAAAGGGTGAAAAAAGCGATGATATGGAGAAGAAAATTGAAGTTTTAGACAGGCTTGCGCATAATGAATCTGCTTCATCAGTTGGTAAATTACTTGGTGTGACTGAGTCCACTATAAAATCAATAAGGAAAGTGAAGAAGCGATTAGAGCTGGTGTTGCAAGTGGTACTTCAACAATTACAAAAGTGTCTTTTGTACCTAGAGAAGACAGAGAAGGCTTTAAACCTGTGAATCGAGACCCAAACTCGCAAGAAAATCTCGCTGAGTTCACTTGTCATTCGTGAGAAAGCCAAGCAACTACACGATCATTATGTCGCATATTGTTTCACGGTCTGCTAACAGGATATCACCAACGTCATTGAAGCGTGTGTAAATCGGTTCCTTGACAGTTAAGATTAAGTTCATACGTCATTTTACGGGTTTTAAATTACATTAATTGTACAGGCATCCCTCGTTATTCGTCTCACTGATTTTTGTCCATAACCAATTATAACCTAACTCCCATTCATATGTCTATCCCTCACATATTCGTCTATCGAAATAGCTGGGACTCAGACGATTACTCATGAAACGATGAGATGCTACGGATTTATTGTTCTAAGCAGTATAAACTTATAACCTTACGATCGAGAAATGAAAACATCACGTAGGATGTCTGTCTTCCACTTGAGACTGTGGTTAACAGCAAATTAAAGCACACCACTGAGTTGAGTTTGGGAGGAGTTTTTGGTTATCTGTTTTAGTATTCGTTCAACCATTGACTTCACTGGTCTCAGCTACTCGGCCTTGCTCCGTGTTGTTCGTTCTTCCTTAGTTTGCGTTTTGGCACAATTTTATATTGTTGAGTACGAATTTGAGCTCTGTGTTTGTGATTAAATCAATCAATTATGTGGCGGCCGCATTTGTAGTTGCGTTTACATTGCACCTTAGTGGGCTGCATAAAATGCTCCCGCAGGCCGTAGGTCCCTATAGATTATGTTTATAGTACCAAGAACTCCATAAAATAAGGTAATATCAATATTTTGGTCTGCTTTTTAGGTTTTCAGGAATGAATTATACATTTATAACGTTGACCCTAAGGGAAAATAGCCCTCGATATTTGTCTTTTCAATTATCGTCCAGTTTCCATGGAACCAATTACAGGCAAATATTGAGAGACATCTATAAATACTAGAATCATTAATTAAAGAAAATTATTTGAATTTGCTTATTCTATGTTTTTTGTTTTCGATGCGTGTTTTGCGTAAAGTCTATTGGGCGATTTTGCAAAGACTATAGCAATCACCTGATGAGTTAGTGAAATGCGGAATATTTGGAGAGGATGGAATTATAACTGTATAGAAGTAATTAGGTGTTCTATACTTATAACTAATATATGTATAACCTGGATTATCGATAATTATTGTGGTTTTCCCCTTAATACACCCCAAAAGCGAGAATCTGGTGCGAGGTACGTTCACTTTAATTTCCGATTTTAAGCGCCCAAAAGTGTTGCCTGTGTATAATGCGTACCCTACTTTATGACCTGAATTTGTTCTTCAAACTGTGCGTTATACACTAGTATATACTGGAGTTATATTGTTTCAACTTCAGAGTTTTGTTTGATGAATGCCTGGTACTACTCACTCATATAAATATAAAGACACGGATAACGAATCCCACAAATAATATATTGTTTCATTTCTAATCCTGTATCATGGAAAGTTAATGATCAAACACGTCTTTTTTGTACTGCTGTTGTAGTTCATTTAAAATCTTCCTGTAGAATTTCTAAGGGCATATCCTCAATTTTTAAATTAAACAAAATTAATACTGATACTACCAGAAAATTTATTTGCAGGTTTCATTACAAAATGATGGGCGTAGAAATTCTTAATTAAAAGATTCCTTTAGAAGTTTATTTTAAATTAAAATTTTACCATCTTGATATTTGAATAATGTTTGTGCAGAATAAAGTTATATACCGTTACTACCTTCCAACAACAAAATTTTGTATAATGAAACTTATCTAATATAGATGAATGGAACCATGATATAATCAGATACAACGATTCAATTTAAAAGATTGCAATTTCCCATCTGGCTTGCCTTTGGCATGACACTCAACAAAACACAGGGGCAGTCTTTTAAAGTTGCAGGTGTTGATTTGTCAAACGGCTGCCTTACCCATGGACAATTATATGTAGCTACATCTAGAGTAGGATGTAGGAAAATTTTATTTATTTGGGCAAAAGATGGGAAGACAAGAAATATTGTATACCAAAAAGTGTAACAATAAAAATGAACTTGGTTTATAACTTCATTTAGTATTCTCAAATCTTCTTCAAATTGTTGTCTTGATTTAAAAACCTGAACAACGCTGGGTATATTTGTTAGTAATCTACTATAATATATTTTGAAGCGTGTTTGTTCATGGAACTCCTCCTAAATGATAAAAGCTAGAATAACCACATTTGGTACGATTCTTCCTTACATCCTAACTTCGTGAATGGTCAAGGTTTGGTCAACCGGGATTAATCAGTGCTAACAATATAGGGGATTAACATTTTTCCATAAGATAACAGGTATGAATCCATTTCTTGACTTGCAAGGTATTCTTCCTTCAAGCATAAAAATACGTAAATATGGACCGATTTTTTTCGTTTTGCTTTATTCGACGAATAAAACTCTATACTATCTTATTCCTGCAAAGTTTACATGTTACACGGTCGAAATTTTCAGAAATACGCTATTTGATTCGAAATTTTGTGGATTTTTTGTACTCTTTCCGAGCGTTGCCAAGGCAGCCGTCATTGATACCTCCGATTCAGTTAGCTTCAATGAAGCTTACAAATAGACAAAAGTTTAGCGTTATTCGATTTGCACTTTTGTTTAAGCAACAAAATGATTGATGTTTATGGACAGCAATGTAAATAGATACTGATTATTATTCAGGAAGCGTTTATTGATGAAAGTAATTGAACCTTCTTTCATCTATTGAGTACTGGAATCTTACATTTTTTGTAAGTAAAATAATTATACAGTAAACTCTCGATTTACACGGGTTTAATTTACGCATTTTTGGAATTACGCGGGCGCTGAATTTATACCATTTTTTAAATTTACATGAATTTTTTGGAATAACGAGGTCTGAATAGCGAGCCAGCCATCAGCAAGCGCTGAGCAAGTGTTTCCGGCAGTCACCACAAGAGGCATAGATGCCATGGTGAACTGCATAAGGGTTCAGCTGAAGGAGGGAACCAAGGAAATAATATAATACATAAATATACAATGTAAAAAAGGAAATATACAATACATACAACGTACGTATAAAAAAGCCTAAGATGTAAACACAGTCAATAAAAAACTCTGCCTTGAAGCTCATAAAGAAGAGACAGATAAGATCTTATAGAAGCCTGAGTAAGCTCTAACAAGGCCAGACCCAAGATAGAAAAAAAATCCTAACATATAAACACAGACAATAAGGAACCACAGAATGAAAGCAGAATGAATCAGCAAATTTTCCTCTCTGCTTCAAAGCTCATAAATCAGATCCGTGAAGAACGCATAATGAAAAAATATCGGGCGCAAATGGTGCATCGCACACGCTGGAGGAGTTACAATGTATCTTTTTTAAATTTACGCTGGTAGTCTCGACTGACCCTGTTCTCGTCCTTATACGTATCCACACATCTTATTAAGTTCACTTGCAACCCTTGTCGTAGTGACAGTGAAAACCTTTCTCTTGTAATTATTAATGTGCACTGTTTGTTATTGCATGAAATTTTTGCCCTCATGATGTCTGGAAAACGCCTATCTACATCGCAGGGTGCCACCGAGCTTAAGAAACAGCGAAAGCCAATAACTATTGGTATGAAAATGGATGTAATAAGCCACATCGAGAAAGGAGAGCGTATAGTACGCATTGCACGAGTTCTTGGGCTTAGCGAGAGTACCATTCGGACAATACGGGATAATTCCTCAAAAATTTAAAAAGTGCTAAATCTGGAACTTCGACAAGTGCCATGAAGACATCGTACGCGAGAAGTAATATAATGGAGAAGATGGAGAGGATGCTGAGTACATGGATCAAGGATCAAAACCAGCAGAATGTGCCTATCAGCATGTTCTTGGCCCAAGCAAAGGCTCGTTCAATCTACAAAGACTTAGCGAAGGATGAAGAGGATGTCAAGGTATTCAATGCGAGTTCAGGTTGGTTTGCCAACTTTAGGAAAAGATACAATTTCCACACCATTAAAATGACTGGTGAGGCTGCCTCTGCCGACATCAATGCTGCAGAGAACTTTATTCCATCATTAAAAGATATCATCAAAGAAGGCGGTTATTCTCCAAAGCAAATCTTCAACCTTGACGAGACGGCACTCTTTTGGAAAAGGATGCCATCCAGAACATATATTTCTCAGGAGGAGAAATCGGCACCAGGGTTTAAGGCTGCCAAAGATCATTTTACTCTGTTGCTGGGTGGTAACGCTGAAGGAGATTGCAAGTTGAAGCCAGTGTTGGTGTATCATTCAGCAAATCTGTGTGCTCTTAAAGGTTATGTTAAACAACATTTACCAGTTCATTTTTACTCCAATGCCAAGGGATGGATAATGGGCAGCATTTTCTGTGATTATTTAGTCTCTAAGCTTGAAGATGAACTGCACAAATACTGCATGGAGAAGCTGAACTTCAAGATTCTCCTACTCGTTGATAATGCCCCTGATCATCCACCATCAATTCAAGAACTTTGTGATAATATAAAAGTAGTTTTTCTACCTCCCAACACTACGTCTATTATCCAGCCAATGGACCAGGGTGCAATTGCCATTTTTAAGTTTAATTATCTGAAGAAAACATGTGATATGCTTGTGAGGGCTACTGAAGATAATAAAATGACAGTGAAAGAATTCTGGAAAAGTTTCACAATCAGGGACTCCATCATGCTCATTGGCAAAGCCTGGAAGGCAGTTACAGTTTCTTGCATGAGGGGTGTATGGAAAAAACTTTGCATGATTTTAAAGAGTTCAGCGTCAATGAAGATGTCGCGAAAATGCAGAAAAAAGTTGATGAATTGGTGAAACAAGCAGGCTTTCATGAGGTGGATTTAGATGATGTGGTGGAGTTGTTAAACTCACACAAAGAGGAACTCTCTACCGAGGATTTACTTCGACTAGAGAAGGAACGTCAGGAGGAGGAGAAAGAAGAGAGAACAGCAGAGGTTGAGGTCGTGCGTACACTCACAAGCAAAAAATTGGCGGAGGCATTTCGCCTGATCGAGGAAGGTCTTGCTATCTTTGATGAAGATGATCCCAACAGTGATCGAAGTGCAAAAGTCTCAAGAAATGTTTTAGCAGCCACGCAATGTTATGCTGAAATTTTAAAAGAAAAAAAAATGAAAGCCTCTCAAACATCGTTACTTTCCTACTTAAAGAAAACGGATAGTGTAAAATCAACTGAACCTCAGCCCTCTACCTCTGGCATCTCAAAAATCCAACAGTCGCCCGTAAGTGAAGAGGCATCTTCACCTCTCTGTTCTTCACCATCATCGTCCACCGAGTCATCTGACCCAGATGACCCCATCCCCAAGTAACTCCTCCTCCTACAGTACCACCACCAGCAAGCCATCCCAGCCAGCGTTCAACGTGTTAGCAAAACTTTTCAATTAAAAATTGATTTTTTATTTTAGATTGGCTTTTTAACGTCTTTATTATAATTAGTAACAAATAATCACATTCTAACATAAAAACAGTAGGGGAAATAGATGTACGAATGTGTTTTTAGGCAGCATTTCTCCTAACCCTTACCATTTCCTTAATTCCTTATGGGAAAATTATGTTTGATTTACGCGTTTTTGATTATCAGGAATGCAACTACCGCGTAAATCGAGAGTTTACTGTATGCTACATTATAATGTTTATTAACGTAAATAAGCTCACGTATCTGGTGTACATTTACAAGTCAGTGTTCAATCATGGACAACTGTACGTTGCTTTTTCATGGGTTTCCTGCTTACTGGCCATAAAAGTAAATATTTCAGCAAGGCATAATTACACAAGAAATGAAGCTGGATTTGGTAAAAGTAATATGATAGGAAATAAAATTATCGTTATATTTGAATGCAATACATTCGGAAATAGATTGTCACAAGCAAATATGATTAATTGTTAAGAAAAGCTAATTGTAATTTTAAGAGTATCTACTATATAGGTATTTTAAAGAGTTTGTATGTTGTGCTGTAGTAGCTTCACTAAATCCGTTGAAATTCAACGGGAAATTCTGCTACTTATGAATAAAATGATAAACCAATCGATTACTTATATGTAGCTTCTACTACAATTTTCCTTAAATTTAACATGAACTGGGGAAGCACAATAATGAAAAAAATGATGGGAAAGGGTAAAGATGCTGATGATGGAAAAAGAAAGCAATATTTTTTAAAACTCATTATGTCATATCTAAAGGAACAATCACGACAAAATAATAGGAAATTATTTAAGTAGAGACAACAATACATGCCAGACAACATAGGTGAGTAAACCTATTTCTTTAATACATACCCAATGAAATTACCAGGAACTGTAATTTTTCTGTTCACGAGTGCCTTCATCACTTTACTCATAACTTCATAAGTAGGTCCGGAAAGTTCCTTTTGTAGTCTACCATCATATTTCTCTTTCAATTCAGCCCTGAATAAGCAATACATCATTAGAAGAAAATATTAAATACTCTAATCAATTCTTTTACACATGTAATTTTAATACTGAGGTTATTTTTTTATCCACAGAATTATAAAAATCCCTGTATGCAATAAAAATACATAAAAAACATTTTTAAGTTATACACTTTTCATAAAGCGCACTGAAAAATATAAAATAAATTTTTGGGTTCAAGAAAATATATGGATATTAAGAAAAATTTTCATTGTATATGATAATGAATCTCCTTACAAAAGAGGTATGGCATATGTTCATTAAACAAGAATTCGCAGACTATTGATATGGCAGTGAATAATTTAACCAACATATGCCATACATCTTTTTTAAAGAGATTCATGATCATATACAATGAAAATTTTCCTTAAGATCCAAATATTATCTTGAACCCAAAAATTTATTTTATATTTTTCAGTGCGATTTATAAAAAGAGTATAACTTAAAAATGTTTTTTTATATATTTTTATTTTATACTTTTTAGTTAAATGAATTTATAATTATGACAATGAGATCAAATTACGATGTATTAATTTGCATCAAACATTACTATTCAATTTGAAATTAATTTCTTTTCACTCTTATGCATCCCATAAAATCTATAAATTTGGTTACCAAAAAACACATCTCATGTTAAAAAAATTGTCCATTGATTCTGTATGTGAATTTTTATTAATTTATGCTCAACAATTCTTTTAACAATTCATTAAAAATCTAATATGAAAGGTCATTAAAATTCAACATTTTAATAAAACAAGAATTTACCAATGTGAAACTAAAGCTGTCATAGGATGCAGTGCTCATCTTTGTAATGAAATACATCTACTCACAGGAAATCTCCTCTGTATTTTTATAGCCTATCAGGAAACGTAGTAAAATTGTACATAGATGATGTTTAAGAAAAAAATCCAAAGAATTTCAAAAGTTCATACTATTTAGATTAAATACAAATGTTTCTTAACTGGAATTCATAAAAATAGTTCTTGCAAACACAACAAATGTGACTGGAAAATTTGTGGGTGTCAGCTGTGAAACACCTATAATTGTCGATAAGAATTTTATTGCTAAGATGTGGAGATCGATTTAATCTTAACTGATTTAGACTGTTACCTCACTCACCTTCGGTTTCTTTTGCCAAACATCGTGATAGATTTTCCCCTAGCTTAACTAAATGTTCTTCTTGCTGTTCTTGTGTTTTTCACTTTTGGAGCTATATTTAAATCTCTGGCACCATGTATATCAGGACAATTACTATAATAGCATACAAATAGAAAACTTTCTCAAGAAAAAAACAAGAATATGTTGGCATGCCAACGAAAGGCAAAAACCAATCAAAGCATTTATCGTACTGATTTAGCGCTGAATAAACATTTGTGTTATTTAATCAACCATTGTAAATGTTAGTTTTATGGTCAAAATCTTATGTCTTGATCACGAATTTAATTTAGTTGGCATGCAAAATAATCAAAATCTTTTTTTGGCACGCGAGGCGGAAAAGATTCGACTATTTCAGTAATATTGGCACCTGGCCAATAGAAGGTTCGCCATCACTGACGTAAGGTAATAAACGGGTTCTATAAATGTTAAACATTTTGATTTTAATTATCAACTTTGTTATTAAAAGTTCATCAAAAATTCAATAGAGAAGGGGGAAGACGGTGCAGGAAGAGGTGGAGGGGGGTGGGAATGAGTATATGAAAGAAGTTGCAAGGGCAAATACGAGAAAGATGATATAAAGGATGAAGAAATTCGATGTGTCTAATAAACAGTGCCCTTCTAAATTCATTTAAAGTCTACGAAGATGTAAATTCACCCAGCAAACTTAAATACAAAAAATCGGTACAACATACATTGTACAAACTTTCTCATATATGGGTACTAAGGCATCATTTATTTATCTTTAGAAAATGAAAATTGTATGAGCCTGTTTTTAGAAAATCCAATTTTTGTTAAAGTTGCCCAAGAATAAACTAGACTTATATTCATTTTTTGAGAAAAATGAAATACGTAGTATTATTGTAAATGTATACTCAAGTAACTGTACGAAATCTGATCAAAATCGTTAGAGCCATTTTTGAGAAAATCGAATTGTTGTTAAAGTTGCCTAGAATAAATTAGCCTTATATTCATTTTTTGTGAAATATGAACTATACAGTATTATTGAAGACGTAAACTCAGGTAACTGTACGAAATTTGATCAAAATCGTTACAGCCGTTTTTGAGAAAATCGGATTGTTAAAAATGCGTAGAATAAACTACTCTTAATTATTGATCAATGCAAACCATTTCTACGTATACTCTGTTCAGTATGATAAAATACCTAAATACGAGATTTCATTCATTTTCGCTCTACCGTCTAGGTTCCAGAGCCAGTAACAGACAGACAGACGGCATTGCGAAAACCACTTTTTCGGATTCAGCGACACCTAAAACCTGTATTTCCGTAAAAATCTCGAGGTCAAATATTTTCGCGAAAACATTACTTTCTCGATACTTCGTATGGGAAAGTAAAAAATGAGGAAAGAAATGAGGTACATCTGCTCTTTCTGCAAGATTCCACTGCATAAAGGAGAATGCTTCTGTGTTATCGCACAAGAGAAAAATACTAGAATTGTTGGTGAGTAAAACGCTTCAAATTCTTTTCAAATATGATAAAATAAACAAAATTATGAATTTTTAAATGAAACTGTGTTAATTTGATCCTTGCAAATCAGCGGTTCCTAACAATTTTTTTCTGCGACCCTGAACTGATCACCAAGTTAAAGGGGTAATGAAATGGTCGACTGCCTCAAGAGCGTGGTTGCATATGCATTAAGTTTGAGAACTGCTACCATTCACTATTAATGCAATAACTGCTGAAATTGATTGTTGCTTTTCTGGCCACAAGTCACCATTTGATAATGAATTTATTGTAAATCTGCACTCCTCTTATTTAATGAAAGGTTTTCTTTTAACAATGATCAAAAATAAAATATTTTACAACATTTCAGATAATTTTAACAATTACTTAAAAACAAATGATATACATAAAAACATAAAGAAAATTCTTTTTACTCGCTTTAAAATCTTGCTGTTATTTCTCAACGTTGTCATTTACTGAAACACTTCTCAAGTGTCAACAGTCAAGGCACAAATATATTTTTCCTATAAATTATTGTTTATTATATCAATTTAAGATTATGTATCCTAAATTTCATGTATTAATACACAAAACAAAAAATATAGGTATATTAAAGACTTTGCACAAGAAGTTTTTCAGGACTGCATTATACCTCCTCAGATATATTCTCACATAAAACCACATTACGCCTGGTGTGAGGCATGTAAAAATCTCATTAATTATGCACAGTAACAGACGCTGGTATTAAATTTAAAACTAGTGAATGGAAAACACCCCAACATAAAATTTGTGTAAATTTAAATCAAATTTACTTACTCAGATAATGGTAGTTCCATGGATACTTCTTCCTCCTGATTAAACAATATAACTAAAAAGTGATACCTTGTCTGTCCTTGCTTTATGGGTGGATCCAAACTTACCTACAAAAAATGCAATGAGAAAAGTTACACTTTATTCAATTAACTCTAATCTTCATAATACCATACAATTACTTACCACAAAAAACATCTGTCTATTGTCTTTATGAGGCAAAAGAAATAATCTCAATACTGTTGACATAGGAATTTTGTAGTCAAAAGTTTTACCATGAAGTTGGAAGAAAGAGCTGAATACTTTGATATCATAGCGACCACTGAAATTTTAATTATTAGCATTAATTAATTTCAAAATATGAATTTTACTAATAGGAAAATTTAAAAAAATATATCATATTCAAAATATTAGATTCTTACCGAGGAGTAAGACATTGAATCTCCCTGAAGATAGCAATTGCATCACCAGTTGCACTGATAACACTGGCTTTGTTCATCACCTATAAACATGTCACATTAATGGTGTATGCAGTATAAAACAAAATAGTTTGCTGAATAAAAATAATACATGCTACTACTCTAATGATATACTTAACCAGTAATTATAAGAGCCACATAGTTATATATCTGATTAACTAATTCATGGAACACAAAATCTTCTAAAAACAAAGCTTATAGCAGTTACTTGTTGATGGAATGCATCCACAGGATCCTCCTGTCCTGCAAGTTCATTTGAAGGAATGTGAAACCTCATTTCCATTAAGCTGACAGGGGCATCATCATTCTGAAAGAAAAGAAATGCCATTTCTAAATTGATTTAAATATTTAAAAATGTTACTGAAATAATGTTTTCAAGTCAATTTTCCTCTAAAGTAGGACTTCCCAACTTCTTTGGACTGGTGCGCCAAATATGCTGAAAGCCACTGACTGACAGGCTGAACATGGGTTGGGGGAGGGGAGGTAGGAGAAATTTTGTCCCAGTGAAGATCGGAGATAGGCCGGAAAGCATGCGCTCCCAACGTGCATCGTCATTGTAATGCCAATGCTCCCCTACGTAGTCGGTTTGGGGGCATTTCCAAGAGAAATAGAGAACCATAGTGGATACCCTTGTTAGTGGGTGTATGGGGAAATTTTTCGGCTGCTTGTCTTCTCAATTTTCCCCATCTGTTTTCTCACATGGTGATAAAAACTTTGGAAGGGGGAAGAGGCACGTAGAGAAAAATGTTTTATGACTAATAGGGTTTAGGCAATTTACCAGTATTCTATAGATACAAACGAATCGACGGGTAAGTGCCCCTAGAGCTTTGGTGCTCCGGGTGGCCACCTGGCTTGCCCTTACCTCAGGCTGGATGTGGCCTGCAGGCTGCCAGTTAGACAGCCCTACTCTAAAGTAACACAATTTCAAGCCTCACCAAACTTGTGGTAAAGAGTTCAATATATTGCCCACATAATACAAAATATATGTAATATTAATATGAAAAATGCTCTTAAAAATAGGTTTCAGATTGTATTATCTATAGATTATTTATCTAGAAATTTAAAGAGTGCTAACCCTAATGATGTGGTGACTGCTTTGTAGTGCATAAAAATCTGGTTTGTTAGTTTAATTAATCAGTAAAAAACTACGAATTTACTATTTCACTTATATTGCCACACTTAAGTGATAGCTATACTGTTTTGTTTTTCAGCAAAGCCCTGATAATACATTCAAGCCCAAATAGTATATACAGTTTTTTATAACGGATGAAGAGCATCAATTTGCCATATGAAGCAAGTGGTAACCATATTGGACAATGTGGTTTTGAAGAGATTATTTGTGAAAGACTTAAATATACACAAAACAAAGAACTATGGACTATATGACATAATCCAGCAGTTTGCTCGAACAAATATGGAGCAATAAAACAGATGTATGCTTAACCCTTACTGCCACAGAACTGATCTGGTCTGCTCTGCTACAAATTGATAAATAGTAATGATAAAATTATAAATCTCCGTAACTGTTTGAAAATAATAAACAGGCCAAGTCATTGATGGTGGGCATGCATTTAAGAAAATGTTTTATGCAACCGGTATGGCATCAGGCAATATCCAAGTGCCACTGCTAGAGAACTACTAGTGCAGTAAAATGACAAACTGCCCTCTTGTAGATATTGTGCAAATTATATCTAGGCAAATAATCTTTGAAAAAATTTCAAAGAATAAAATTACTTGAAAATCTTCAAGAAGGCCACAATAGAAGAAACAAACGCTTAGTAACGCAATGCAGTATTCACTCGACAGGAAGAAACAAAAGCTTAGTAACAAATGCTACATTCACGCGACAGCTTGCTGGTGACCAAACACCCAATTTACTCCTAAGAGCTGTAGTCTGAAGTTTCTTTGGGATTATCAACCACGTTATTGATAACACAATCCCGAAGAAACTTCAGACTACTGAACATCCAAAGCGAAAGCCTCCAAGTGCGGTGGAATCAGCGCTCGACTTGAAGGTGGTAAGCTACAACGCATAATCTGTCTCTCTCCACTGCGCATGTCTACTGCACATAACTATATATGGGTGTAAAACCTGCAGAGTGGGAAGAGCTGTTGACTCAACATGCAAATCCAGGCAGTAAGCTACTACGCTTAACCCCAGTCTCTCTCCACTGCACAGCTATTCTGTTCAAGGCTTCAGAGTAAGCGTGCAGTGTCAGATAGCACGAATTCACTAGAGATCTTCCAGTGAACGTATTTTCATGCACAGAACATTTTTGGTGCAACCGCATTTCATAGTTACCAGCATACAGATGGTTTTCATAATATTACATATGCATATATATATCATTATATACAGTGGGTGTGCACCGCACACCCAGCACACTAGAGATTGTGATTTCTCGACTTTTTTTCATTCTCGAGATTTCTCTTTTTTCCCAATATTTTTTTTCTCAAGAATTCGAGAATTTATTTTGCATTCTCGAGAAATCTCGAGTGCGAAGGCAATATTGCTCTTGAAAATTTTCATAAAATATTTTTTTGTTAAAAAGAGGCAATGGGAGATAATAATTCTGATTTTTTTAAAATTAATTTCAATTAATATTTCTCGTACGAAAGTAAGCTTTAGTTTCCCGTTAAAAGAAGACTGCACAGGAGAAATGAGAAAAAACTATCTGACGAGAAATTCCACTTGCAGTTTCAAAAATAAATAATACGTAAGTTACGCAAATCCTACATGGAAAATTATTGTTTCTAAATTCTTAATTTAATTTGTTCGTCTGTTATTACAAAACATATGATTTAGGTAAGAAAAAATATCTTGGGAAAAATTACTATGTAATATACACTAATCAAAAAACATATATTATGTAACTTTTAGATAATAATGACTACTATTATTGCCAATGAAATACTATTTTTGATAATAATTTTCTTTCGCATTGCAATGGAAATAATTTCGAAATGAATACCATATTTTTAGTCTTTAGATGATGTTTAATTGAAACTCAATCACAAACAAAGGTAATATGACTTAGAAAGGTCAAGATTAACCCCTCAAGCCGGTATTTAAATCTACTCTGGTTGACCCTACAGGTGGTATTTAAATTGTTACAAATCCTTACTAGATATATGTTTGCATGTATTTTTATATTATTCAAAAAGTACTTTTCCAATCGTTTCTAAACTTTTATAGATTGTTTATAAATAAGTATTTATTAGTCTGTTCAAATTGTTATCTGATTGAGTTTATTATGACGATTTTATATACTATTTCTTGATGCTTTTGTACGGTGCACATAGAGCGCATGATTGTTTTTGATGAAATACATTCGATTAAAATTAAAAATCTTTGTTATACTTCAAAACAATGCATTTATTCTTTATTATACTTCATTCTTAAAATTTGCAGCTCTTCTTACTAATTTTCTTTTATGTTAAACTTTGTCATTAATTTTCCGTTTGATTTTACGATTTCAGGTTTACTATCTATTTTAAAAAATCCCTATTGAGAGCCGAGATGAACCAACTCTGCTATCAAGATAATATGCACTGTAGGAGATCTTGGAGCTGTGTATCTGCTCTTAGAGGCATGACACGTTTGAAATGAATATTTTTTTCATGTGTCAACACTTGATAACTAAATTGAAAGTGAAGGATCCCTGGTCTGGGCCATGAGGATGGTCAGCATTTCACAAAGGGAATGTATTTATAGAAAGAATTAAGTCTTTGTCTGCTCAGAAAGAGAGAGAGAGAGAGAGTTTGCACAGACTATTTATTCAAAGATGTTTACGTTCTTCCATATTGTCCAGAAGTGTTAGCCGAGCACACAGAAAATGCTGACGCATATTGTAGACTAAAAATTCTCTCTCGTCGAGTGGAAGAAATTGATCCAATGTTTTCTTATTATGGATAACAAAATTATTATTATTATATTATTTACAAAATGCAAAAACTTTTGTATAAGTTCAAATCTATCTTGTGTCATGATTTGGGAAAGAATAGGTTTCTTGAAACAGGTCTCTGGAAAAATATGACTTTATGGTGGGCTTTTGAATGATTCCCATTAGAATAAATACTCCAAGAGTAAGGTATATTTCCTCCCTAGAGACATCACGCCAATTATGAACACGAGACCTGCGCTTCAGGGAAGTAGTCTGTATGTGCTGTTGTGCATATTTATTAGTTTCCGTGACGATTAGGTCTATAACCTCCGCATCAAAATATGCGAGAAAACAATCCAACACATTAACACATTGCAGCTGTGGTCCAATATTACCCACAAATGGTATTTTTCGGGGACTGTATGCCTCATCAACTAATTTCCAATTAGAAGTATCATGATCTCTGGAATCACTAAATTCATCGTGACACTAATTAACTGACTATAATCTACATCACAATCCAAGATATCACTTGATGATTCATCACCATCACTTTCATTCAATAAAGACAAAATATCACTCACTGGCATACTCGAACGCGAAGAGGGGTCTGCCATGATTTTTTTACTACGTCTGAGAAACGTTTGCTCTATTTCATCATCACTAAGAACAAAACTAAAGATGCTTTTAGAAAGAAGAATAGAGGGGGGCACCATCCAAGCATTCTAAAGCTGAAGAAGACTTAGTTGGTCAAAACATAAACAGATGGAGTGCGTATATAGGATTTAGTGAAGTGAGATCAGGGTCCGTATGTGTGTACGGACTACTGCTCCTGGGAGCGATAGGAAGGTCCGTACATGTGTACGGAGTACTGGCTTCAGAGGTTAAAATACATTTATCAGTGCATTAGTTTTTATCACATTTTAGGAAGTAATGTTTTAAAAAACACAGTCTATTGATTTGTCGGATAATCTTGCCCTTCTCTTAGAGATCAGATTTCCAGAAATAGAGAAATTTCTTTCGTTTTGGGTCGATGTTGGTTTAATTGTACTTAAGGCATTTTCAGCTTTTCCATGTTGGTTGCAATTTTTCCCGTTGCCTCGTACATGTTCATTTCTTTTGATAATGAACGGAAGTCATCATCAATTACTTGGCTTGGCATCAAGCATTTATGGAGGCAAATCAATAAATCAAAAAACTTACATACGTACGTACTTTACGTTTTTATATTAAGGACTTACAGTCAAAGACAAAAAGAAAGTCTGTAAATGAATCACATAAACCAATCAGGGGTAGCACTTTACTGGTGACAAAAAATGAACTTTCCAACATATCTCGTAAAGTATTGGTCATATCAAAATAGTTTTCAAATAAAACTTGTAGAACTAGTAAAGTTGAGTATTTCTTTTCCTATACATTTTCATTGTAGGAGTCACCGTTATCAAGAAAATCATACAAGAATGTCATAATTCGAGCTGAACTTAGAAAATTGCTTGCATGGTTACTTCATCATTGTTGCTACCATAAACAATCTCACAAAAATACATTTAATTTTCTTACGTGCATGCAATATTTTTAAATAGGAAGAAACTGGAGTATTTATGTTGAAGAAAAGAACTTTAAAATGCTATTTCCCTTAAGTACACGTATATCGTTTCTTTTAAATACTCCAATGCATGAAATGAACCTACCTATTTGTGATACACTGTACATTTTCTATCTTATTTACAATTATATCCATACCCTGTGCAGCACGGAATTGCTGTGTATGGCTTTTGGCTGGAACGTAACCCACGCGTTCGGCATGGGTTACCTGTATGTCATGAACATTTATGTACTTAAAAAACAAAACATGAGAAATCAGTTTCAAGAATAAGCATTTCGACACAAATATATTGAAAAAGTCAGCACTTATCTTAGGTATCTCAAACAGTCATAACAAGGTTATGGTAAACCAGATGCCCATTTTGGGAACAATACAGCTGTCTTCAGTGATGATTCACCAAAGTAGACATTAAAAATGAACACTAGAAATTACTTTTAATGAATCTGAAATATGTATCGTGTTTTCCATTACCTTGTTTGGGATAAATTAGATATCTAATATAATTAATTACCTTTCCAATTTCCGATATTGAAATGCTTATTCTTGAATTTGTTTTCAGGCATTAAACAAACTTAAAAACTCTCTACTTAATGAAAAACGGGTCTATTATTGTCTGAATGTCTCACTGATTGTATTGATACTAAGATATTATTGAAATATTACTGGTATTAAGCACTCATTGATAGCAAATAGTTTACTTTGAATTGCCAAATAAATATAAGAAGTAAAACTCCTTATTAATTACCTGATGAAATTCAAGGGTCACCTCATTTTTTCCTGTTGTGCATTGGGATACATGATTCAAAGGAATTTCAAATGCTGTTAGATGGCTGACATCAAAGCTGAGGACAGCGCCATTGAATTTTGCAGTTCCCCAGTTCCAACCTTTCAAACTAAGATCTTTCTCTAGCATTTCTTTCTTATAGTTAGTACTCAAGAATTTTGCAATTTTATCTTGTTCCTATGAAAAAATATATTTGAAGAAGTGAATCATGATATCAAGAAAATAAGACAATTCTCATGAAGAATACACATTATAAAATATCTTTAAAAGCATAAAATATACATCAAAAATGACAATTTCTCCTTGAAGATTATTAATTTTTTAAATTGACGACTTGTTTTGATTCATTAGTAATTTAAGAAGCAAAAATATTTATATATTATTAGAAACAGAAAAAAGGAATGTTATAAACGAATTAATAACTACTTATAAGTTTTAAACACGGTACACTCACCGAATCCCTGAATCCTCCGAACCGATGCAATGTTCCATTTTTTAAATTTATGCGAATTCCCCATGCTCCGACTAATCTTTGCCAATGAACTGTATCTATGTCTGAACCATTGAGTTGCTCAACTTTCCCAGTTTTACTATTCTTAAAAATTATATGTTGATCCGTGAGCTTCAGCTTACCAGGGCTCTATTTGAAAAAGTCACGAGTCATTATATTTTTAAAAAGTACATAAGTGGTACATCTTTATTGAATTCTTGTGATAAGACTGAAAACGTAAAAACGCAAATATAAATATATAGTTAATCCTACCATAGTCCCTTTCACTTCTGCCAATATATCTGAGTATTCTAAAAAATCTGCCATCTCTAAAGCACTACTGCATAAAAAATTACTTAAATTAAACTCTTTTCTTTTAGAGAACCACAAAATAACAACTTTTCCCGGGTATTATACCACAGATGTTAACAATTGAAAAATAGGTTGCGTAATAACTTCCGCCGGCATGGGAAGTTATTATTTTAAGAAATATCAAATTTTGAGAATTTGTAATTTATTAGTTATAAATAATAAATGGATTTAAAAATATTATGTGCTTACAATTTCATAAATTAAATATTATTTCTATTAATATTAACAAATATTTGACTTCATTTCCATAGTCTTGAACCCACAAGCCTTGAAGTGTTTGAAACTGTATTTATGTCATGAAATTGTATTCATTTTATAGTATTTTCTCCGAGGTTCCCAATTTTTTAATACTTAAATTTATTTTCTATCAGCAAAGTATCTTTTTTGGAATTATAAAAGGAATCGTAAAGAACTGCGTAGTTTATCCAGGAGCGTCGTTTTGTAACGGTTTCCCGCGCTAGATCTACGAGCTGAAAATTATCAGGCATCAAAACCGTGTATCTGCATAATCAAGTATAAAAAAAGGAATGGATTTTTATAATGCTTGAAATGGTTGTTCCACACTGTGTGGTTAAGAAATAATGGTAGGCTAAAAGTGTTATTAAGTTCTGCTGACTTCAATTTAAAGAAAATGGCCGATTCAAAGTCGAACAATATTTAAATAAGTAATTTGCAGTTAAAGAATTCTCTTTTCTTGCCAGTTAAGTGTAAAAAGGATTACTTTTGATATTGTAAATTTCTGAATAATGGGTATGCTTAACTTGATTTACTTTCAGTGAAATAACTTGTTTTGTAACGGATCCCTGCCAGAGATATATGGAACGAAAATTATCAGGCCTTAAAGAATTCATTTTTCACGATACTTAAAATGGTTGTGATCCACGGGGTGTGTGGATAAGAAATCTGGGTAGGCCTTAAGTTTTGTAGCGTTTTTCTGGCTTTAACCTTAAAAAATGGCTGGTTTATCATCGAGCTAAATTTAAAGATGTTTCAAACTTAAAGTATACAGTAGATCATTATTAATCGTGTAATTTTAGGAATAACGAGGCAAATTATTTTTCTGAAATATGGTAGAATTGCTTGATTGATAAAAATTAACTTAGTATGTAATAATTTCTTTGTTAGTGAACACGTTAGCGTAAAGTACTAACTAAATATCTCAATGAATATTATAAGATTTCATTACTAATCATACGGGTATTGGAATGACAACTGTAGCTTTACTGTGAACTATCAGCAGGAAATTTTGACGGTAGATAACTCGAAATCAATGTAAAACAATATAATAATAATAGGGAAGGTGTATGCTTTGTACTTTAGTTTTATTTGGTAGAAGAAATCACATCAAGGGAAGTGGACACACACAACTGGTTTATTTTCTGAAACCATATATTAGATTTAAAAAAAATCCATTGTGGTTCAAGCAGGAGGAGTTGGCGTAGAAGAAATTTCATAGGAATAGACAAGAAGGAAAGCTTTTGTAAATCATGTCATGAAATAGATGGAGGAGAGTTGCCAAAAGGCAGCAGGATCAGTTTTGATTCCTTTGAAAAAGAAACTAGCAGTTAAATGTCAATATTATAGAATAGCCATATATGTTCCATATACAGCTAAAGTTGTTTTGAGCAGAAGGTTAGAATCTAAAGTGATGAACTGCAAGTGTAGATCTGTTTAGGTTTCAGATAGGACGGGTGTCCATTACGTCGCCTGCGGGCGACCGGTTGCCCTCGATGAAGATCTGAGTTTCCTGTGGAGGCAGCGAGGTGCTAGAAAAATTACAAAACGGAATTCAAAGGACGTTTTGTAGATTTTAAAGACATATAGCCCATTGTAACATTTTTTCACCGAAATTGACATTGAAGAAATTTTTAGCAAAATAGGATATGTTCGACATGGATGCAACAGATCCGGAAAATGAAATATTAATTATGTTGCAAAGTGATATAGAGTTGAAAGCAAGATATAATGATTCAAATTTTTGGAAACTTGTTTATTTTCGAGGCATATTTTCCTTCCAATTATTTATGTGAATCTATATTTTAAAATATGAAACTAATTAAATCTAAGACCAGAAATACACCAATGAGCATCTTAAAGATTGGTTACACCTCTGGTTTTCGAGTTACAAGCCCAATTACCAATCACTGGCTAAAGATATGCAGTGTAAACACCCATAATCGTTTAAATAAAGATTTAGCAATTATTTATTTTGTCGATTTTCATAAATTGTTTAAAATAAATGCTTTCTTTACGGTTATTTTTGTGTTTAACTAAAAGTTACAATACCCCAAAGTGTATGTTAAAAGAATTTAGTATCCCGCAAGACAATTTATAGAATGAAAGTAGCCCTTGGCATAAAAAAGTTTGGGCCACCCTGAGATAGACCATGCCACTAGAGATAAGAACTTTAGTGGAAAGAAACAATAAGTATCTTTTGATAGATTTTTATGATATTGATTTTTATGCCGAATAAATGAGGGGCATATGAAAGGGGTAAAAGTTGAAGGTAGCATAGCCAAATCAGGTGGATTTGCAGATTACAAAGCATTTGTAATTCAGAAAAGAGGTTGTAGATGCTAATTAACTACTCAAATTGCAAAGTCATTTGGAATGAAAATTAATGAGAAGAAAACTAAAGTCATGGAATTTATCAAGAGCAGGGAATCACAGACCAGTGTTACAGTAGATGGAAAAAAAGCTTGAACCGGTGGGATATTTTACCTATCTAGGTAGATTCCAATACAAGTTAGAAGGTATAAAGGAGAGGAGAAGAGTAGCAAGAGTGAAGGAGGCATTCATATGAAAGAGTTGTTTGCAAGCAATCTGAATAAAGATATAGAAAAGTTTGTTGAAAACATTGATTTTGAGTCTAGCATTATGTATTTGTGAGATGGACTGATAATTGTGTAGCAAAATTAAGATGGTAATGTTATTAAAAATATTTTTTGGTTCTCTGGTTATCCTGGACCCCTTTTGAAAAATAATTTTTTGAGGTAACCCTTGCATGCAAAACGAAAGCTTGCAAACTCATGACAGATCTGCCTGTGGCGACATTTGCCCACCCGATCACTGGCCAATGGTGAGGGATATCTTCATTCCAGAGAGGCGAAGGGTGCGGTACTGCCTGGAGATGGCTACACCCGATATAAAAGGCATTATAATCTAAAACGAAAGCAGGCCGAAGGCTCGCCAATACCCTCGGTTACTTAAATAAAAAAATTTTATTGACAAGTTCTCATTTTCTTAGTTTGTTTTAATGTTTTCTCCGGGAAAGGGTTACCACAAAAAATTACTTTTCAAAAGGGGTCGGGGATAACCGAAGTGTATCTATTTTTTATATTTACAGCATAATAGAAAAATATTTTTTTTAGAAAAATATTTTATTCCCAAAGTAAATAGAAAATACAAAACATACATACAAATTCATACAGACATATCATTTTCAGTAATAATAATAAATTTAAATTGAAAACTCACAAGTTTGCAATACTTTATGTAACAAAAAATCTAGCCATTGTTAAATTTTACTAGTTTTCATCTTACATTACAATATATGTACATAAATCATGTTTACCCATTAAGGTCCTGCTAAGTCTGAACGACTTGTCAACAGGTTCCATTATATCTTAAATAGTGTGGTAAAGGATTAGTTCATTAAAATTCTTATAATCATCACATTATAGCAGTCTAATTTATAAGTAAATAATGTTTACATGCATTGTTTATTACATTCAATGAATGTAATAAACACATTAAAACTTCAGTTATTTGAATAGGTATTGTCTGATTTCCCATTATTCTTTAAAACTGCTGGGTAAGTATTTAGCATTTTTCATGCACCAATCTAAGTGATTTAATTATCTGTAAAAATTGATGCCTTTTAATTAGATTTGTTGAAGCATTTGTGAATACTATGTTAAAAATTATTTTGGACGAACTGAAAACCTATATTATTTATGTCATTTGTATTTAGTATATGTTAACTTATAATATTGGAGCAGTTAAAGTAGTTTTACTTCTCAGTCACATATGTCTTGCAGATTTGTGTGATTTTTTTCTCAAATCAGTATACAGGGCTGGTTTTAGGCAGATGCGAAAGGTGTGCCACACAATGCCCTGCAAATTGACTTTATAACACGTTTTTAAAAAGAATGTGCTTATAATTTCACTTTGGTGTCTGTCTGGCTATCTGTGGACTTGCTTAAATTGAAATTGTGGCAAAACCGTAAAAGAGAGAGCTGAAACTTGATGAGTGTATTTCTGTACTGCTGCCATTTGTTTTCCTTAAATATGTGATGATTATTGTATTTGAAGTACCTAATTGAAAAAGGAGCTAAAGATTATAAAACTGCAAGTGTATCATTGTTTGTTAATAGAGACAATCCTTTTGATTTATTTCATCAGCAGTAATTTTGTATGAAATGTTAATCGAAGATAACAGAGTAAGTAAAGTAATGCAACATATAAGTCCGCATAGCAGTCTATCTCTTGTATAATTTAACCCGTCAGCGTCCTGCGTACTGGGTACGTCGGACAAAAACTCCACATGCGGTCGTACTGGGTACGTCGCGGAGGTCGCTAGCTACCTTTATTTTTTTGACTTGTTAAATATGGGTAACCTTTATACATTTTAAAAGAGGAACCTTTGGCCTACCTATTTATCATCATTCTGAGTTCTTTTTGTACTTTTTATTACGCTTAATGTGCATTAAATTTTGTGATTGATTTTTCGCGAATTGGGGAATCGCGTCTTCTAAAAATCCCTTATCCAATGCTGATAGGAACCCTATCTCAACACGAATGCTACTGCAAAGTGAAACAAGATCTAGACTGCTTATCTGCCGACAAACTTCGCTTTCTCTTTGGTTTTTCTTATGGGTCAGAGGTTGAAAGATATAAGACAAGGAGAGTCAAACAACGAAAATCATTGTTCGGCTCTCTGTGGGCCATGTGCTTGCTTCAGTATTTCTTGAGACCATTATAGTATAAGATGGAGAGGAAGAAACATCTCTTGTTGGGTCCAAGGTCTGTTTACAAACATAAATCACTGAAGATGCATAGCGAAAGTTTCGGAGTGAGCGTTTGAATCATGCCCTTATGCATCCTTGTGTTGCTCCCAATAAGTTAGTCTGAAGTGAATGCTAGTAAAAAAAATTCAATATAGATGATTCATTGAAGTTATATTTTCTTGTAAATTTCATGGTAAATGGGATAAAGCAAATACCTTTTAAAAAAACTTTACTTTTCTAATTTTCTGATACAACATCATAGCTCCGTTTCTACTGAACGAAATAGGATAAATTTCACCATGTAACTTCTATAATAACTATGAATGACTACTGTACAACTCAAAACTTTATAAGCTTTACGAAATGTCTTTTAAAAATATATGAAACGTAAAATTTATTTCAACTTTTTAGTCAAAACATGAAAAAGTTGATCTGCTAGAAACTTTTTTCCTATTTGGTTTAGGTAGGTACATCCACCGAATGAAATGTTAATAATAGCTGAAATATTATTTTTAAAAAGACTGCATATCAATGCCGTTTATAGTTTTCGTAATACTGAAAGATATATGAAAGAATGGGTGCGCACTAACTGGTTGGCGATTGAGATTTACGTATTTCTCTTCTCTCCTGTAAAGAGTGTGTTTAACGTTAGATAATATAAAAGAAATCGTTTATAAATGTTATGTTCTACTAAAATCTTCAAAAAATTTTTACAAATCCAATAAAAATGAAAAAAGTTACGAATTTTTCAATTTTCAGGAATCGAAATTGCGAATTTTCGCAAATTTTTAAAAACCTCATCTGACCTCAAACGTACGATTTAAGTAAATGTTCTGCACGCTTGAAAGGTTGAAAACGTTTTAAATAAACTTGATAGAATGAATTTTGGTCTGCATTAAAAATTGCACGAGATATTGCCATAGAAAATGGCAATGGCCCAACATTTCCAAAAAAAATATGGATAATCAAATGACCATTTATGAAGATACAGATAAGAACATTATTGACGAAGAAGAAAAGTTTCGAATCGAATATTTCTTTTTAATAGTTGACAAGCAATCAATCATATGGACAACAGATTCAAAACTATGAAAAATAAAATTCATTTGGTTTTTTGAATCAAAATAGAAACTTTCCTACAGAGAGAGTTGATGCACTGCTTAAATCTTCATAACATTTTAAAAGTTTCAGGTAATTGTGATATCAATGCACTGGAATTAATACGAAGAATTGAAAAGCATAATAAATTTTCTTACAGAAATGTGTACAGCATTTGGAGTGCTGGAATGCTTGTACAGTTCCGGATTACATGAGGTGTACCCAAATATTGTTTTTTAACATTGCATTAATGGGAAAATTCTCAATTTACAAACTTTAGGTTTATGATCTACTTTTTAGGAATGCATGGTGTTCTTAAATCAGGAGTTTGCTGTGTGCAAAACAAAAGGATAACATAATTTAAGATGGATACTTATTTATTACATTCATAAACTTATTATTTGCATTTTCTGACCAACTTTTAGAATTTGCATTTTTCATCTCACTTTCCTCTCCTCCCCTTCAAATAGATAGCTGTTTCCCAGCATTACAGAATTACAAACTCAGCACATCACAATTATAAACATAGCTTACTACAGGGTGTCCAAAAAGTCACCAGACTCTACGTTTGAAAATTTTTTATTAGAAATTTAATCACATGAAATAATTTTAGTTGTGTTTTACATAGTTACTAGTATATTGGACGCTGTTTAGAGTAAGTGTTGGAAATGTTCACCTTTTTCCTGCAAGCACAATTACACACGCTTACACATATTCCGTGACGCGTCTCAGCATCGTGGGAGCGATTGCGTGTATTGCCTGCATGATGTTCTGCTTCTGATCGTCCAATGTACGGGGGTTGTCTTTATATACTCTTTCTTTTAAATAACCCCACAGAAAAAAATCAGGTGAAGTTAAATCCGGGGAGCGTGGTGGCCAGAGGTTCTTAGAGATTATGCGATTATCAAAAAAGCCTCTGAGCATGTTCAAGGTTTCATTAGCACTGTGGCATGTTGCGTCATCCTGCTGAAACCAGCAGTAACGTTCATCCAGTTCTAGCAATGCCACAAACTGTTGGACAATATCTCTGTATGCAGCACCATCTACCGTGCACTCGAAAAACAGAGGACCCACAACTCTCCGACGAGATACGGCACACCAAATGCCGACTTTCTTGGCATGCAGCGGGACCTGATGTAAAGCGTGGGGATTTTCTGCAGCCCAAACACGTGTGTTCTGAGAGTTGATGTACTCACTTAAATGGAACCATGCCTCATCTGTAAAGAAAGTCTTCTCCAGAATGACGACATTGTTTCGAATGAAATTCTTAAACCACCGGCAATAATGAAGGTGCTTTTCTGTGTCTGGCAGCTTAAGCTCCTGCACCGCTTTTACTCGGCGCACACGTAAATTCAAACGTTTGCGTTATGAACGCTCCAGCTTGTTGAGACAAACGCCGAACAGATTTCTAGGGTGACTGCAACAATTACCTCTGGATATCTCCGATGAATTCCGGAGTGATTACTGATGGTCTGCCACTTCGCAGCCTTATCCTCCACAGAACCAGTGTCATGAAACTGACGTACCAGTTCCTAGAGTGCGGCTTTGCCTGGCGTCGGAGCATCGGGATATTTGCACTGCCATACCTCTACACACCTCTGATAGGATTTGCATTGAAAGTATGCCTCCAGTAAAGCAATCCTGTGTTCCTGCAGAAACCTCATTTCTGACTAATGCACAATCTGCTCCTTTCCTAGATGTTACTGATTGTTCACGCACCCTATACATGGTTCCAAAATGTAATACAAAGTTGTACAATGTCTCAACATAAAACACTATTTCATGCTGTTTCTCCATTAGATACAATACATTGTCAAACTTTGAGTCTGGCAACTTTATGGACACCCTGTATTTATATAGATTATATAGATGCTCTCAGAGGCAGTCAGTGACCATTGAGTAAGGCAAGCAGTGGCACAGTTTTACCTTATGTAGCTAAGCGTTACAAATTGGTCACTTTGCGAGGCTTGCCTCATCATTCATGTAGTGTTTCATTCAAAAATATGCTATGGATATAACAAATAATGGTATACCTCGTTTGATACAAAATTTAGTTCTCAATTTCTGTTTACAATAATTTTAATCAACAGAAATATATTAAATTATGCTTTGGAAATATTGTAACCATGTAATTACTTGGATAGCTTCAACTAATTGTAATCTTTTCGGCTTGAAAAATCTCTTTTTAGTTGCAAAATTTTCATAACTTGAAAACGATTTCACCAATAAATTTTTATTACAAAATGTTCGTTATCCCCACTCATTTTTAGGATAGAAACTAAATAACGTTTAGTAAAGGGAAGTACCTGTGTAGAACACCAAATGTAAACACTATAAATCACGTGGAGGCCACAAAACTGCAAAACAAATATATCACATGCCAGCGACAACATTAACACAACTCAAAAAATGTGGTTTTCAAGTTAATACAGCCGAGGAGTATGTTGTAAGGCTCTTTCATCCTGGCAGAGTTGTAGTTATCATGGGGGTTCACGAAATTTTAAGGCTGTTACTTATGCTATTCAATAGGAAAAGTTTATTTCTTGATTTTTTGAAAACCTTAATTTTGTGTTGTGCCAGCATTAGGCGCACATAGGCCCTCCTTTTTTCCCCACACTCATTTCCATGCATATTACTATCTGAGAAACATCTGAAACTGCTCCTCAAGGTCTGCTCAATAACAATAGTATTACGAAGCGCAATCTAGTAGGAATTCGTTCAAATGAAAATACTATATTTCTCTCAATATTATAATAGTAACTAAAGTTATTCTAAGTAATTAAAAAATTTTGTTATCTTGTTGTTCCACTAGACAAGCAGTGCTTGTATTGCTTACATGGACTGACCACCTCTGGATGCTCTTGAATCTTAGGCTGGTGGTGCTATGTTAATAAGTGACAGAATAAGCATTTCATATTGTAGACTTCAGAGCTCTTTTCCATATCTTAATTATTACCCATATCTATGGGTTCATCCAAAATTCTTATCCATTATGTTTGCATAAGACCTTCAGAATACTTATGATTACCTCGAAAAGCAGACAGGCATTTGTCTGCCATGACAGAACTCCATCTACTGGGTTGTGCAAGTGCTCATGGACTTCCTAGCTGCCTAGGGAGGAGGAAAGGCATGCTATCACTGGAAGAAACCTCATGTTGCTGCGTTTGATTCATGGTGGCAAAATGTATTTTGTCTGTTGACGATGATAGTAGTTTAGGAGTTAAATGCCTGATTTGTTTTGAGGTATTTAAATTATTTTTGTTCATTTTCTGGAAAAATTGCATCTTGAACTATTGGCAATTAAAATCTTCAAATACAAAGCATTTTTGTAAAAATAATGAAGAATGCTTTGGGTTTTTTTAGCAGTAAGTAACAAGTTGGGAAAGTATTATAAAAATTGTATTATTACTAAAATTTCACTTTCCTTGGTATACTACTGCTCTAGTTAGACGACTGAGTATTGCAAAACTCAGATGATTAAATGAAAGAAGAATATTACAGTAGAGCATTATGAGGGTATGTTTACAGCTCAAATGTGAAAGCAGGTCTGAGAGCTTGGGATTAGATGTAGATAAGTGCCTCTTTTGTTTCCTTAATCATTTGACCTGAATTCTTCCATTGGTCTACCACGATGTAATTCTTCTGGGGGTTCTCATCCCAAGCGCCACACTCCATATCAAATACAGCTGTTGTAAGCGGTTTTGGAACTAAGCAGAACATATATGGTACATTGTGTGTGAGCGATCCCATTTTGTATTCCCATACAGCATGTACAGTGTTTAAAGATTTGTTAGAACAAGTAGATAAAGGTTTGACAGCTCTCCTTCATGATGTTCCTGCCCTAACTAGACTCAAGCTTCAGAAACTGGACTGCCATACTCCTACCTATCTTCCTGTTTCCCATAAGCCTGTGTTTTCAATCATCGTGGTTTATATCTTCGAAGGTTGAGGATGTACTGTATGTAGTTTTTCAATTTTTGATCCTTCAGTGCTTGTTCTTGAATTGCACTCATTTTACGAGGGTTGGTACGAAAGTAATGCCTCTAAATTTTTTTTCAGAAATTATAATTCCAATCACAATGAGCACATCACGAACACTTTGCTTCACTTCGTCATCATCTGAAAAATGTTGTCCATGTAGTCCATCCTTTAGAGGGCCAAACAGGTGGAAGTCGGAGGGTGCCAGATCTGGGCTGTAAGCAGGATTGGGAAGAACGGTCCATCCCATGGCTGCGATTGCCTCACGTGTGCGCAGGCTGGTGTGAAGCCGGGTGTTGTCGTGATGGAGAAGGACCTCATTCATGTTTCGGTTAGGACGAGCTCTACGGGTGTGGTGTTTCAGTTTCGTTAATGTTCCCACGTACTGCTAATTAATAATAATAGTTAATTGTGGTACCCTTCTTCAAGAAGTACTTCTCAATCATGACAACGCCTGCTTCATACAAGCCTGTGCACACTTGAGGCAATCGCAGCCATGGGATGGACCGTTCTTCCCAATCCTGCTTACAGCCCGGATCTGGCACCCTCCGACTTCCACCAGTTTGGCCCTCTAAAGGATGGACTACATGGACAACATTTCTCAGATGTTGATGAATTGAAGCAAAGTGTTTGTGATGTGCTCCGAAGTTGTGACAAGGAGTTTTACAACATCGGCATACAGCACCTTGTTAAACGATAGAACAAGTGTATTGCAGTGGACGGAGACTTTGCAAAAAAAATAGTCTCATGTTCGTGAAAGATGTATAAATCTTCACTGTAAATTTCATTGTGATTGAAATTATAATTTCTGAAAAAAGAATTTGGAGGCATTACTTTCGTACCGACCCTAATATTTCCACCACCTGAGCAATTATAGCTATCTCAAATTATTTTCTGCCTTGCTGTTTTCTTCATCAATTACCTTCCCTTCATCACTTCTACTTATTTCTTTAACAAATTCTTCATTCTTGCTTCGGTAATCCATATTATTGTCCTTTCTTTAAAAACATTTTCTGCATTTATTTATATTGTCAAAGCCATTTGCATGATTTGTCCATTACTGCAAGAGAAATAGGGATATCAGTATTTCAGAAGGCCCCATGGTGCACTGGATAATTTGACTCTAAGCCTGATAAGTTCTCATGTTTTATGTGCACAATGAAATTAATAGAAGAAACCTTACCTGATGAGAAAAAGCCTGTGTATGTTGCTGCTAGAAAAGACAGTTTGATTTATTATCTGACTTCTTTTAGCCCCTTCCATGTCTTCTATAGATGTTTCTACTTTGGTGAAAAGTATGATATTGAACTCAATGGTTTGAGGTTTTTTTATTTTCTTCATAGTTAAAGTTTGTTCTGCTGCTTACACAGCCATAACATTCAGTTCCAACAATATTGGCTGCTATAATAGGAGGTTGCAGCAGGATTGGCTGCTATAAGAGGGAGTTGCAGATGCATAGTTTTGGAACTTCTGCACTAGAGAATTATCCAATTAAAATACCTTGCCCTGATTCTGCATTTTTTCAGTATGATTTCAGAATTATATATATATATATATATATAAATAAGGCCCTTAGTTTTTGACTTTCGAATTTTTTTGGTCTCACCCCCTAGAATGGTTCCAATTCCTAAAATAATTAACTACAAAAATTTTTAGCCCGATCGGAGAATATTAACAGGTGCCACAAAGGCTCCAAAGTTATAAAATTGTAGATTTTTCTGGATGTATCAATTTTTTGATGTATTTCAGGTAATATCTCAAAAATGGTAAGTCCTTATCGAAAATTTGATGAGATGATGTCGATAGAGCATTAAATTTCCTACAATTTTGGTATTTAAAATTTTTTCATGTGCCTAGCCATATTTGAGATAATCGCATTTGAATGTAGAGAAAGTAAAAAACCATATTAGAGGTAGGACATAGACCTAAAAAGAATAAAGGAAAAATGCTGCAAATAATATTATTATAGTAAAATTTTTGCACATTATGTATTATAAATACATCACTACCCATTATGATTAACAGAACGACAAAATCATTTTTAAAAACACATACAAAATTAAATTACACTTATTTTTGTAATAGTGTTTCTTTTTTACAATCCAGATATTTTTTTTGATAATCGTTAACAACTTGTAACAGATATTGCTTTTGACTTTTGTCTTTTGTTAAAATATTATTGTACTCTTGTATTAACTTAATTCCACTTTATGCCACATCATTTACTACCAATAATTTTGTCAAGCTTTGGATTCCTTTCTGATAATCATCTCTTGCTTCCCATGCATCAAGGTCTGCCTCCAAAAAATCGGTCGGAATTTTAAATCTTGAAAAAAAGTTCGTTTCCGATGATACGAATTCGTTTAACTCTTTCATTATGAAATCCTTCATATCTCTTGGACGGAATAAAATCCTTTTAAAAGTAATATCCTCTGATTCCTCCGATAATTTTTTTGCCTCTACCATTTTCAATTTCGTATCCTTTGGCACACGAGATTCAAAAAACGAGAGAGCAATACTCTCAGGAGCATAAGTTATTCATGGACGTGCGAGAAATATCAGAATCTGGATACTGTGCCAAGCTTTTTAATAATTGAAAATCGTTAAAAGGGGCTTCGATCGCAACAGGAGCTCTAAACCAGACTTCTACACATGAATGAACCAAAAAAATGCATATGTCTCGAAATGCTCTCTTTTCCCTAGCCTGAAGCTGAAATTGATTTCGGAACATAAATACTTTTAAGCTATATATTGTTTTCGACATCCACCTCACGTGATGGAAAGCACCGGGATATCGAAAGGAAATGCCACGAGGTGGAGTTGCTCCCAGAAATATAACTGTTAACTCCAGTAATTCCCTATAATCCTCCCTACACTGTTGGACTTTTAGAGAATGTATACAAAATTCTGTAGTCTGATTTAGGATATTTTGAATGGCTTATTTCACAAATGCATCCTTTATTCCGACGTCAAATTCTGTTGCATCGATATTGGGCCACGTTTCTTGAAATCTTTTGAAAATAGGAACATATGGACCCAGTGTAGGCAATTTTACATTGAACATGCACCTCAGCACTAGTTTCAAAATGTGGCATCGACAAGGCAGATACAGAAGGTCATGTTTGGTTTGTCACATTTCCTATAAAATATATTTCATCATGCGCACCAAGAGTGATACTTGCTGATGCCGACGAAGATGTAGCCATTTTACAATAAATTTTAATACTTTAACACTTTTATAAACACAACACAAATAAACTTGAACGAAAGCACTGTTAAACATTTCAACTACCACAGTTTTACCACAACTTCCGCATATACCTAAGTGAACTCGTCACGTGGTCAATGTCAATGTAACTGGAGCCGCCAGAAAGAGCAAATCGCAGTGGGGAAAAAGTCGACAAAGCAAATGAAATCAGGGGTTAATTTCACTGCGCATGTGCTCTCTGTGGTAAAGCGTTTGTTTATTCATGCTGCCACAAAAACGGCGACTTCTGAATCACTACTAGAATATTCTTTTTTTGCTTTCTCTACATTCAAATGCAACTATCTCAAATACGGCTGGGCACATGAAAAAAGTTTAAATACCAAAACTGTAGGAAATTTAATGCTCTATCGACATCATCTCATCAAATTTTCGATAAGGACTTAGCATTTTTGATATATTACCTGAAATATGTTAAAAAATTGATACATCCAGAAAAATCTACAATTTTATAACTTTGGAGCCTTTGTGGCACCTGTTAATATTCTCCAATCAAGCTAAAATTTTTGTAGTTAATTATTTTAGGAATTGGAACCATTCTAGGAGGTGAGACCAAAAAAATTCAAAAAAAATTACATCATGTATAACTAAGGGCCACCCTAATATATATATATATATACATATAATACATATATTTTAATGCAGGAATAAGCCACTTATTAGCAAATGTATTGCCAATAGAATAAACACCTGGTTAATATCAACTAACTAAAATTTAATAAGGAGATGATCATCAGAAATTTTTGTAAAAATTAATAAAAAAACATTGCAACAGTCAATCACAATATTTCTCAAAATTTCCTTAGGTCACACTATATTCTGGAATATCCATGTAAATAATTTAAAAACACAAATTAGTAATTTTTGCTTTATGCTCAGAGCTATGTAAAAAATGTAAGCCCAGAAATCTTAAGAATAACTTAATAATGGCGAGTTCTCTTGTAGAACTTATGGCAGGGGTCGACAACCTTTCACAAGTGTCATGCCAAATTCATGCCAATCAATGGTCTTGTGTGCCAATGATACATTTTAATTTAGTTAATACATTTTAATGTAATTAATAAATTTTAACATAAGTAAATGATAACTATTAATATTTGATCACCCCGGTTTATTTAAAGAAGGATCACATCCATATTTCCTTCTAATTTTTTTCATCCGTGTGGAATGAATATTGCTGTGCGTGCCTACATGATGGTAATGCACGGATGTGCGCCCAGTTTGGTGCAGCCCTGTTTGGATAAACAAAGCCACGCATGCTTGAAAAATTTAGTCGGTGGCACTTCAAAAACTGCTGTGCGACCTCGCAGTCGTGCAGCTTAGAGGGAACCATGATCACATGTTAACTGGTATATATTTTTACTTATCGGTCTGAATTTTCATATTTTGTGTTCTTGAGTCACAAAGGCGACAGAGAGAACATGAGACGGAAGGCACGTGAAATATGTGAGAACAGTGTTAAAGAATTAGAATACGTGGACTTTATGGGCGAATAATTACCCTTACTATTAAATATAACTTTAAGTTAACTAAATTACCAAAATTGTTTGATTGTACCACATACTTGTAATAAATATATAAAATATATTATCATTTCTTCTTTCGTATGCCATTCAAAGTCACCTCTTGTGCCACTTTTGGCGCACATGCTGTAGGTTGCTGACCCCTGACCTATGGTATTTAGTTTCTCTGCATGTTGAAAAGATATTCAGGCTACAGAAGTGTATTATAAGATACATAGTAGGAAAGCCTTACCATCCTCTCTCTTGCCCATTATTTAAAAGTAAGATATTATCCCTCTTCCCTATTTGTATATTTCTTTGAAATCTCTATAAAAATCATTTAATTTAGTTTCAGACAATGAAATTGTAAATTATGAACTAGCTCAGGAATGGTGAACCTTTTTGAAAGAGCGTGTCACATAGCATCATGCAACTTTACAAAAGATGCTTCGTGTGTCACATCGGAATAATAATAATATTGGTCACAAATGGATTTTATTTTAGCCTATAATGTAATAATAATGATTATAATACAAATGAAGTACATTCTTGCAAAATAAAACAAAAATTATAAAATGAAATATATTCACCAATATAACTGTTAACAAAATGAATTATTTTTTCTATGTACACGAATATTTTTGTCACTGTGACACTTGTTGTTGTCTGGTTGATGCCAAAGTATCAATTTATGGAGTGTATGTTGTGGTTTTTAATTCTACACATGCATCAGTTAAATCATTGCCAAGGCGATTTCTGGTACTAGATTTGATAATGTTTAATCCATTTCATGAAATTGATGAAAGCTTTCCAGAAATATTTTTTTATCTTCTACTAAGGAGGAGTACTTTTTCAAAATGTCATTTTTATTTTCTGCATCGTCAGTGAAAAAAGACAAAGTTGCAAGATATTTATTAAGTGATGGAAAGTATTTTAATTTTTCGGGCATCGAATCTTTTTCAAAAACTTCAAGGTTCTCCTCCTCAAAAGCTTTAATATGTTCATACGTTATTAATTTGACCTGACCACAGCCTTGAAGTTTTGTATTTAGTTCATTGAAATGTTACATGAAATCACAAAAAAACATTAAGTTATTTAACCATATCGTATCTGTACACTATATAATCCTGCACTATTTCCTTCAAAAATAATCATTTCTTTTAATACAGCAGTTGTGAACCTTTTGCATCTTGCGTCCCACCAACCATATTTTTAAAAAATACCTGGGTCCCACCATGATAAAAACAGAAGCGCACATTTTCCAAGAAGTGGATTTTTACGACAAATACATTTTAGAATTATGCTATTCATTGATGGGAATTTAAAGGGTCTTACACATTGCAATAATTTTGTTGAGAAAAAGTTTTATAAAAGTTATTTTTGAAGCTTTGCATCCCACCTAGATAACCTTTGCATCTCACCAGTAGAATGAATCGTGCTGGTTGAGAAATGCTGCTCTAAGACATTAACAAAACAGTTCAAAACTCAACCATCGGACACTATTGCACATAAGTAAACCTGAACCTCATCTAGAAAATTTGCAAACTCGTTTATTAGGAGTGTGAGTAGTTATAAAACACAATTTTTATAACAACAGAAATAACATTTTCAAGTGTATTTAGTCTTTTTTTCGCATAAAGTGCATCTTGGTGTATTATGTAATGAAATTGAAGCAAAGGGCCTTGAATATATATATATATATCGAGTGAGGTTAATATAAAAGTTATTAAAAAGACATACAAACGGGTATCAATTTAAATAATATTGTACCAGTAAAAACCTATGAAACCCCAAGTATGATTGGCAAACGTTAGATTTGTCCAATTTCTTTCAAAAGAAATTCAATGTCCTTTGGTTCAATTTCATTACATAATACACCAAGATGCACTTTATGCGAAAAAAAGATTTACTCTATCAAAGGCCTTCTGCCAGTCGACGATATATATTAGCATAACTTTGGATTTTTCTGTATTAATTTCCATACTGTATTTTCTACCTGTTATCACTAGTCTATTTATAATTTTCTGGAGTTCCTTTTCCTTTCTTGCTAGAAGTACTTGATCATCCGCGTATTTCACTGTTCTTATAATCCTTCCTCCGATTTTGAAATCTCCCGTGCCTTCTAACGCTTTCTGCATTAGTCTCTCTCCATATATATTGAATAGAACCGGCGATAGACAGCAACCCTGTCTTACTCCTCTACCGATATGTACTCCGCTGGTGTCCGTATTCTCCAACCTGACCTTTACAACTTGATTCACATATAGATTCCTGATCTGTCTCCTGTCTTTCCAGTCTACACCTATATCCTTTAATATCCTCATCAGTAGTACCCAATTTACTCTATCAAAGGCCTTCTGCCAGTCGACGAAACATACGCAGCAATCTTGACTGTACTCTGTTGCCCTTTCTGATATGATTCTCACTACACCGATAGTATCTCTGGTTCCACGTCCTTTTCTGAAGCCGAATTGATCTTCCCCTATCATTTCTTCGGCCTTTTTCTCTAGTCTTTTATTAAGAATCCTCGTGATGATCTTCGAAGTGTGTGACAGTAGGGATATCGTTCTGTAGTCCTTACACAGCATTGCCTTTGGCTTCTTCTTTAAAGGGATCATTGTTACATCTAAGAAATCCTGAGGCCACTCTCCCGAGTCGTAAATCTTGTAAATTAGTTTCGTAATCACTTTTAGTCCTTCCGATCCTATGACTTTAAGTACCTCTACCGGTATTCCATCGCTGCCTGTAGCTTTTCCTTTCTTTAGTTCCTGTATCGCCTTTTCTACTTCGCTTTTCATAATACTTGGTCCCAAGTTGTCTTTTTCAATGCAATTCTCTTCTTCCAGTTCCATTTGTACCGATCCTGCCTGCTTTTTGTATAGTTCCTTAATGTATTCTTCCCATACCTGTGCTACATCCTTTGGTTCTGTGACTATTTTCCCATCTGTATTAATAATTCCTTTACCACGAATCCCATTAGACTTCTTATCTTCTAACTCCAGTGCCCTAGCGTACATCATATCGTATCGTCCTAACTTCTCCATCTGTTGTATTTCCTCAAATTTTTCCTTTAATCCAATTTTCCCTAGCTTTATCTGTTACCCTTTTCATCTCATTGTTTATGCGTCTATAGTTGGCTCTACCTTCTTCACTGTTAACGTTTTTCCATTTTCTTCTCTCATCCGTTTTCTCCAGCATTTCCTTAGTGATCCATGGTTTTCTGATTTTCTTCTCTTGTTTCCCAATCTCTTTATTTAAGGTATCTTTGATGCTGACTTTCACTTCCTCCCATTCTGTATCCACGGTCTTCAGTTTGTTTTCCAAATTTCTAAGGCGATCTTCCAACTTCGTGCTGAAGGCATCTTTCCTTTCTTTCAGTTTTTCTAGGTCCCAAGTCTGTCTATCTCTTCTCATTTTCCTTATTTGTTTCAGCTCTGTAGTTACATCGACTATTAGAAGGATGTGATCTGAATCAACGTCTGCTCCTGGTAATGTCTTAGCATTTTTTATGCCGTTCCTGAATCTTTGTTTTACTAGGATGTAATCTATTTGGCATCTCATTCTGTCTCCTGGGCTTTTCCATGTGTACAGCCTTCGTTTATGTTTTCTGAACCATGTATTAGTCACTACTAAGTCGTTATTAACAAAGAATTCTACCAGTTTTTCTCCTCTTCGGTTTCTTTTCCCAAGTCCGTATTGACCGACAACATTTTCTTCTTGTCCTTCACCAACTATGCTGTTCCAATCTCCCATTATTATGCAGTTTACCTTTCCTCTTCCGTCTTCTTCGTAAATCTCATTAATTTGTTCATACGTCTCCTCAATTTCTTCTTCTTCATGAGTGGACGTTGGCATATATACCTGGATTATCAACATGCCCACTGGGACTGCTTTTAGCTTTATTGCCATCAACCTATCTTTCGTTGCTGTTATTTTTGTCAAGCTCTTCATCATATCTTTCCTAAGTACCAGAGCTACTCCCCTTGCCCCACTATTTCCTCATGAGTAAACTACCGTGAATTCTTCCGAGTCGAATTGTCCTTCTCCTTCCCATCTTGCTTCGCTCAGCCCTATGATATCAATCCTATTTCTTCTCATTTCTTCTTTCAGGTTCTCTAGCTTTCCTGCCTTCCTCATGGTTTTTACATTCCAAGTACCTAAGCGAAAGTTACCTTCGACAAATGCTTTCCTCAAGGCAGACCCAGCCCGGAGATCCGATTGGGGGACTATTTTACCTCCGGAATATTTTACCCCGGGAGAACTCATATTGTCCAACCATATAATCATTACTAGGGAATTTTTAATGTGGTAGTTTCCCTCTTGCTTTCCACATCGCAGTACTGTAGCCGTTCAAATCGTCCTGATCACGCCTACAGCTCTATTGGATATAGACCCAGCCAACATAATTTGTTTTCGGCTCTATACCATACTGACAGGACTGCTGCCTATTCTAAGGCACCGATGATAGTTTTTTTTTTTTGAAAAACCTCCATTCGCGGGGTTTGAACCCCGGAACTTTGTAATGGAAAGCCGACACACTAACCACTACACCACCAGTGCATTATATATATATATACTTTCATATGTGCTAGAAACTTGAAATTTGGTAGGATTATAGGTTTTTGTTCACAGCAGAAGGAAAAAATCCAAAACTTTCGAAATTCCCACTTTGAGGGCTATTTTTGCCACATTTTTGGCCCATAAGGAAACATGTAAATTGTTGTAGAGGTTTTTATAATTGCATTTTAAAATTACTTCCCGTCAAGATACGAACTTGAGACTTAAACTATCGGATAGGATATAAATTGTAGTTTCTCATTTTTGAAGACAGAATTTCAATCCGAGTAGAATTAGCATAAATTTATAGTTTTTATCGGAAAAAAGTGGTAATTTTTCTGAGTCCAACAATCAGCTACCTAGGCAACCTTAAGGCAAGCTTAATGCTTTCATATGGGTAAGCTTTTGATGGGAATCAGAGTCTTATATTTCTCCTTTAAAACCTTACTTGCGTAATGCCCATTGAAATATCAACGGGAGTAAAGTCGATCCTTCAAACTATTTATGGAGATCAAATTGGCATCAGAAACATCAATTGTATTGAAAGTCATTTCCTTCTCTCACCCTCCTGCCCTCTCTCTCGTATTAAAAGCAATGAAAGCACCTTTACACCAATAATGATTGTGTAATAGTACCGATTACTTACCTTTGATATTACTCGTGTTGCGCTTCGTTGATTTGTATATGACAGGAAATGTCTTCAGCCTTGATATCCAGATTAATTGAATATAACACTGCCCCCACCAGTAAAAGGTAACTTATGCAGGTAATTTCACCAAATTTGAACTAACGCGTATAATAAATGTTAAAATATAAAAGTTATTTATAAAAATTTATTTTTATACCCGTTACTTGTTTAAAATTCATTCATAATATCGCACCCTATGATTTTTCCCAGCAAGTCATCAATTTAACTAATTTGACAATAACTGCAAGTCGTGCAGGTGCTGTACTGTCATCCAAACAAAGTGAAAACATTTCTGCAGGTTTTAAATGCGTTAGCAGTTGATTTGAAACATATTTGTTTAAAGACAAAATTTGGTCTTTTACAGTATTCCTACTAATAGGCAATTATTTAATATGATTCATGATCAACTCTTTATTGTGAAAATCATCAAATAGCAAATATCAACAGGCTAAGAAAGTTTCTTTCAGGAAATCATCAGAAAGTGGTTTTGTATGTTGTGCAATACAGTATGATAAACGAAAACTAGCAGCTACTAATTATTTTTTGAGCAAAACATTGCTTCAAAACCCACAGATTTTTCCTGATATTGTTTCAATAGCAGCATGAAATACCTCTCTTCACTCGACATTGACAAAATATTTGTGTTTAGTTTCTAAATGACGTTTGACATTATGACAATGTGTAGCAATTGATTTGTTACAAATAATGCTAAGTGCTTTACTATGTCGTTCAATAACACCAAATTTACCAGTCCATTCTTTGTGAACCAATCTTCCACTTACACTAGGCACGTTGCTAAGTTTTCGTCTTTTCGCTGACATCTCAATATGAGCACTATTCACAAAAATAATTTTGATATTATTTATTTTAAATTCAATGCTTAACTGCACATTACACGGCCCCTGTTAGGATCATTTTCGAGTAAAGAGTGGAACATTTGGGAGAAACCCATGCCAGTGGGTGAGTGGAGGGAAATTTTTGAGTTTCCCTTGTTTCCCTGCTTACCCCTATCCATTTTCGTACACAGGCTAATAGAACTTAGAACTTCAATTTCTCTTCTGTATCAGGCTAAAGTCCTTGGCGTGTCACTCTGTGACATGCGTGTCAGTGGTTTGCCATCCCTGCACTAGGTGTTGAATAAATATTCACATGCCACCAATCCATAGTATCATGGCTGTGGTCCGTATATCATGGTTATACTTCTTTATAACAACCTCCCAAAAGAAATACAAGTATTACTACATTAATAAAACTGTCTCTGGGAAAAATGATTTCTAAAATTAATGAATTCTATCATGAATGTCTTTATACAAATAATTATTTTTATTTTGATTATTATTTTGTATTGCACTTCAAATAGTGGATTGATATTTATTGTATTTAGTTCAAGATTTTAATTTGCTACTTGTATTGTTTGTTAACAATATGAGATCAGAAATGCTGCATAGAATTTAAATGATTTGTGACCAATTTTGCTTTGTACTAACCATGTCTGTGAATAAAATAACATTGTTATTAATATGATATTTCACTGCAACCTATGAATAATTGTATTTTCTTATTTTCACTTTCAAATCTAGGCTCAAACTTAGTCATGAATGTTTTTATTAATTATTTAAAAGAATAGATTTTTTAATTTTTATAATCTGAATTAGTTGTAAAGTAGCCAAAGAAATATTCCTTTAGTGTTGTTCTAATAATTTTCTCTTATTTCTGTGATAGCTGTGCTCTTTCAACTTCAAAATCATCATCTGTTTGCTTAACTTGGTCTGCCTGTACCCTTCTTTTCTATGGAAAAAATTAAACAAGGGTGCTGCATATCTTCCTGCAAAAGGTAAATCTTTATCTTCCTTCTTTTCTGTAGAATACCATACATACTTGTGTATAACACACAGTTTGAAGACCAAAGTTTTAGGTCATAAAGTAGGGGTGCGTGTTATACATAGTAACACTTCTGTGCACTTAAAATAGGAAATTAAAGTGTACCTACCTCATACCAGATTCTCGCTTTTTGGGTGAATTAAGGGGAAAGCACACTAATTATTGATAATTCGGGTCATACATATATTAATTATATGATATAACATCTAATTACTTCTATACAGTTATACTTCCATCCTCTCCAAATATTCTGCATTTCAGTAGCTCATCAGCAGATTGCTGTACTCTTTGCAAAATTTCCAGGTAGACTTCCTACAAAACAAAAATCATAGAATAAGCAAATTGAAATAATTTTATTCAGTTAATGATTATAGTATGTACAATTAACAATGTAAGTAATTTAAAACCTGTAGAATGATGTGTATGAACTTAATCTTACCTGTCACGTTTCCTGTTTCCAGATATGTTTGTTAAATTTTTGCATTATTCCTTCTATTAAACAGTTTTAGAATGAGATAGGAAAAAGAGAACCAAAATCCATTACAAATCAAAACTCGATCTATTTTATAGATACTTTTTCTCTGATTTAAAAGGATTGGCAGCAGTGGCGCTGCAGTTTTCTATGCGACATCAGTTTGGCCAACTTACTGTATGAAGTTGCTGCCATCTCAACTCAATTGCTTTCATTATTGATGATGTCTCTCTTAGACATAATGTGGAACTTATTTAATGTAATAATTATGGGCAAGTCCAAGCGTTATAACATTGTTAACTGGTGATAATTTAATGCTTTAACGTATTTATTTATGGTACTCTAGTTAATGCTTAACATGATGATATACTTTTGTTCTTATACCCCACAAAAATCAAGGATGTGCATTATACAAGGGGTATAAGGAAAAGTCAAGATATTTGGCAAAAAGTACGGGTGCGCATTATATATGAGTATATACGGTATATGTTATACTGAAACTAATCACTTTAGTCTGAACCTTGTGAAATTTCTCGATATCAAATGTTACAAAGTTATTTGTTTAATTTCCACATGTGATATATCTTACAAATATAACTTATTTTTATCACATAAAATGTTTATAGGGAAAAATTGAACTGATCGTTTGATTAACATACAAGTGGTCTTTCTAATGCTATCAGTCTGTCATATTTACACAGCTTTAGGAGCTGAATGATTTTTAAAAATATGAAGAGACCTCATGTTTACGCATTTTATTACTCTGAATGGAAACTTTGTTGATACAATCCATATTAGAACTATGGAGGATAGTTGATTCTTGCCAGTTTTCACAAAATGTTGATTTACTCAACAGTGCCTCTAATGATTTTGATTGTCAAATTAATCCAATCACAGAGCTTGATATCATAAGCAATACTACATAAGTCATTTAAAAGGTAAATCATGTAGATCCAGTCAGAGCCATGACATGAGGTGACCTCGAGAGATGATCGCCTCGGGAGGCAATTTTCTAAGGGTTGCATTACATCACTACACTGCCAGTTTGAATCTTTGTGTCATGATATGGGGCAGCATTTGTTTTTTGGTCTTAGGTGGTAGATTTCCATGCCATGGCCCTGCATCTAGTGACATATATGTATTGAGATTCCTCTCTCATATCATTTCTTCTTGTTGTTCATTCATTGACTGGCTGCCTAAAAGCAGCACTTGCAATATGTGCAAATATTTTCTGCATATAAATACGTAATAATGTAACCAGCAACATTTTTATGGAATATTAGATTATAAATATGAGAAGTTATTTTTATGTACTGATTTTTAGCATGTTTTCTTAAAAGAAAAAAAATGTGCTTATGTGTTCTCTCTGTCCATCAGTGGACACTTATCGTTTGTTTCAAGGGATATTTGGAAAATTATTTTTGGATTAGATAACTCTTATTAGTCTATTAATTCTCCACCAATTGAATCTTCCCGGTATTTCATAGATTTTCTGCTAGGTGACTTCAAAGTCAGAAAATTTCAAAATTTAGAATTATTATTATAGTTGATCTAGTGAAGCGAGAGAAGTGAAGTTTTCACATATGAAAAGGTCTAGTGAGGATCTACATTCCAACGGTATAGGTTGTCCCCTTCCCAAATGGGGAGAAAAAACCAGAACCCTTAGGATTTTAAAAAGAACCTCTTATCAGGTTTGAATCCTGCTTCAGGCATGGATGTTGTGATGTTGATTTTCTCTAACAGAATTTCATGGTGCAAAATAACCTTAGCTGTTGACACACCTAAAAACCTAATTACCACTACTAGAACCTCTTATGTTAGCAAGGCTATCTTGTTAGAACATTTTTTAAAACAAATGTACTTATAGCTTCACTTTAGCACTTGGCGCACTTGCTTAAATTGAAATTTTGATGAAATTGCAGGCAATGGCATATCTAGAAATTGGTTTTAACCTTATTAACAAACTGCTGATTTTTTTACGCTTAAGCAGCCCATGTTACATCCATCAAGTCTTAGGAAATCTTTGTTTAATTCTTACTTCTTCACTCAGATACCATGTTTTGAGATAATACAGCAAAATAACTTACAAGTAAAATTGAAAAGAAATTACTGACCTACAGGGTTTACCATTGCCTCTTCTAGGTTTAAAATTCATAATTTAATTCCCATGAGATCAATAATCAAGGACGCCAATAGATACTGACAAAATTAAAAGTGAAAAGCGAGGATAAAAGAAACAGAATAGCTTTACAATTTCATTGAGAGTATCACAATTTTATATAAGTAGAACAAAAATAAGTCATAACATTATTATCAGTATTATAGGATACTAGCGAAAGTGCCCGTTGACTTTCAATGGATTTAGTGAATCTAAAACTTTGACTGTGTAACATGTGAACATTGCAAGAATAAGATCATACACAGTTTTAACCTTTGAGTTAAGCAAAAATGAAGAAAACAGCATTTACCTATTTAGATGAATGAAGGAAGAAAATCTTGCACAGTGAAAAATTGAAAATTGTAAATGATACAGAGCTAAAACTTGTCGTAAGGGTTTCAGAGTAATGGTTGTCTTGTGGTGATCTCTGGACTCGGGGAAATCCCATTCCGTCAGGAATGAGAATGTAGAAACGTTGCAGAAATATTGAGTAAGGCACACAAAAAAAACGTAAAACCGAGGAAAATGTAAAATCGAGAAAATTAAAGTTATATATATATATATATAAAATAGTAAATATAATACATTTTTAACTATTTTTTTACAAATCTCTTATGTATTCACTTTATCTGTCCATCTGTCTGACTGTGCAGAAGATGTCTCTGAAACGCTTCAACCTGTATAAACCAAATTCAGTATAAGTTACTACATATGAGAGCTACATGTGGTGGACCGGGATCAGCTGCTGAGGGCTATTTTTGCCCATCATTGGCCCATAAGAAAAACATAAATCGGTGATGAGGTTTATATATTTGCTTTTTTAAATTATTTCCTGCCAAGATTCGAACTCAAGACTTAAGCCGTTGGAAAGTTTAGAAATTGTAGTTTCTTATTTTTGAAGACTGAAATCACATCCCTATAGTTTTAGCATATATTTTTAGTTTTTATCAGAAAAAGGGGGAGTTTTTCTGGGTCTCAATAATCGACTACCATGACAATGAGCTCAATGCTTTTATATGGGTAAGCTTTTAACCACTCATCTGGGTATGCCGGACGCACCGTTGTTGGGTATGACGGATTTAGACGTCATGGCATTTTTAATGCTGATTGCTATGGGTATGCCAGGATTTTCCGTCCTGTAGCATCTCGCACTTATAGATGGGTTCTTCTAGTTTCATCCTACCTACCACAGATGCCCTTGTCTTCCTTTTTCTTTCAGAAGCAGGTCTTCATAAGGGAGCTCTGTATATGCGTTGCGGGTTGCATTTTCCGTGTATGCCACTTCTTGAATGACCGTTTATGACACTCGCGGTTTTTTCACACTCCCTTGCGAAAACTCACACTTTTCTCTGCATGCACTTTTGTCTCAAGGGTAATCCTGCTATTTATGAATGTTTTTCCTGCTAGTAATCCTAATGGTATATGTGAAAAACAAATGTATATGGAAGGCTCAGTTTGCTTCTGAGAATTGAAAGAGACGTTTCGTTTCTAAGAGAAGCATTTTTATATTTGCGGAAACTGGATGATGTTTAACTTTATCTATTTAATTACCCACTGAGGGTGGGACTTGATAAAAAAATTACCCAGTTGAGTGGTTAATGGGAATCAGAGGGCTATATTCAGTGATGAGCTGGTAAAAAATTAAGAACCAGTGCTCTAAAAAAAAAAGATACCAGATCGCTCTAGTTTAGTAATACCGTTCCGCTAGCTTAAGTAATGTTCGATTTGTAATATATTCCATTTCGTACACTGTCAGTAATTGAATGTCAGATAGAGTAAAATGTACTTGAAAGGTCAAAATCAATAAATGTTCATATTTTCTAATAATTTAACAATCGACTTGCAAATTCAGAGAAAAAGTATCAACCAGATCGTGCGAGCTGGCTTCAGCTCATCACTGGCTATCTTATAATGTCATTAATATTAAACAATGAACGATGAAAGAAATTTATTTTTTGTAAAAAATCGCCTTATAATATCTGCTTTCACAGTACAGTAGAACCCCCAATTCACGGGGGTTACGTTCCCCAAAACACTGCAAATTTGGAATCGCAAAAATAGAAGCAAAGGCCTTATGAGAAAATGGGGGTTAGGTTCGCGGCTCTCCATTATTTTGACAACAATAAATGATGAAAAGGTAGGCTAAAAGTGGTTTTGAACCAATACAATGTGGCATTTAAATCTGCCGTAGCCATACAGTTTATCGCATATTGCCTGCCCACTGATGACGCACTCTGGCCACTAGCATGTTTATTTCACAACTCAGTTTTCTCACTTAAGCTTCACTTTTATCCAAAATATCACAAGTGTCCCTTTCGATCTTCTGAGAATGTTTCTTCATGTTGTTTTGCATATGAAACATTCACTGCAATGGAGAGGAGGATTTTCTTGCTCCAGTTGCCTAGAAATATCCTATACAGTTAGAGGTAAGTGGTCCTACTGGTTAAAATTCACAAGGGGATGCAAAAAAGGCATTAGAGGTCACACCTCCGCTTTCACTACAGCAGGGACAGGTATAGGCATCCCCGCATTACACGTACGGTTTTCGTACAAAGCGTATTTTTTCTCGCCAAAAGGAAGAAAACACCATCTATGGGCTCTAACCTGTGCTAGAAGGTCACAGCTAGATGCCGGAGATGCTTCATGGTGGACTATTTCAGTATACCCATAGCGGACGGATGGATATATACGGCATACAGATTATGACAGGCCATGACGAATATATACAGCATACCCACTCAACTGGTTAAAGTCAACGTCTTCTTTTTGCTTCTGCTTTCTGTATTATCACGTGCTTTCCTCTTGGTAGACATTTCGGAAAACGGGGTCACAGTGTGATAAAAAAACCTCACAGATGGGGAAATTCATTTGTTTAGTGCTTTTTCTCTTCACTTCAAAGATGACAGCAGTAGTCCAAATCCGTGAAACTGCAAAGCATGCGAATTTGGAAGCCGTGAATTATTATTGTTTCTTTAAAAAAATTGTACATACTCGTTTGTTTCTTTTTCTGTTCCTTTTCACTAATATAATTCATTTTCAATCTCATTGCACACCATCATTACACTGTCGATTGTAGTTTCAAATCTTGACAAATACTTCCTTGTTGCTTTTATTCCCCTGAGTGCAGCCAGAAATGTAGTAGGCATAGAATATTCCACAACTTCTATCCAACTTTTACAAGAACGAGGGATCTAACAGCGGGGTCCGAGGGATATTTTCTAAGAAAAATAATGCTTAAGAACGTAAAATGGGGTGCAAATTATATTATCCGGACTTCAAATTTGGATTGTAAATTCGAGGAAAACGGATATTTGCAGAAACGTAAAATCTGTTAAATTTTAATATTGTTCTTATGTATCATTCGCTGGTACCAAGAGAAAAAAATGTAAAATCGAGGAAAATGTGAAATTGAAGTTTCACTGTAGTAGAAGAAAAATGTGTCAATTTTATGCATGTTCATGAAAAACACTCTACTTGTTTACCATAATAATGAAAAAAACTGAAGGGTCTTTGATTGTAGGTTAACAGAAGCTAAATCCTTTTCATATTTTTCTCTCCATATATTTATAAAAATTGCATCATTATGACATTGATAATCTACAATTTTAGGCAGTGGCTCCCAAACTGGGTGTCATAATACCCTGGAGGATTAGGAAAGATTTTCAGGGGATTGGGAATACTTATTTTTTTATTTTTTGTATGTATATTTTTTGAATTAACATTAACTTCTGCACAAATAAAATAAATACAATAATTTAAATTAATATCGCATTTTATATTTATTAGTGCAGTGAAATCTTGATACAATGTATATCTGCTAAACATGCATTTTTCTATGCTAAACTAAAAGTACATTATACTGAAATTATCTATTGCTTTTATATTATTAATTTATTTTCTTTTGCTTCATTTTACTTTTTCTACATCGTCATCAGACTGAAATTATGTTTCTGGCACGCTATCAGATATTGAAATAAATATTGTTAATTTCTCCATATACTGCACTGTCTTGAATGAGGATATATACTATTTGCTTTACCTATACCTCTTTCTCAGAGTCGCTTCCAAACTAGGCTGTGTGATATTTTCCACAATGGAACTATCTGCCAACATAGGAGTTATTCCCAAACTAGCATCTAAATTTGAATATTCCTCAAATGTAATTGTAAATTATTTCAAGAAACAACAATATAAATCCATATTTTTCTTTCCCTATGGTCTATGGTCTGTAAGGTATCGATTAAAAAATTTATTCAAAGAAAGTAATGTTTGCAAAAAAACATCCGTGATAGCATATAATTTTTACTTGTAGTTTCCAAGAAAAAAATGGAAAATATCTCGCAGCGTCCTCCACATGTATTTCTTATGGAGAATCGAAAGTTAGTAGTCGTTTTGAAAAGCTTTTATATAAAATAAGGTGTTTACTAATGACAGTAGAAATTAGTATCAATGAAGAAAGGAAGCTTCCTGCTATTTTATGTATATTCTTTTTTTACCATTCATGCTTAACACAGTACTTACAGTTCTTGAGTTATTCATGTTAAACCATATTTCTCATATTAAAAGCATTCAAAGCTCGTTTACACCCATAAGGATTGAAATAACAATAGGATTTCTGGGTCTAACAGTGTAATTGTAGGCAAGGCAACATCCTGTTAAAAATGGCAAAATTTCTCCAAACTATGTGAATTAAACAGTTAACCTGATCGATTTTAAACTGTAGGCAGGAAAAGATGAACAGAATAAGAAACATTATAATATTTTCTTGAAAATGGTTCAGATCCAAAGATTGTAGGTTAATTCTTTCTAATTTTAATCTAAACTAGTTAGGAAAGTGTACAACGTATCACAAATGGGCGCGTTTCGTGCAGTGGAGTATTAGAAAGAAATTATATACCTGTACGTAAGGGAAATAGCATTTAAAGTTCTTTCCTTCATCATAAATAATCCATTTTCTTCCTATTTAAAAATAGTGCATGCACACGTAAATTAAACGTTTGTTTGTGAGATTGTTTATGTTAGCAACAATGAAGAAGTAACCATGCAAGAAATTTTGTTCAACTCGATATAAGACTTTCTTGTTTGATTTTATGGATAACGGCTACTCCTACGATAAAAATGTATACGGAAAGAAATACTCTAATTTATTAGTTTTACAAGTTTTATTTGAAAAATATTTTGATATGAGCAATACTTTATCGGATATGATGGAAAGTTGATTTTTTATCATCAGTAAAGTGGTACTCCTGATTGGCTTACGTGATTCATTTATGCGATTTTCACATTATATTTTATTGTAAGTCCTTAATATCAAATTTGATGAAAATACGTTTGGTAGAAGCCGAGAACGAACATGCGGACGGACGGAGAGACAGACCGACGATAATAGGTGCTCATGCTGGAAGTGAAATATGCCTAAAAAGAATTAAACTCTGCACGTTGAAAAGTTGACTTTTGTGTTATTTTATGGGAAATGGAAATGTCTTCCTTGGAGTTGAACCCAGAACTTTTTTAGAGATTTGTTTTTGTCATCACCGTAAAATATGTGAATCAAGCATTTCTGTCAAATTTAGAATTTCTATCTCGATTCTTTCTTGAGTTATTCGCGTTAAACCATAATTCGCCACCAGATGTGCGGCCTATAGCATGACCAACCAACCAACTGATGGACAGATGTGGGCTATTGTTCGTATAATTATTTTGCCTATAGCGTGTGGCGACCAAAAAACAACGCCACATTAACCTCTAACTAAATGCTGTATTTTACAGGAAATTATAACATAACAGCAAAACAAATGCTCATGAGATGTAACACTAGTCTCGCAACATAAACACTTTGTGTATATCAAATTCTAGCATAACAGCAAAACAAATGCTCTTGAGACATAAAACTAGTCTCGCAACATAAAACACTTCATGAATATCAAATTATAGTTACACTGTGTCCTCAGGAAACTTTCAGCACACATGACTTGCGAGGAAAATCTTCTCGTCTCATAGTATCCGCTCCTCTCTCTCTCTCTGTCACTCGGAATCCTTACTCTCGCAGCGGCGACCCTCAGCTGACGCTCTCTCAGGATATCTGGCCAACTCCTTTCCTCAAAAGCCGTGGTCATGTGATGGCGCGGATGAGGGTTAATTTCTTGATTACGTTATATAACCATGAGAGAAAGGAAGAAATGGGAAATAGGGGTAATATTCGCCCTATATAAAGCACGTTGCTATGGGCAGAGCCATTGGTGGAGAGGCTTTTGCATTTCTGTTCGGCGATTATGAAAGACGGCGATAACGAAGGAAAGGCGATATTGGATGGTTGGCATTATTCGATGGCTGGCGTTATTCATCGCGTTTCTTCGACAAGTGCTTCGTTAACTGCGTAGGTGCGGGGAAAATCGCTGCAAGCGTTTGGATATTTGGAATTTTGCATGATTTGAGACAGTTTGTACATTATAATGTACATAGTGTCATCATCATCATCAGCTTTATTAGCCCAATTTTATTTGGGGTAGCTGTTGCAGATTCTTTTCCTCCACTCATTCCTGTCCTTGGCCATCCACCATTAGATTTTTCTCCACCATAATACACTCCTTTTATCTTTTCTTTGACTCTCCTCTTCTCTGCATACCAGGTATCTGCATTTCCAAAACCTGTCTCCCCACCTACTCCTCCCACCTCATCACATGTCCATACCATCGCAGTCTTTCTCCTGTGCTTTCTTGGTCAGTTCAATCACATTCACTGATATCCTTATGTAGTCATTTTTTATGTTATCTTTTCAGGTCACTCCATACATCCACCTCAGCATTCTCATCTCTGCCACATTCATTTCCTTCTTATGACTTTGTTTGCAGGTCTCACTATAGTTTTAAAAAATTTTCCTTTCAGTTTAAGTGATATTTTCCTATCACACAAAATCCCCGATACATTTCTCCAGTTTCTTCACCCTGCTTGCACCCTACTGTAAATCTCTCCCGTTAGATCCCCATCTCAAACTGCTCTGAACTATTTAAGTATTTCTACTCTCGTAATTTGTTCCCCTTTTAGAGACACTGTTTCCCTCCATCTTTCCAGCATTTAACACCATATATTCAGTCTTAGTTCTGCTGATCCTCAGTCCTCTGCTTTCGATGGCTAACTTTCACCTCACCTGCTTTTCTTCTATTACTATCCTGGTCTTTGCACAAAGTACCACATTGTCTGCAAGTAGAATGCTCCACAGAGCTCTTTCTCTTACTTCTTCTGTGATAACATTCATCACAATACTTCAAAAATGAATGGGCTTAAGGCTGAACTCTGATGAACTCCAACCATCACTTTAAATCCATCAGTCTCTCCTACACTGCATCTCAGTTTTGTTCTCGGTCCTGTACACATTTCTTGTATCAATGTAACATTTTTCTTGGACTAATTTTTCCCGCAAACATCTCCAGACCTCTTGCTGTGGTATCCTATTGTATGCTTTCTCCAGGTCTATAAACGCTACTTGCAACTCTTTCTGTCCTCTATAATTCTCAATTAGTTGCCTTAATGCAAAAATGGTGTCTCTTGTGCCCCTTCCTGGCATAAATCCAAATTGTTCTTCCTCGATACTTACCTCTTTCAGTCTTTTCTCAATTATCTGCTCCCATAACTTCATTGTATGCGAAGATAGTTTTATGCCTCTATAATTATTGCACTCTTGGACCGCCTTTTTTCTTATACTTTCTCTCCACTCATCTGGCATCTGCTCCTATTCATAGATACTACTCATTGGGTAGCACAGGGCAGTGGTTCCCAAACTTTTTGTAGGCGTGGCACCCTTTCAGAGATAAAGAGAATTTTGCAGCATCCTTTCAAAGGTAAATGGAATTTTGCAGAAACACCACCTTGAAATAAGGGTTTTATATTTTTACATACGAGTATTACAACCTTTGTATGCCAGGGATCGGCAACCTTTTCTATATGGCAGGCCACATTCATTGTTGTGAATGCTTCGGAGGGCCAAATTGGAAATCACGAGAGCTCCAGCGGGCCAGATAGGCATTTAAATCAGAAGTTACCTAGAGATGTTTTGGTCTCATATTAGTGAAAATCAGTTGTAATTACTTGACTAGCATTAGAACTCCACCAGAAAAAGTTATGAGGCCATAATTCGCAGAAAGAATGTGGAATTTACTGTGTTAAATTATACCAATCACTTTTTCATCATGGCTTCGCAGGCCATGAGTTGCCAACCCCTGTTGTATGCCATTGGAAAGTATTATTTGCTCTCCCTCTGTATTCCTTTCTCCAACTTCCTTCCGACCATATATCTTTGGTATTCCTCCATTGTCTTGACCAACATGTCCATTCAGGTTTCCTCTGATGATTATTCACTCCTCGTTTGATATATCCTGTACTTTAGCATCCATTTGCCTCCAGAAATCTTTTTCTTCCATGTCACTTTCCACTTGTGGTGCATGAGCACTCACTACATTTAGTAGTTGCCCTCCATATCTTCACCATCATCAACCTATCGCATTTCCATTTTACCAAAATATTATCTTTCACTTTCTCTGACAAAATAATACCCACTCTGGCGAGGATTAAAACCCCGCAAACCTGTATGTAGTTATATATATATTGTTTTATATTTTTTTGGTTGCTTGTGGCTCTAGATATTTACCTTTTACGGTTAAGGAGTTTCTTGTTTTTTGAAATAACTATATCGCCGTAGTCTCCAACCCACCCTTTCATTAATACCCACTCCATTTCTACCCCATCCTGTAGTTCCACTATACCAGATCTTATATCCTACCCCAATCTCTCTGGCCTTTCTCCCCCTCCATCTAGTCTGTTGAACACATAGTAGTTGAACTTTTCTCCTCTCCACGAGATAAGCGACTTCTCTGCTATGCCCCATCATACTCCCTACATTCAATGATCCCACCCTCAACTTCACCTTTGTATGAGGTTTCTTCTTTAGCTACACCTGCTCTTGGTGTATTAGCCCTTGTCCATTACCCGCAGAGTTAAGACAATGCCTCTGCATGTCTCTTCTTTGGTATGCCCTAGCCCTTATCACTCTCCTTTGATCCACCTCTATAATAGGTTTTATGGCTGGATGCCCTTCCTGATGCCAACCCTCCTCCTTTATCTGTGCTTGGGACCGGCTAGTGGGGATCAGCTCAACCACCCCCATGTGGATTTATTATAATGTACACTAGTGTAATGCTCGTTGAAATATCATCAGGAGTAAATATTCGATTGTTGAAGCTATTTATAGAGATCAAATTGGCATCAGAAACATAAATTGTACTGAAAGTCATTTCCCTCTCCTTCATTCCCCTCTCCCACTCTCTTCCCTTCTCTCCTTTCCCTCTCCCTTTCTCTACCTCCCTCCCTCCCCATCCCTTTGTCCCCTCCCTTTCTCTCTCTCTCGTATATAAAGCAATCGAAGCACGTTTACATCAATAAGGATAGAAATAACAATATGATATCGAGGTCTAACAGTAGGCAAGGCAACATTCCCTTAAAATGGCTAGATTTCCTCAAACTGTGTGAATTCAACGTTTAAATTGAGCGATTTCTAACTGTAGGCGGAAAAAATATGAAAAGAATAAGAAACTTCATAATGTTTTCTTCAAATTGGTTCACATCCGAAGTTCATAGGTTAATTCTTTCTAATTTTAATCTAAAAAAGAATGAAAACCTGCGTGTTGAAAAGTTCATTTTTACGTGAAACTACGTGTTATCTTATTGGAAATGGAAATTATCCCCTGGAGTCGAACCTGAGTCTTTGATCTCGAGTTTGCGAGATATTAAGCTTCAAAAAGCGTTACACACAACGTTTGCTACAGACTAAGGCTTTCATTTATATGACTAGTGTAATGCCCGTTGAAATATCAACGGAAGAATTATAGATAGGTTATTATTATTTTCATTTAAAATAATTAATATCACACTTTTACATATGAAATATTTTGTCATATACAACATTTCTATTGAATATTCTGTTGTTGACGAGCTATCTTTAGTTAAACTTAAAATAGTTGCCTCTATTCCCCCCCCCCCCTCCTCTCCCCCCTCTCATACCTCTCACACCCTCTCTCCCTCGCACCCTCTCTCGTCCGCACCCTCTCTCCCTCCCCCCCTGTCTCCCTCCCTCCACCCTCTCTCTCCCTCCCCCATATCTCACACCCTCTCTCCCCCTCCTCATTTCTCCCCCCCCCCCTCTTTCACCCTCCCTCCTCTACTTCCCTCTCTTTCCATCCCTCTCGCTCCCCCCCTCTACCTCTCCCCCCCTCCCCCCCCCTCTCGTATTAAAAGCATTCAAAGCGCGTTAAACCGCCCGCCCCTGATTTCCATAATTCTTCAAGTCCCTCTAAAGTTTGCTTAGTCAAATCATTTAATCCGAGCTAGGGTGTCATTTTAATGAATTGATGAAATGAGGTGTCGATAAAGATATCTGAAGAAAAACTGATGACCTTGAGCGGTTGAATCAGAGCTGCAAACCGAACCGAACCAAACCGCTGAACCGAACCGCAGCCATTTTGCTGAACCGCGAACCGAACCGAAACCACTGATTAATTTTTCAATGAACTGAAAACCGAACCGTAATTTTTTGCAAAAGTGGTTCGGTTTCGGTTCGATCTCAATCCACAAAGTACGGACCAACGGAAAGACCAGGAATTTCCATTGAAACAACCAGCTGGTTTGCTTCAAAGGAAAGAGTGCCTAACTCTTTCCTGTCTGATACTATTGTTATCCACATAAAAATCACGTTAGGATAAAAAATATCATTTTTTAAATATAAATAAATGAAGACTAGCAGGCCGTTGCAGCTACGCTTGCAAATAATCTAAATAGTTCGGCCCTCGGTTAGATCTTTGTTTCCTATTCATTTGACGTGTTTCCGTATTTCTTTGTCTTTCTTGTACTCTCCGCTTCTCATCTACACGGGAAATCCTAGGAGCTTCCGCATCTCTTTTTCCTACAATACTCTTCCTTTGATCTCTGGCTCCTCTTACTTTCTCTGTAAGCTGTAACTGGGCTAATAGCTCTCCTTTTCACTGGTCTACCCCTTGGCATTTTTAAATTTTCTGCGATTTTACAGCAATATATTAGAGCAATTACGTGATCTCAATGTCACAGAGTTACTCAATGCTAGTTTAATATCGCGGTATATTCAAAGTGGAAAATTTTTTAATTCTACCTAGCCTTAGTTCCAATGATTATCGTTGCACCCTTACAGACGAACTCACAAACAGTCGCTTTCCTTTATCAACGACTGCTTTTAACTTCTTACAGGACCTACTACAAAGGCGACGTCAATGCAAGCGTTTATTTAGTTTATCAATGAAGAAAAAATAACAATAACGCTTTTCTTTCGTCTATTTGAAGGTTAAATTGGCCTTAAATGAATCGGAGGCAACGCCCGGAATGAGTACGAAAAATCTGAAAAATTTCGAAAAAGAATGCGTATTTCTGAAATATTCGAATGCGTAACGTGTAAACATTGCAATAATAAGATAGTATAAAGCTTTACCCGTCGAATAATGCAAAAAAGAAGAAAATTGTTCCATATTTACTTATTTTAATGAACGAAGGAAAAAAAACGCACTGAAAAATCTGAAATTCCATGTAAACTTATGGGAAAATATAATTGCCACCTGGATTCGAACCCGGGACACTTTAGCAAAAGAAAATATTTTTCTAGGGACCTCATAGCCAGTAGAAACAGAACGCCGTTTACCGCATAACTTTACGACGAACGGTTCTCGAGAAATACGCCGATATAATTACGCGAGGCTTCATACGCACTGACGGACGCAACTTCACTACGCGCATAATATATAGGATGACTAGCTGAAACGCCCGGCTTCGCTCGGGAAAGAGTGGCAAACGATTTTTATTGCTCGGGGCAAACGTTCCCCATTCCTTAATTACGCAAGTGATGCTTACATTAACATATACTATTTTATGTATTGTATTGTACGCATTAACGTCTTATTTAATATTCACATGGATAGATGCACCGAAGTCTTTAAAGCGGCAATAAAATTATGTGGATTATGTATGTCAATACTATTAGCCAAAACGTAAACAAATGTAAGTAGATATATCGACTTATGTTGCGATAAATCTGTCAATGTTAATGGTAAAAGATAACAATGTTCTAAACCGATAAATTTTGCGCTTAAAGGAAAATTTCGAGCGACTTAGCATGTAATACTACGAAACATTAACAGAATTAAAATATTAAGTCTTCCGTGAGTAAAATAATCCATTTCCCGTGATCGTAAGGTAATATTTAGGTATATTTATATCCACATCAGTGAAGGGCTGCATGGCATTTTGGGGTTTCTCCACACCATTTCCCATGAATTCTTATGGAAATAGTATTTTGTTGACCCCATGGAGTATAAGAGATTCCACGGTCTGCAAACCTATACCAAATTCTTCCTTTGGTCCATAAGGTGACCCATGAAACTTTTGAATTCGATAGCTTCAACGGTGTAAAAACGTATAAAGAACTTACATACACACACACATACACACTAAAATATGTATAAGATGATGGGTTGTAATATAAATTTTTTAAATATAAATTTTTCCTTTCTTTAAATAAATTCTTCTTTCATTTAAAATAGTAATGACTGCTGATTGATTTACTTACAGATTGATACTGAATGTGTAATGTATATATTGGATAAATTATTTCTGGATAGTATTTCAAATGATTAATTTAGTTGAACCGAACCGAACCACTTGTCAAAATTCCCGTCTGAACCGAACCATTAACCGAACCACTACCAAAAACCGAACCACCTCCAAATTTTGAAGTGGTTTGCAGGTCTGGTTTGAATAAAGAATGAAATTTCCATGAATGTATTGGCATTTAAGTTGAAGATTACGTCCTCGGCAAAATATAATGGCCATTTTTACAATAGCGATGTCATATTACTTCATAGTACTCTGTTTAGGAAATGTAGAATCGGAAATATTTGAAGGGCATTTTCCTCTAAAGTTTGTTTATAACCACTCCTCGACATCCGATTTATACCGGCCCGGTCTTGTAAAACGTTTGAGCGTAATTTCGCGACGACCTTAACTATAATACACTCGAAATGTGCGTTCAGAATCAGAACGATTAAGGTGTTGGTAAATTATTTATGGAGTATAGTTAACCCAATTCGAATTTCGTAATACAAATTCTTCCATTAAAATGTAAAATTGGCGATTATTTGGAATAGATAGTGATTATCGGGAGTCGATTTTATGTTAAAGTTTCCAGTTTGGCTTTCCCTTTAAACCCAAAATTGGAAATTGTATAGTTATTATACAAAGAAATTTCGTTGAGGAAGATTAAAACGTAGTTTGTAAGTTTTTTCGTTTTTTTTTCAAAATTTAATTAATCAGGAACATTCTAGAAAATCGGTTAGCGAGGCCTACGATACATACAATGAATAAAGTGAAATCTTACCGGTGGATATTGAACCGCAGACGTCAGTCATTATCAAGTAAGCCAGCTTCCGTCAATCTCGATGCAAAGCATAGTGAAAAAATGTTTTAATGGAAATTTTTATATTGAACGTAATAAAAATGCTTTTAGATTTGAACTGGAGGATCAGTCGTGCCGAAAAATTATAAATTCATCAATAATCCTGACACCTTATCACGGCATCATGGATGTTATTCATGCATAGCGATTTGGGCAGGCTGTCGGGTGATTGCTAGCACTGAGGTAATTATTTCGCAATTTCTTTTCGTCACCGATACAGCTTTATTGAAGTCGTCACGTCATATTTGCTTATTTACATTGCGTCGCACGAATCACGTACTGTTGCTTGGTTTGGGGTTTTAAACTACTTTTTAGGCGCGCTTTCAACACTTATTAGCTTCGGTCCGTCCATACGAATGTTCGTTCTCGGCCTGTACAAAATGGATGTTCATAAAACTTGGACTTATGGCTAAGCACAATAAGAAAATGGCATAAAAAGTTCGCATAACCAAAGCATGGGTGCCACTTTACTAGAAAAAAAACGAACCTTACCTAATATCTCATAAAATATTATTCATATCGCAAAAGTCTTCAAATAAAATTTGAACGCTGTATCAGAAATTTTATCAGGGAAGTGCTAAATTTATATTTTCCGATTTTATTTATAATCAGTTGCAATCAGTCAATCAATCGAAAGTGATTTAAAACACCCCACTTGAGTTAATTTGTCTTAATGTTAACGTTTACGTTCTTTTCTTCCTTGTAGATAATCCATTTCTTTCCGCTTACAAAATACTGCATGCTCACCTAATGATATTGAACGTATTTTCCTAATTGTAGTAGATTTTATTTATTTCACTCACTGCGAAGATTATTTACGTTGACAACAATTGCGTATCCACGCAAAAGTTCAAAGCGAATTACGACTTTCTTGTTGGATTTTATTGATAACAGCTACTCCTATGATAAAACTGTACCAAACAACAAAAATATTCTATTTGACAAATTCTACAAATTTTATTTGAAGACTTTTTCGATGTGAAAATATTTTACGAGATATTAGGAAAATCTCGTTTTTTGTTCTTATTAAAGTGGCACCCCTGTTTCGGTTATGTGAACAATTTATGCCATTTTGGCCAAAAGTCCTAAATACAAATATTTATGAAAATCCGTTAGGTGGAAGCTGAGAACGGACATGCGTACAGACTGACGAATAGACAGAATGAAGCTAATAGGCACTTCAGTTGGAAACGAAACGCGCCTAAAAATGGCTTATGTATTCGGTTTGTCCGTCCGTCTGTTTGGGCAATATCTTGGAGAAGCCATATTTTTCGATAGAGCAATCTACATGAGGGCTAGACATGGTAAAAATTTGGTCTGCTGAGGAGTAATCGAATTCTGTTTTCAATCACTTTGTTTCATTTCTACCCCCATAAGAAAAGCATGAAATCGGTGCAGCGAATCGTAAATTCGAATTTTTAAATTAGTTGAAATGAAGATAGGAGCTCGGGACATGGACGGTTCTATTAGTTTAAATAATGAGGTTAGTATTTTTGAGAACATAATTCAAATCCGTGTTGAACGAGAGCGAACACGAGGGAAAAAGAAAATTTATCCGAAATAAAACTGTCAATGCAAGTCCAGTGCTTTTAAATGGGGAACATATTATTGCGTATCATTGATGTAATGCTTTTAAAGGGAATTTATAGACTGAGACTGTCGATTCCAAACAAAGATGTCATCTTACGATGACGTCATATTCCTAAAACAAGAAAGAAAAGCGCCTTTTACTCTGCCATTCTTTCCGCACTTGTTTAATGTTGTAGGAAATCGAATGACAATTTACTTAGATGAAGAAATTTTTAAGCACGCATGCAAAAATTTGAGCGAGTGTAAAACAACTACTTATTCTAGATCAGTGGTGCCCAACCTTTCCGACATCGGTGATTGTGAATCCATTGGAAGTTGTCAATTCTTCCGCGGGCCGGATTAGAGTTTAAGTCGGAAGTATCTATATATTCTGAGGTGCCATTAAAGTGAAAATATAGTCTATATGAGGTTTTTATGGTAAAAATTCCGATATTAAAAGTTTTATTAGCAAAATTTTCATAAAAATATATAAATTTGTGTGTTAAATTTTTCGAATTGCTTTTTCGTCATGACATTGCGGGCCACACAAACACCCTTCGCGGGCCGTAGGTTGGGCATCACTGTTCTAGATCGCGCTTTTCCCTATTTATTTACTTGAAATAAAACAGGGAACTGATCGTTTTTTCCCATGTAGGCAAGAGATTAAATAAAAAATCTGGTTTGTGCAAATTCATTTTTTCCTCAGCCACCAATTGTGCAGATAAAACGCTGCTCGTAACGGATTTTGGGTTGAGAAATTTTATCGATGGATACACTCGATCAAATGTAATATTTTTCCAGAAAAGCCATTGGCCTATTAAAAATAGATTTACATATTTAACGGGAAAATACGCCAACTTTCTTCAGCCATAAATCGTTTGCATGAAAGAAGTTAAAAATTTCAAAGTTAAAAACGTTTTCGATGTTAAAACTAAAGTCATCCGTAATTTATATTTTAATTACCTACATGTTATTAATGCCTTTAATTAACATGTAGGCGAATTAAAGTAGTGTTTTAGTTTATTAAACAAAATTTATCGGAGCTCTTATGCTAATTATGGCAATAGGAGTTATATGGAACTTTTACAACAGCGAACTGCTTTAAAATAAAATGAATGCATTAACATTTGGTCCGTGAGATTTTATCGTAAAATGATTTTAGTTCTTAAAATGTAGATGCTAATGTGAGTTCCACTCTAAAATAAACTTGCGACTATGCGAACGCTCACTAAAGCAAATATAAATTTTTAATAACGTTATCCGTGCAGTCTAGAAAACCCCCTGCAGCCGGTCACGTCAGGACAGCAAAGTTGTAAACTTTATAAACGTCCCATTCCAACTTAGCAATTTTATCTCTCGGAGGCGACATTTATAAAAGGATTTTTTCTCCCCCGAGTGAATGATCATTTCTACGTGCTTTACTCCTCATCTCGTTTCTCTCGGAACGCATTTACGTGGACCTCCGCGCAATTTAGCGGGACCTCGGCGCCCCGGAAAGCGGGAACAGTAATTCGGAGGGAGCGCGCCCCCAGGTTATCTATTAATTGTCGGGGTGGTCACGGAGGTCACTGCCAGAGAGGCTTAATTGCGTGAACTGACTCCAACGGCGAATCCTCGTCCGGTTCCAGACGGAGCACCAACGATTCTGATTCGCTCCTTTCCTCCCTCTCTGCCCCCCCTCCCGCTACCTTTTATATCTCCTCTCTTTCTCTCCCTCCATCCCTCTCCCATTCTCTCTCTCTCCCTCCCTCTCTCTCTCTCCCTCTCTCTCTCTCCCTCCCTCTCTCTCCCTCCCTCCCTCTCGCTCTCCCTCCCTCTCTCTCTCTCTCCCTCCCTCTCTCCCTCCCTCTCTCCCTCCCTCCCTCTCTCCATCTCTCTCTTCAAAAGAGCATGCATCCACAGGCGTTATCTGTTTCCCGTGAGGGAGCATAATGAACCCGTGTGCTTTTGCTTGTGAGGCGCTTATGTATGTGTGCCTACGTATGTGTATTTATTTTTATACATCCACCACCTCTTTCAAGTGGCCTGGTTATCCGGAAGCAGCGCCCTTGCGAAAATCTCTCCATTATCTGCTATCCCATGGGATTTAGTCTCGTCCACCCACCAGGCAACTCACACTTCCCTATTTCCGCATCTGACCCTCCTCCTCTCTCCTTTACTCCATCTGTCTCCTTTCCTTTCGTATTCTTCCACTGCTTTGCACTCCTTCCAACAATTTAATTTCTCGCTCGTCTTTTTGCCTAACTAGTGCTTTCTCCTCTCTCGTTCGACTCTTCCTCCTCTGATTCCGTTTCTGTCGTACTTCCTCATTCTCCTTCTGTTCTGCCATATCGCTCGCCTTCCCCGTAATCGCCAACATCTTTTGTTGAATCCTCCTTTTTTCCATCTAAAAGCTATATTCTCGCTAAAACTTCCACAACCTCTTTTCCCTCTCGTTCTTTTTTCTATCACTTGCCTCCTCCTTTTTATGATCATTCGAAACTCCTTCATCCTCACCGTCTTCTATCTTTGCTCACTTATCTCTCTATCTCCGTTTCATGCCGACATACGAGGTTAGCCAGAAAAGAGGGAAGAGCCTACCAAGTTGGCATAACCACCCGAGAGGGTAGTCCATCGATTCAACCGTCTCACTTCTAGTTTCTCGTGTCCCTCTCTTTTATCTCATAATCGTGCTTCGCACGCCCTCCTCCTCCTCCTTACCATATACCGCTTCTCCTACGGGGGCGTCTCTGCCGTTCTTTCCCCTCCACAACTGGACCTTCCTTCCCCGCTTATAACGTCCGTCCAAATCCCTTCGTGACCAAAAAACAGAGGAGAGATTCAGAGCGGAACCGCTCCTTTTGAAACAAAACATTTAAGAGGAGGATGAAGAGGAGGAAGAAAAAAAAACAGTTTAAACAACAACATCGGCCGATAGTCAACGGAAATAAAAGAACGACGTAATTTATGGAGGGAAGATGGGAAGAGATTCCAGCCCCATGGGCGTACTTAATCACCATGCCGGGTATGGGAGGGGTGGGAAGGACATGGAAGAAATGGTAGCAGGAAGAAAATATCGGGAAGAAAAACAATTGTACATGTTATAAAAGCTTTGCTTTTGCTAAGAAGAGAGCGAGAGTGAGAGAAAAAAATCTGGGAAGAAATTCGCGGAGAATAGCAACTCATAAACTAAGAAGAAGGAAAAGGGAAGAAGCGGTATAAGGGAGGTCTGAGAGAGCGAGAGGGGGAGTTACACTGCGGGGAGGTTCGAAAGTTTTTTTTCGACTTTTTTCTGAAGGTGGTTTCCGTATGAAGAATGTGGAGTCACGACCGGCTGAGATAAGGCTCTCCGATGCAACGTTTCGACGTCGGTACCTTCGGCGGAGTTTTGCCTCTAAGGAGGAGCGGAGATGTTGAGTGTTCACTTGGCTGAGGATTTTAGGTCGAGGATACGTTGGGGAGTTTTTTTTCTTCTTTCGGTGGGGTTTAAAAGAGGAAAGGGATAAGAGAGAGAGAGAGAGTGGGAAGTGTGTGTGTGTGTGCGCGCGCGCGATAAAATGAAATTCTTTTCGGGTCTGAGAAAGTCTGCGATTGAGCTTGCTGGCCTGATATAGTGGCCATTTTGGCTCGGGTTCCTGTATGTTATACTAACGGCAGACATGCTAAAGGCTAAGAACCAATTCTATTGCGGGAATCGGGAGGTCGTTACAAAAGGGGGTGGCGAACACAAATCCCGTAGCTTTCGCGTTATATGCACCGAAAGGCTTCGCTACACGGGATGATAGGACGTTGGTATGTGTGTGTGTGTGGGCGTTAGGATTTCCGTCCATCCTGCTTGGGCTAAGATGGTGTTTTTAGGAGAAGGGAGAACTGCCGCACTTAAGCCCACGGAGCTCGAGTCAATGCGTTTTTCTATATGATATTTTTCGGTTTTCATGGTGGTTTAGTTACTTTCGTAGATAAGGTGGCTCTTCTAGCTTATATTTTGTGTGTTATCTTGGTCACACAAATAACATGAAAAGCCAATCCGATTTTTTCTAAATGGACCTAATAGCCTTAATTCTCACGTATTAAGCATTGCTTATTCATGTATTTCCTCGAAATTTTAAAGGGCAAGTAATGCAGAAGGATTAGTTATTTTCAGAGTGTAACTTTATACTCGTAAGTTATTTAATAAATAAAAGGAAACCCATTGTGCAGCGAAAGCTTCAAGGTCCTCAGATTGTATAGCTATAATTGAAAACATTAACTAGTAAATTCGATAAATACTTAATTGGCGTATTTTTGGATTTCATCGGACGAAGTATCAATTTGTGATTATCAGAATAAAATTCTAATTATAAATGTCATAGTTAAAAATTACAACAGTTTTATACTATTAAATTTGTAATGGTGTTCCAGGCATTGCCTTGAAACATCAATGACATTCAATCAATACATTAGAAAATCTCATACCATGCATCCTACCAGGTATTCGCTGACAACTATTCTTTCTATGTTATTTTATTTTTTTATTTGAATGAATTGTTGACTGAAATGCTTATAAGTTGAAAATTTCCATCAGTCTTCCGGAAATAATACGTTTTGGAATATTTCTTCTCCAACTTTTTTTGTATCTCCCGCACAGAATGGTCGAGCCGAATAAAATTTAAGGGCCGATTTAAGATGAAAAAAATTTACTTTTTTGCTCTTATCTCTCTCTCATCCATGATTTTGGATTGATGAAAACTACGGCATATTTAGGAAAAATTCAGTTTCCGAATGGTTTCAATTTTAAAAGTCACTTTACTTGATTGCTTTCCTCAATCGCGAAGGTAAAATTTAAATAAATATATAAGTGGCATCACGGTGCTGCGCGTTATGCATGAGACTTTAGGATAGTCTTTTTCAAATTCTTGCCTAGAGACCTAGTGGAATGTCTCGCGACGCAGTGTAAGTGAAGACAACACTAAGAAAAAGCTTTCTTACTTAAGTTTTTGTTAAAATTAATATATTTTAAAATATTTGTATTTATCTAGTATGAGGATTCTGTTCTCGTCATTTTCGATATATTTCAGCTGATTATGCATTGTTCATATTTTCCCTATGAGACTTGCAGACCAGTATTGGGTCGCGGCTCATATTTGAAAAACTTTGCATTAGAATACCATTGTGCGGGTTATATTACAATATTAGTACGTTATTTGATTTAAAAATGTATAGATAGAACATTAAAGCAAGTAGATGAACCAGTGATAATTTGCTTATCAACATTAATGATGTTTGTATTTATTGCAATTTTTCATACAAATTTCGGTATAAATGAATTATTTCGTGGAAGTTAAATCCATCGCTTTAATTTATGCTTATAATCTATATTTATCTTAGCAATTTTTTAGGTCTTTTGAAGTTTAAAAGCTGATTTATAGGTGGCAGCGTGATTTTAAGCAAAAAATCCAAGAAATCTTTAATATAACAATTTGACTATTATTTTGCTAACTTCAAATCTTCAAATCTTCAAATCTTGCGTAGAAACATCCATGCGGCGAATTTATCAACGCATTTAATATCACGTTGATAATTTAAGCAACTCTGGTGCCAATGAAAGGCTAGAGGAAACCGCTATCGAATTTCAGCTTTGAAGAACGAACTCTAAGAATCAGCAAGCTATGAATTATCCAGTACTAAGGCAAAAGCCTGGTCTACGAAGGCTTGAATTTAAATGACCAAATGAAAAATGGCACAATACAATCAAACGGAATATTTAATCGTTTTATTTTTAAAAACGTAAGTAGTGTTAGGATTATTTATTTAAAAGGGTTCTAGAAAATTGATAAAATATTCATTGAAAGCAGGTATACATAAATAATTCCCATCAAAGTGTGTTGCTGTAGTTCTTATTGTGCTACTCAGTATTCTAAAATTTAAAAATTCTTTGCGTTGAGATTGTTGATTTTCATCGAGACTGCTAATTTGATTATCGAAAACTACCTTCTTTTATGTAGTAGGGTATATTTTCTTTGTAAGAGGAAATTGGGTGATTCGGTAGCATGAAAACTTCAGATCTTGCTCGTATTTACCTTATTTAAATGTATTCGAACTTCGTACTCTCGTCCTATTTTAAATCCAACTGTTAAATACCTATTGAGATGAGCTTTTTCTTTCTAAAACAATTTTAATGATATAATGGATGAAAGTGCGGGAATCATTAAACATTAGTATAAAATTAAATTTAGTTAATCTCTAATGTAGTCTAATGCCGGATCCGCACATCAGTTCTAAGCTTATTGGGGAACACAGCGCAAAAGTGGCTTTAGCGAAAAACAAAGGAATGGAATAGACTACTCATGCATCTCAATTTGTATGCTTTTTATTATAAGTGAAACTACTATTTTGCTGAATATATTCTGGTATGTGGCTTACAATTAGACATATTTGTATTTTATAGTAGTAAACACAATACGATTTTCATGGAAGGATGGAAGTAGACATTTTGTGGCTTAGGCCACTTTTGCCTTTAGCGCCTCGTTTGAAAATGTTGGTTAGGTATGTATTACACATTTCTTATGGAGAAAGTCTTCTTTATTGGAATCACACTCGTACACTTTGAATGGAATTCTTAACCGCAGTGACAGTGACCGCGGAATTTCGAAACTATAGGTGTCAAAACACATTTTGGATACTTTTTGTAACTTCAGGAACCGTAGAAAATGTGATATGACTACAAATATCGATCATTCGCTGTATTTTACAGTAAGCAGACAAAGAAAACTTTGTAATTAATCAACAAAGTCCATTTTTCATTTAATAGCAGTGGTAAGCATCCATACCAGGTGATACGACCCTTATGCCGAGATCGATCTTTCAAAAGTGAATTTAGTTTCTGACATTTCACTGAGTATTTACGGAAATACGCTAATTTTAATCATCAGGTTAATATATTTAATGCGTTATCATTCCCCAAGTTTTTTAGTTAAACTTTCGTCTCTGTGTTCTTAAAATACACTTGATAAAGGCAATTTAAAGGGAGACTTTGAAAACTTTTTCAATAGCACCTCATTTTACGCAAAATCCGTCCGAATGAAAACTTAATCATATCTAGGGAATTGCTTTAATTTAAATTTTTAAAGAGATAGAGAGGAATGTGGAGCATTCTTGATGCCTCCCTCCATCTCTCTCTTTTTCTTTTCAGAATGGTTGCTTGATGAAAATTTAATCCTGCTCCACACCTTATTCAAGCCGCCTTTTTTTCTTCTTTTGCGAAAGAGATTTAGAGGAATAAGAGGGAATGGAACGGAAAGAGAAAATTTGGGGAATATAAGGGGAAGATAAACAAATGGAAAGAAACCGTAAGAAGCGGAATAAAAAAGCAAATGCTTCTAAAGAATAGGTTTGCGTAAAAAATATGGAAAAAAAAGACGGGCGAAAAAGAAAGGGGAGGGAAGGAAGATGGACGAAGAGGGAGTGGTAGAGGGTGCGAGGCGCAGAGGCATCGGGAGAAAAAGGGGAAAAAGAGAATTGTGTGGAGGGAGGTTTGGGCGAAGAGGGATCGAGGTCGAAGAGGGAAAGATGGATGGAGGGAGCGACCTTTCCTCTTCAGTACCCATTTCAGGCGGTCTACTCAGTCTCTTCCGACCTCTCTCCGGCACCCATCGCCTCCCTCCGGTTTTCTCATCGGACCACCCGTTCCCTTTCTACCCTCCCTCTAACACCACACCGCAATCCCCATTCTTCACCCTTCTGCCCCATCCACCAATCCCCATTCTTCACCCTCCATCCTCTACCACCCAGCCTCGATTCTCCCCTCCTTTCTGCCCCATCCTCTCCCTTCCTCATTCTCTCCCTCATCTTTGCAACCACGGTCGCGCACTTCGGCTCTCGGTCGTTAGCATATTCACGCCCCGAATCCCTTAGAGAGAGGTAGTGGGAGGAAAGTAGAGAGAAAAAGAGAGGGGAGTGAGAGGATGGAAACGTTCGAAGGGAAATCGACATTAAAATAAGTCGTTTCGAAGCTCTTTCCCACCCTCTGCTCCACCACCCGCTCTTACCAACACGTCCTCCTCAAGGCGCCCACTCCCTCTGCATATCTACTTTTATGCCTTCTTTTCCTTCCTCCGCTATCTTCCAGTTCCTTCTCTATTTCATTCTCTTTCTCTCTGTCCGTGCATCGCGAACCCTTCTCACGCTCGATTGGGTCTAACTTCTTCGGTAGGTAAATATGTAAGACTACCTATTCCACCGGGCCCTCTTTATGCGCCTTTCGCGCCGGGGAAGGCCTTGAGGTGTAGGCCTGTTATTCTGCGGCCGTGCAAAGGAGCATCTCCGCGAGGAGGAAGTTTTGGGAGAATCATGCGAAATATGTGGAGTGAGGTGGAAATGAGGAAGCAGAGTCTCGGAGGTGTGTTGTATTTCCGGAGGTTTCGAAACAGGTTAAATTGTTAACCCACCATGTCAGCTAGTCATGTGTACAACGCGACGTGGTATTTGCTGGCTACCTGTCAGGACTTACGGAAAATTCACCGACCACAATTCACCGAAACACAATTCATCGACCACAGTTCACCGATTCACAATTCACCGAAACCACAATTCACCGAATCGCAATTCACTGAATCACAATTCATCGAAATGTAAATTCACCGAACCACAATTCGTCGAATGTATTATTCATCGAAATTTCCAATTCACCTTATGAAGATGGGGGAGAGGGGATGCAATATAAACGAAATGTTGGCAACATGGACGTCTTTTGACTGATTATAATAATTAGAAAAATAGTAATTGACAATAAACCATAAACGTTGAAGGAGGCGTGAGTATGGGGAGGAAAGAATGAGAGCGTCAAAACCTTACAAGCCAAGCATGTCGAAAATCGTTTAGAGAGAAATCCTTATTTAGATAAAAGAAAGTAACCGAGAAATAATTTGAATAAGCTGAAGTTTAAAGCCACATGGAATGGATCATGAAATGTATAGAATTTTGAAATAGAGATGAATTAAAAAGGGAATACACAATCTATGTAATGTGTTTTTTTAAGTTTGCGCCAAATTCAGTGGTTGGTGTTTCGTATTTAGCGCCATTTTAAATTATCGAAAGGCCACTAGAGGGAGTGTTGCTTTTCTCTTGCTACTGCCCTCTAGGGTTAGTTCGAAAAAACTACTTATCATGGATCATCGGCTCGTGACCGGTGGAGTGTTAGAAAGTGACACGAACGGAGGAAGTTCAACGGGCAGAAGGAGTTACAAACGTAAGCAATACCAACTCTTGTGGCTTTTGTCGGGGCAGTATCTCATGTTTTTTGTGCATATCTATACTTATCAAGGCTCGAGTGAATTATTGCGATCCTCGCGTAATACGAGAACCGAACATCTTGGTCCTTCGGGCTGGATTTTCTTTCGTTTTGACCAGACTAAGGCTGTCGTTTCATACGTTGTCAAATTGAATTATCGTGACATTTTGCTTGTATCATTGATGCTTACTTATCTTGGGAAAAGTGTATCTTTATATAACTCTTAGTGTCTTCATTTTGACCTGTTATGCTATCTTGCCGTTGTGTGTCATATATCTATATGTATCTTAGTATCTTGAAATTGTATCATTTGTTTCCGTAGTTGGATATATATATCTTTGTATTCTTGAAAACTATAGGGTGTTGTATTTTATGTATTGGTTAACGAGAGTTAAGTCTCACTATGTTTCAAGACAGTGAAAAGGAATCAGGCAGTGATACACGGACGTTACGTGTACTCAAGCGAAATTATGCTCTCGCTAAATCGCGACGTGAAGCCACGATACGTACGATTAAACGACTTTATGCATTGTCAAATACGGTCGTTTCGTATCGGAATGAATTATCTTTATTTGCCAGTCGATTTTCATCCTTGGAAGATGATTATAAAACTTTCCTTAGCATGACTGATCAGTTTCGGGAGCTAGCAATTGATTTAAACTTAACAATTGACGAGACAGAATGGGCGCTAGAAGAGAGAATCGAATGTCACCATCATCAGATTAATGCTGTTGCTAGCCAAGTTATTCCAATGTCGGGGTCATCTAACTTTAAGGAAGAAGAACCTCTTTCTTCATGTACTTTACGGCTGCCCAAGATTAATATTCCCGTTTTTGATGGGCATTTAGCTAACTTTAAGCAATTTTTTGACATTTTTACAGGTTTAGTACATTCAAATTCCAGTTTATCGGACATTGAAAAATATCATTATCTCTTATCAAATGTAAAAGGGCAAGCTTTAACCTTAGTATCGAGTATCCCTATCATTTCCGAGAATTATGCCATTGCGTGGAAAACGCTCGTACAGCAGTACGAGAATAAACGAGTGCTTGCTTTCCTTTATTTAGATAAGTTATTATATTTTCCTCATCTCCAAAATGATTCGGTTGATGCATTACAAAATGTTATCGATGTGTTTTCGGAGAATGTGAACGCTTTGTTAGCTATGCAGATTCCAGATTTATCCAAATTTATGCTTTTTTATTGAGCCTCTAGATCTTTGGACAGGAATACCAAGAAACAATTTGAGATTGAGAACCATGGAATAGATTTTCCCTCAGTTCATATTTTATTAGAATTTGGACGTAAATATGTTAACATTTTACGATCATCTGGATGCAAACAGTCTGTTGGCGGTTCTTACTCAAAGGGGTCTGTGAAAAGTAAACCTGTTTTTCAGAAAATCTCTTTAGTCGCTACTTCTCACAGCGAGCCCGGAAAAATGATTAAATGTCAGCGTTGTTATGAGCAACATAGGCTTTATCAATGTTATAAATTCAACGCATTCGTCATCGAGAAACGAAAGGAATTCATCAAGAAAAAAAATATTTCTTTCAATTGTTTAGGTGGCGTCCATAAATCCCAAGACTCTTTCAAAGCAGGTGTGTAGATATTGTTCTTGTTGGCATCATTCATTATTGTGTACATGGAACAAGTCTAACAATAGTTCAAATGCTAATTCTGTGATAACAGACACAAAAGAGGACTCATCTGGAGTCAACATCATTTCTTCTTCTTGGAATGGACCTACCATTAATACATTGTCATGTACAAATAATCATAGTGAATCCAAACCTTCTTTTGTACTTCTAGGAACTGCTAGGGCTCTTATCAAGACATACACTGGTTCTCTAGAAAATGTTAGACTATTGATTGATCCTGCGTCACAAGCCAGTTTCATCACTACACATTGTCAACCGCGATTAGGGCTTCCTCGTAAGAATATTCACATTAATTGCCTGGGATTATCAGGCACTTCTGTTTCATCGACAAAGGGTATTACAACCAACTTTGCCAATCCCTGGTACTGTTTGTCAAAAATTTCATTCGTTTAATCTAGCAGATCCTGACTTTGATAAACCAGGACATATTGATTTATTACTAGGTGCTGATGTATACTCGGATAGTAAAACAGATGAGCCTATCTTTCGTCAGGAAGGCTTTCCAACTGCATGGCCTTCAGTTTTTGGGTATATCCTTATTGGACCAATAAATTCTGATTTGTATAATCCAATGTCATCACAACTTGTTTAGCATCAGTCGAAACTGATCTAAATTTATCATTGCAAACATTTTGGAATGTAGAGGAAGTACCCAGTATTCATGTTCCTTTACCTGAAGATGCATATGAAGAAAAACAATTTGAATCTTTGCATTATCGTAATAAAGACGGTACCTATGTTGTGCCATTGCTACTAAGGGATTTGAATCAGCCATTAGTTTTAAGAGATTCGAAACCACAAGCTATTCGAAGATTTATGAATCTGGAACGCAAATTTCAGCACAATCTTGAGTTGAAGATAGAATATACCACTTTTTGGAAGAGTATCTGAAACTCGGACATCTATCACCTACACCATGGGGGTTCCGGGGAATACTGTATCCCACATCATGTGGTACTTAAACCTTCTAGTAGCACCACTAAAGTACGCATTGTTTTTGATGGGTCTTCAAGAGCCAGTTCGGGCCGTTCTTTAAATGATTTCCTTCTCAAAGGCCCTAAGCTACATCAAGATATATCAGATCTTATCATTAGGTTTAGGCTACATCGTGTGACTATTATAGCAGATATTTGTAAAATGTACTGGATGATTCAATTGCTACCTCAGCATAGAAAATATCAGCATATCATTTGGCGTCCTGATGTGAGGGTTTCTCTTCAAGAGTATGAGTTAAATACTATAACATATGGGCTCTCATCATCTCCTTATCTTGCTATCCGGACTCTAAAGCAGTTGTCTCTTGACGAAGCTGAGAGTTTTGCATTAGCTGCTCCTGTCATATCTCATGATATATTTGTTGATGATTTGCTGACAGGGACTTCTTCGAATTGTAAAGCCAGTGAGCTAATAACCCAGCTGATTGGGATTATGAATTCAGCTGGATTCCAATTTCGCAAATGGTCATCTAACATGCCTGAAATACTCAAGCAAATACCTTCTGAGTTACGTCAATCTTATATATATTTTGATAAAAATGGTGACCAAGCTATCATCAGAAGGAGTTACAAAGGTAAGCAATACCAACTCTTGTGGCTTTTGTCGGGGCAGTATCTCATGTTTTTGTGCATATCTATACAGTCCACTTATCAAGGTTCGAGTGAATTATTGCGATCCTCGCGTAATACGAGAACCGAACAGTTGGAATGGCTAATTATTTAAAGACGATGAGAATAAATGCCATATAATGTAACTGGGGCATTTTATTTTGTTGTGGAAGATTTTAAATGACATCAGAAATATTTTGTTGAATAAAATAGGCTCGATTTTTTGTTTTGAACGTTACAAAGGAGTAACAAGCCAGCCATGATTATTCGTGATTCATTTAAGGAGAACGAGATAATATTAAGAGTTGAATAGATATTCTGGAAATCGATGTAATGGTCAAAAATGAAACATTATAGAATTGACAAACAGGAAAATTAGATCACTGTAATTGTATTTTATTTTTAGACCAATGGGAATGAAAAGACAGTTTATTAAAGTCTAAGAATTGAAATAATTTTATGAAATAATATGTATTATTATCTCTACGGCGAAAACTTTAAATATACAGAAATAAAAATTAGAATTGTGAGTAATGCTTAATAAATAATACACTTATCGGCTAAGCTATTCGCATGATAGAAGATAAAAAGTCATGGCTTATTCGAAAAATGAATTACCTCACAAGCAAAAGACGAAGAAACACGTAAGAAGTTAGGTTTGGGTCTTAAGATAGCGTGGAAGATGCAATAAGAATGCACGCGAGTCATGCTAGTTTTTTCAAGGGAAAAATGACTGTGGAATTCCACTCAATAAAAGATTTTATATGACCTAGTTTTCTTCCATATGCAACATTAGATTGAATTACACTGCCTTAGCGAATAGTGTCTATGCATGTGTTTATTCTCATCTGTTCGTATGCAAACTGGCATACACATATACGAACGGTTTCCCGATGGAATGAGATAAAGAGGAGAGAGAAAGAAAAATGGTAAAATCAACCTTTACTTGGTGGAACTCCATCATGAATAAAATGAGAAAAAATCACTTGGTATAAGTTCCACTTTATTAAAATAGAACGACCGGTTTCGACTAATATCTAGTCATCATCAGGTAAAAAAACAAGAGGCAACGCAAATAGAATCTGAGAGGAGTGGGGGAGAGAAATGTGTGGAGGGGACCAATGAATGGGTAGAGCGAGGGGGGAAGGGAAGACTGAGTCAAGGTATTGGGGAGAGGTGGGTGTTAGGAAGAAACAAGGTAAGCAAGGGAGAGTGGGCGAGGGGAATAAGTTCGCTAACGAGGTTGTGTGTGTTATCATTGTGGTGTAAAAGTATTTCCAACTGTTCTAAAAGATTTAAACTAGGACCTTTAGTCGAAACCGGTCGTATCTATTTTAATAAAGTGGAACTTATACCAAGTGATTTTTTCTCATTTTATTCAGAAAAATTGTAGTTTCTTTCGCTGAAGCAATATGAAAAATTACGTTTCATTTATTGATATTAATTTAGAATTATTTGTGTAACATTCTTTATAAAGTCAGTAATGAATTATATGACAAAGTTATTTATCCAATAATTAATTTAATATATAATTTGCACAGAATCTTATTTTGAAAACTTTGAAGGCGCCATCTGCCACTCACCGATTTCTCCAAAATATTCTTTGATAGGGCAATCAATTACATAATAGACCCCATATAGCCTTCTATCTCTTACAGTTTACTTGCAATTTTAATTATTCGATTGTACAGACGGACGGACAAAGTAAAAGAATAAGCGCGTTTATAAAGTAAAACGCGCCAATACAAATAGTCGAAATGGCTAAAGGTAGGTTGAGAATGAACACTAGCTCCAAGTTGGTATAATTAACTGAAAAAGGTGCGTTAAAATGAAGCCTAGTTCGTGTTCGAGGGACAAGGTACTTTTTCTGCAAAATTTAATTTCTGTCTTTCTCGTTAAGTCATACCCATAGGTGGACAAACTCAGGCACCCTTTCCCCATTAGCGACTAAAATTGACTAGTTCAGTAGTCGCTAAGTAGGTAATATTTTTTTACGTTTTTGTATGCGTATACTATGTATTTGAAAAAAGAGAAAGAGGTAGGAAAAGGTTTCAGCTGATAGACGACTTGAAAGGGAAATAGAGCTATCAAGACACGAAGAAGATTGCGGAAAATAGGAGTATATGGAGAACCAAGTTTAACCATGAATAATCACGGACCTGCCTACGGACAGACTCCATATGACGATGATGATGTAGGTATATGTAATGTATAAAGATTTAATTAGCCCAGATTGTAAATCTCATCGAATTTTTCGAAGAGGATTTAGACCAGATTTGTCCAGTTCATTAACCAATAATGTAATATCTTTTACGAAAATTAAGCCACTAGTCATCATTCAGTCGATGGTTTGAGAGAGATTACGAGTAAGACAGAGATGAAATCCCAGCGTTGAGAGGCGAGATTTAAAAGGCGTCGTTTGATGCGAAGGCTTTTACGGCAGAGATGGACTAGTTTCATTGGGGTAATCGAGGGAGGATGGATCCAGCGATGAGTCAGCGAATTTGAAAGTGTTTACACATCATAACGGTCAATATGATCAAACTAAACAGAATCGATCAAGCAAAAGCATGACTTTTCCGTCAATTTCATTCCGAGACGACATATTTACTTGGAAGATCACTCGAGATCTCTATCTTCTTGTTGATTGTCGGAAGTGTGGACTAGGGATAGCATCATGTGCTTTAGTTGACTGTTAAGGCTTTCAGTTTTCATTTCTGGCACATACGCACAAAATTAGCTAAATTTAAGATTATCGCTATGGGATAATTTTAAATATTAAAAAAAAAGATATTACAGATTTCATCCCTGAATCTGGAATGCATTTTGAGCATTAGCGTCCTGCCAATGAGAACATTTTACTTATCAGAGGTTTCGATGAAAACGTATTACTTACAAGGACTTATTTGAAGTGACACGATATCTCTAAATACGTGAGTGGAATTAATTGGCTCCCTCTTCGAATTTCATTCAGCATTTTTTACAATGCTAAATGTAAACAAGTGAGAGAAGAATTGCAGAGCAATAAACATAAGGCTCTTTTTATATATTTTTAGGATACTTGTGATTATGGTTACATATTTGGTTGAAATTGACTATATAAATTTCCTTTAAAATCATTATGCGTATATTTGAATTCTCTTTTCATACAACAAAAACCTTATTCTTTCAGCTATAGAACCGTTCATGTCCCAAGCTCCTATCATCATTTTAATTAATTTAAAAATGGAAATTTATAATGCCCTGCGCCGATTTCATGCATTTTTTTATGGAGTAAGGAAATGAAACAAATTTGTTGGATAAAAAATTTGATTAATCCTCAGTAACTTATCCTAGATCCACCAACTTGTTTTACCATGTCTAGCCATAATGTCGGTCGCCATATAAAAAAATACGACTTATTCAAGTTGCAGGATTCCAAAGATATTGCCCGGACAGATGGACGGATGGACAAACAAACCGAACACATAAGGAATTTTTTGTTAAAAAACGCTAAAAATGGTGAAAATAAATATTCACTCGATAAATTTATAACGTAATGGAAAACGAAATTGTACGGGTTAATTTAAACTTCCTTAAAACCTTGAAATAGAATAACGGAATAGTGACCACCCGGTAAAAAAGGGGCCTCTTTCAGAAAGAGAGGAAATTTAAAAAATCGTACCATATTTGTACTGTTTTTTATTTAGTAGAGTTTCTAACTTCTGCCTCACTGTCTCGATAGCAGTAAAAATTTATGCCCTGCTACAACGACAGTAACAACAACCGTGATTCTCCTTATTTCCGCTCTCTCTCTCTCTCAGGGTTTTAGAACATTGAGTCGAATGACCTAAGTGTGTATGTGTATAGACTTCCTCTCGTTACTGCCCCCCTCTTCCGTCCACCTTCCTCCATCTTCCGCGACCAAGGCAAAATGAAATCCTCGCTCCTTACCCAGAGACGGGGATAATTCACGCCGCTCCGGGACAGGTGTTTTTAATGCAAGGCCATGCATTCCGCGGAGCAAATTTAATCCCGAGTTGAGGAAAACCTCCTCGAGGGTCTCTCTATTTCTCCTTCCTTCTCTGCATCGCTTCTCCTCCCGGTCGCATAGGCACGCCTAACCTAACGGCAGGCGACAACTGGAGTCTGAGGATATGAAGCTCGGGTGGGAGGGAATGCTGGTAAGAGATGACCCGTTTTTATATGTATCGCGCAGAGCGTCTAGCCCGCCGGCCACTTCGTGTCCTGATCTTCCTCTCTCCTCTTTCTCCTCTCTTACCTTCTGCCCTCGAACCACATCCCCTTCCGTTGACCCTCACCCTCCGTTTCCGTGTCTTGATGCGAGAACTCGAGGTTTTCTCCGAATGTATCGGGGGCGACTAAGGGAATACATACTTCACCTAGAGGGAGATTTTGGAGCGGGGCGATGGGAGACCAGCGGTTTGTGGACACGTGACATTTAACGGAGGGGGTAGGATGGAACAATGCGGATATCGCGCGAGTAAACGGTCAACCGATCGCACGAAAGTAAATCATACGTGACGTGTTCATTATAACAAGACATCGTTCATCTTAATTTTTAAAAATTTTTCTAATCGGAACAAAATGACGAATGGAATGTAAGGTATCTGGCGTACGGAAGTGGATTTTTAATCGACTTGTATTTTATTTTTTGGAATTTATAATAAAACGTTTTTCGGCGTTAATTTTTAGTTTGGCAGTGATGTGTTAATCTTGACATTTTGAATTTTCTTCAAAGTAGCCTTTAAGATATTTACTTTTAATTTTAATTCCAATCCAGTTTTTTATCCTAAGGCGGAATTGCATTAACTACAAATTTAGACATTTAAAGTTTAGTATCTTACTGGGAATTTGTTTAACAATTTGTTGTTAATTAGAAGTCCCCGTTGAAACCATCTAGGTTATACAACATTATTAAAAGCATGAGATATTTTTTTCCCTTGACAATCTATGTCAAGGGAAAAAAATATCTCATGCTTTTAATAATGTTGTATAACGTTCGTACACGATCAAAAAATTTCGAGAAATTGTCTAATTTTTCTCAGCCGGAATATCCTGCGGGATCTATGCCTCCATATTTATGATACATGCACTTACACAAAGGCACAAGCATGCATGCCCTGGGCACGATGAAAAACGCGCGTTGGCATGGGGTCATTTTTTCCTTCAGCATTACGGTCGTGCTCATCGCCCTCCCCTTGCCCTTCTCCCTTTCGTCCCCACCCACGCCCGCTCTAGGCACCAAATGCGGGTCGGGTGAATATGACTCAATCTGTCCCGCAATGCATTTCTCTCTTCCCTCGGGGACTACGGGAGGAGGATGCATCGCGGTTGACACACACAACGTATGTTATGTTTTCCTGGTTACTCTTGTTTCTTTTTTTCCGAGAAACGAATAGTGCAGGAATACGTGTTTTTGGCGAATATTCCAGTAGTCTAGTTGTTTCCTCGACTTTTTCCTTGTAAAAGGTGGTCCACTTCTCGGAACAGCACTTGCTGCCTCTGCTGCACGACTCTTTCTCCGCGTGTGACTTTCTTAAATCTTTGTCTTTATTTGGCCTCGTATAATTTTTTTTTACTACCAGACTCCCTGCCTCGGAAGGCGATTATCTCCACCTCCTTACGCCGTTTCCTTTTTTCTCCTCGCTTTCGAGATTTCTCTTTAATGCGGAATTGTTCCTCTGCAGCTCGTTTCTTTGTCACATACGTCCGGATTGGAACAATTTGGAACCTATTCGACCTCAATTATTTCCCACTTTTATTTGCTAAAAATTGTGATTCGAGAACTGTACGGTTTTTCGATTGTTAATACCATTTGTTAAGGGTATGAGAAATCAAATAAGTTGTTCCAATGGAACTGCATTGAAAATGCATTTAAAAAACGGAGTATATTAGTAGAATCTCGGAAAAATATTTTCCAAATTGTACGGATGTCTCTCGCAAACGGAACAAAATTTCGCTGCATTTTATTATAATGGTATCCTTGAACTACAGAGTGGTAGAAATTGACCTCCTTCTCTGTGTCCTTGGCCGTATTATAAAACTAATTTGCTTTCGTAAGGCTTCTTTTAAAATTAAACCACAGTTTTGAATTATATGGTCGTTTCAGAAAACATGGCCCTAAACGCAAGAGAATTTAGCTTTTTGTTTCGGTTGAGTTAGACTTCATGCATGTGCATGTACATATATACATACATACATACATACATACATACATACATACATACATACATATTGGGGATAGACCATTTTTTGTTCCCTCATATCTCATGAACGAATGGTCGGATCGTAAAGAATGTTACATTGTTTGAAAGCGTATGGCTTTCAGATGGTTTTTAGCCCATTAACAATCTCGTATCGCATCTAAAAGTTAAACTGTGAGTGTTCAAACTTTCCAAAAGTCTATCTCGTTGTGGTGGCTCTGGCGGTGTCTGGGTGCGTTTTAGTAGCAAGAAATTGAACTACTACATCCATAATCACAGCATTCTATTCTCTTATTTTAGAAATGATAGCGGGAATTACGGATTTCAATGTGAGTTGTCATTTTGAGAGAAGTTATAACGCTTACCTGTACGAAAATTTTAGCTCATTTCTATTATGTCATTTTATACCTCAATAATGTTCATTATTGGTTTAAAAATTTTGAACTTTTTCATAAAACACTTAACAACTCGTAATCAGTAGATGGTTCCTTTGAGAATGTATTTTTATTCCTCACGTTGCGGTAGAAGTATCTTCGAAATTTCAAAACTTGCGAAATGGGGTGCCGTGGCATAGTGGCGGGTGCGTTGGCCTGCTACGTTGAGCATCCCCGTTGAAAACCTGCGAAAGTTGCATTTTCTCAATAGATCTTGCTGCCCCCTATTTGCGTGTTTAGAGGAGAGCACGCGAATCAACGCTTCATCCTTCGGAAGGGGCATAAAGCCGTTGGTCCTCCTTGGTGCTTTTCGAAAAGAGTAGGCTAATGCCGGTACCGGGTTTCTCATCTTATTTACTTTGTGATTTAAACTGTCCAGCCTACAAGCGCTGGAGTTGTTTGAAGTCACAAAGTTCCACAAATCACAAACTTTGATATCAGTCATTGTAAGAAAGCGATCGAGGTAAATTATTTATGTTCGTTATTTTTCACTGAATGTTATTCATTTTCGCGCTTAAAAGATGAAAACAAGTGAGAATAAAAAAATTCAAAAATAAAATCTTTTTGCTTTATAAAATAGGTGGCCTTAAAAGGATAAAACAAGAAAAATTTCAGATTATTTGTTCGTTATAAAAGATTTTAATGTCATGTACTTGTCAATTTTATAACTTTACATATTATTTACGTAATAATCTCATTCCATAAGCTAGAGTAAATAGAAATTGAATATAAAGTTAATAGCAAAACACATTGTTTTAATGAAGCTCAACCTTGCAAAGCGAAATTATTACGTAAATGATATGTAAAGCAACAGTAATGAAAAGAATATGACAGCAAAATCTTTTATAACGAACAAATAATCTGAAATTTTTCTTGTTTTATAAAGCAAAAAGATTTTATTTTTGAATTTTTTAAAAATTCTTACTTGTTTTACCTCGTCCTGACAACAGCGTTTCCCATGTCGGATATTGTTTTTGGCGTAGAAGACTAAGAAATTATAATTTCAAGCAAGTGACAAAAGCAAACGGTAGCGAGAGAGGGTGAGGGTAAAAATAATAAGAATGCCAATTTTTTATTCCAAAAACGGTTGGACTAAAAATTATTCTCATTTAATGTGAAAGCGTCTTTTTTTAGCGTTGTTTGCGTGACTTAATACGACTCAATGGACTATATTGCGGGATGACATTCTGCAACATTCCTGTAGTTATCAACTTCCTTATTTTTTTGCAGGACGAGTTTTTATTTTAAAGCACCATATTCCGCATAATTTAATTTAATTTGTGATTTCCGATGGTATGCTGTCCTTGAAGAAGGGGTGACATTGAATCTCGAAGTATACGTACGCTTTTATTCAGGGACTCGTTATGTGGGGGAAAAACGAATGCATATGTTTCCGTCTCCTTCCGTGTGGTCCGGATGTGGTGTTCTAATTTCTGCGACCGGCGATCTGGCGCATCTATTTTTTGCATTCTTTCGAATAACGACTTCTGCAGAATCGCAGTTACAGCTCGGATGTCTTCCGTATTGCCAGAGATGACCTCTCCCTCCCTCACCGTCTTACCAACTTTAGACCTTCCCTCGTCCTCGCCCCAAGGTGTACACTTCGCAAGGACATTTCCTCTTTTAGTACACGAGTCAATGTTCGAAAGCGAACACTTCTTCGACGGCTACGACGTGAAATTGAATTTACATTGTATTGTTCTGTCGAAACGGAGCTATTAATATGATTATTTTTGTATTAAGTATATATACTAATATAAAATATTCCTCTTCTCGGTAAGCTCTTCGCTCACCAATCCAATCTAAACCTTTTCAGGCTACTAGGATATATATGTAAATAAATATAGTGAGACCGGCATAGTCTAAAGAATTCAACCTCTCAGAAGCTGGTATTTTGTATTACTCAAATCTATGTGGTGCGTGTGGATGTCTATTTACCAGTCTTCACGATTTCAATTTTGTACGAGAATTTTTAATACAGCAAACATTTTATGTATATCTTCCGATAAATATTAGATTCTGGATTCCGGTATTGAACCACATACGAGAGCATTGCTCTAATTAATTTGCCCGTGGTATTTATGTTTTAATTTGATTTATGCTGAAATTAATTTAAATCCTTGTCAAATATTTGATCGAATTTGGTCCGTTTAAAATTAATATTATTTTGTTTATTTTCCTTTGAAAGCGGATCTTTACGGAATGTAAAAAACCCTGTTTGGATTATTCCGAAATACTACAGCTACCGTAAGTAAAAAACGCGGTTTTTTAAATCAGTAACGAATAAACCCAATTTTATAGCAACTTATTTTTCAATTTTAGCCACAAAAATGGAAATTCTGCGTAATTATATCTCAGGCTGATATTCATATGGAACGGTTCCTTATGTTAGCACAACCTTAGTCTCGCTTTCAATTCCCTTCTCTCTCTCTCTCTCTCTCCCTCCCCACCCTATATCCCTTCCGTTTCGCGGTGAATCCGGCCTCTTTTCTTACGGTGGATCACTGATCCCAAACCATTCTCTTCCCTACTTCGGCCCACTCTCGCATTCGACGGTTCCTACCTTGCCCGCCTCCCCCTCCCTTACCAACTCGTCCTCCCTTTTCACGCCCAGCGCCCTCTTCCCCCATCCGGCTATTCCGTGCCCTCCGTACCTCTCCTCTTCCCTCCCCTTTCGATTCCAGCCCTTCCGTCTTCTGCTCCCGCGAACATCAATGGCCAAACCTCTCTCTCTCTCTCGAACTCCCGTTGAACCCTCCTCCGTCCGAACTTTTTCTTCCCTCCTTCCTCCGCTCCTGTTCCTTTTATTCTCTCCAACACCCTAATTCTCTCCCTCCTATCTCAGGTAGTGGAGATTCGATTTTATCCGAGGTTTCCGTGCCTCTACGAGCTTTCTCGGCGCTTTATCAAATCATTTTCTTAATCATCTCCATTGCTCTCCTTTCTCATAATTACTCCTCCTCGCCCTTTCTTTCCGTATCCACTCCTTCCCTCTCTCATTCCCTTCCCTATCTCGACGGTCAGATCCCAGATCCCTTTAGAAATTTCCGTCTCCCTCCTCGCTATCTCGACCTCGTTTTTTTCCCGGAACTACTAGATCGCTGTTCTCTCTTATCTCTGTAGGCGGCAATTATTCCTCACTTGTTTCTTCTATTTCTCATAAATCTTTTTCTCCAGTCATCGTTGCAATTACGATCGTCACAGGTTTTTTTATCTGTTCATTTGGTGCCTTAACAAAAAAAAAAAATCCGCATCGTCTCCTAGAACAACCCATCTTGTTCCTTTCCTCTTACCCGGCCTTCCGAATTCGTCATTCGTCCATTCGGTTTCTCAAAATTTACTGCCATCCTTTTTCACGGATCGCTCATCAGGTAAAGCTTTACCTCCCCTTCTTCGCTATCTCCCTCTTCACATCCTCTCCTATCACCTCGCTCGATTGCGACTAATCTACCCTCCCTCTCTTTGTCTATTTTCTCGTATCTCTCTCTCCATCTTTCTCTCTCTCTTTCTCCGATCCCTTCCTTTCTTTCCATTCCAATTACTCGTCTGTCTTCATTAAAAACCCACCTTCAATATTCGCCTCGAATTTTCATTAAGGCCTTTCTTCAAACTATACACCCCTCATTCATCTCGGTCTAATCTGCCGACTTTCGATGTCTTTTCTTGTCTTTTCCCTTATTTTTTTCCCGCTCTCTCCCGCTACGTATTCTCCCCCCCCCTCCTCTGCGCAGCACTCCAATGGGTTTCTCCTATTTCTCCTTTTCCCTCTTTTTCCATCCTACCACTCGACCTCTCCTCCATACCCCTTATCTCCCTCTCTCTTCTTTCTCCTTCCCTTCTTTGCAGGGTGTTCCAGAAACGTACCAGCTCGGATAAGCACTTATATTCCCCTCCTTCCCCTCTTCCTCTTGGCTTTCATCCTTATCGCAGATTCCTCCTCCCACACGATCCCAATTCAGTTTTTTTTGCCATACACTCTTCAACTGCTCTCCGCCTTCTCTTTCAAATTCATGCGATTCTCTGTTCTCTCTCTTCCTCCCTTTTCAGTTTTTCGTTTTTGCCTCATTCATTTTTTTCTCTTCACTTTCTCCCAATTCTTTCTAACTCTCTCCGCTCTTCCTTTTTTCTCTCCCGCGGTCTTCCCCTTCATTTCTCTTCCCTGTATCTATACTTTCTCTCCACTCGTTTAGCTCTCTTTCCTTTTTCCCACAGCAGCCTTTCCATCACCCTACTTTCACTCCCATTTCCTCACTTTCGCTCTCTCTCTCTGTCCTCCCCCCCTCCCCCCTCTCTCTCTCTAACACCGCCAGGAACATTTTTCATTGCTCTCTGAAAAAAAAGAGGAGAGAAAATCTCCGTAATATATTCCTAGTGCTTTCCCTCCTCTCTCTTCAAGGTTATTTCTGCTCATTAAAATGGACTAGTGGATTGCGAGAGGAATTCAGGATATTTATTCCCATCCGCAATAGCTCTCATCTCTCCTTCAAGGCACGCACTGTTTCCGGCTCTTGTTATTTTTTCCCTCGTATTTCACGTGATTTCGGTCGTGGAAGTCGTCGTATTTAGAAATTAGTTTCGTCGGCATTTTTCTGCACGAAAAATTTACGATCGCCCAAGAACTGGGGTTGTTTTGTGTCCGAGAGGCTAGTTTTACTTTCAAAGCGATGTTCCGTCGCCACGGTTGGGGTTTGAAAATTTGCGCCAGGGGAGTGCTGCAATGGTCAGTGGATTAGTTGTTTGCTTTCTTTTTCCACTCGGAGGAGTGGTGTTGTGGGATAGGGAGAGAGTTGGAGAGGAAGGGGGAGAAGAGGTGGTGAGTTGCGGACACCAAAATGCTAGATGGGAAGGCACCAAAATGGGCGGGGCGTGCGGTGACAAATCTAGCAATTAAAAAAAAAGAAAATTGTGGCTCAAAATGAGCCCTTAAAAATTTAAACTGCTCTAATTAAAAGTCCGAGAGGACGCCCTAATTCCCATTTAAGGACACAAATCCAGTTTTAATTGTGGCGGTTGCAATTTATTTTTGTTAAAAAAAAAGAAAATGAATAATTGATAGACCTACTTATGGTGTGGGGAAGTTACCTACCGTTTTGAAGTGGTCGTATTTTCGACGCTGCCTTTTCATAAGTGTCTGGGAAGGGTTTGAGGAATTTAGTGCAAATTATTACTTAATCATTCTACTAAAACGGTTAATGCTTCTCTTTTTTGAACGCTTTAACAGTATACATTTTGAAGCGAATATTTGTTTTTAAAATTATTAATTTCTCATTCTTTTAAACAGATAAACTTTCTTTTTTACAACCGGCTAAAAACATAAGAAACTTTAAGAATTTTTGTTGGATTCTCATTCATCTGCCATTCGTATGAACTATAACATGTGAAAAATGAAATGAAAATATTTCCACTCTTAAAATTTTCTATTTATCAATAGGGCTGTGGGGATATGTGGAGTATCCACTAAAATTATTTGAAGATGCTTACGCATTGACTACATTTTGATTGCGTATGCTTTATGGTTCGACTGAATTAAATTATCGAAGGTTATTGATTAGAAAATCAAAATAGGAGAAACTTTGATATTCCTCGCGAAAGGGATACAGTGGCGCATATTTCATTAGCACACAAAAGCGATTTATCGCGAAAATATTATTGAATCATCTCCACCCTAATTTCATTTATCGCACGCCGATTAAATTTCATCCGGCGTTGAGATCCGAAACCACCTCCATTTTAGAACTTAAACGAAGTGCTGCGTGAAAGTAAAGACACTCTATTTATCCTCTTCCTCGTTCCCATCGTTTTCGCCAGCCCTAAAAAAATCGCTGACGGCATAAAAATAATTTTTAGAGGTGGATGAAAATAGAAATATACATGAATGTATATAAATACGTACGTACGTACATATATATGTATACATACATACATACATACATGCATGCATACATACATACATGCATACATGCATACATACATACGTACGTACGTACGTACATACGTACATACATACGTACATACATATGTACATACATACATACACACATACATATATATATACACACACACGTATATATACGCAGTTTTTTTTCGCGCTCCCTTGCTATCTTTTCGACTATATCCAATTTTAAGACTTCCGTCGCAACCGCCGGTAGGCGCCAAATGGCTCCATATTCCTACTCCTTCCATAAGGGAAGGAGAAGCACTGAGGCGGGAAGGGGAAGGTTAAGGGGTTTGAAGAGAGGGAGAACGAGGAAGAAAACGAAAGGGTTTAGGATTAAAGAGAGGCATAGGATATTATAAGAATGAAGAGGGAAAGAGGGAGAAGTAAGGATTGAGTGTGTGTGGGAGAGAGAGGGTAAAAAGAGTGAAGAGGGAGGGAGGGAAACAGAGGGAGATAGATGGAGGGTGAGACGAAGAAATCGAGAGAGAGAGACTTCTACTGGCTCGGAGCCCACTCAGGGAGGGCCGTCGTAAGTTCGCGTTCCCCGCGAGCCTTTCTAGCACCTTCACCGCTGCCGATTCCAACTGTTCTCCTTTTTGCCTCCTTTCTCTTGCCCTTCAACCTCCTCCCCCTTCAAATTCCTCCTCCTCCTCCTACTACACGCCTTATAACGCCCTCGCACGAGCAGCCTTCAACTCGCGTACGTTATCCTGACGTCGCCTCCGGGAGATTGTCTCCATGAACATTGAGGGAGAGAGGAGGGTGGGAAGGTGGTAGGGTTAGGAGGGTGCGGTGAGGGGAAAGAGAGAGAGAGAAAGAGAGATCCTATGTTTAACGAGCCATCTCCAGTCGGGGCATTGTTAGCACCCCTCTTCCACAAAAAACACGTCACTCGTATTATTTCATCAGGAAGGAAAGAAAGGCCTTCCTTGGCAATAGAATTTTATGGAGTCACTCGCGAATTCTAAGTGAAAATTTTCAACTTTTCGCGTCACGGCATTGTAAGGCGAGCAGATTTGGATGGTGAAGCCATGAATTTTACTTTATGAGGACGTTGGCATGGTTTCCGTCTATTTTTTGGTGATAGTAAAGCATAAGGGTGCTGTATAACGCCATTAGACCTTTTATTTAGGTAATTTAATTGAAATAGATTTTCTCTTGTTGGAATTGTGTGAAGATTTAGAGTTGGCTCATCTCCTCCGCTTTTGAAATTTTTTGAAATAGAATTTAATTTCAATTATCGCAGTGACCCATTCCTTTTGATGATATTTTTTCATTACCTTTGTGTATCAGAATAAAATATTAGTCATCCTACTAAAAAGTCGACGTTGAAGATACTTAATGAAGTAATTACTAAAATAACGGAATTAAAAGTTGGAGAGTTTATTTTGGCTACCAGTAAAAAGCGCAAAAAGTGCAACCGAACATGTTGAACGCATTGGATTAAATTCGAATTATTTAATGGAATAAATTAAATTTGAATGGAATAGAAAACATTGATTACGTAGGATGGGATATGGTACATGATGTAGGTACGCTATTTGGAATAAATGGAATGGACCACGTTGCATTCAATAATTTTGCGTAACATAGACATGAATGCTGGAAACGTAATTGTGTAAATGTTTTCGCTTAGTAAATGCTTAAATAATTCATCGGCTATCTTTTTTTCCCTTTTTAGCAAAAGCTTTTCTCCGTCACCATTCGCCTCCATTTTGTTCCTATCTCCCTCCCAAACGTCGCGCGTACAGTTTACCGTTTCCCTCCGCATCACGATTCAGTATTCGAGCGTAGACGAGAGAGAGTTTCAAATACGCTTGTTCTATTGAAAATTTTGGGAGCATGGGCGGCTAGTTGAACTGATATAAAAACATGAGGCAGATATGTGTATCGAAAACGCGGACCTTTTTCTCTCTCTCTGCGCTTATAAAAGAAAAAGAAGTTCACGGTGCGTTGCTCGTGATTTAGGCATCTACATATGAAACTTTTTTCGTTACACCATCGAACAAGTAGGATCGTCAGAATTCATTAACTTTATGCAAGTCCAATTTCCGTTTTTTTGCACAAACATTTTTCAATTTTCGTCGCCTAGTTTGAGGAATACCGATTGAAAATTTCAGTCCGGTCGCGAGGTTTATAAAGAAATGTTTTTTTAAGTCTCCCTCTCAAAGAGTCTGCCCTCTTCCGTATCGTGAAATAAAAAGAAGTATATTCATCGGAAGGCAGAGATTTTACATGTCGGCAACATCTATTTTTGTTTCCCATGGTTCAAATTCAAAGAAGCAGCTGGCTGATATTCTTGCGAGGTCTCGATTTGCAGCAACTCTTCCCCCCTCTCTCCAACTCTTCTCCCCCTTCCCTTAAAAATAAAATCAGGGTCGACGGAGCAATAAACCGCCCTTTATGGATCCAATCTTTGGCTGTATTTTCGAGAGTGTGGGTTAATCTGAAAGGAGGGGAAAAGGGAGCGGAACTGTGGCTTACTTTTGTCATTGTATCTTTGCTTACGGCACTATCTTTGCTTATAGAAGAGGAAAGTCAAATAGGTATATCAACGGCAATTAGGGATGTAGTCTCTCTCTTGTGCTGACGAAGTCTTCTGTAGTTATTCATGGTTAAACCTGGTTGCCCACATACTCCTGGTTTCCGCAGTCTTCTTCATGTCTTGATAGCTGTCTTTTCATATAAAGTCGTCTATCAGCTGAGACCTTTTCCTTCCTCTCTCTTTGTCCTTCTAACACGTCTATAAGCAGGTTCTCTCCTCAGGGAATGTCCAATCCAGTTCTCCTTCCTCTTTCTCAATGTCTGTATAATCATTTGCCCCTCTCATGTCCTCTTATTCTCAGTACTTCCTCGTTTTTCATCCTATCTGTCCATTTTATCTTCAGCATTTTACTCCATATCCATATTTCGAAGCTTTCCAAGTATTTTATGTAATTTTTCCTTGGCGTCCATACAAATCTATGCTCCATACATAGCATTTTATCAACTTCTTGCGGAAATCTTCCTTCATATTCCCCGTTAGTAGGACTTACTTTCTTCTGAAAGCGTATTTTGCTTTCGCTATTCTAGTCCTTATTTCATCGGTACATTTTGCTTCTCTCGGTAGGGTAATTTCAAGGTATTTATAGTCTGATTCTTGTTCTATTGGTTTTCCTCCGACGCTTGTGTTCAAGTTTCCTTCTTTACTTGATATTCACACGACCTTGGATTTTTCTGTATTTATTTCCACTCCCTATTTTCTTCTTGTTATTACCATTCTATTTATAATTTTCTGGAGTTCCTTTTCCTCTCTATCTAGAAATACTGAACCATCCGTGTATTTTACTGTTCTTAGAATCCTTTCTCCGTCTCCGGGCGTATAAGCTCTGTAAACGTAGTTGTTTACTTTCCATGCGGTAAACATGCAGGTCATCGAGAAGAAAAGGATGTTTTCCCCATCGGTTTTTTTCATTTTCCCTTGTAATTATTTTTGTGCAGTAAGAAAATGCCGTGGAGAAACTGATTGACGAAGTTAGAAAGCATCGAGAGTAAAAGTATGGTGTCAGACTTCTCGAATAAGTTTCTTGGTGGTAGTTTCTTACTGCACAAAAACAATTACACCGAGTCAACAAAAAATGAACAAACTCTACGACAATCAAAAGCTCAGAGTAAAAAAGGTAATGAAAACTTACTGCGCATCTGCACCGTTTACTGCGCCTGCGCGACCATCTGTGCAGAGACAAGAATTTTTTTCTCACTCATAGGAGGGGAATTGCGGGTGAGCTTTCCAATGTCATCAAACGAAATAGATATTTTCTTGATCTTTGCGCTGCCGAGGAATATTGCTGATCAGACAATTTGAGTTTCGTCTCCTGTGTCATAACACGCCGACGAAAAAATATATTTCGGAGTACGACTGTAGCTCGACTAATAGAACTACTTCCTGAGAGTGAAACGGGGACACTGTTCGAGTCCGTCCGTCCCTCACGGTCTGAGTTGGTCTTTAAACAGGATTTAGGGTGTTCGTTGTGTACAATAACAGCCCAAGTTCGATTTCAGGAGCGCTTCATTTCTCCATTTGAAAAACAGGCGAATGAGCGGAGCGTATTTTTGATTAGCGTTTTAAAATTATTATAATCGAACAAATTTTGTACTTGAACCAAAGAATAATACCCGAATGAATGAAAATTCATTTTCAAATGTGTTTGTGTGCATGTGTGATACTTGTAAGGGTACGGTAAGGAATGGGGATAGCGTGATAAGCAGACGCATAACTCTTGAAGTAATAAATATCCCGTTAAAAACAAACGAAAGTCGAAGGTAAAATTGTTAAGAAAGCAAGGAAACGAGAGTAACGAGAATACCAAGGGATTTATTTTATGTTAAAGAAATAAATTATACCAGGCACAGATTTTTCCTACACACAAATGCATAAAATGCAGGCGTCTATATCCAAATACAAGTTGGCATATGTATTGATGCAGTTTTCGTAGTCTCTGGGGATATCTCGTTTATTGAGGCCTAACGCCTCGAGTAGATGGAGAGAGAAGTACGAGCCCAAACGTCGCTGAAATTCCCAGTTTGTAACGGAAGTCTTCGAAACCGTTTCCATGTTCTTTCTTTTTTCTTACCGACTCGTTTCTCTTGGATTGATTTTTTTTATTTCCCGAATGGAGACAAGGAACTTTTTTGTTTCGTATTACAGCACACAGTTTTTCTTTATCTATTTCTTTACCGCTCTCCGCCTCTTTCTCCCTTTCGTTTCCTCACTACAAAACCACCAAATGCTTGCCTATATTTCGTCGTTATATACGCAATCAGCCGATTTGGTGTAAAGGTAAAATGCCAACCGTCATTCAAATTGTTTTCTAGTCGCAATATTTCACCTTTTGATAACGTACTTTTCTTGTCTTTATAGAACTTGGTTTCAGGTATGATTTTCTCTCAGGATTTAATAAGATAGGAGGAGTTAATATTATATTTAAAGATAATCATAGGTCGCAATATGAATCTTAGGAAGGGAATCATTGAATTGTGGCGTTTGGCTAGTATTGGCAATCTAGCGCTGTCTACTCCCATTTTATCGTTATCAAGTGGGAAGCTATAGCTTTGCTTGGAAGCAACAGCTTCAAGAAAAATATATATTTATTGTGTGGTTCAGTATCATGCTCTACCTTCTTCAACAATATTTCATTATGATTTTTTACATTCAAACCTCACTGAATGAGTGATTTAAAATTTAACAGGCTTCCGGCTCTCTCTGATACCGACTTTGAACTCGGTCGAAAAGTATCTTCAGTATTTTGCACGCGCTTGTGCGGTTTCTCCTTCGTCCGCTAGATGGCAGCATCGCAAAAAATTCAATGCGGAAACGAGGCTCCGTTAGTTCGGGTTCTCACCGTAGCTTTAGTATTAATTAGAAAAAAGAGGTACGTGTTGAGCACTACATAAAAATGGAAATTTATTCTCGGAGAACCGACAAAAATGTTTGAAACCAGACTGCGACCTTGGGAGAGAGAAAAAAAATACGCCAAACAACGTCCACTGCAGAATCGAAGTCACCCAACGTATTTACCCGTGGCCCGGATTCGAATACACGACTTGGCCATCGTGGAGCATCATGCACTCTAAGTAATTTTCCCATGTAAGGCCTCCGACGAGTAGTCACGGGGACAATGAAAGGGAATCCTAAAAAGAGCGACGAAGCAGCCGTACCGGACGAATCGGTCGTTAGCTATCAGGAGGAATAAAGAGGCGGAACAACGACATCGAGAAAAGGCGTACGGCGGGGTTCTGGTGTGTTTTTGTCCGTTGAATGTGTAGTGTGAAAGTGGTGCGATGGAGCAGTGGGAGGGATAAAGAGAGTGCGGTGATGGGTCATGTGTTTGTCAGTGTGTTCGCTTCCGTAACCTTTCTCCTCTAAGCGAGAAGAGAGCATCCTCCTGTTTCCTCACTCTTCGCTGCGCGACCTACTTCCTACGAGTAAAGAACGCTCGCTGCTGCTCTCGTGCAATCACGGATTCGCCATGCCTACCTCTCTCTCTTTCTCTCTCTCTCTCTCTTCTCTCTCCCTCTCTCTCCTTCTCTCTCCCTCTAGCCGAAATATCGAGCCATTGCGGACGACTGCGAAGAGGGCGCCCCCTCTGCGATATTGTTTTTTTTTTAGAGGTGGAAAGAGAGGGGAAAGGGAAGAAAGGTAATGTAAAAATAAGGAATGGAATGAGGAGTCAAGGGGGGGAGAGAGAGAAGGAAAGAGGGAGGAGAGAAAAGAAAGGTCGGGGCAGATATGAGAATGAGGAGAGAATGAGAGGGAGAGATAAGGAAGGAGCGAAGTTGACGTAGGAAAAGGGGGGATTGGGAAACGGGATGAGGGAAGATTAGAGGCTTATAAACTATAGCGGCAGCATAGGTTCACTTGCATTGATAGGGTACAAAAATAACCGTTGGGATGCCAAATCCTTTTAGTGGTGTTTGTTGGAGGGTACAATGTCGAACAATCCCTTAAGAAATCACCTGTTTGTGCTTTTATACGATCTCAAGGAATTTAAGATACAAATTTTTTACCGACATTAATTTTGGGCTAATCACTTGCCTCCTTATCATTTTGACGATTGGTTAGAAGCATTTGACCCTCTTCCTCTTTCATGATTTAAGTTAAGAATGTGGTTGGATTTTTTCTTCTTTGAATGGGGTTTGAATTTCATAGTGGGATTGAAAGAGAGAGGTCTCTTGGCGTTATTTTCTGAAGGTTCCTCGAGTGCTAACGCCGTGTGTTTAACGAGAATTACGTAACACAGCCGATTAGGTATATTAGGAAAGTCCAGGTAAAATAATAGGTCGTGCTCTTTTTCGAGAACATTAAATTTCCCATATGTGGTACAACTTTCTAATCACATCTGTGTCTACTGCGCGTAATTTCCTGTGCAATTTTAAAACGAAATTACTTAATTACCTATTACTCGTTTGCTATGAAGGTCATTTACTGATGTTTATGCGGAATTAGCCTATTAAACTTTGTCAAAGATGTACTTAAGATGTACAATGTCATGTCAGTAGTTAGATTCAGTCTCATAGCTTGGGGAATTGATGAAGTAATGAGAATATATTTGCAGGTGAATGGTAAAATTGTGCAAGACTTATTATTCCGGAGAGAACATTCTAAAAACACTTAAACGTGAAATGCTAAATAACTATAGAATAGTGAAACAATGTTATAAAAATCATACCGATTTGCTTAAGGAAAGGTATATGTTTGAGGTAAAATTTCAGATTTAGGGAATATTAAGTTTTATTTCTTGGTATCACTACAGATTTCTGTAACATATTCCTAAAGAGAAGTTTGAATAGCGGTAGAATGGCTGCAAATATAAATTATTTAAATTTTGGTGCAATGGTATCCATAATCTATAAATAACAAGTAGATTGTTATCCATGAACTTGGATAACATTAGCGCGTTTTTCTTCAATTATTAAATTTGGTAATATTTTGTTTTATTTTTTCATGAAAATTTCATCCATTAACGTAGTTGCCGAACAGTAGAATTTGGAATTTAATCACCTGTTATGTGCGAGTATTTAGCTTATCTTACTTCTCTTTTTATGTGGTTATAACGCCACATATTCGGTCATTAGAGCCTTGTTTGTAAGTGGCATCAATATGGAAATGTACCCTCAGAATTTCAGCTTTGCATTTTTCTAAGCTCGGAGGAATAAAATAAATAATGAGCCCTATGTATTTTTTTCAACACTCGAATCTAATGAAAAATAAATTGCATCCTAGATCATATATACCCTGAAAATTTCAGTCTTATATCTCCTACCGTTCACTCGCTGTTTTAATTTGATTGCACAAAGAACAGACAGAGCAAAAGCATGAACTCGTTTATGAAATAAAATGCTCTGAAAATAAGGAAAACAGCGGAAATCCTACTAAAAAATTATCCATCGCATATCTGTTGATGTGAATTACATGAAAATTTAACAAAAACTATCATGAGGTACGTCATTTAATTTAGAATTAAATCATAAACTACTCTTGAAAAATTTTAGCATTTTTCTCGCCCATAGGCTACACTTTAACCGAGTATACTGAAGATTCACTGGTCATTTTCCGTAAAAAAGTAATTTGGCCTCCTGCTTGAAGCGTTATTTTAGCACGCTTCCAGAGAGAAAGAGAGGGAAGCGTAGAGAGGGAGAGAAAGATTATTTTCTGTGCTTCAGCAAAAATATGTATCGTGGTCATATACCAGGAGGTTTTTGGGTAAAGCATTTCTAAAAAAATAAAATAATTAGTTTTATTTTTTATTGCATGAGAAATTTATAGACTGGTAAAAAAATGAAGACACCGAAATTTCACCGAAGAAAAATTCCACCCGAACGATGGCCTAACGCGATTCTTTCATAGTGTTAATCGGGAAAAACATGCTATAGCGAAATGCATACTCGACCTATCCCTCGAACGGAAAAAAAGAATCTTGTTGGAGTTCGTTGTTGGCCCAGTTTTCTACTTGGCGATGTACATGCGAGAGAGGTTGTTAGTGCCTGTTTCGCATTGTAAGACTCGAATGATTACTACGTGAGCGAAACAGATGCTCTTCCTTATTCAGAATAATTTATAAATGCTTAAGCGATGGAATTTATATAGAGTTTTATTATTTAAAAGCGGAATTTTTGGATTCAAACCAACGCAATTTTCCAGTGAAATAAGGTGGTAATGTAATGAAGTGTTCGTTCAGATCATGCTCATGGGGATAAACGTCCGTGAGTGCGTCGTGCCAAATTCAACGGCGGAAAACTTTGACGTGCTTTGTTTATAGAACTATCGTGGGTGGGAGTAAAGAATTGCGAGCGGGTTTGGACAGAATTCGACAACGTTTGCAGATTTAGGTTAAGCGTTTAAAAATTCTTGAAATGGAGTACTTAGGGTACTCCTCGTTAAACGACTCTCATCCAGGATAATAATTCTTACTCATAAAAAAGGTGGAATTCAAATTAAGTTTTTCCTCGGAACTTTTATTAATACGGGGAATGTGCTGTATAGGCCGCATATTATCCATGGATTTCCTAGCAGATGATTATTTATTATTTATTTATTTACTTATTAATATAAAAAGCAGCCAAAGTTAGCCTTTTACATTGGAATATAATAAACAAATAAATATAATAACCAAATAAATATAACAACATAAAAACATAATTATAAAAAACAACCGTAAACAAATCATTAAAACAAAAAATGTTAAAAAACGAGGGGGAGGGAACTGCACAGGGAATAAGATACGCTAGAACCAGTTGTAACGTTTGAGAAAGGTGTTGAAGGTGTTGGATGAAGAGAACAGGCCAATGGAGGGATGATTGGCGGTGATGAAGGCTGACAATGAGTGAATTCTGTAGAATAAGGATCTTTGCGATATAGAAAGGCGGAATTTGGGTTGCGAGTAGAGCGAGGTAGAACATGAAGGTAAAAACAGGGCAAAAGTTCATTGGAGTGAAAATGGCCACTCATAATTGCATGAAGGAATTACAGGTCGGCAATTGCGCGCCTGTGAGGAAGAGGGCGAATACCCAAAGTCGACAGTATCTCATATCGAGATAAATTCTTGCAGGGAACACGGTGACGGATTACAGCTAGAAAGAAACTAATGGGCCTGTTTAATTGATTAAGGATATTAGGGGAGGCTGTGCACCGGATGTGGGAACAGTACACAATAATGGTCAAAATACGGCCTGAAAAAAGAGATTTCAAGGCAGAAGGGTACGAAGGGTAGTAAATCTATAGAGAAGTTCAACAACTTTCGCCGAAATTTTGCTTACATGAGTGGAAAAACTAAGTTTATGGTAAAAAATATCATCTAGATCGCTGTGGGAGGAAACGAGGTATGAGCTTTTGGGAGAGGTGTTTAAGAAAACTTAATAATTGACTTAAAATTGTCAATATTGTTTTAATATTGAGGTAAATAATTTAAAATAATTCGGTAAAGCTCAAAAAGCATTTATATGCTTGATATTGTATTATTTCTTTCGATTATTCAATTTATTAAAACACTATAATATGCTGAGCGTTAAGGAATACTGTTTTAATGTAATTCGCCATATTAATAGAAGTGAGATATTAATTTTATAGAAATTAGAGACATTTCTTTGAAGAATCCTACATTAAAATCCAAATTAAACAAATTTTACTATACTGAAATTTTACATAAAACTTAATGCAGGAAATGTTAAGCTAAAAATATGAATTCCTTGTTTCATCGAACTCTGGCACAAAGACTCTAATGAGATGTCGAAATGAATAATTATGCATAGTTTGAATAAAAATACATTTAAAAAATGCTTTTCGATACCTAACGTCTTAGAATGGATCTTGCAAGTACTAATTATATTCCAATCGAAAGTTATTAAACAAAAAAATGTATTACGAAGAAAATGCTTCACAGAAAGGATTTTTTATTAATTTTAGTGAAAAAAGAAACTCAAGAATTAACGGTCTCGATAAGGGTAATTAGAAAACAAAGGAATGTGAAACCATCTTCATAAAAGCGATGGTTTACTGTGTGGTTTATTTTCGGTTTAAAGATACCTGCGAATGTTACGAGATCAAGGCATTATGAAATACCGCGTACGCGAGCGTGAAATGTGGAAGTTGAATTCCTTCGGGGAAAGTGCCTCTCTCATAATTTGTACGTGCACAGTGATACTTTATATAGTAAAATTGCATTACCGGAAATCTTTCTGCGGATTACAAGACAAAAGTTTATTCGCTTGAAATTGCTATTGGATCCTCCCACGTAGGGAGTTCATTCAAGGGGAGTATTCTGCCCCTGGTTCTCTCTACATATAAAATGTAGGAATAAAATGTTATATTCGATTATAAAATAACAATTTGAAAAGCTCCACTTACATTTTATTACCTTTGTGTAATGCCACGTGGAAAAATTTAACATCCTTCCTACTCTCTCGTGGATTTCCTATCGGGTTCGAAGATATTCGGCACAAAAAATGAAATTGTTTCAGACGGAACTGGTGCAAGCCAAAGAGGATTACCGTAAAAAAGCACAGATGAAAAAATAAAGAAAAATAGTAAAGGAAAAAGGGAGTGGGGGCGTGGAGAGGGAGAGAGAGAGAATTTGGGTGGAGCGGGTGGTGGGTGGCGATTGCAGAGAGGAGACTATGGGGGTAGGGGGGGGTTCGAGAACGTTGAATGAACGGGAAAGAGGTGAATTTGAAAGAGAGAAAGGCAGAAAGGAGGAAGTAAGTGGAATGATCCCTGGGAGGGGTTTATAAGGGAAACGAAATGGATTTGGAAGGTGTGGCAGGGGAGTGGGTAGAAGAAGGGGCAGCGATGGGCCTTTGCGGCGGTCTGACTAGGCAATTCCGAGTGCGAAACGGCCCGAGACGTATCCTGAGGGTTAATGACCTTTGAATCATGGGCTAATATGTCTCCCTCACTCTCTCTCTCTCTAGAATGTTTTTTTTATATTATATGAACGATACACTATTTATATACACGTATTGGAAAGTCTCACCACTTGTTTTTTCTTCTCTAAATAATGCAATTTTGCAGCCTCAAAAGAGTGTTCAGTTTGGAGAGTATGGTATAAAGCTTGATGTAGTGAGAGTGGACTGGGCAGCGAAAAGGAGGAGAGAAGGTCTTTTTTTGGCCATTAGGTTGATTGCAGGAGGAGGAAATCACGCCATAAAAGGAGAAGCTGAGAGAGGATTTAGGTGAGAGGGATTGGCAGCGGGTAAGCGAGGTAGGAAGAGCGAGAGAGGATGGGTGGGAAGGTTATAAAACAAGGGAAGAAGACAAAAAGCAAAGTAATGAGATGTTGCGAGAGAAATACGTGAGAAAAAGAGAAGTGGATGCCTCAGCGGGAACGGAGAGGAAAAGCCGAGAATCAAAGAACGGAATTTCGAAGCTGTCACTGATACTTAATGTTCACTTATCTTTGGCGATGTGCTGAACGATGAAACGAAAAGGGGCGCGGGACACTGTAAACGATCGTGTCGTACGTGGCAGCTCGTTATAAAGTTAAACCCAAGACAGGATAAGTTGAAGGTTTATGTACTTGAAATGCAATGCTTAACATTTGCCATGTCATTTTATATGTATCGTAGCAAAAACCATAGCTAAAATAGGATAAGAGCGTTTTATTCCGTCCTCATCACCGAATCAAAGTGCAGTCACGAGCTTCAAACTTCGATTTGGAATATTTTAATTCATTTATTTTTTTATTAATTTATTTTTTTATTCATAATTTTTACTATTTATCATTATAAATATTCGCTTTTCTATTATATTGGTATTTACTCGACTTGTAATTTAACGCCGATTATTTGCACGCGGTTTAATTTTGTTAGGATATATACGTAAAACACGACCTCCAGTTTCTATCATAGAGGTCGCGTCATCTAGAGGTATTATCATCGCATAATTATAATTTGTGTTGCGTACGTATATGTTGATACGTAATTTTGAGCCATCTCCCAGAGGACGAATAGTTAAATAATAAAAAATTCCCGCGATGTCTGTGATGGTGGAACGCATTTTGAGTAGAACGACGCAAAACCGCCTGTATTGTAAGGCAGAGCCGTGCGACCCAACTGCTCCCTCCCTCCCCACCCACCCGGCCTCTTTCTCCTCTTCTAGCTCTCCCCTCTCCGCCTCACTCTTCCGCTCTCTCTCTCTCTCTTCCTCCCTTTAGCGCGTGATGCAGCTGTCTCTATCTCTATACCGCAGTAAAGGGGGAGAAAGAAAGATATAGAGAGAGCTCCGCCATTTTTTCTGCCGCGTGACTTCATTCGAAATCACTCATTGACGACGCTCTCGGTGAAAAAAAATCGCACGAACCTTCCTCCAGGTGGCGCGCATAATGTGGATGTGCAGTGCCTTAATATTCAGGAAAAAAAAGTGTAAAAAAGGCCGCGAGCGGGAGGAGGAAAGGATGAAAAGGAAAATGAGTGAAAGAAAAAGGACGAAAGAGGGCGTGAGACGAAATGAGAGAAGGCAAAGGGATTTTTGATGGAAATGAAACCAGGGATATGCATGTATTTATTGGATTTATTTTTGTTTGAAACTCGGTATCGCGTGAATATTAATATTATACAAAATTTTAACAGTCAAATTAAGATATAATTTATGTTTTAAAAGTGGGTTTAAAGTCATCACGTGTAAAATAAAAGTGATTCATTATGTAAATAAGTGTGTAAATACAACAATATATTTTATCGAATAACATGAATATTAACTTTAAAGCGAGATGGATTAAACTATAGCGAAATGGGAAATTGAGATGTGGTAATAACTTGAAGAGGTAACATTGGTGAATATGTTTGCTGCTGGTAAACGAATAAGCAGTGAAACGGAGTGGGATAAAAGCGATAGATTCGGCAGCGAGGGAAGTAGAGATGAACAAGAACGCCGCGTATCGATCAGTTTTGGCGGCACACCGTCGTGTCTGAAGCGAAGAAGTGGAATAGGTTTTTCTATATATGTACTCGTGTTTGTATATACACACACACTTATATATATATATATTTAGGGCAACTAGGTGTGTCTCTCTCTTCAACACCCCAGCGGCTCTACTTCCGGTAAGTGTTCACTGGGTTTCCTTCAACACCTAGTTGCCCTAAATATCCTTACTTATCTTTCCTCTTCCAAAGTATATATATATACACACACATATACATATATATATACACATACATACATACACCTTTATGTACATGTCTCTCCGTCGCTGAAGAAGGGCGTCAGCCCGAAAGCTCCATATTTGTGTAGTTTTTTGTGTTTTTCGTCTGTCTTCAGCATCCCCAGCGGCTATCCAATCTAGGTAAGTGTCCACTGGGTTTCCTCCAACACCTTGTTGCCACTTTTATTATTACCTTTCCATTTTTTAAAACATTATGTATACATACGTACGTATGTATGTATGTATGTACATACATACGTACATATACATATACATATATATATATATATACACACACACTCAAATTTATGTATAGAGAGAGAGAGAGAGAGAAAGACCGACGATGAAAAAGATGCCTTGGCGTCAATGGCTGGCGATGAATGAATTCTTATGCAAGCGGTTTCCCCTTGCCGTGACACCATTTTATAAGGTATTCTCGTTTCATATCACCTCCTCCTTTCTATGAACAGCGACATATTCTCCCGACCCTGGAGATGGATGGAAATGTGAAAGAAGATGGATCGAGAGTTATAGAGAAAGAGGGTACTGGGAGGCGGAAATGGGATGACGTAAACAAGAATAAAATAAATTGGCCTCTCCTTGTAATTTTATTTCGAGTTCTATTTCCTGATTCGTGTGATAAGGGTCAAGTAGCACTTAACTTCCTTCCCTGCCGAGGCCCTATTCCCGAGGGAGCAGGAGGCGAACTATGGGATTGAACGTCTTCAGAAAAATAAATTAGCAAAAAATTGAGCGAAATAAAAAGACACGAAAGAGCAAGGTCAGGGAATGTTCAGTCATGTATGTGTGTGTGTGTATATATATGTATATATAATTGTATATATATGTATGAGGGATAACAATCAACTTCGTGGTGGTATAAGACAATGACGAATCGTTGGGATATAGCAGTGGTGCAGAACCTTTTTCTATCAAAGGGCTGCATTACACATTTTCTTCGAGTCCACGGGTCGCCTTCCCCAATTATGCTGTTTCAATCTCCCATTATTATGCAGTTTACATTTCCTCTTCCATCTTCTTCGTAAATCTCGTTAATTTGTTCATACATCTCCATTTCTTCTTCTTCTTCATGAGCGGACGTTGGCATATATATATATCTGGATTATCAACATGTCCACTTGGACTGCTTTTAGCTTTATTACCATCAACCTATCGTTCGTTGCTGTTATTTTTGTCACGCTCTTCATCGTATCTTTCCTAAGTACCAGAGCTACTTCCCTTGCCCCACTATTTCCTCCAGAGTAAACTACCGTGAATTCTTCCGAATAGAACTGCCCTTCTCCTTCCCATCTAGCTTCGCTCAGCCCTATGATGTCAGTCCTATTTCTTCTCATTTCTTCTCTCAGGTTCTCTAACTTTCCTGCCTTCCTCATGGTTTTTACATTCCAAGTACCTAAGCGTAAGTTACCTTCGACAAATGCTTTCCTCAAGGCAGTCCCCGCCCGAAGATCCGATTGGGTTACTATTTTACCTTCGGAATGTTTTATCTCGAGAGAACTCTATTGTCCAACCATATAATCATTACTAGAGAATTTTTAATGTCGTAGTTTCCCTCTTGCTTTCCACATCGCAGTACTGTAACCGTTCAAATCGTCCCGATCACGCCTACAGCTCTATTGGATATAGAGCCAACCAACATAATTTGTTTTCGGCTCTATACCATACTGACGTTACTGTTGCCAGGCACCGATGTTAGTTTTTTAAAAATTAATTGATAAATTATTTTTTGTGAGAAAACCTCTATTCGCGGGGATCGAACCCCGGAAATATGTAACGGGAAGCCGACACTACCATACCGACATTACTGCTGCCAGGTACCGATGATAGTTTTTTAAATTAATTTTTTTTTGAGAAAACCTCCATTCGCGGGGATCGAACCCCGGAACTTTGTAACGGGAAGCCGACACGCTAACCACCATTTTTGGAATACAACTCTTAACATTTGCTTTTTTATTCTTTCGGCCAAAATTAATTCAATCTCAGCTCTTTTTCTGCGAAGGTTCAAAATATCCGCATCGCCTGCATTTCGAAAGCCGACCGAATTCCTTCACAATCGGCTTCATTATCAACTTAAGCCTGACGCTGACGCTGGGAATGGAAGCCGGCGACGTTGAATTCCTCATAAATCTCGTCGTCATGATGACGTAGGGTGCTGCGTTACAAATCTGGACGCTTAAGGTCGCGACATTTTAAGTAATTATATCCCCTTCCATCAACCCCTCTCTCTCCGTTCCAATAATTCTCGTATACTTCAAGGGAGGGGGCCGCTGAGGGAGGAACCAAGAGAGTGAAAGTGTGAGAGGATTGGAATTCCGGTGATTACCACGTCATCGACCGCACACAACGCCTCCCCAGCGCGTTATGATTCATTCCCTCCATTCGTGCCTCAAGTCCGAACGTGCGGCGACCACCGCCTCTACTCCCTCCCCTCTCAAGCCTTTCATCTCCACCCCATCCCTCGCTTTCCATCGCGTTCGCGCGCACAAACCCACATAAACATCCGTTGCACTCGGGATTCTGCGTATGCCGTCCGACGGTTCTGATTACCTGGAGCTTTATACCGACTCACCCTCGCCTCTGAATGGCCCCTGGCCTTCTCTCCCTCACCCACAAAACGCTGACCTCTCTTTCCGGAGCTATTCCAATCACGCGGTAAAAGTGACCTTAAAACAATCAGCGTTCTCGTTATTCCATGCGATTGCCTTCAGTTTCTCTCTCTCTCTCACCCATTTGGTTTTCGGGTTCCTCTCTTACCTCTCTCTCGCTCTCTTTCGGCGACTCTCTCTTTCACTTGCGAGCTTAATCCACTACCTGTAAAACAGGTTACGTGAATGGTTAAATGTTTCAAAGAGAATACGTGGGTTGATTCGAAAAAAATTGCGTACTTTTTTATCTGCTCCATTTCTCTTATGTTTAAATAAAAGCTGTGTTTATGCCGATTGCTGATGAAATGATGACTGATTTGCCGGGGTTTTTTTTGAAGCATTCTATTTATGCAAATTATAGCGACAGGATGAATCGCAGTTAAGTTGAATTATCTTTCCATTCTATTAATTTATATTAAGAATATTGCCCGTTTAAGTTTGTGAATTTAATCTTTCTAAAATTCCGGTTTGGTTGCCAAGTTGCTAAATAATTCATAAAATTACTCACTGTTTACGGCATAGAAAATTTAAAGTATTATCGTTTAACTTTATTCTCATATTTATTATTATGTGTTACATTAATCGAATTACAAAGAGTATTTTCTTTTTATCTCAGGAAGTACTTAGTTTTATGATTTTGCAATGGTTATCCATTGGAAAAAACTCGTCAGTTTAAAAAAGTATTTTAGGATACGAATTGAGGTATTGTGAAGTAAAAAATTCCAAGAATTCGATATATCGTAGATAGTTACTGGAGTGACACCAGTATTAACTCCGCTTAGATATCCATGAATTCATAAATTGATTCTTATTCGCCTTTCTGTTAGCATTTCTATGGCGGTAAAAATTGTCAACGGAAATTGGTATAGGATTTTTCAAATATATTTCTTTAAAGGACCACTTTAGATTTTTTAAATGTTTCATTTAATTGAAGTCAATATTAATCGTTTGTTTCTTATTTTAACACATCCAATTCTTAGAAATCATTTATTGCAGAATCGTTTGATTTTAATTTCTAAACTAAGCCTCTGTTTCTTGTCAGGTATTGCATTTTAAGTTCTCTATGCTCATATATCGTGATGATAAATCTTTAAGTGATTGAAACTTGAATTTATCTAGAATGAATTATTTTTGCTGAATCAATGCGGAAAAAGTCAATTTTCATTGCGTTTTAGAAACTAATAATATTTTTTATGGTAATAAGAAGTAGTTTATAGCTTATGCAGATGGCGATAATTTCATATAGTGTATAGAAAATTATCATTTTGTTAAATTTACCTTTTTATGAATGTAGTTATTAGAACTGGATTACACCAGCACGCACGTGTCCTTCATCGACTTCATGTCATCATCTCAAAGTGGCGGAAGGGTAAAAAGGAAACTGTTGTCGTCCAAAACTCGTAGACGCAACCGTGCTGTAAAATCTTGAGCACCTTCGGTCAAAATGAAAGGGGTGCACAAGCTGACTAGCTTTGTGTTTTATAGCCCAATAGCCGTATGAGATCCAAGCCTAAGAAACGGCCCTCATTTTACGGAGGCCTGACAGCCCGTTGCTATAGTAGCGTACAAAATCTAGGTATAGGGGTAGAAGGTACTATCAATCGTAGGTCAAGCACCTTTTGCTACTCTGTCCGTTACTTGTTTGTTTTATTACAAAAGTTAAATCGCTGCATTTCACGCTCTTTGGGAAATATATTCTTCGACAGCCAAAGTTAATGAAAGGTTTCTTACTGAAGCAAAAATAAAGCAAAATTTACGATTAGTGGAACACATTCATAATGTGTAGGTAAAACGAACCGGAAAGGATTTCGGTTAGTGAGTAGGATTGGAATGCCTTATTTTCCCGGGGAATTTTTAACAAAGTACAGGTCGATGCAAAGAATAGCAACCCTTTTAAAAAATAAGGCATAAAACGATTGAGTCTAAGGGTAATTATAATGAAAAGTTAGAAAACTGCTGCTAAAGTTATAATAGCGTAAAAAGTTTAAGCATTCTTTTTAATTGTGTCTTCGCCAGAATATATTTTTCAAGGAAATTTTCTTTCAGTTTTTTCGAGTGAAAGGTAAATAAGCGTTCAGCTCTTTTTGAAATAGTCCACTACTAGCCCCCTACCAACCAAACTGTTGGAACCATTTAGTACATATTAATATTTTATTGTGAATTGGTCATTTTAGTGTAAATTTAATAGGAAAAATCTGAATCTATCCAGTGCCATCTACATTTTCTGAACTCACCTTTATCTTCAAATTGTCTATTAGCTGCATTCTCCCCTTCTGCTTTGTCATCTTCTTTCAAAGTTTCTTTAACATACTAACTCATCTAATTGTTTGTAAGAAAATATTGATCCAACTAGCCCTCCTGTTTAATATTAGTAATTTTATATTTTCTTCCATATAATTTCTTTATACGTATGCCCGCATTTTTCATTTCATTCTTTTTTAGGCGAGTTTCGCTTCCAGCATGAGCGCCTATTGTCGACGGTCTGTTCGTCCGTCTGTCTGTCTCTCTGTCCTCCCGTCCGTCAGCATGTTCGTTCTCAGCGTCTACCGAACGGATTTTCATGAAATTTGATATTAAGGACTTACAATAAAAGAGAATAAGAAAATCACACAAATGAATGATGTACGCCAATCAGGGGTACCACTTTACTGATGACAAAAAATAAACTTTCCGTCATATCTCGTAAAGTATTGATCATATCAAAATGTCTTTCAAATAAAAGTTGTAGCACTAGTAAGGAAGAGTATTTATTTTCCTTTGCATTTTTATCGTAGGAGTAGCCGTTATCAAGAAAATCAAACAAGAATGTCTTAATCCGAATTAAAGTTTCTTGGTTACTTCTTCATTGTTGCTAACATATACAATCTCACAAACAAACGTTTAATTTCCTTACGTGTGCATGCAATATTTTTAAATAGGAAGAAAATGGATTATTTATGACGAAGAAAATAACTTTAAAACGCTATTTCCCTTACGTACACGTATATAATTTCTTTCAAATACTCCATTACACGAAACGCGCTCATTTGTGATACGCTGTACAGTTTCCTAACTTGTTATTTTATGTATTATAAGCCACTTCAGTATTAGATTCTACCCTAAACATTGACATCTTTAGCCAAGATAATATTTAAAATTGTAAGATGTTTATTTTAAATTTTAAACCAGTAGAATACGAATTGGGTACCTATGCTTTTTAAGTCACGAGTCTTTAATAAATAATTGTAGTATTTTTAAGACGCATAGTTTCTTCCATAAATTAAAAACTAGTAATGTACCCTTGCTAAAGTAGGAGGTGGAAGCACGTTTTATTAAAATTTTTCACGGTTCTGGTTTTCCCCCTCCTATGAGGAGAGGTAATCTCGCGCAGTTGGAATGTAGATCCTCGCTAGACTTTTTCATGGGTGAAAACTTCACTCCTTTAGCTTCAGTAATTTGGCTACAATATCATTTCAAAGTTTTAAATTTTCCGAACTTGAAGCCGCCTAGCGGAAAATCTATGAACCACTTGGAAAATCGATTCGCTTGAAAATTCATAGATCGATAAGACCTATCTAATTTAAAAAGATTTTTCTTAATATGTCTTAAAACAAAAAAGTTGATTGTCCACAATCTGACAGACAGACAAAGCGATCACATAAGCACGTTTTTTATTTTGAGAAAACGTGCTAAAAATTGGTGATTGCGATCAAAGAGGCTGACCATATGAGAAAACAAGGTGTAGGGACAGCCGGGAATTATACTGCTGGAAAGTCCTCGCGGCTATTTTAGCGATACTCTCTGCAGTTCTGGTTAAGCAACTGAGATCGTGCGGTTTCAACCGGGGTCTGCTGCACGAACAACTTTGTTCGAGACTAGAGTTGCGTTATAATTTGTTCACTGCCCTGGTAATGTTTACCAGCTTACCGGAAATTCAAAACACAGAGTTGGCGTAACCATTACTGCCTACCGACTCCAGTGGGCGTGACTATTTTTAGTGTAGACGCACCGAGGAGGTGTCCTTCAAGTAAAATGTATGCAGATCTGGGAACACGATAGCCAGGAACGGGACTTAATGCCTTATTCATAAGGAAATAGTTTTATATGTTGATTAATGTACAGGGTCTGACGAATTTGGAAAATAAATTAGAAACATTAAAAATAACATTAATTATTACATATATTTATTAACATTTGTCAATTACTGTATAAAGAGTTTAAAATTAAGTTAGCATTAAATAGGCATTAAATTATAGTCGACTTCGATCGTCATATGGCAGTTTCTCTCATTTTTGACGAATTGTGTAGCACATTTTCGAAACGGAATATTTAAATTTCGCGGGTCCATACGCGCCGTAAAAAGCGCTAACGTCCAAAACAGAACTTCGTCTTGACCAACAAAAACAAAAACGAGCGGGTTGCATAATCAGGGGTGAAATTAAAAAACAAAATATTCAGAAAAAAGGGTCAGGAAACGCATTCTCTCGTAAATCCTCTTAAATTGGGTAAATGGGCGTCCCGGAGAAAAAAAAACGAAAATAAAAGAGTGGAGGAAAAACGAAATGCGACAGATCCTTCGCCCCAGTTATGACGGTAATAGATGTAAATATTCGCTAATTCAGGCGTTTACTTGTCTATGGAGAGACCGTTGCTGTTTTAATGAGGATGGCAACAAAAATAACCGAATGAAAAAGAAAGACAAAAGAGAGTTTAAAAAGTTCCGCACAAGCGTACGGTGAAAAGCGTCACTCCAGTTTCCCTTTCATTCCCCCTTTTGGTCCAACCCCACTTCTCTCCCGTCACCACCCCTCCCGCCTCTCTCCATCCCCCCTTCCACCCCACCCTACCAGTCAACCCTATACATCAAATTGCACCTCGTGTGTGTTCAAAACTAAACTCGCCCCGTAGGCTCGGGGCTTGTACTCGAGAGGGGATCGAAGGGAAGGAGAGAATGGGGCCTCGTTCGTGGAGAGTGAGAGGTAGGAAGTGGCGCATGTGAGAGAGAGTCGCGGGAGAGTGGGAGACGGACGGTGAGCGCCCGCTGTTGTTGTACGTCGGCCGATGGCCGGTAAAAGTATCGTCCCCTCTCACTTCATGAAATAGTAATGACAAAGCTTGACCGTTGCCATAGGAACGGCTCGGGTATCGATGCAGGAGTGATGAGATCGAGGAAGGTGAGGAGAGAGGGATGAGAAAAGGTAAAGAAGGAAGAGGAGTTGGAGGATGGGAGGTATCTTTTTTGTGTCGAAGATTTTTAAGAGCGAGATTTTCTGGTGTGAAACTGGAGGAAGGGGGACACGTTCAAGACGGGAATTTAGGATGTGTGTTTTGGGACAACGGTACGGTCTTTGGAGGTAATAGGGGTCTTGAGGAGTCTGGTCGATTCTGTCTGTGATCGGATTGGTCGTTGATCGGTGCATGGTTTTTGTGTTATGTGGGTAGAATGGTCACAAAGATGGCGTGTGGGGCTTTGTGGAAAAGGTAAGGATGATTTTGGATGAATCGGATGCGATTAGAAAGGAGTTGGGGAGATCATAAAAGGTCTGATTGTATTTAGGAGAAATTCGTGTTTGCGCACATTTGGTATAATAATAAATTCGAACAATTCCGCCGTCGCCTAATTACCTTGCATGCAGTATCTCACTGTGCAAGGTCTGGGCGATATCGAGCAGCTCTGCGGCTCACATATGCGTCTATATTCATGCTACTTTCGAGGGAAATATTTTGCACGCCACCAAGGTAATAGGTTCGACTTTCAATCCCCCAGACTCGATCCATTTTATCCGTCAAGTGCGGCAAGATTCGATTTATAAGGTTTGAAGATTTTTTTTATCTCTCGTTGACCTCGTTCCGGAAGATGGAATAACTCGTGAAAGTTGCTTCCCATCGCTACCATTTCAGCACGTAGATTTACTATGTAAGACCATCATTCTTGACGTAGCAGCATCAGCACTTTTTTCTGTTTTTATGCTGGGTATAGGAATGAGAGAAAATTATATAAAATGTCGTTTTTATTCTTGATCGGTATTTAGTTTGTAAAATTTATTTTTTTAAACGCGTTGACCGCTTTGAGGTTATTGTCTTTGCTTCTTTTTTATTTTACAAAACAAGCAGAGTATTTCAAGGAACGAAATGAATATACCGCGTGTTAGCATTTCTCGGGAAACTTGGTTGCATGCTCTTGGATTTATTACTCTGATTGTCCATTTAAATGGTTTTACCATGTGAAACAACGCTACAGATTTTCAAAAATATTTTACAAATTTATCATTATTCACGTTTAATTACCATTTTAAAAATTACAGAACACAAAAACCCATTATATCATCATTGTGGAACAGATAATTTCGGAAGAAATTTTCAGAAATTGGGCACGTAATTACTGGCGATATTAATTTGGGCTTGATTTAGTTGCCGAAGGATTTTTTTCCCCACCGCATTTCCGCTTCTTCCAACTCGGTCGTGCATCACGGCCGCGAGCTAAGAGGAAACAGAATTAGAGAAATGGATTTCGGTTTCCTGAGTCCGGATACCATCACAGCTTTCGCGCGCGGCAGAAATAAGTTGCTACAAAATCCGGTGCAAATTAAACATAATCATCCTGGGGATCGTAGAAGGGAGCGTGGTGATAAATCAGCGCCATTCATTCCCTTTTTTTCCTCCTTCCTTGCTCTCTCTCTCTCTCTCCTCAATCTCCTGAGAAAACCCCATCAGAGGTCTTTGGGGAGGAGGAGTGGATGGGAGTCGAAGGGAGAGTGGGAGAGAGGTGTGACTGATGCCAGGGGAGTGGAGAGAAGCGGCAAGACCTGATAAATCTCCTTCTTTTCTCGCAAAAATTTCAACCTCTGATTGATGCGTCCTTCCAAAATGAAGGAGGAGGAGGAGAGAGGATTCGTATGAGATAGTGCCAGAGTGTGAGGAAAAAGGAGAGAAAGAGGCGGAGAGAGAGTGAAATGGGAGGAGTGAGCGGCCAGAGAGATATCCTCCGAGAATTTTCTTTTTTTTCTTCTCGAGAACGTCATCAGATTCGTTTTTATTTTTCTTTCTAAAAATATGACAGTTTTATTTTTTATAATCGCGAGAGAAATTCAAGAGCAAAGATGGTAATGCGTCAAAAGTTGGTTAAGATGGAATAAAAGAGAAATATGTAGAGAGAGTGAGAGAGAGAGAGAGGCGAGGAGTAACCGATAAACGCGCACGCGAGTTGTTTCTCGAAAAATAATCTTTAAGGCGAAAGAAGGAAAAAAAGAACGCAAGTGCTGCGGGATAGAAAAGGGAAAATAGTTGGAAAACTTGCATGCGGCGTAGCTAGGAGGGATACAATTCCTCGAGCCGAGAAATATATTTAGCATCACTCCCTGCTCGTCTACAATTCTTTCCCATTCAGAGCCCCGTTAAAGACGGAGGTGTTGAGCATCACGGCAGGAAAGGTTTTCTCTCTCACCCCCTTTCTTCCTCTTTTTGTACTGTCATCATCTTATAAAAGGGGCCCCTTCTTGTTTTCTTTTCGCTTAATTTTTCGCTACCGTTCCTCCGCTTATCGATTCGGAACCTTGAGGGAGAGGAAAGAGTAGGAGAGAGCGAAGGGGAAGGCATATAGTTTTAAGGGAGGCCACATCCACATTCCTCCCATCTCTCCTGTTCTCTTCTCTCCTCTTCTCCCTTCGCTCTAGAGATTGAGAGAGAGGACCCGCATCAGACGCCGGTTGGGACCATAATCATCCCGCGGCCCTTGAACGCCAACATCATCATCAACGCATCCATCAGCACACCGCAAAAACCCCCCCTCTCCCCCTCTCGACCCATCTTCTTCCGCGCCCTACCTCCTCAAAACCTCCCATCCACGCCCCACCAATTTCGCCCTCCACCCCCTCTCCTTTCCCCCTCTTATCGCAGACACCACCCCTCGGTCCGACCGTCCCTGCTCAACCTGCGCCGCCCACTTATCTCAACCCCTCCCCTCCATTCCCTTCTTTTCCCACTACCGCGCTCTAGTCTTCAACCTCCCGACACTTATCTTCTTCCTCCTCCTCCTCCTTCACACCGAAAACTCCTTTCTTTCTCACATTCTTTCGCTCGCTCGCCTTCTCTCCCTCGCTCATACCGTCTTTTAACATTACCGTCTTCTACTTGTGTTTTTAAAAATTTTCTTCGTGCTCGAAATCTCCTCTCTCTCTCTCTTTCCATCCAAAACCGCGGAGCCCTTCGCAGAAGCGATTGCCATTACCGCACCACTCGGAGGTATGCCCCAGACCCGGTCTCTCTCTTTCTCTCCCACTCTCCTCTCTTACCTTCCCCAACCCTCACCCGCTATCTTTTCACGAGTCCCCCACCTCTCCATCCCTCCTTCTCTTTCCACCCCTTCTTCTCAACGCTTGCAGCGCGTTTCCTTGCGCTCTGTGGGAATAAGGGGCGAGGGGTTGTGGCCCCCCGCGGGGCATCACCTGACACAAAAAGGAATAAGAACTTGGGGCATGAGAGGATGAAGGGAAGAAATAGAGGGGGGGACGTGTGGGGAGGTTAAGGAGAGAGTAAAAAAGAAGAGGGAGCGAGGTGGAAGGAAAGAGAGGTAGATGAGGCGAGACAAATAGCGCAACACGCGCGGGGTTTTTTGTTTTCTCATCTCCCGAAGTGGGAGAAAATGAGTGTGCTCGTATCTCTTTTTTGCCATGTGACGAAGATTATCTGTTCTTTTTTTGCCGAGTAAATGGAGGAGATACGTCCACAATGCCCGGTGTTATATATTCTATCATATTTTTACGGGAGTGGTAATTTGCAGCCGATGCAGGGGGGGGGGGGGGGGGAGTTATTTTTTGTTCCGCGACCTTTTCGCGATGCTGTTAGCAGTTGTATGCTTTTATAAATCAAAATTCATAGAGACGTTTTTTTTCTGTCTTTCAGAAGTTGTTTTATGGATTGAACTTTGGGACGTAAATAAAAAATTTACCCGAGAAAATTCGATTCAAAATCGATCGTGTTACATAAATAAGCATTTCAGCTTTTGAAATGGATGAAATTATTCTTTTTGATATTTGTTCAGAGTGAGATTGTGAAGAATGCGATAAATTCGAACGTATTAAGTTTTGTTTGTAAAATATAGGAACAGAATGAGTTACTAATCTTATTCAGAAAATTTTGATGAGTTGTCCTTACTGGAAACTTTGTAGGTGTGCTGCATTGTCATTGAATTGCAAAGATATAATTATATTGTATCATACAGGATAGTGCAACTTCTGATAATATAATAATTTTTCCATGAGAAGTTTTGGAGAACAAATGTTTTCGTATAAATTTTATTCTAAACTTCTGATTTCATATCTAGACATACCAACTGAGCGATATTATTGTAAAGTAAATCTTTTCAATGATAAATTTTCCTTCGTTGTGATGTTACCATAGAGACATTCGATTTAATCCTTAACCGCCTTTGAAAGAGAGAAGATACCCCATCATGCGATGACAAAGACGGGACAAGTATTGATGGCTCGTTCACAAAGTGTCTTTTAGACGTTTTGAAGACTTGTATGACATCGGAGACTCCTTTCAATATGTCAAAGTAACAGGAGTTCATACACGGTGCGAAGAGAGGATGCTGCTGCATCTCCTTTTGCTTATATCAGGCGTTGACATTTATTATGCTTGACATAGGATATTATAGATTTTACGGAAATCGCGGAACGCTAAACTACTCAGGTATTTGATGTGAGAGAATAATTTTACAAAAACATTCCAAAAAATGATTCGCCGAATTCAATTTTCGGGGAATAATTTAGAAATTAATTAAAAAACGTTACTGCCGTTAAGTACATTAAAATTTTTAATAGCTAAATATTATTGCTGGCATTTTAAAATGTTTTATTTATTGTAATTCGTCATTCGCTAGTTGAATTCCTTACAGCATTTGAAATCATTATGAATTGTTATATTTATTCATAATTTAGAGCGAAAATCAGTTGAAATCACAGAAAATGCTAAACATGCTAAAATGCTGCAACATTACAATATTCCGTTAATGCTGTAACACATTTTTGATGCATTAGTCCCCATTAATTTAACACTGTCGCTTGAAATGTGAATGTTAATATAAATTGCTGCAATAAATAACGTGGCGTTTTGAGAAATGTAATTTTCAGTACGTTATTCGTAGCTCTCGAAATCTGTAAATATCGCAGTTGAGAAATATTTATTCTATGAAAATTTATCTTTTTTCAACAGACCGAAACGCAAACCTATCTTGCAAATTTTTTCAAAAGATTTAGCTCAGGGTAAAGTATAAAGGTTGCATTGTCTGTCTTTTGTCGTCTGGTACAAAACATTTTTTTAAATGCTCGGTTAATTATAAAATTCCAGTTACATTGAATACATCAATCTAATGGCATTCTCCGAAAAATAAAAAGATATAGTTAATTTTTTCAATTTTTGATTCTTAAGTGCTTATTTAAAAAATTGTTTTTAACCGCATTATATCTCGGTAGTTCTTTATTGAAGAAGGCAAAAAGGTTGCCCCAAAGGGTTTTATGTGTTGTTTACGTTTGCGTTTGGTGGGGGAAAAGTAAATAAAAACTTCTAATTCCAGAAATGTCAATCCTCAGCTTCTCAGCCTCCTTCACCCACAAAACCCTCACTCCCGCACGCAGCTTTTACTACTCCCTCCTACATCCCGCATCCTATTCAATCTCCATACCACCGCGAAACCCCTTCTAACTATCGCCAAACAACTCGAAACCTCCTTCATGCTTCATCCCCGTCCGCTCTTTCCCGCTCCTCCCATCCCAACCGACCCTTGACACTCCTCATCCCATCCAACTCTACATGCGGCACCACGCGTTAACCTTCTCCCTCCACCTCCTCCCGCAAACAATCCAACTTCCTCATTTTTCCCCATACCGGATTCTAGTACAATTTCGCTCATTTTTTCCTCGAACAATCCTCCTACATCACTCACTCCTCTTCCTCCACTTCCACCGTATTCGTCGTCCTTTTACGTTTCCTAGATTCTCTCAGGGTACGTACAACTTTCCTGTTCTAAGAATACTTCACTCGTGGAAGGAAATAACGGAAGGCGTGGGATAGGGAGTGCGGAGAAGGAAGAGACGGAGTTCTCCCTTCATCACTCGAGATGAGAGAGAGGGAGGAAGGGGTAACGGACGAGTGGCGTGGTAGGGACGAATCCGCGACTGAACCCCATTGCACGTATGGTGACTTCAATTCGGGCGGGAGTGGCTGGAAAGTAACCCGATGGTGAGAACTCTCTTTCTCTCGCTCATCTCTCTATTGGTAAGGAAAAGATAGGAGAGGGAGAAGAAGAGAATGAGGAAAAGGAGAACGGAGAGAGAGGGGAGAGCGGGAGGAGGTAGAGGAGGTTTTGGGGGTGAAGTTGAATAAGGAGGCGGTTTGGGATTTCTATTTCGGAGTCGTTTAAGGCTCACCGGGCAGCGATGAAGGTTTTTTTTTTTTTAGTTTTTTTCCTCCCACTCTGCTAAAGGATTCGGAAAAGGAAGGCAAGAGTTATCGGCGATACCGGGTACGAAATGGAAAGTAGTCGATCGCAAGGTTTCCTGCTTTTTTATTTATATTTCTCCTGAAGGTGTTTGGGAATGTAGAAAAACAAAAGAGGCGGGGTTTTCCGTTTATTTTTTACCTCGGAAAATCGTTCCGCGCTCCAGTGAACCCCTTTGAGAGAGAGAGAGCGTGATTCCAAAATGTAGACCCCTATTGTCTCGCTAAGAACGTCTGCCCCCGACGTCAGTTTCAAACTTAGTTCCTATGGGGTGGGGGAGTTGGTGGACGAGAATGAAAAGTATGCGTGATCGAAAAGAATAAACTAAAATATGTTCGCGTGTCATTCCAAGATGTTTTTACTTGACGTTAGGTGAAATAAATGTGATAATTTTAGCTTTGATACATATCTCTCCTCGGTTTTCTTTAATATCAAAACAAGTCACTTTAGAAAAACTATACTTTATTTCTGGAGGTATCATTTTCCGGAGCCCAAATGGTTTAATCTTTTCGTTATTATACTCACTTTGAATTCTCCTACCCATGAAAAAATTTGTAAACACAAATTTTAAATTTAGTATGCTTTCTTATTTAAACAATATTTAAAATTTGCTTAGTTTAACCAAAAATTACTCAAGGATTCATACATCATATAAATCGAATTTTGAATTTGGGTTTTTTTCACGAATGATACATTTTTATATATTTTGTAAAATTTCAACTTTAAATATATTCCCGTTGAAGCAAAATTTATCAGAACGTTTGTTTGGGGTTGATGACTCCAGTTTCATATGCACATCAGGCCTTATGATCCTTAGCAACTTAAATCCTCTAGCATTAAAAGTTTCGCCAAAGTGAAGTTTACTTTTGATTTTCCAATAATCATTTCCTCTATCGAAAAATATACTCACTAAACTATATTTGTTATATCTGTTAATTTAACAGGTATCTCTGAAAACGAACTTCTGAATACACGTCCTGCATTTGTGAAAAAGGTTAAATATGTATATTAAGCTTTGTACACATATGCGCATTTCCCTGTAACAGAACAGCGAACCGTGCAGCGAACCAAACCTTGCAACAAGAGGACGCTCGACATGATGTTGCAAATCGTTGTTCGCCTGTTTTCCGCCAGTATCCATTCAGTTTCCAAGTAGACATGACTTCTCTTCAAGTAGCTGCTGCAGCTTATATTTTTATGCATAAATACGCTTCCAAGAAGAAAAGGAGGCAAAGACGATGGTGGCAGACCCAGCTGTATAATAATAGAGCAGTGTACAGTGGATCTACATTTTTAACAGACTTAAGAATCTTTTGCATCCCAAAGAACCTCTTTGCTCCTATAGATTTCAATAAATTTCAACACCGTTTCCTTGGGCCACTCCATTTTAATTAATTTTATTTAAAAATTTTTAAAATGTACATTATTGTAGTCTAAAAGAATTAAAAGAAAATAAAATTCCCTTCTCGGCCTTATGGCTAAAACTACTACAACTACAACTGAACGATACACACAGGCGAACAACGATGTCTTCCTTGGTGTTAAGATGATAACTGACAATGAGTGTAAACACGTCTACGCTCGCTTAAATGTTGCACGCCCGTCCAGACAGGTTGCAACGTGCTCTTGCAACATCCTTTAATGGTTCGCTGAAATACCGACTACGCATGGATCGCCAGGTTGTTGCGCTGAAATGTTGCACGTTCGCGTTCGCCAAAATGTTGCGCTACTTTGCTCGGTTCGTTGTTCTGTTGCAAGGAAATGCACATATGTGTACAAGGCTTTACATTCTGTTCCCCTCAGAGTGTTTTAAAAGTCAAATGTATTAAGTTGGCTCTAAATTAGACTAGTTTAATGAAATATTTGCAAAGATTTTATATAAGAAAATTTTTTTATTACGTTAATTAATTTGCTTACAAAATGTACGAAAAATCTGTATAGCTACTGCCTTTGTGAGTCTTCCTTTGAAAAAAAGAGGAAGACCTGTGTGTCCCTCGTGAATTGATTTCAATTTGAGCAAAGAGGATTTTATATATTCCTTAAAAAAGCGAACACGAAATAATAAAGCCGGGGGAGCGTAGTTCAATAAAAGATAATTAACATGCCATGCCCAGATGAAGGATGCGGTTACGTTAAAAAGGTCTGTCGCGTGAAATAATTGTTAACACAGAACAGAATGAAATGCCTAATTTCTCCCAAATGAGGTCAAGGTATAATTAACGTCTACTTACATGAATAATAACGAAATAAACGAGTAAATATTAATTAGAATTGTAATAATTAAATTAACATGTTATTAGTCCATATTCATGGTAAATATAATATTTTAAGAAGCGATATGCACGTTAGACACATTCTGTTTCTGAGTATGATATTGAATGCAAAAAATTTGTTTTATTTTTTAAAAACTCTCTAAATATACATATTCTTTTATTTGTCGTTGTCTTTGCTTTCCATGGTGGTATTTATATATCTTTTATGATCATTTAATGGGCGTGAAAAATGTGTATAATATTTATTCATTTTTGTGGCAGCCAAAATTAATATTTAATATTAAGGCAATGATAACTGCTAATTGCCTTTGCGTCTTTACAGAGCAACGTGTGGATATAAATATAAACCTCCCACAGAAGGATAAACAATGAAAATTTAAATCGACATTATACGCACATTCTGGGCACTAAATCGCCCCGAAATGTAAACAAAACTTAAATAAATGAATTAATAAAGGATGTTTTTCGAAGTTGAATTAATCTTTCTCTTTTCGACCCCTTCGCAACTGCGGTATCATAGGTTCAATTACGCATTGGCGTTTAAAAGCCACGGATGAAAATATTTTGTGGAAAGCTAGCGGCGGCGAGAAGTTCTACAAAAGTGAAATGTTGTTCCATTCTGTGAATGGACACACATTTCCGAACTCTTTCGCATGCGAGAGCGTTGGCTGGATCGCTGAGGGCCAAATGGATAACACCAGTTAGAATGGGAATGGGGAGACGTAATAAACGATTCAACAAAAAAGCACGCGAAAGGGGAACATTTTAGGACGGGCAGTTTTGTGAAGTTCGTAGTGGCACTAAGAATGGTCTAGGATAACGCTATCAGATTTACGAAAACGTTTTAATGCCTCTTACCTCGGTTTCAGTAAGAATTCGTGCACCAGAATTGCAGGATTAGTCGATAATGTAGTCATGAATCCGCCCCACGTTTTACCTGTTGGAGTTTTAATACTTGAGTAAGGGTTTCTGGTGAATGAGAATGGCTTGATGGGATGGGTTTATCCGACGAACGGGTCAGAAAACTCTTTGGCAGAATACGAAGTGAATTGCTGAGTGCGAATGCCTGTGTGTGTGTGTGCTAGAGAGTAAGAGAGGGAATACAAAAGGGCGAGAGTCGAAGGAGAAGAAGAAAAAATGGAGAGAAGTTGGAACGTGAAGTGAGAGAGAATGATACGGGGAAATAAGAGAGAGATAGAGAGTGAGAGTGAATTAACGAGAACGGGATTCTTCCCACACGCACACATGCACGGTCTTTGGGAAGTGGACTCCCGAGGTGTAAGCGAATACCGGTCGTGGGGAGTGCAGGGCTCGGCGGATGAGAGCAGAGGAAAGTCGAGAATGGGAAGAATGTGCGGAGATAGGGAGATTTAGGACGGAGGAGGAAAAGTGAGAGAGAGAGAGAGAAGTGAGCTGAGGGATAGCGGTAGGGAAACGAGGGTAAGAGGGTTTGTACGAGAGCATTGGTTGGATGGGAGTGAAAGAAAGCTCGTTCATTCGCTCCGGAGAAGCACGGGTAGACTGGTTAGAGAAAGAATGAGGAAGGAAGGAATGGAGAGAGGGAGAGGGGCGAGGAGAAGCGGGATAAAGGTAGTAGGGGAGAGAGGTGGAGAAAGAGAATTCAGCGAGCCATTCTCGGTGAGTGGTTTGATGAATGGTATTATGGAGGTGGATGTAGGAGGTTGTGGCAATGGCGGCTGATGCGGTGGAAAAGGCAAGGGGATATCAGAATAGATTAACTTTCTGGGTTACCGTCCCGCTCCTCATCCGTTTCCTTTTCACCTGCGGGTGGAAAATGGAGACCTCTAGAGAAAATCGATCTTTTTATTTTATATAATGCTAGCAGAATTTCCCGTTGAATTTCAACGGATTTAGTGAAGCTACTACAGCACAACATACAAACTCTAAAATATATAGTAGATACTTTTTAACTTACAGTTAGCTTTTCTTAACAATCATATTTGCTTGTAACAGTCCGTTTCCGAACGTATTGCATTCAAATATAACGATGATTGTATTTCCTATCGTATCATTTTCGCCAAATCCAGCTTCATTTCTTGTGTAATTATGCCTCTGATATGTTTACATTTTTGTCTTGTAAGCAAGAAACCCGTGAAAAAGCAACGTACAGTTGTCCTTGATTGAACACTGACTCCGGTAAATGTACACCAGATACGTGAGCCTATTTACGTTAATAAACATTATAATGTAGAATATAATGATTTTACTTACAAAAAGTGTACGATTCCAGTATTCAGTAGACGAAAGAAGGTTCAATTACTTTCATCAATCGTTATAAACGCTTTCTGAATAATAATCAGTATCTATTTACGTTGCTAACCATAAACATCAATCGTTTCGTTGCTTAAACAAAGGTGCGAAGCGAATATCGCTAAACTTTCGTCTATTTATAAGCTTCATCGAAGCTAATTGAATCGGAGGTAACAATGACGGCCGCCTTGGTTACGCCGGGAAAGAGTACGAAAAATCCACAACATTTCGAAACAAATAGCGTATTTCTGAAAACTTGGACCGTGTAACATGTAAACTTCGCAGGAATAAGATAGTTTTACTCGTCGAATAAAGCAAAAACGAAAAAAATCGGTCCATATTAACGTATTTTGATGCTTGAAGGAAGAATACCTTGCAAGTGAAGAAATGCATTCATACGTGTTATCTTATGGAAAAATGTTAATCCCCTATATTGGTAGCACTGATTAATCCCGGTTGACCAAACCTTGACCATTCACTAAGTTATGATGTAAGGAAGAATCGTACCAAATTTGGTTATTCTAGCTTTTATTGTTTAGGCGGAGTTCCATGAACAAACCAACAAACACACGCTTCAAAATAATATTATAGGAGACTAGCAGAAGTGCCCGCTGAATTTCAACGGATTTGGTGAATCTAAAACTTCGACTGTGTAACATGTAAACATCGCAAGAATAACATAGTATACAGTTTTAACCTTCGAATAAAGCAAAAATAAAGAAAACCGCTCCGCATTTACCTATTTAGATGAATGAAGAAAATAATTATTGAATTAAGCTCTCCCTCCCACCAAATGTTTTATTGCCATATAGCCTATGTTACCCGCAGGTTAAAATTATATAGCTATGCGAAGTTTCGTGATGATATCTTCAAAACGAAAATTGTAAGTAAAACCAGCAAGAACACAATAATCAACAGAAAATTAATGAACAAACGAACGAACGAAATTAATTAATTTAGCGAAAGGCAAAAAGGTAAATAGAGAACGGTTAAGAATCAGAGTGAATATTATCCTCCGACTATTAGCTCGCTTCTCTCATCCGTGAGTTATGTTACGGGAAAATTGTTTATATCAACAATACTTTGGAAACAATGAAACAATTTATCCAATCACAATTTGTGGAAAGTCTACTTCTTATTATTTAAGTTACATAGTTTTAAAAACAATTTGCTTTGGAGTACTCGACGCCACACGAAAATATCAGTAAAAGCGATTTATTAGTAACAATTTCAATTAAAATAAACGTCTTTTGCTGCCATGTAAACAAAGCAAAATCGCACACAGAAATTGAAAAAAGATATTACGTTAAAATGTTTCGCATATAAATGCATTAGACTCTCAACTTTGGCGACAATGAAAATTGTCATGATAGTTTATAATTGGCACAGTCATAGAACTGATAAAATCACGTATTTTTCTGTGTCTAAACCATTGGTCTTCAACCTTTTTTGAGTCACCGCCCACTTTTACCATATATTGTCCTTTGAAATAAGTTCACCGCCCACCCAGTGGCATAGTGAGGGTTTCTGGCGCCCGGGGCAAAGAATAATTTTGCGCCCTCAGTAGCAAAGCGATTTACGGATGTATGATAACCCTAATACTCGTGGGATTGACGTTAGATGAGATTACCGAATACGGTCTCAGTGGTAATAACAGTGTTTAAAAATTTATCATTTTATATATTTGATAAAATTAAACTTAAACGCTTCGCTGCTTCTGCGAGAGACTCCGACCACCCTCATGGGCCTTTCGATTTTATCGCAGCATGGATATATTATCGCAAGTATAATATGATATGATACTATAGTTAACGACAAACGAACTGTAATAGTTGTACATAAAATAGTTGTACAGAATATGTGTGCGTATCATTAAGCTTTTTTATAGAATTTTATTTTTCAGTGTAAAAATTAGAATAGCATTTGATGAGTTCTTTAACGCCCACCAAAAATGCAAAAACGCCCACTGGTGGGCGCTGTTGCCCACCTTGAAGACCACTGGTCTAAACGTATCTTTACGATAATTCGATCAGGATTCAGATTCTGTCTTCAATAAAAATAAACTTTGTTCTTTCCTTCATAGAACCACTCAAGTCTCAAGTTCGTATTATATTTCTAAGTTATTTTAAAATCCAAATGAAAAACAAGCTGCACTCATCCCTATGTTATTCAAATGGAGTAGATGAAAAAAGAAAATATTTTTTAAACTTAGAAAGGTTAATCGAATCGGTATAAAAATCCGACTACACCACTTAACTCTTTATTCCGGTTAAAATGACACCTTCCTCTTGTTTCTACGTGCTGTAGTTGCTGAGTTATAAAAAAACATACATACGTATATACATACACATACATACAAACACTATCAATATCTATAGATGGGTGTATATGTGTACATACATATATATGTGTATATACGTACACACACATATACATATATATATACACACACACACATAATTCTATACTTATGTTTACACATGTATGTTTGTGTGTGAATCCGGAACTTCCGAACTTCTCTCTCATTTCTCTATATTTTCTTTTCTGGTTGTAAGGAAAGAGACATAGCACAAGATTCTCTCCATGTATGCAGAGACTCCCGTTTTAAGCTAGAATATTCATTTATTCGATCCGTTTGAAGTGATTTGTCCCGAATTTTTCGGTCCTGCAACCGCGTGTTCCATAAATCACGACTTTTGTGCTTATCGAAATGTACCTATTTCAGACGGCACGTAACGTGGTCCCGAAATTGTTCCAGACAAGCGCAATGGCCTCCTTATCGCGGCGGAACTGGTCTAAGGAAATATTACATGCGAGAAATGCGGAAACTGAACCACTAAGGGCGTCGATGGACGGGGATCGAATGGCCAATTTATTTACATAAGCTTTTCTCTGCGTTGTTACGAAGGTTCGCGTCCTATCCTAAGCATCCCAGTTGATGTCGCAGTTTAAAACCATGGTGATGGGATTCGTTGGGAGAGAACGGTTTTAGACATCGGTAAAGGGAATACATTGCGCGTTAAATAAATGTTTATCAGACATCCTCATATTATCAGTTGCAACTCCCTAAATCATAATTAAATTAATCAATATTTCGTGTCCTTTTTACTTTCTCCATACGTAGTAATGGGAAAGTATTGTGATCACGAAAAAAATCGACTTCGAGATTTCAACGGAAATACACGTTTTGAGGTCCCTAGAACACGTTTAGACTATTTTCGGAATGATGTCTGTGTGTGTATGTGATTGTGGGCGCTCTAACTCAAAAAGTACTTGCCATATCGTTACCAAATTTCATATATAACACTTTAGCATGAGCGCAAGGAACTGATTAGTTTTTGAACAATAACGGTTAACCGGAAGTCGAGGTTTATTCGAAATCCGATTTTGCAATATTTCTCCGATAAAACATCATTATGACATATAGGATTCTATACAAAGGTTATAGAGAATGTAATTTCCTACAACTTTCATTTGAAACAATTTTCCATAGCAGTATTGTTTAGGAATTATTTATAAATAATCGGTTTTTTTAGTTTCCGTCAAATATCTCCTTAAAAACGTCGTTATTGGTAATCTTCGTGAGGACCAAAGTTATAGAGAATAATATTTCTTCCAAGTTGTGTTTGAAACAAGTTTTCATAGGACCATCCATTTCGGATATACATATTTTGCATTTTCTTAATTTCCAGTATACAGCGCCACCACCATGTAGCGGTGAATTCTGTAAATATATTCAAAATATACATAATTTACGGCTATAAGGACGACTGTATTCTTTTACGATACGAAATAATAATTTTTCCTTATAATGCTATTCATGATAATTTAAATATCTATACCTACCCCAAATATGGAGAAAGTCATGTGTTGGTCACATCAGATTTTTTATGACAAAAATGATTTTATGTGTGACTTTATAAATTTTTCTCTAGAAGGTTATAGAGCTCTATTTTTAATTTATTCGAATATCCATGCTAAAATGTATGCATTACTTCTTAATTCACAGATGTGTATTTATACGAGCGATAGACATTACCTTTAACCTTCGTTGAATAATATTCCGTATAAAATGATTTAAGAATTAAAAGGAAACCTTACCAGGAGACTAGGTAAAATGACAAAAATGTTTGGTGATGATTAATTCAGTTTAATAAAAGGTGGAGGAACAAGAGATGAGAATCATATCAGTAAGGGCAATAGAATATAATCTGGATTGATGCGCATGTTTCGTTGGTTGGAATAAACCTTTGCTAGAGGAAACTGGATAAATCTGATGGTACTGTTTAAGGATTTGGTGTGGTTTGGAAAAACAGACTGACAAGGAATTAAATAACTAAGCAGATGGCGAAAGATTAAAGAAATTTAATATGATGTTAAATGTAAATGCGGTGTGGAGTACCGGCTTGTATAGATCTGTAATATGGACGCTTAGTGAATATAATATAAAATACGTAGAACTTTTCAAAATTTCTTCGTGAAAAAGAATACTGAAAATAAAATAGACAAACAGTAAAAATGAGAAATATTAGGAAGAAATTGATTATACAAACGATTAAAAAGATGAAAAACTCCATTTCCCGAGGAAACTCATTGTTTTGGGATGTGATCAGGGGCGTAATTTTTGGACTCCTACGCAAGCAAAAATGTTGTGCCCCGCCAATCTAATACATCGTTATAAAATTATTTTTATATAATTTTAGTTTTTGATTGTCTCGGACTTTCAATCCTGAAAAATTTTCCTCTATTGAAATGAGTGATACATACTTTAATCTACTTCTGAGAATAGAATTGCGTAGGTTGCTTTTTAATTAACTTTAATTAGAAAAAACTTTCACTTGACGGTACAGTTATTGCTAATGTCAAATACATCATCAAAGCTGCATGTAAATTGCTATAGATTGATGCCAGTCTGTATTTAATCATTATTAAATCCAGTAGTTCCTTGATGTATCTAAAGTTTTCAATCCCATCTTTCAAATCAGTGTTTGTTGCTAGCGAGAGAAGTTCGTTACAAAGGCCTTGGCCAATTAATTTTTGTGAATATTCCTTGATTTCTTGTTCATTAAATTTAGTAAGTCTTCTAAGCAATTTTGCGGCCCACCCACGCAAGGCGAGGGTCTGCTCCCCCATGGTTACCACCCTGGAGGTGATTAAAGGAAAACTTGATGACAAAAGAGGAAGATGCAGGAAAAGGTTAGACGACTTGAAAAGAGATTTACCCAAAAATAATGTTACGGAGGAAATGAAAATGCGAATAACCAGGTTTTAGGTACAATTACGAATCTCTGTACATCTACATGTTACCCTGAAATTCACCAAAGTAGTGGGTAACTAAGTGTGCAATGCACCAAATCGTCCCTAACCATTTTCTGTTGCTGGTTTGACTCTCCCGATTTGTTCTCTCATTGTTCTCGGAAAAAAGAGAAGATATCGCTTTCTTACTATCGATCTCGCATATTTTGTCGTCGTGAGAACATCACTTATTACGACGATGATTGGAATTATCCATTGATTTTCATATTATTTACTTCGAAGGTACTATTGGACTATCATAGTCTTTCACCGATAAGGTGGAACAATGATTGACGCTTGAATACGGAGTAGAGAAACAAAAATAGGAACCAATGATCGGGAAAAAAATGTGTGTCATCCGAAGCTATAGACGGAGAAAAATGTATTGAGAAAATCCAGGATAGGTATTAAAAAGGAAAGAGGTAGAGAGGGTCGAAATGGGAGGGAGAAGCGGCGGGTGGGGAAAAGGCTATGTCCTGTTTAATGGGGCCCGGTGAGAGAGGGGAGGTGATGGAGGAGTGCTTAAGGGGAGGGGGGGGGGGAGGAATGGGGGAGGACACGAAGGAGAGGAAATGGAAGTGCAGGAAAGAAAAAGGGGGTTCTTGGGGAGGAGTATTGCAGACGTCGTAGCTGTATGTGTACTCAGCATGGAGCGGAAGGGTAGTGTTAGTTAAAGGAAGGTTGAGCAAATAAGGAGAGGAAGAAATGCGAGTGAAGGGTGAGGAAAGGGGTTGGAGGATTAGAGACAGGAGGAATTGAGGATGGAAGAAGTGGATGAAGGAATGGATAGAAGAACTAAGGGGAGAAGGAAATGGGAGGAGAACAAAATATGGAATAGAGGGTAAAAGAGAACCGGGATGAGTAGGGACGTATTGAGAAAAGGAAGTGGAAAAGGAATTAGATGAAAGAGAAAGGAGGGGGAGGCAGGGGGAGAGGTGGAGAGGAGGAAAAGGAAAGGGTAAGGATAATACTTCCGACAGAAGGGAGCGGAAAGGACCGCCACAAAAGGAGGTTTGGATGGATGGATGATAGACGGGTGGGGAAAGGGTTAGGGGAGTAAGGGGGGATTGATATGAGAGGTGAGGGGGAAAGTGAGGGTTTATGGGGAGGGCGAGGAAGAGATGGCTAAAGAGCAAGAGATGGTTATACGTCGTATGCGGTAGAAAGCCCGTTGCGCAAACCTGCTGAGTGTGCGGAGAACGTTTGGCGGGAAGCGACTGGATAGATGGTTGCCGGGGCGGGAGGGATAGAGAGAGAGAGAGAAAGGAAGATGAATGCGTGAGAGGAGGAGGGAGAGGGGTAAAGAAGAGAGAGGCGAGTAGAAAAGGGTGTGTGGACTGTGTGGAGAAATGCAGGAAGCACTACGGGCTCTGGTCGAAAGGGTTTTTGGGTACGAGTCGACGGTAAAGCGAGGGATGACGTCAGTGCAGCATCCACCAGCTGGGGCCGAGGTCTCTCTTTCTCTACTCATTCCCCTCTCTCTATATCCCCCTCGCCTCTCCTATTTTCTCCTCCACTCCAACTTTTGATTCTCCCCACCTCGTTTTCCTCTCCCCCTCCTGAACCTCCTGAACTCCCCCACAATTTCCTACGACCGCCTCTCCGCCTATCTCTAAAAGCCACTTAGGTTTGCGCCTCTCTACCGATCGACCATCTCACCCTCCGCACTATGTCACCTTTAAGCAAGTCTTTGCGCTTATATCTTACCTTAAATCACCTTCTCCCCGACTGTTATGTGCCGTCCTATTCCGCTTTGCCTTCCTTCTGTGTATATTCTCTATATCTATATATGCCCGATATTTCAGCGCTCCCCAACCGGTGTGCCGCGGCACATTAGTGCGCTGCACAGTATTATGTATTTATTACTATATATATTTGTTTATATTTATATAATATCAATTTTATCATCCAAGGAATTTATCCCTAAACTACTAGAGAAATGGATAGACTTTAGCAACGATCATACAACTTAAAATTAGCGTGCTACTTACTCTTTTGGCTAAAAGCTAAAGGTGAATATCCTTCAATAATAAAGCGTCTTTTTATCAAAAAGACAAACCTAAATTTTCCGTCGAAGAGCATAAAATTTTTTACACATTGAGTTAGTTATGCATGTACTCAATTTACAATAAAATTATCCAGTTATTTGAACATTACCTTATCAATAATAACAATGTAATATAATTGCGACTTTCACTTGTTTTATGTTAGTTTTTTATTTAAAATGTATATTTACGCAGTGAAATTAATTAGGGGTTGCTTGGTGTGCCGTGGTACAAAAAAAGGTTGGGGAGCACTGTCATATTTTTCTCTCTCGCTCCCTCTTTTCCTTTTTCGTTTTCCATTTTCGTCGTTTGCTCTCCGTGTTTTTGCGGGATTTTTTGATCTTCTCTTCTCCATCTTTAATTTTCCATATTATTTTTATTCGTGTTACTGTTCCTCGAGATGAAAAAATTGAAGTGCTAATGTCGTATCATTTTCCAGTCTTCCCTACTTCCCGGCAAATTCTTTTCTCTCGCAAACTTTTCATTTACTTTCCACCTTTCATCCGTCACTTCTCTTACTCGTATACTCCCCTCCCCCCCTTAAATGTAAGAAGGGACTTTACAGTTTCAATTTCGTCCTTAATAAAGTCGTTTGTCTGCCTGTCTTTTCCTCCCTCTTATCTTTTCTCTACTTCTTCCTCTCTCCATCTTTATCTCCTCCCTCCCTCCATAGTCTCTTATCCTTTCTCCGCCTATCTCTCTCTCTCTCCCCCCCATTTCTCTCATTTCTTCTCCCCATCTCTTCTTTCACACCAACTTTACGCATTCATTTCCTCTCTCCTACTTCTTTCCATCCCTCTCCCCCCCCCCCCCCCCTCTCATTCGTTTGCCTCAGCGGTGAGCTTCGATCATCAACCCAGTTTTCATCTCGTTATTTTCCTCTCTCTTTCTAACTCTCAGGACGAATTCCCGCGTTTCTGACGAGTTAGAAAGAGGAGGAGGAGCAGCTCCTTTCCTCTCCATTCTTTCTCCTTTACTTTCTTTACACCTCTGCATCTCTCGTGTGCTTTCTTTTTTCTTTCCTCCTCCGTATCTCCGACTCGTATTAAATTCAGTTTATCTCTCCATCTCCATATACCGTCTGCTTCCCATCTGGGTTTGCACGCCCTCTCAACACGAAACATTTTCACCCCGTCGAACTTTCATGGAGAGAAAATATATTTTTATGGGCGCCATATTTTCGGCATGACCGAAAACTTTTGGTCGCGGTTGTTAGTGCCGCGAAGGTATTTCTGAATCTATGCCTAGGATTTCCGCCGAAAAAGGTTTTTACGGGCCCTAAATTCGCCCCTTTAGACTGTGGACACTGGGAACGAGGCATTTTTTGAGTGATTACCGTCTGTGCTCTGGGCTTCATTGAAAGCGCACAATGAAATCATAACCGTCGTTCGTATATCGTTTATCTGCATAATTATGAATAAACGAAAGGGATTTTTTTATCGGTCAAATTGCCGATGAAAAGATGTAAATATCAAACAGTTTATTATTGTATATTAATTTTCACAATTGAGTATTATTTCATTGTATTTCTTTCAAGTTGATTTATGCTAAAATATTGGTAAATCATCAGTATGATTCACAACTTGAATTGCTCCAAATTGTCCACATTTATAATGATGTTCCTTTACTTATATATTAGTGATCGCGAAGTGGATATTAAGCGCTGTCCTTTTTCAATACGCAATTATTTACTATATCCGACATTTACAGTATTGTTTATAGTCATGGTCGTCATACAACTTATAATAGCTCTACTCTCTACTCTAATAATTATTTGAAATATTAATTTTTAAATTTATTCCTTTATATTTTTCTTACTAAGTTATAAGGTATCGCGTGCATGTTTTATATTAATTTTATTGCTTAATTCTGAATATGTACTGCAGTATTTCTAAATATAGCACGTTTCGATTCATGTTATCTGATTTTCACCCATTAAATGTACTTAAGGATTATTAGATTCATTCTCCCTTTCTAAGGGCACTCGAGCGATATTCAAGTGAGCTTGTTAGTGAATTTTTAATGAGGCTGATACTCTAAAATTTTTAACGAGTGTTAAAATCCTTTTAGCAAAAGAGCCTCGCTTTGCTGGTAAAGTAAGTGAAAGTATAAATGAGAATATTTCCCTCTGCATATTAAGCTGACGCTTAAAACGTTTACTTTGAATCATAAGAAAGATGCAATTTTAATGTTCAAAATCCAAGAGACTGAATTATGTATAATCTGATAATCTTTTCGATATTTTTACTCAATATCACACCAATGAGAGAATTGCGAACGTAATAATCTTATAGGGTGATTATCTTTTTTGATCTTGAACCGAACGGAGGTAATTATGTTGTTTTCCCTCATTTATAAAACTTACTTTTTACACTGTAAAATTCGCATTTTCTTATTTTCTATTATCTTTCTTACGTTTAGTCTCATTTTTAGAGACCCAAAATCTATTGGGATCCAACCCGAAATTTTTTTTACAGATCAACAGTCATTTTCTCTAGCGCCTGATGCAATTTCAGTTACCTTCCTTTTTCTTTCATGCCATGTACCACTGACGTAGCTCTCGCCCGGGCAGCCGGGGCTAAGCCTGGGGGCCCGCAAAATATTTAATGTAAAAGTCTATAAAAAATATCCTGGGGCCCGCGCAACAGAACACCAGCACTGACAAGGAAAGAATTCGCGACGGTCGCAGCGAAAACTAACCGGGCGTATATTACTTGGGGGAAAAATCTCGCAAAGACTTGAATCAATCCGTTATATGGGGAGAGTATAACGAGACCCGATTACATCCAGACGATCTATACAAAAATCTATAGTTTCAGAGTGTGAACGCGAGGCGTACGTATCAAAATTCTGGAGCGTATAACTTTGATATGCGGCGCTTATTACATTCGTGTGTCCTAATTCTATTTTATAAAAACTCTGCCTGTTTAACTATTATCAGGCTTGATTTTCTTAAATTTACTGATGATAAAAGGTCCGACAATTTACTACTGAATTCGGGCCGCAAATATTGAAGCAGAGCTTGCCATTGGATAATGTTAAAATATGTTATTTTAAAATTTCTAGTCTTTTCTTGGACAAAATAAGTATCTTAAATTAAAATGTGGGAAAATTACAAAACTAAAAGTTTTCTAAACTCTCGTTATTACTTCGTATGTTAAATATAGCATTCTCATTATAAACTTACAATTAGTTAAAAAGCATAATTCAACCTCACCATCAACAATATTGGGTTAAGGACACAAATTCAACCAAAAACTACAACTTAATTAGCGCAAATTGAAAGTCATGATTTTAAATCACGGACGAGCTATCTTCTCAGGAATTCCTCCGGTTCTTGGTGGTTTGAGTCCACAAACTGAGGGCGTGTCTGCGAATATACGGCGGCCATAGGCAAATAAAAAGGCTAGTTAAATAACGACAGAGTTGCACAAATATACCCTCGGTTATTGCAGGGTGGGGGATCGAACCACAAAAGGCCTGAAGATCCAGAATTACAGTTAAAATTATAGGAAAGTAGAATGTATCAAGTTTAATCTGCCAGTTATGCTTGGATCAAATCAAAAAGCGATTTATATGGGGATATTGCCTGATGTGATACTGCCTCTAGCATACTTATAAGTTTCCTTCGATGCCTTATATCCAATAATATTTTCCCTCAAATACTCTCCATGAACGTAGATATACTGCAGCATTTATATCAGAATGTAACATTCATGACATTTCATGTTTTGACGGATTTTTTTTAGTGGGATAGTTTGGCTTTGCTTAGCTTACAATTAGTCTTGTTTGAGATGTGATTGTGTTCGGAGGTGCCGAAGGAGCCTTCCGATTACTGATATCGTCTTCAAACAGAAGGCTGGCTCATCATCGAGATAGTGAGTATTTTCTGCAGCAGTATTGAATAATGAGCAATTGTTTCGTCAATGTAGATGCATTACGAGACATAAATGCGTAACTAGTGCTTTTTGTTAATTTCAAATCTATTCATTTCTAATGTAATCACCGAGAGAATTAGAGCTTGTTCTTCGTAGGAACTGAGAAAGCTTTTTGAAATATTTCGGTTACGCTAAGCCTATTTACAATGCCTCTTCTTTTATGGTGTTAAAGCACTATTTATAATTTTTATTTCTTTTTCTATTACAGGTTTGGTGACATCGTGAATCACACCCATTTATTACATTTCCTATTAAGAACCATTAACCTCGATTTCCTCGGTGAAGCCCAAAAAACTTTTCATTACCACCCTTTTCCAAGTTCAATCTTGCACGATCCTGTGATACGATATGGTCATTCTTTGATGAAGTGTGGTGTGACAGTGGACTTCAAGAAAAATTTCCATCATCGCGGGAGGGTGGAGATATCTTCTCCCGCCGCAGGAAGATTTACACCGTAAAAAAGGTAGGCAGACGTCGTTTCTTATTAATATAGTCCACTAATTTACTGTTTTTCTAGATTCGATTAAATGGCATTTGGGAAAAGAGTGTAAAGGCATCCGATTGAAAAGAATGTTGGTGTGATTAGAACTTGCGATTTGGATATGCCGTAATTAGTGATGGCGTGAAGGAGGTTAAAGTGAACGCAAGTCCTTCGTCGAAAGACAGATGGAATTGTTATTTAGTATGTGAGGAAGCCGATTAGTCATTTTTATCCTCTCATTGCTTGAAATCCTTTTATCATTCTATCAGTCCAATTTTCTTAGCCCTCAGATGCTTAGACTTAAATCGCCATAGTTCAGAAATCGCATTTTAAACGGTTTTACCTGTGCTAATTTTCCTATTTATTGCCCCACCAGTAACTACTATATATAATTCTCTGGAAAATATTTACTCAAGTTCGTTATTATTGGCGGAATACTGTTATGCATGCTGTTGCGCAAGGAGGGGATTGGAGACCTTAATAATACCTTTTTTTCACATTACGATTCTGAATTCGCGAGTATGACTAAGTTTATCCACTTTGCAGAATTCGTCCGTATGCTAAAACTTACTCTATGATTATAATATTGTAACATTTATATTTTATAAACTAACCAGAAATTTGACCAGCAAACTTGCAACTATCACCCATGTTTAGGGGCACTGGTTTTCAAAATTTTCGGCCGAGGAAACCTTTTGGGAAACCAGATTTACCGCGGAACCCCAATGTCATTTTAAAAAATCGGTACAACATACATTGTACAAACTTTCTCATATATGGGTACTAATGCGTCGTTTAGTTATCTTTAGAAAATAAAAATCGTATGAGCCTATTTTTAGAAAATCCAATTCTTTGTTAAAGTTGCCCAAGAATAAACTAGCCTTATATTCATTCATTGAAAAAAGTGAAATACGTAGTATTGTTGTAGATGTATACTCAAGTAACTGTACGAAATTTGATCAAAAACGTTACAGCCGTTTTTGAGAAAATCGATTTATTATTAAAGTTGCCTAGAATAAACTAGCCTTATATTCATCTTTTGGGGAAATATGAACTATGCATTATTATTGAAGACGTAAACTCAAGTAACTGTACGAAATTTGGTCAAAATCGTTATAGCCGTTTTTGAGAAAATCGGATTGTTGTTAAAAATGCGTAGAATAAACTACTCTTAATTACTGAGCAATGTCAACCATTTCTAAGTATACTCTGCTCAGTATGATAAAATGCTTAAGTACGAGATTTCATTCATTTTCGCTCTACCGTCTAGGCTCCAGAGTCAGTAGCAGACAGACAGACGGCATTGCAAAAACCACTTTTTCGGATGCAGCGACACCTAAAACGTATATTTCCCGTAAAAATCTCGAGGTCGAATTTTTTCGCGATAACAATACTTTCTCGATACTTCGTATGAGAAAGTAAAAATCGGTACAACATACATTGTACAAACTTTCTCATATACTAATGCGTCGTTTAGTTATCTTTAGAAAATGAAAATCATATTGGCAGGTTTTTAGAAAATCCAATTTTTGTTAAAGTTGCCCAAGAATAAACTAGACTTAAGAATATTCATTTTTTGAGAAATATGAAGTATTATTGCAAACGTATACTCAAGTAAAGGTACGAAATTTTATGAAAATCATACTAGCCGTTTTTGAGAAAATCAAATTATTGTTAAAGCTGCCTAGAATAAACTAGCCTTATATTTATTTTTTGAGAAATATGAACTATATATTATTATTGAAGACGTATACATAAGTATCTACGAAATTTGATCAAAATCGTTAGAGCCGTTTTTGAGAAAATCTAATTGTTCTTAAAAATGCTTAGAATAAACATCCCTTAATTATTGAGCAATGTCAACCATTTCTTCATAGCTTCTACTCTCTCTACTCACAAGGATCCCACACAGCTGACGCACATTCGACCTGCGGTCGAACCAAGGATAAATAACGCAATTCCTTCGCTTTTTCCGAGCTATTTCTAACTATTCTCTCTATAAAGGCCAGATTTTTGTTAGCTACACCTATCACTCTGCGAATGTGGGTGTCCCACGAGAGATACCGATGTATCGTAAATATTTCACCGGATCTGAAATAGGAATCCTCATTCCGTCGAACGAATAATTAACATTTAGCGAGCTATTTTTGGTTCTCCAAAAATTGATAACGCAGCTGAGATAGCTTCTAAATCATTTTGAAGATACTGATGGTCTTCTGGATTGCTTATTTCTATAGAAATTACGGTGTCGTCCGCGAAAAGCCTAATTTTACTTCTAACAACTGAGCTGATGTCGTTCTTATATATTAGAACTTAACATAAATTCAAACGAATAATTAAAATAGCTCTTAAGCAATCGGTATTATGAAAAAATGTTTTAAAAAACTTAATGGAAATTACATAATCTACAACTATAATAATAACAAATATTTGCATAAATGAAGTTCTAAATGATTTATTTGGAAAATACTGAAAAATGACAAAGTTAGAGCGCCCACAAAATTCTGTCACACAACTCAGGCATCATCGAGAAAGTAGTCAAAACGTATTAATGGGATCTCAAAATGTTTCCGTTGAAATCTCGAATTTAATTTTTACTTTCTCATATACGAAGTATACTGAGAAAGTATGGTAATCGCGAAAAAATTTGACCTCGAGATTTTGATGGAAATATACGTGTTAGGTTTACCCAAGTCCGAAAAAGTGGTTTTCGCAATGCCGTCTGTCTGTCTGTTACTGGCTCTGGAGTCTAGACGGTAGAGCAAAAATGAATGAAATCTCGTACTTAAGCATTTTATTTTATACTGAGCAGAGTATACTTAGAAATGGTTGACATTTCTCAGTAATTAAGAGTAGTTTATTCTACGCATTTTTAACAACAATCCGATTTTCTCAAAAACGGCTATAACGATTTTGACCAAATTTCGTATAGTTACTTGAGTTTACGTCTTCAATAATAATGCATAGTTCATATTTCCCCAAAAGATGAATATAAGGCTAGTTTATTCTAGGCAACTTTAACAATAAATCGATTTTCTCAAAAACGGCTGTAACGTTTTTGATCAAATTTCGTACAGCTACTTGAGTATACATCTACAACAATACTACGTATTTCACTTTTTTCAATGAATGAATATAAGGCTAGTTTATTCTTGGGCAACTTTAACAAAGAATTGGATTTTCTAAAAATAGGCTCATACGATTTTTATTTTCTAAAGATAACTAAACGACGCATTAGTACCCATATATGAGAAAGTTTGTACAATGTATGTTGTACCGATTTTTTACAACTATGAACGGTTCCGGAACTGAAACCGAGCTGTTCCTTCTTTTGATCTCTATGAACCGAACCCGGATCGGAACGAGTTGGAAAATTTAAGTTCGGAACCAGAATGCTCGGAATCGAACCGGAACTTCCCAGCTCTGATATGTATACACATGTACAAATTATATATACAACATTATAAAATTATCATTAATATTACTCGACACCCTCACACTTATTTATTTAGTATCATCACCATTATTATTATTAGAAATTAAAAAATATCGAAATGTTCAATGACGCTATGGTGGGGCCTCTACCATGAACCTCTCTAACGTATGACCAAAATGCTTTAGGATTTTCTTTCAAATTACTATGCAGAACTTTCTTTTTGTAATCATTAAATGCTTCTCGCATTGTTACTCTAGCTCTTGACCGCGCCTTTCTGTATTGATGCCGTATCGTTGACCTCTGTTCCTCTGTGACTTTCGAAGAATTATTATTTAAGCGAGCGTGAAGTTTTCTTTGCCGTCTAAGAGCGCATCTAACTTTCTGGTTGTACCATCATGGTTCCGCACCGTCACGTTTAAGTTTATGTGGAATGAAATTATCCGTACCCTCTCGCATCATATCCCTGAACACGCACCATAATTCCTCTGTACTAGCGTCTATAGATGCCCCGCAGAAATTAGGGAATTGTGTCTGTAAAAAAGACCTAAATTTCGAGAAATCGCCTTTGGCGTACATATATACGCGTCTTCTAGCCTTAACCTATTTCTCCACTTTTAGCTTAAATTCTACGTACACAGCATTATGATCGCTTATTCCTTCCTCTATGGAAAGCTTGCTCATACGCTCGGGGTAGTTCGTTACGAGTAAATCTAATATATTGTTCGATCTCGTGGGACATCTTACTAGCTGACACAACGAGTGTTTAACGAAGGTTTCTATAAGTGCTTCGCATTGCAGAAGAGATGAAAATGATTGATGATTGATTCATTATGATGCAAATAAAACTAAATTTGCTACTCCATGTTCTTGCTTAATTTGTTGAATTCATTGCACGACAGGTGTTATAACAGCTGTGAGCGAAGCGAGCCAATCAAAAGCCAAAGCTGCAAGTGAAAGGAGTAAAGTCAAATGATAAATTTTCCCGGGCAACTCCGGGTACCCCAGCTAGTTGATTTATAAAATAAAGAATTTTTAAGATATGGGTCTGAAAATCGTTGAATGTTTCTTCGTCAGTTCCATGGGATAAATTCCATCTTAGCGAAATAAATTGAAAAATTTCACGTTTCATACCTCATAAAAAAATCGGTACAACATACATTGTACAAACTTTCTCATATCTAGGTACTATTGCGTCGTTTAGTTGTCTTTCGGAAATGAAAATCGTATGAGCCTGTTTTTAGAAAATCCAGTTTTTGTTAAAGTTGCCCAAGAATAAACTAGCCTTATATTCATTCATTGAGAAAAATGAAATACGTAGTATTATTGTAGATGTATACTCAAGTAACTGTACGAAATTTGATCAAAAACGTTAAGGCCGTTTTTGAGAAAATCGAATTATTGTTAAAGTTGCCTAGAATAAACTATTCATTTTTCGAGAAATATGAACTATACATTATTATTGAAGACGTAATCTCAAGTAACTGTACGAAATTTGGTCAAAATCGTTATAGCCGTTTTTGAGAAAATCGGATTGTTTTTAAAAATGCGTAGAATAAACTACTCTTAGTTACTGAGCAATGTTAACCATTTCTTCATAGCCTCTGCTCTGTATGATAAAATGCCTAAGTACGAGATTTCATTCATTTTCGCTCTACCGTTTAGGCTCTAGAGCCAATAACAGACAGACAGGCGGCATTGCGAAAACCACTTTTTCGGATTCAGTGACACCTAAAACGTATATTTCCGTAAAAATCTCGAGGTCGAATTTTTTCGCGATAACAATACTTTCTCGATACTTCGTATGAGAAAGTAAAGAAAAATTTCTCCGATATTCAAAAAGTTTTTGGTTCCTGTCCTAACTTCACATTCAAGGTTTCATTAGGTTTTGCCAAATTACTGTACTGGTGCAATCGAAAGCGACGTATTGAATTGACCATAGGAATAACGAAGCATAAGCCAAAGGTGATACGTGCTTAAATAGAGTAATTTATGTGAAACTACTGTGCTTGCGGCAATTTTCATTTGAGCTTGTAACTCCTTTCTCGTTTCAGAATACGGTCAAAGCAGCCAATGTGCCTTTGATCACCCATCACTTTGTGTCCTAGCCTGACGATACATATATTATGTCGCCCCAGAGTACATTTCTCGAAAAGTTTCAAACAGCCTATCCCACACGCTCCTAGTTCCTTCGGAGGCACTATAAATTTATCCCACTGTAGGATGTCACGCGGTAGTCACTTATGAAAATCTTCTCCATACCGACTTTGAATTATCTCCGATATGATTAATGCTGCCCCAGATTCTTTTCGGGACATGGGATCGTAGCATCTGAGCGAGAGAAATCGCCGTAAGAGATTTATCGTGGGAATTTGCCGCATGGAACGTGAGGGTTGGGACCGCTTCACCTGTGACGTCAGAGTCCTCTGACCCGTGTAAAGTTCTCGAAACGATCGCGAGAGGTTAAACGTTTCTATTAGCATGCGGAACGCGTCAGTGGCATTGATGCGATTTATCTAAATCGCATATGATTCTGCGCGAGTGGAGACCACGGTAATGCTCGAGATTAATAGATTACTTCAGTTGGATTGCGGTGACAGGCCGCCTCTCTAAATTGGTCTCTTTTGTCATTAAAATGAAAGCACAGAGAATGTACATAATCATCTGCGAGCCGTGGAATGATAAATACAGTATTAATTAATTCATTTACGAAATATACGTGGAGAGTGTTGGTGCCCTGTAATGATAATCTCAATAAATTTTATGGGTAAAAGCATTGGTCGTTAGGAGCGAAGTTTCATTACAGAGATTAGCGTGTTGCGGAATGAATTTTCAGTTCCGTTCTTTCTTAAAGAGATAATTTATATAATTTCCGAGATTTATGTAACTCGATGTTTGCCCTAAGGTGTATTTATTAAAACTCAGTTTTTTCAATAATGAACAACAGTTAATAACGGTCTTTTAATTTATTGAATGCGTTTACGTGATAGATACATTAGGTGGAGCTGAAAGAGGGCGTTCTATTGGAAGAGCCGCTGTTCTGTTAATATTGCAGGTAGAGATCGGAGAATCTAGCAAATCATATGCAGTTAAATTTAAAAGAATTTTTGTTTAATTAATGTGGTTATAAACTGAGTTACAGTTGTGTAAACTATAAAATCAAAACAGTGGAGTTCCGTCTTATATCTATATCTATAGTTCACCCTGCAAGCCACCGCAATGGTGTGTGGCAGGGGGTGCAATAGCACCAAGGTAAAGTGCATAATAATGTATAGTATCACTCTACGTCGGCTGATTTCCTTTCGTAACTTCTGTTCTGCTCTGCTTGTGATAGTAAATTATACAGGGAAGAAACAAACACTCCTAAAACCTTTTTCTTTGATGAATCAATTCTTACTTGATTTTTCCTGTGGAATTTCATCTTGAATGTGATATTATTGTACTAATACTTCTATGCGATCGAGTAGTTAGCCAATTTTGAGTAATGGTTGCGGCGACCATTAAACTCCTTTCCTTAGAATTTATTCCAGACAAAATAATCGAATGGAATGAGATTCGGAGAATATGATGGCCATCCACTTGCTTTATTATAATTTTGGGCGAACTGCATAAAATAACCTAGAATTTCTTTTGCCTGATGAGAAGACGCATCTCTCACTAAACTAATCGCTGTCAGGATACAAAATATTATTCCACTCTCGGAGAAGCTAGCGAGTTTCACATAACGAAAAGCGTTCACTTTTGAACCTCATATATGGATGCTCGATTTTTCCCTTACCGTGATACACAACAGGAGACCATTAGTTTTTGCGAGAAATGCGACCTTTCATGCAGGGCGTTGGATTCGAGACACTGGGAAGTTAGGAAATCTCAATTATTAAAGTATCGCGTGTAAATTGTGCATACACTTTCACTCGAAAAAGCACTTGTCAACGTAATTTACAATAAAAGAGCTATAATTTTAAAAATGGAGTCCACAAAAATTTCCTTAACGAAATCATACATTTTAAATTTTAGCTAATATTATTTCCAAATTTTATTGTAAAACACATTGTGATTATTATGGTGATTGTAAGTTTATTTCTATATTGAAATATTTAGAGTTTTTATTACAAAGTATAATTAGTATCAGTAATTGAAAGTTATATTAAAAATTAATGTATCGTTCGTTATTACTATAAACTCATGGGTCCTCATGGATATTCGCATTTCGTCGGACCTGCTTTCAGGGTACAAGCGTGTTGATCGATGGTAATTTTCTTCTTTAACATTCACATTCTTATCCTTAATCAGTAATAATTTATAACGAGAGTTCCTTCCCGTGCCGAAAACTCATTCTGTTCGCATAATCTAAATAGAATTTTACATAAAATGCACGGAATTTGATCAGTTATTTGTTCTAGGAGATTTCAGCACGATCAAACGGCGACAAAATTTTATTCATTTAGACTTAATAATTTGCTGCACCATACGTTTCAATATTACTTAAAGCCGTGCTATTCTTCTCCTTGGAAAGCAAGTTAGGATAACGCGAATTCTTTAACTTTCAATATCTACAGTTCTGACTGATCGTTTTCGACCTCTACCACCACTTCGTTTAATAGAATTAGAACATGTTTGCTTGTTTCAAGACGTTAAAAAACTCTGATGCAAGGCGCTAACTCCAGTGTTCTTCTGGAAATTGAGTTACCATTTTCTTTTCTCTACACTCTTCTCTTTAGAACATGTTTAAATAACTCTCAACGGAGGAATTGTTGGGTTTTCAAGCGATTATGCATGCGCAGTGGTGAGCCTTACACCTCAAATTTAAAGATGATTATCGTGATCACAAAGCAAGTCTCTCTCGCAAAGTTTTGCAGTTGCTAAACAATTCGCAACTCCGCAGTAGAATTTTATTTAATTTGATTAATTTAAAATCAGATTTATTTAATATAATTTAACTTAACGTCTCATTGAGGGGCGTCATTGTTTTGGATTTTCAGTTTACACATTGTATCTTTCCATTATAAGAATTTTCAAGCTCTTATTATGGCTAAGATTAACCTGATGAATTAGAAATATCCAAAAGCCATTAAACGTTTGTGAAGACCAAATGCGCGTTTCGGCTACAAGGTTACGTGGTAATTCTAGAACTCACTATTGGCGAATTACCACTGATGACGGCTGTCTTATAGCCAAACTGTGCACTTTCTTTTCACAACCATTGTATGGCCTTTGGAGAATTTTGCTTCACGTATATCTTCTATCTCCAATAGCCACAACAAGGTTTTTTTAATAACCTTATTGTGGCTATTGAAGATACCTGAGATACCTATTTTAAGTAATTTTTTTAGCCATACGACGAGCTCGATAATTCTCTGTTGAATACCTATATCTTTGTTCGTAATTTTCTTATTTGAATACTAATTTTCGGAAATTTAACTTCATATGCTTTTATTTAGTGGTAGGATTTTCATATCTTTACTTATCATATTAATGATGCAGCATATTTTAAAAAACGGATGCGTTTTCTTCCGCATCACCCTTTATAGATCTGGTGGGCGGTAAAAAGGTCACAAGTTATATATTTTCACTATTGGGTTAAGTGTTGTCTCTAGTTTGGTAAATTCACGTCTTTCAACTGGTATAAAGGCCCTAGGTCAGTTTCAACTTCTGAAGGTTTGGACATGGTACAAAGACTAAGTATCTCTTTGTTCCGATTTACAGAATTTTTTACAAACTTGTAGAAGCTCTCCCGAAAAATGCGAGTTTTTGACTTCTGCCAATTTACCGACCGTCAAAAATATATTTGTATAAATAATTTTATGACAATGTAGTTTATATTTAAAATATTTATAAAATTTATGAAAAAATAGTTAATTAGTGTAAAAACAATAGACTAACAAATCGAGTCGTCTGACAGGGATGGACCCCGTAACGAGTCAGAGGCAGAGCCCCTGGTACACGTGTTTTTTTCTCGGTTTGGATTAGGGGAGTGTATTGGATAAGAGGAATTTGTCAGACAGAAACATATTGAGAGTTTTGCTTCTCAACTGAAGGAGCGGAAGGGATAATGGATGACCTTGTGGCAGCGGGAGTGCTAGGGAGGAAGGTTCTCTAGCGAAAAAGAGCGAGAGATAGATATTGAGGGAGATGGAAACCTTAAAAAAGTCTGCAGAGGGAGAAAGGATTCCTCTCTGAGAGCGTCTGAAATACGAGTTGAAGGCATTTGACCAAAGAGTAGGGAACTCTGCCAAAACTTTCAAAAAAAAAGAAAACTGGGAGGGATGGTTGAGCATAAGCGTCGAGGAAGTCGGAGCAGGAGGTGGAAGTGGAGGGTGAGGGAAAATAGTTCGAGAAATGATGAGAGAGGAGTTTAGAACGGAAGCATGTCGATGGGTAAAGCACATTACCACGGTGAAAGTGGAAGCATGCCTCAAGGAGCAATCTGAATTAAAGGGTCGAATCCGAGTTGATTTTATATTAGGGACGCCATTCGCCGTCTCCGTGAGATATGTCAGAGGTTATCGGATGAACGACTTTTAATCTACCGAGTCATCGTAATGGCAAAATGTGTCATTCCGTAGAGGGACTCATGAATATTTTATAAACAATAAATATAATTTAAGAGAGGGCATTAAATTAAGGAAAAATGAAATTTATTTTAGGCACTCAAAGGTAAAACTTAAAGTTAATTTCGCATCGATGTCATGCCACCTATCCTTAATCTTATGCACACCTGATAACACTTCTTTCATGAAACGTAGTTTTTTTTTTGAAAAATCAAGGAAATACGTACTATGGATCGTGTCATATTTTCTCGCATATTTTTTACCGTCACGTTTTTCCTTTTCTCAGAATTTGAGAATGACTTCAACGAAAATTTCCCTGCCTACGTTAAGCATATTTCCTTTAAGCCACACTCGCATGACAATAGATTAATAGAAACTATCGTATGTCATCTTGTAATTATAAGAAATATGATGTTTTCTTCTCGTTCGTCTTAGTTACTGAAACTCTCATTTTCTTAATTGAAAATTATTCACATGATTTCTACCTCCCTATTTTAGAATTAGTAATTATACGAGTTAATATGGAACTAATAGTTGGAAAACAGGAAAGAACAGTCTCAAAAAGTTTTTCTGGGATAATTCATGCATATTTAAACTTTACTGCTATGTACCATGGGAGGTAATTTATTTGGCTCTTTACTGAATGTCAAAATTTTCAAAGTCGTTGACACCTATAATGCTACCAAAAGTTGGGAAAACTTTCACTTATACAGACAAACACTTTAGTTGGTGAATAAAAATATATGATATAGATTTAAGTACGAATGTCTAACAGTTCGCACTAGTTCACTCAGTAAAAAACTATAATCAACTGTATTGGAATTGTTTTGTTTTATTACCAAATAACTTTCTTGAATAGGTATCGAATTTTTTCTACAAATGTAAATGTGTAAAAACGCAGTCGAGCACCTATTTATATTACATTAAATACTTCATCAATTCTATATCTTGTAACTACGGGTTGAATAACTTTATGAAAACTATCTCTCTCTCTCCCTGATTCTTGCTTACATCTCCGTCCTTAGGTCAGCGATTTCCAAACATTACAAACACGACCCCCCCACTCACATAAGAAAACTTTCTTCTGTGCCCTGCTCAATCAAAATTCATAAACAATACGCGATATTAATAGTGATAATTTTTGGGATTTCGATAAAAATAGTGAAGCAAAATCTGAAATTAAATGCGATACCAACCAACCGTAGGAGTTGTAATGAGCATGCGTGTATTCTTAAAACTAATACGAGTGGAAAAAACTGAAGTTAAAATGAGAAGTAATATCGATATATTAAATGTCGTCGTATTGAACTGCCGCAGGATCAGTGGGAAAATTGCCGATTTCGAGCATACTATTCGCAGTCTGCACGCCGACGTAGTGATAGGCCAGAAAGTTGGCTCACGGACGAGATGCCGAGTCAGGATATATTTCCTGGCGACTACCGTGTCTATAGAAAAGATCACGCTAATAGATCTGGTGGAGGGATTTTCATTGCGGTCAGCGATAAGTAAGTATCAGATTCTGATAAGTGACGAGGACATCGAAACAGTTTGGTGTAGATCAGGCAAAGAAGGGTCCAAAAATTTATTGTTATGCTCGTTTTACAGGACACCTAACGCAAGCGTTGAACATATTTTAAATCTCGAGAAGCAATTGTCAAATCTTAGGGTGATCAATCAGGATGGTATCATTATAGTTGGTGGGGACTGTAACTTGCCTTCAATTGATTAGGACAATCTATGTTTAGAATTCAGAGGTAATGTACTCGAATCCTGTGAGGTATTAATCGAAACATTCTGCGAGCACTCTCTGATTCAATTAGTCAGAAAGGCAACGCGATCGGGCAACATACTCGATTTATTAGCAACCGACGTCCCAGACAGAATGAACAAATTCACCGTAGAAGATGGAATAAGTGATCATATGGCTGTGATCGAGAAGTGTAAGTTAAAGATAGAGAGACACTCGAAGCCTCCAAGAAAGTTTTATATATTTGCCAAGGTAGACTTTCCAAGTTTCAGGTCGTGCCTACGAGAAATTTTGCCTAGCTTCCGTGACATGACCAAACGATCAGGCGCTGAGTCGTCATGGACAATATTCCAAGATATAATACTAGAGTATCCGTAGGTACATTTAAATTAAATTGAAGGCCTCTTTTCTTAGGATAATATTCGAGAAATCCATTTCCCGCGGAGAGTTCCTGAAGGACTGGACATTAGCGAACGTGACTCCAATTCATAAGGGCGGCGACAAAGAGAATCCAGTAAACTAAAGGCATGTTTCCCTAACCTCAATATCATGCAAGATATTTGAGCACGTACTCGTTAGCAACATAATGCGTTTTCTCGATAATAATTCATTGTTAAACGAGTTTCAACATGATATCAGGAAGGGTAGGTCTTGCGACACCCCGCTCGGTCTATTTGTGAATTAATTATATCCTGAGAAGCGGAGAACAAAATAGGCAGGTTGACGCCATCTTCGTAGATTATAGGAATGTTATGATAAGGTACCTCACAGAAAGTTAATAACTAAATTAGAAACCTTATGCGTTCATTAAAAAATTATTAGGTTTATCCGAGAATTTTTAAATTATAGGAAGCAGAAGGTTGTTATAAATGGGAAGTCCTCGAGCTTAGTGGAGGTGGTCTCTGGCGTTCCACAGGGTAGTGTGCTTGGTCCGTTGTTATTTTTAATATATATAATCGATATCAGCTCAGTAGTTAGAAGTAAAATTAGGCTTTTCGGGGACGACACCGTCATTTCTAGAGAAATAAGCAATCCGGAAGACCATCAGTATCTCCAAAATGATTTGGAAGTTATCTCAGCGTGGTTAAGGAATGGCAGATAGAAATAAACCAAAAGAAAATCTGCGTTATCAATTATTGGAGAACCAAAAATAGCTCACTAATTGTTAATCATTCGTTCGACGGAATGAGGATTCCTATTTCAGATTCCGTGAAATAATTACGACACATCGATATCTCTCGTGGGACACAGTGGCCAACTTTCAGATAGGAATATTAAATGTCTTCATCCATATACAGAATTTGTGATCGAGAAAGTTTACGAGTATTAATTCATTGTCTTTGCTGTTGATTTCGAAAAAAATTTCAAAATTGTTGGTTATGACCGGCGCACAGTGGGACAAATTACGGAAAAGTTGTTCATAAATGAAAAAATCAAAATTGTACATTTTAAAACTTTAATCCCGTTCATTTGTATTTTTTAAGGTTTTTTTTTGACTAAGCATAAAATTTAAAATACGTAAGTAAATATTTTGTTCATAAGGACTTTTAGTATAGTATTAAGCTTAATTAAACAAACTTTTATACTGGGTAATAAAGCTTAGGCATTCTATTTTCTGAAAATGTAAAAACATTTTGCGCATATTTGCGCCAGTAAAAATTTTACTTGTTTATATACGTTGGTGCGGCACTATAAATTTGAACTGATATTTATCATACAATATTAGTTGACAGTATGATAATTAACAAATTAAAACTGTAAACTATATTCATTATAAATAAACTTCTATGTAATGCGACGTACTGCAAACATGCTGAAATTAATACAATTCTACGGTAAAATCTTTATTTTCTATTATTGACAAATGATTTTTTACGGTACAAGAAAAGGCGCTAATATAGTCCCGCTGCAACAGTAACAATGCTTTTAACGCTTTAGAAATGTTCAAAATTCATTTTAGCAATGAGAAATTAATAATGATTAAAACTACTTTAGTATTGAGAAATTTAATCTGGTATGTAAAGGTTGATAGCACTAACTTAACTGCTGAGGAAGACGACTGTGGGTGCCGGGTAATTTCTTTAATACGTCTGGTAAGATGTTCACATTTGGCTCTAAATATTTTTCTTTGCGACTCTTCCATTATATCAATAACTAGGCGAAAAACCGTTGATATCCTATTAGTTCTTCTATCACAATTACAGATAAAAGTGCGGAAATAAAATTGCAGGACTTATTAGATCATACGGTCGAACGAATTATACAGTCAAAATGAAGTTATAGCCACTATGTCCAACGAACAACTGAACGATGTATATTTGATTTCAAAGTGGGGCTGTGATGGAAGTTCCAGCCACAGCTAATATAAACAGAAATTTGATGATGCCTCGGATTCCGATGAATATATATTCTTCCCACCAATAGTTCCTTTGCAACTCATATGTGGACAAACAGAATCCGCTACTAAAATTGTCCTTTGGAATAATCCTCGACCATCATCAACCCGTTATTGTAGGCCTTTAAGGCTTAAGTTTATTCGTGAAAATGCGGATATAATAGTGCAAGAAATTGCATGTATTGAAGAAGAAATACGTAAACTTGTCTCCTCAACCATTACTCATAGATGTAATAGGCTTCAGGTGAAAGACAAAATGCTTTTAACCGTGATTGATGGAAAAGTGTGTAATGCAGCTATGTCCACGAAATCTACTCAGAGATGTTATCTCTGTGACTCAACATCAAAAGAATTCAACGATATAGACAAAATCTTAGAGAGAAAAGTAAATGAGGAAAATTGTAAATTCGGGCTGTCTCCATTACACGCTTGGATTCGTTTTTTTGAAGCTTTGTTTCATTTGTCATACAAGTCGCCTATTAAAAAATGGCAGGCGCGAACTGACAATGAGATTGAAAAAAAAATTAGTGGTGGTAAACAAAAAAAGAATTCAAATGGAATTTAAAAAACAATTGGCCCTTCTTGTTGATCGGCCAAAACCGGGCTATGGAAGTACTAATGATAATCAAGAGGTTTGGAACCATACTTCAGTCTTTGTCATCCGGGTATGACATAAATATAACAGCATTTAAAGACTATGCAGTATCAACAGCAAGACTATTCGTGGAAAAGTACTCTTTGTACAACATGCCGACTACTATACACAAAATTTTAATTCATAGCGCTCAGGTCATATCTGCGAGCATATTACCTATAGGGCAGTTACCGGAGGAGGCGCAGGAAGCCAAAAATAGACAAAAATTTTCGTGAGGGATTTTCACGTAAGATGTATAGAAGGAAGACAATCGAGGATCTCAGCAAGAGACTTGTCATATCTTGTGATCCTCTCATTTCTAGCGTGAAGAAACCACCTCAAAAGAAAAAAGCGCCTTTCCCTAAAGAAGTTTTGTTATTGTTGACATCTCCTAAGATCGAATTATCTGAAACTGAAAAGGAGGAAACAGATTCGTATGATTCCGAAAACAGTGATAGCAATTAATTTTGTATATTATGTAAATAATTGTGTCTTTGTAAAAACGATATCAGTAATTAATTTCCTGCGTTTTTGAATACATTTTATCTTTTTGAACACGATGACAGTAATTAAGTTTGTACATTTTGTAAGTAACGATCTAGTTCTTTAAGAACAATGTCCTCTTAGTACTTTATCTTTGTGAACACGATGACAGTAATTATGTTTGTACATTTTGTAAATAACGATCTAGATATCTTTTGTGGTTTGTAAACCACTTGATTTTTTAAAATGTTGCAAGTACAATTTGAATATACCAAGTAAATTAGATTAATTTTTTCATTACCTTTTAAACAGATGGCATTGTATTGTAGATATTACCTGTTTTAATAACTGTACTTTCTTTTTCACTATTAGCAAAATTCACATTCGTAATTGTTATGCATTTTGTTTTTAATATATTTTAGATCATTACTGGTAAATAGTAAGAAGCTAAAATATTGCTACATATACCGACTGAATACAGTTGCATTATAGTTTTCAACTTCATATCAATGCGATTGGATAAATTTAAGTATATTGCGTTTCTTAAAATTTGACGTATGAAATGTGCTTCAAAGCGTTAAAATTTCGCCAAATTTTGTTATTTACATTATTTCCTCTCAATAGTGCCTCATTATTTGACTTTAGGCGAGAATATATACCTTCCCCATTTATGACCATCTTTTTGGTAATCCGTCCCACTGTGCGGCGCGCCGGTCATAAAATTTATTATTTTTAGATTAATTAATCGATTTCATTGCCAGAAACAGCACAAAGATCAATTTAATCTGAAAAATCATGGCCGCAAACAAAGATACACTATAAAATTGGATATATAGGATTTTGAATTCAACTTTCTATGTTTTGTATGTCGTAGAACTTCCCCCTCTCTATGTTGGAACACTCTTCGGTCCTCTTTTTTGAGCCGTTTTATTTTACAAAATTTTAACAAATTGAATCGTAGCAGAACCCGGAAGATACGTAACAATTTAGTTAACGAGATTTAAGTAAAAGTATTTAAATAAACATTACAAAACTTGCTGAAATATTGTTGATCCCACTGTTTTCATAAATGCTGAAAATATTAAAAAGTATAAACACTATCGTGGTTTAAAACCTTGTGAAACATGTAGACATTATGATAACTTTTATTCAAACTTCGGAAGGGAACATCGAGAAATTTTGTGAAAATAGAAAACCAATTCGTGTAGCAGCTAACTACGCAGGGAACTTTAATGGAATTTCTTCTTTGTATTTATGTTAAAATGTACCGTAATTTTCATTTCGCTTCCGGTGCTTAGATAACCCCTGACAGCTAACAACTGACAAACGCAGTCTGGACAAAAAATTCAAACGATAGAGAAAGTGGGAAAATTTGCTCGGGATATAAGATTTTGTACCTGATTTTCGCCGGATTCATTTTTTTTTACCTCTACCGACAGAGGTTAAATCCGCTTTTACGCCCAGCTCGACTTAGTTTATTTTCGAAAAGAAAGGAGTATCGATAAATTCACGAGTGTCTGCTTTTCCAGCGTTTCCGCGTGTTTGCGTTCGCAACGCTCCGGTATTTATTAAACGCATTATTTACCTTTTATTTTCCCTTCTTCGAAAGGTTCGGAAGTGGGCGGCGTAGGATATCGACCTCCTCTCCTTTTTTACCTCCCTTTTATGTAGGGAAATGAAAGGAGGCAGAGAAGGGAGGAGCAAGGGAGTGAGGGAGAGAGAGAGAGAGAGAGAAGAGGATGGAGGGAGTGAGTGAGCGAGGCAAAGGAGACATAATATACGGATCTGCACAAAGGAAGGCGATGGGAATGGACGATCAGGGCGAATGGGAAAGGACGCGCGGTATACCTCGACCTCCATCTCTCTCTCCCTCTCTCTCCAATGAGAGGGAAGAAGAGGGAAAAAATAAGAGGCGGAGAAGCGTAGATTGAAATTGGGACGGAAAGGGAAAAAGAAGATCAAAATAGACAAGGAAAAATGGTCGAGTGGAAGAGAAGAGACGGAGGAGCGAGGAAAAGAGGGAAGAGTGGAAAATAAGAGAGAAAGAATAAAAGGATAGGAACGGGCGTGGAGTGAGGGAAACGAAATTAATGAGGTGAAAATACATTGAGGAAAACTTACTTATGCATGTGATATTTGGAAATTTCTTCGACAGAAGGCAATTTTTGAACAGACTTTTCAAGAATCAGCTAGGATTAAAACAATCGTCCAAGGAAAGATACGAACCCGCATCCTTTGATTCGTAGAGGCAGTTTAATCACCTTCGGCGTTGATAAAATCCGGAAAATTGAGCAGGAGTTAAAAGGGCATCAAAGCGTGAGCATTGGTTATTTTGGAATTAAAATAGATTAAAGAAGTTTGATGTTGACGGCAAAGAAAGAGGGACGGACAGAGAAGGTAATGCTAATGGGAGGTGGAGAAGTACCAAAGAAAAGGCGAGGGGATGAAAGCGGGCGAGGGAGGAAAGAAAGGGTAAATAAAGTGGGATAGTGAGGCAGGCGGGGATGAGAGGCGCGGGAGATAAGGAGGTAACGGGAAGGGGGGAATGGGTGGGGGGGGGGGAATAGGTAGAGGGAACGGTCGGTTTGTGGTTGGTTGAGAGTGGATGCGTTGCGCGCAGTGGGAAGGGAAATAAATCTCCGGAGTATCTATACGGGATGGAGCCCCATTTTAAACCGAGGGCAAATAGAGGCGGCTCTGTTGTAAGAAGAGATATCCTGGGCGGCGGTTGTTATGGAGTCGTGGGGTCGAGCTGAAGAGGTGTGGTTTATAGGGGCGAGTTTTCGAGGAGAGTCCTTCCATCCCCCACCCTTTCCTATTACTCCTACCCATCCACCTCACCAACCACCACTCTCCTCTCGCCGTTCCCTCCCTTCCTTCCATCCGTGGGAGATGTTAGCGAGGACGAAGGAAGTGCTGTGGTAGGAGGGGTGGGCTTTGGTTGCGCGGGAGGAGGAAAGATGGGCGGCTGACGGTCGTCGTGATGGATGAGGATATAGCGTAGCTGAATCTGAGGCAAATGGGCGAAGGGGGAGTTTGTGTGGGGTTCGTGTACTTGTGTTGGTATGCGTGTGGGTGTATGTGGGGAGGGAAGGGTGTGCGTGAAGGGGGTGGAAAGTGGGAAGGAGACCGGTTGAATTGAGGAGTGGGGTACTGAAGGAGTGGTTTCGAAAGTGGGTGTGGGAGTCGAAGGACTTGGCCAGTGGAGAACCGTCGGAGGACCTCGTGGAAGAGGGGGTGGTGGGATTTGCGTGTTGGGAGTGGGGATGGGAGGGTTGATACGTAGGGGATACATTGAGGTGGAGAGAGGAAGAGGTTTGAGGGTACCGAAGGAGTTTGGGAGGGATTATGGTAAAGGATGCCGTATTGAGAAGGAAGGGAGCTTTAGAAAGAGATAAGAATGAGTAGGAATGTCCACGCCTGTGAGACGGTATAGTGGCAAGCGTGTGCTTTTTATTATGTTTGTGTGGATGGATAGCAATGTTTAAGGGATGGCTAGGACGTGTATATGAGGTATTCTCTGCGGCCTAGCGTTCCTTGGATGTTTCATATGGAAATGCTCACACTTGGATTATGTTGGATAGCTTATGTATAAATAGATCTGCATCAACACGATCAGTCTTGCGTGACCAATAATCCTCTCGCTTTCTTCGAACCGGCACCAGAGAAACACGTAACGTCGATTCGTTGTTTATTTTCGAATTCATCGCCTCCATATATACATATGTATTTACTTATTTCCACGCTTATATCGAAAAGATAAAGTTGACGCGGAGAAAACCTATTTAATTTAATCTGCACGGAAACGTTTACAATTCCAAGAATTTCGTTCGGACAGCGAAAGGGAATTGATTCAAAATTTCGAACATATTTGAAAAATTCCTAACTTTTCATTTAAAAGCAATTAACTTTTGTAAAATTGAAATAGCCAATCACGGAAAACTAATTATATTCGTTTTTTCGTCTTTTTCCGTCCTTATTTTAAGTGCTTGGAGCTAATAGAGAGAGAGAGGAAAAAGATAGCGAGAAGAATAATTTGTTAAAATATAAATGAATGCCTTTCATTCACACCGCATTTTAAAATTAGCACTCCAAATGTCAGCAATAAAAATGCAAGTCTGGCAGATATTATGTGACGAATCATTTAATATTATGAAACGATCTACAATCAGTGCCGGATTTACGCATAGGCAACATATGCAACATAGGCAACTGCCTAAGGCGCCAAATTATGAAAGGCGTCTAACACTAAGTGTGAAAGCACCAAATTATGAAATGTATCAAATTATGAAATGCGTCTAATCATGAAAGGCGTAAAATATCTAAGGGAAAAGTTTTTCATCACTGTTTTCAATATCGTGTACTATTTTTTAAACAATGCTGCAACTACGCGTCTTTTATAAGTTTTATACGGAGTTGACCTTGGGATGAATGGTTGTACCTTGAAGCTAACTCACATAATCGAAACTGCTTTGTTACAAAATTCAAGACGGTTAATATCTTAATATCAATCAACGTTCGCCTCCTTCCGAGCGTTTTGTAGGGTAGCCGTCATTTAACCACACGAAGTATTTAGTGTGTGTTCTTTAATCAGTTGTAAAGCAGCTTTTCATATTTCTGTGCTTCGTCTTTTTTATCCTACCAGTGATTTTATATTTTACTAAGTTTATTTAGCGAATTGTGCACTAAAACTGCTGACCTTTATTTTTCGAGTTTTTATCCCTTTATATAATAATGGTGCCAAAGAAAAAGGTTTGCGATTGGGAAAACAAGAAGAGGAATGAAGCAGGATTAGATTCATTAAAAAAACAGGAAGGTGCTTTAGAGAAATTCTTTTATAAGCTTGGGCCGTCTACGTATTCATCATCCTCTCCAATATTGGAATCAGAATTGGTATCTGCAGATCAGGATTTATTGTGTAAATCTGATAAATTCTGCAAAAGTGATGAATCATCCCAATTTGAAATGCTTACTGAGGAAGATAATAATGGACAAGAAGTAGACATGCAACCTGTTCAAACCTCTGTCGTAAGTAGCGATCCTGTCTTCTGGGAGATAAACGATTTTACTACGGATTTTGTGGCTAAAATGGCGTTCAACAGAATTTAGAGGCCAATTTCAGTAATTCAAAGATACAATAACTGAGCTCACTTTTTAACAAAACATTTATTTGAACGGAAATTGTCAAATAAAGAAAAACAGCCACGTAGCTGGTTAATATATTGTTAGCACCGGTAAAGTTTTCTGTGGACCATGTAGACTATTTGGCGGTGAATCGATGATTTCTAAAGAAGGATACAATGATTGGAAAAATGCGGCAAGAAGAGTTTGCGAGCACGAAAATTCACATGGCCACAAGACGTGCGTAATTCATTTGAAGGAAGGAGGTTGCCATTTGAGTCGGATCGATTGTAATGTTATTTTGCATCTCGAAGAAGAAATGACGTACTGGCGAAAAGTATTGCATAGGGTTGTAGCAGTTGTACTTTCATTAGCTTCTAGAGGATTACCTTTCAGAGGTGATGAAGAAGTTTTCGGGTCTCTAAATAATGGCAATTATATGATGACTTTGGAATTAATTGGAAATTTTGAGTTTCTTTGCTGAATACATATCTCGTTATGGTAATAAAGGTAGTGGTAGCACTTCATACCTGTCTTCCACTATTTGCGACGAGTTTATTGGTGTCATGTCAAGGAAAGTTGCACAGTAAATAGTAGTATTAATGGCAAAGTATTTTTCTATTAGTGTTGATTCTCCGTCAGACATATCGCATACAGATCAGGTTGCTTTCATTATTAGGTATGTTATGGAAGATGGGACTCCTGTTGAGCGTTTTTTGTTTTCAACAAAATACCGGCCACAAATCTGAGGAATTAGCGGAAGTCATTTTAAAAAAATTACGAGAAATTAATATTGATATTGGTAATTGTCGGGTACAGTCTTATGATAATGGTAGCAATATGGCCGGAGTGTACACCGGACTTCAAGCAAGAATTAAACAGATTAATAATCTCGCTGTGTTCGATGTGTTCAGCCCATTCGCTTAATCTTGCCGGAACAAGTGCCGTCTAAATGCAGCTTCATTCTTTAATATTTTTACAAGAATTTATAATTATTTTGTAGTGTCAACGCATCGATGGGAAGTTCTTCGGTCATGTAGTAAATCTAAAGCTATGGTAGTTAAGAGCTTATCGTTAACGCGATGGTCAGCACGAGAGGACGTTTGCAAAAGTCTGCATGAGTCTTGGAGCAAAATAATCCAAACTTGAGAAACAATCTCAAATGATACATCAGAGAAAGCTAGTACACGCTGTAGAGCTTCGGTATTGCGATCTGGAAACAGCCTTCTTGTGTAATTTATGGAATACTAGCAGAATTTCCCGTTGAATTTCATCGGATTTAGTGAAGTTACTACAGTACAACATACAAACTCTATAAAATATATTGTAAATACTTTTAAAATTACAATTAGATTTTCTTAACAATTAATCATATTTTCTTGTAACAATCCGTTTCCGAGCCTATTTCATTCAAATGTAACGATAATTGTATTTCCTATCGCCGAATCCAGCTTCATTTCTTGTGCAATTATGCCTCTGATATGTTTACATTTATGTCTTGTAAGCAAGAAACCCGTGAAAAAGCAACGTACAGTTCTCCATGATTGAACGCTGACTGATAAATGTACACCAGATACGTGAGCCTATTTACGTTAATAAATATTATAATGTAGAATATAATGATTTTACTTACAAAAAGTGTACGATTCCAGTATTCAATAGACGAAAGAAGGTTCAATTACTTTCTTCAATCGTTATAAACGCTTTCTGAATAATAATCAGTGTCTGTTTACGTTGCTAACCATAAACATCGATCGTTTCGTTGCTTAAACAAAGGTGCGAAGCGAATATCGCTAAACTTTCGTCTATTTATAAGCTTCATCGAAGCTAATTGAATCGGAGGTAACAATGACGGCCGCCTTGGTTACGCCGGGAAAGAGTACGAAAAATCCACAACATTTCGAAACAAATATCGTATTTCTGAAAACCTGGACCGTGTAACATGTAAACTTCGCAGGAATAAGATAGTATAGGGTTTTACTCGTCGAATAAAGCAAAAACGAAAAAAATCGGTCCATATTTACGTATTTTGATGCTTGAAGGAAGAATACGTTGCAAGTGAAGAAATGCATTCATACGTGTTATCTTATGGAAAAATGTTAATCCCCTATATTGGTAGCACTGATTAATCCCCGTTGACCAAACCTTGACCACTCACTAAGTTAGGATGTAAGGAAGAATCGTACCAAAGTTGGTTATTCTAGCTTTTATCGTTTAGGAGGATTTCCATGAATAAACCATCAAACACACCCTTCAAAATATATTACAGTAGATTATACTGGAGAGTTTCGGAGCAGTTAGCAAAAAACTTCAAAGTGTTAGTATCGATATCACCATGGTAGCACAACTATACACGCCTCACTAACTGAATTTGTGTTAAACATGCGTGAAAGATTTGATGTAATTGAACTTAGCTCTATGAATTTCTGTGGTCTCACGGAATATGTTACAAAAATAAGGAAACGAAAATCATTCTACGATGAAGTGCAAGCTAGCAGAATTGAAATGTCTGGAAAAGAGAGTTTTCGAGTGAATAATATTTTGCCTATATTGGATAGACTGACATCTGAATTAAGTAGACACGGTGAAGCATACAAAACATTCCTAGATCTATTTGAGTTTCTTACTAAAATATGCAATATGGAAACGCCATTAATTTCAGAAAAGGCACAAAATTTGCTTAATACCTACCCGTTAGATCTGAAAGAAACATTTGTAGAAGAATGTCTTCATTTTCATGATTATCTAACTAATAGTTCAGCAGCCTGTAAATATAAACTACCTCACTTCTGACCCTGTGCACACTTATTCGGGGAAAAGATATTCATTCTGTCTTCCCAAACATTGACATTTCATTAAGAATATTTTTGTGTACGGCGGCTACAGATTTCGGTGCAGAACAATCGTTCTCCATGTTGAGAAGAATTAAAAACTATTTACGATCAACCATGGCCCACGATCGATTAAACAATCTCTGAACTTTAGCGATTGAAAACGATTTATCGATACTTTCGCGGCTCAGAAGTGTACAAGAAAGAACTTCTAGTTCAGTTTCAGAAATTTTGGTATTTTTAAGTAATATTATATTTTATACTAGGTAATAATCTTGTTTCTTTTAAACTCGCCTTTCTAAAACAAATGTATTTTGTTATTTTATAGGTGCGTGTGTGTATATATGTATATGTATATATATATATATATATGTATATGTGTGTGTGTGTGTATATATATATATATATATATATATATATATATATATATATATAAACACCGCTCAAATATTTTTTGTATCATGTCTAAATAATATTAAATTATTATATTTTTAATGGGAAAAAGGCGCACCGGAAAACAGTGCCTATGGGCGTCAACAACGTATATCCGGCCCGGTATACAATTATTCATTATTCATAGGCCATTTTACAATAATTTTTCAGACTTTTCGATCTATCGAATAGCATTAAAGTAAAATAAAGCTTGTATTTTTTCTGCTATACGAAATAAGGCTCAAAAACTTTTATACGCCTTAAAAAAGTTGAAGATGATGTGCTAGAACACAAATGTTTGTCTTTATCGAATTTAAAAAAAAACCGGCGACCATTTCGAACAGTTCGCAAATTCGGCAACCTCGCACCCATCGCGAAATCAAATTTCAATTCCCATTCGTTTGTTCGAAAACAAGGCCGCACGGAGAAACAGCTCGATCAGAGTATTTTTTTCCAAAAAATTCGAGCCAAAATAAATAAATAAGCGGAAGAATACCAGCGGAAGGAGGGATGAAAAAACGGCGTGGTACAAAAAATAACCCGAAAAAATGTATTACGTTTTTGTTCACGCTCCGATAAACAGGATCGGCTAATTAACTGGACGTAACGACCGCTACGAACACAGATGCGAAAGTTTCTCTCTCCCTTCATTGCACGCTCACATGCGCGTAGCACCAGCGCGTGTTGAGCCACGAACGAAATAAAAAAAAAGAGGAGAGAGTGAGCGAGAGAGTACGATTCGGTTGAACGATCCAAATGTATGGGAGAGAAGGAAAAGGGGAGAGAGAAGGTTAGGGATGGACGAGCGTTAATTGTCTCTGCTCCGTTCCTACGCGAATATCTCCCGAACAATAATCCGCGTATCGCCCGTCCTATTGACCCTCAACTTTCCCCCCTCCCACAAAAGACTACGTAACGAACCTCGATATATTTGCCTCTCCTCTTCCAACCCCTTCCCGTGCTGAATAAGGGAGGAAAGGATCTGTCCTTCCCTCCCTCATGGGACTGGAAGGAAGATGGAAAAAAATTAAAACGAAATGGATAAATAAAGGAAATGTTTTAAACGAACCCAACGTTCGGATGGGATGCAAACACGAAAAAATAGATTCGTCCTCTCTTCTTTTCAACACAAAGAGAGGGAGAGTTGGTGAGGGTGTATAAAAAAGGGGGGTGATACCATCGCAGTATGAAGTGTTTGTTCTGGAATAAGCTGGGGTATGAGGAGAGAGGGTACAAGGAGGACAGAGGCATTAGTAAGCGCTGCATGGACGACGGGGGTATGGTACATGGGTTGGGTTGAGGAAGTGGGGGAAAGAAGTGTAAGATGCAGAGGGTTGGTGTTGAGTATATACACGTGAGTCTATATATATGTATGTATATGTGTATATGTATGTATGTATGTGTGTGTGTATATAATATAGAGAGAGAGAGAGAGGGGGGGGGGTGGAACTGGAGGTAGATGGAGTGCTAGGGTGTCTATATGGCCTTCTCGGATCGGAGGGGACCCATCTGGTTAAGAATGGGAGCTACTGGAGGAGTGGGCGTGTATTTTCAGCCTCCCTCTAAGTGGGAGGGAGAGAACGAGAGAAAAGATGGAGAGCCGGAGAGGGACGGTAGGTTTTAGGGAAGTTGCAGAAGGATAGGAGGAGAGGAACACGAAAAGCAAGAGAGAGAGAGAGATAGAGGGAAATGGAGGGAACGATACTGATAAACGAGAGAGAGATAAAGTTGAGCCATGAGAAGGAATAGAAAAGGCGGAGAATATTGAGAAGACATATTTTAAGACTCGGAAGCGGAAGAGGGAACAAAGGAAGTTTATAAGAAAAAGTCCACACGCGCTTGCATGTGAGTGAGATAAAAAAAGGAAAGGAATCGAAAATGAGGGAGCGGAGAGATAGGCAAATAAAGAGTAATGGGGAATGCATATTGACGTCTTACAATTAGTTTCGGACAAATCAGACTGATTTCCCTCTCAGTACGAGTGCGAAGAGATTGCAAACGGGAAGGAAAACTCGGGAAGCAAACAGGAAATCGGAGGGTACGGACGGAAAATTGGAAGCGTAAGATGAGAAGAGATGGAAGTGGACGAGGGATACGAGAAATCGCAGGAGTGGGAAGGAATGAAAGTTACGGAGGGATTTCGCGACTAATGGAAAGAGGGATAAAAGGAATGAGGGAGAGACAGACTCTGAGAGGGAAGAATGAAGGACCGCGAGATGACAAAAGGAGGGAATGAGGAGAGAGAGAGAGAGAGAGAGATCGAGGAGAATTTGGAGATGTGTTTTGGCTCTCGCCTGGGTGAATGCGTAGAGTAGGGAGTGGGGAGGGTTAGGTGGAGAGGGGAGACGGGAAGATGACTGGTGGATGGAGGTCCGGGGACGATGGCGATACTTGAGAGTACGAAGTGGGGATTCATCGGGTGAATGGGTGGGCCCTTCTGGCTCGGGGAGAAGGAGGGATAAGCCCCGCAGGGAGTGGACCTTGCGGGTGGCTGATGAGCAGGCTACGTATGTGGAGAGGAAGACGGAGGAGGATGGGGAGCGATGGGGGTAGGGGAAGGATAAGGGTTTCTCCCGAGTAGGTGGGATAATAGAGAGAGCCGGAGGAAAAGCATTATGAAAGGTTTTCGGAGGTAAACCATTTTAATGAGGGTGAAAGAGATTGTGGGTTTTTGGAGAGGAATGCGGTATGTGTGTGTGTGGGAGGGGAGGGAGAAAACTCATGACGGCTTCAACGATCCTTTATTGTTTCTGGGGAAGTTGTGCTTGGGTGAGGGAATATCGCCATTTGGGGACGTTGGTTGGTGTTATCGTCTGGTCGTGTGCGGGATTGGTGTGGTTTCACTAAGGCGTGTTAACTTCTTTCTTATTTTAATCGAGTACAAGAAAAATTATTTGATGCCCCGTCGAATCGTTTCATCCGAAAACGTTTCTTTTAATGCATACGTAAGATTTCACTGAATGAATGAAAATGGCGTGATCTATTATTTAACTTCGGTTTCAATCTTGTCGAAAGCGTGTTGGACAGCAAGGACCTCGTGTAACGAGATATATAGGTCATTAAATTGACTTCAAATGGGCCACTTCGTTTCGGTGTTCTATTCATCAACGATATTTTTTTATCTTGACCTTTTGGGATGGCTGAAACGATGAAGGAGAGTATTTGGGCCTAATAATATCAAGTCTATCTGAATATATTAAATTTAATAGTATAATATGAGCTCTTCGAGAATGTGCACTCAGGAATTAGCAACATATTATATATGTAATTGTTTTGATATTAACACTAAATATAACTCAGTGTTGAGTGAGCGTGCTTTTAGACCGGTGTAGATTGAGTTTCTGAATCCTATAAGTATCTATTCGGTTTTCATTATAAGGTCAAAGTCATGAATGTGTATCTTTGTCTTTAGCCATAGAAGTAAATTTTAGATTTTGTTTTAAAAGTACGGAGAATCAACTACAGTGATGTTTCAGAGTAGAAAGGACTCTTTCTCATATATTTCCTCGATGGAGTTGCATCAGACGTCGTCAAAGTGACTTCCGGCGTGCCTCAGGGAAGTGTAATCGGACCTTTGTTATTCTTGATATATATAAATGATTTAGCGGATAATATAAAGTGTAAAGTTAGACTCTTCGCGGATGACACACTTGTGTATGGAGAAATCAACACAATACACGATCAGGAGAATTTGCAAAAGGACCTTCAGGCTATCACGAAATGGTGTAAAGATTGGCAACTCGATCTGAATATAAAGAAATGCGCCGCAATGAACTTCACGCGCTCCACGAATTTCAACCGTTACCCGTACCAAATATCTGAACTAAAGCTAAAATACGTCAATAGCTACAAATACCTAGGAGTAATTCTCAGTAGCAATTTGTCTAGTAGAGAGCATATCAAATCCGTTATAGCATCGACAAACAGAATTCAAGGGCTTTCCTCTAGAGTCCTGCGGGGATGCCCCTCGAATGTGAAGGAAATCGCATACTTTTCCCTAATACGACCCATCGTGGAATACTGTTGCGCCGTCTGGGACCCCTTCGAGGAGGGCCTAACTAGAGAGCTCGAAATGGTTCAGCGTAGAGCGGCTAGATTTGTAAAAGGAGAATATCGGTATGATGCGAGTGTATCAGAGTTATTGAGAGATCTGAAATGGCAGACGTTGAAGAGTAGAAGAATTGAATACAAGAGGAAACTATTTGAAAAATTTGAAAGTTCCGAATTCGTTGAAGACGTACGCGGCATCGATGGGGACGACTATGATAGTCGTCCCCATCGATGTTAGTGAACGTAATGTTAGATCACAGTGCAGGAGAAAATATCTCGAAATTACCGCTAGAACAGAGAAATACTACCGATCCTTTTTCCCAGACGCGATAAGACAATCCAACAGAGGAATTAGCTAGACTTCACTTGGTGTTGTGACACCCCCTGCCAAACGCTTCTAGCGGCTTGCAGGGTATTTATGTAAATGTAAATGTAAATGTATTTATGGAAATCTAATTCCGTATAGGGGAAGAAATGAAAAGTTGGCATATATATATAATATAAATTGTCAGTATATACTGTAAGGAAGTAATTAAAAGCATTTAGATTTTGTATATGGTTAGGAAAGCATTTATATATTTTACTAGAATTAATATGATTTTGTATTTTCCTATCTCACCCTGTGTGTCATCTCTCCAAGAAAATAATTTTTTGGTGCATGATTCCGAATATTCGCTGCATTTATTCGGTGTGAACTTAATATAGAGGTGATTCCTATTTATTTACAGTTCACAAATATTTATCAACTGTTAGGAAAGTGAATATCTTAGTGTAGTTGTTAAATTTGCGATTTTCTCTATGAAGTTATATTTTCTTTCGCAAGCATTTCGGAAAAGCAGTTAAGCGTAAAATAAATTAATCGAATTAAAGAAAACTGTAATTTGTATTTACCTCAACTGTTAATAAGATGTTTTATTTGGTTGATCTTCTCTAATGTTGGAGATATATGAAAATAATGTGAATTTAACATTGTCATAGAGAGAAATACGCATCCATTATTTGAATTTCTTTCATATTTATCAAAAATGTCGCAAATCATTTTATTTTTAAGATTTTAAGTATCTGTTTAATATAACTGAGGTTAGAAAGGGAAGCGACAAAGTCATGAATATATGGAAATGATGATATTGGGCTAAGCCGCGCAGGAAGCAGGTGATTGGGGCTTAACGTGATACTGAGATAGTTAGTGATATTAATCCGTCATAAATCGTATAAATGTAGATCAACTTAACAAGGATATTTGAACTTCCATCGTCAGCAAATGTAGGCTTAAGTGTATTTGGGTATTTTATAGACCAGAGTTCGCTTAGTGCTGAAGATTATTACGCGTAGGATTTTACAGGGGATTCCGTTAGCGATGGGAATACGTTACGATTTGTGCACGTGTGCTAAATAATGAGCTTTGTTGTCAAGGGTTGACAGTTTATTTTACTGTATCTCTAAATGAATGGAGAGTGCGTTATTCAGAATCTCAATCTGTATAATGTCGATTCTTGCCTATGTAAGCTTATATTTATTTTGTTTGCTAAATGCCTAGTGACGGTTAATCAAAACTGGGGCAATGATTTTGTAACGGCGATTTAAAAAATAAATATCTATGTCCGTGAATAGTTAAGCAGCAACCTTGATTTTGTGAATGTAATATTGCTTCAGCAACACTTACTTGGAAATATAATCGAGTATTTTCTTTTGTTTGTTTAATAAGAAGTAAATCATTTCAACTTCCTTAAGGAGAAATGTTTTTATAATTGAAGTAAATAACTAAATTATGGCCGACTGCTGTTTTAATAGCTGAATTTCGGCACATAATTTTATTATTATCAAAGTATTGTAGGTGATAAAGAATTCTATTAATTGAAAAAAATTAAAATTTTCTGAAACAGAATTTTAGTTGTACGGAGGCAAAACTTCTTTGTCCTACTTTTAAAGTAGGTTGTATCCTCTCTGGTAACTCGGTTGATACACGATTATATTAAAGCTAAGTACATTACAGCTCTGATAATAGCATTTGCATCGCTAAAATAGAATACGCCATAGGATTATCACCGAATACCAAAAAATTATGGACGAAAATTTCCTGAGCTTTTTGATGATTATTTTCCTGTCATCTTCAATAAATTGCTGTGAAGTATTTATTGATTTGCGTCGTTACTTACGGTCTTATTTATTTATGTATTGCCTTCTTGGCCGACTTTCTTAGCCATTTCCAGGAACTAGAGACTTAGATTAGTTTGAGCACTAAGTGATTACTAATATTTTATTAAATTGGTTTAGTTAGCTAAATGAAACGTTTATTAATCATTCATATATTGTTTATCTTTAGTGATATAGTACTAAATGGAAATCTAAAATATTCGATTAACCCAGAAGAAAATACGATTGCCGAATCGAGTAATGCATGTAATCATGTCTTTTTGAGTTAGGAAAAATCATTCTATGGAATGTGTTCTATGGGGTTTCAAGTGATAATAATAGCAGAAAAAATTATGGTGAATTCTGCCGGATCAGTTTAACTGATATTGTTTACACAGTTGAATCGAATAATACACTTTAGAAATTATTCTCACCCATGGGAAAATGGCGAATGGATTTTCGATGAATTTATATTTTTTATTACAAAAGCTCAAGCGCAGCTAAATGAATTTCTAATGTGTTTATTTGCTTTTACAGTTAAATTCATTTTAATACTGCTGATATGTTTATAAAGTCATCAACACAGGTAAAAGGCGAGATTAAGTAATACATTGCGAATGATGTTAAATGAGAGCTAGCAGAATTAATTAACTCAAGATTAATTAGGAGGGGATAACACTACCACACCCTTTTCAAGTATTAAAACGAATTTTGAACGCCGGTTTGGTGTTTACCATCGATTTGAAAGGAAATCTCATTACATATTTTTCTACCTCCAGTCAAACGTAATTGTTCTCCCTTTTAATTCCCAATGTAACACATCCGTATCCTGCTTTTGACGCCCAAAATTGCATGCCTCTGAGGTGCGGGTTTTAGAATTACGCGAAGAGAACGCAAGAGGATAGCTCGGTCAAACAGATAAATCCATTGGAAACGAAGGGACACGATTATTATAATAACGAATAAGTTATATCAATTGCAACGAAATCCCTATAAGCTTCGCCCGTAGCCAATAACATCAAACCACCGAAATCACTCGCCAAATTCTGTTCATCGTTTTCGAACCGGAGCGGAATACAGCTGAGTGGAACAAAGAATTATCTGACCTGCGCATATTCCATCCCTTAGGGAATGAATTTCATTCGCAAAAATAACAGCTCAAACAGTTTCGTGGTTCCGAAAGTGCATCGTAGTTAATGCAGAAAATTACGTACGAAGTCCGGCAGTTAAAATTTTTTTTTCAATTTGATGCAAACACACATGCGAGTATAAGTGTATATAAGCATCGATACTGAGATTTGTGGGCTATTTTTAATGTTAAAAAAACTTCGCTTTGTCCTTCTGTCTGTCTGGCGTGTTATCTACTCCTAAGCGATAGTCGATAGTAAATCGTTTTTCTCTAATTACTTTATATTCTTTCTTGTTGTGCATGTTTTCTGTTTGTCCACAGGTCTGTCCTACGCCCTAACTTCTAAACTAAATAATAATAATAATAATCTTTATTATCCCGGTTGACCATACATTTTGTAGGTATAGGAATCGTCATGATAAAATCACAGTATGATACAGTTCACATACAATTGTACATAACAAAGAAGTCACCTCTTACACATAATAAATTCATTAATATTATAAAAACATTTAAGAATCAAGTATTTTAACCGCTTTCTTGAATAATAATAATTTGGTAATATTACTAATTTCCATAGGTAATTTGTTATATAATTTCGTCCCCATGGCGAGGGGACCTCTACACGTCACCTTCCTGCTGTGATGAACTAGATTCATTTCATAACCTCTAGTACCATATTTGTGTACTTCGTCATTTTTATAAACATGCTAATGTTACATTTTACTAATACAAGAATATTATATATATACAAACTTGGAATGGTTAACATATTCAATTGACTAAAAAGAGATCTACATGAAGCCCTGTGAGGAGCATTCAACATACACCTAACAATGCGCTTTTGAATAAGGAACACTTCGTGCAATAATGATGGAGATGAGCCCCAGAAAACAATACCATATGAAGCTCTTGCATAAAAATAGCTATAATAAACAGATTTGAGGATATCAAGAGATACTGTTTCTTTAATAAATCTTTACAATAGAATGATGAATTCAATTTTTTGGAGAGTTTTGTTACATGTTCTGACCAGTTTAATGTTTCTTCAATGTGAATGCCCAGGAATTTGGTATTTGGAGTAGGTGTGATTCTTACATTATTGACTATTAGCCTTATGGTATCCTGAAGTTTTTTTCTGAGAGAAGTGCATCACTTGAGTTTTATCATAATTCAATTGTAGCCTATTAGTTTTGCACCAGCTGTTCATATTGCAGATAATATTTTGACCCTCTGCTTCAAGTGAATTAGTATCAGGCGCTGAGATGATAAAATTAGTGTCATCTGCAAAGATGATGCTTTTTACTGTTGATTTGTTAGATATAAGTGGGAGATCATTTATGAAAATTATAAACAATATAGGCCCAAGAAATCTGCTAGAGACTTCGTTTTTTCGCCAAACAATTCACTATTTTGTCTCCTTGTACTTGTTTTCTTCTGAGTGCTCTTTTGGCCAGCAGAATGAGATTATTAATTTAATTTAAATTTTCTTTTTGATAAACGTTTTGTTTTAAAAATTCTTCTTCTCAATTATATTAAATTTATAATCTTACCTCAGACTAATCATATTAGTATACATAACTTTTAACATTCTTTATTAACAATCTTTTTGGAAAAACCGCCATTTACTACTCTGCTTTAGCAGATTTCTCCTTAGTTGTTCATTAATTTAGTTAACAAGCAAACAATTCGTAATTTGATAAATTTCCTATTGCACTAAAGAAGATTCGACTTTAAATCAACGACACTGTTTTATATCGATACTCATAATGATAGAACGCTATTTCCCCGTAAGAACTACTGCCTGGATTGATCTCTGTTGCTAAAGAAGCATCTCTCTGGGCCGTGGCTCAATCGGTCTATATCTACATGTTACCCTACATTTCACCAAATTGCTGGATGGAAAAGAGCGCAATGCCAACTGTAGGGCGCAAAATCTTGCAGTTGTAGATTATTCGCGGTCTACACAGTGGTTTATAGAACAATTAGTAACTAAGACGTTGTTAAGATTTTCCAACGTGATTTACATTCCATTTCGGAATAGTATAAGGAGTGGCAGTTACACAGTGATAAATGTTCCTTAGTTAATTTTTGGCTTGGTAGACAGAAATCAAATTATTAATAGTGAGTACTTTCTCGTTACGGGCCCCATAAAACGGTGAAAATTCAGTAATATCTCGGTATCATATTTACAAACGATTTATCTTTGAAGGAGAATATGCGATGGATCTTAAAAGGCAAGGATTTTTCCGTAGAATATTATGCGTATTGGATGAAAAGACACGTGGGGATTTTTATTTTTCTCTGGTTAGGCCGGTAATTCAGTATGCGCGTAGCCGTATGAGATGGGCCTTATTCATGATTTAGAGAATATACAACGAAGAGAAGCACGTTATGTGATGCGTCGATATGGTGTGAATGTGTTACGAGTCTAATAAATGAGCTTGGAGGGATTCTCTGGAGAAACAGTGTGACAAGTCTACACATCGAATATTGCAGAGATTTAAATCAGAAGAATTTAAAGATGAATTATTAGATGTAATCAAGAGCCCATATTACCTGGGACGCCACTACCACACTGAAAAGATAGGAGAAATTGATTGTAGGGCGAATAGATAAAAGGGATCTTTTCCCCAAGGCAATAAGTGGCCATAACAGGAGAATAATATGATAGGTGATATTCTCCCCTTGCCGCAAAACAATTGCGGTGGCTTGCACGGTATTATTTAGTTTCTGAATCTGGTACGTCAACTCATTTATCCAATTTGATAATGTACTTTAAATGAGTGCTCGTTAGATTGAACAACGTTCCGCTCTAAATCCGATTGATTTTGTTGGCTCATCTATATATTTTCGTGGAATAATCTGTGGAAATATTACCATGCTGAATTAATTCATATTAATACTCAATATCCATGTTATCAAAATGTTTACAAAGACTTAGGCTCTACTTTTAGACGATTTGAAAAAATAAAACTATAGATTGCATTGTATTTATTATGAGGCATTCTTTGAGTCTTTTCTTATCCCTGCACCCGCGATGGCAGCACATAAATACTTCGGGTACTCCAAACGTAAGCGTATCTCTAATGTGTGAGTAGTTTTCAAGTCATTCGAAAATTTTTTTCAGAATTTGTCATCCCACGGGGATCGGCGAATTTGTGGTTATCATGAATCTTCCCTTATGTTTTAATTTCTCAACAGTCGTCGTGGTCTCTTTTAGAGAGTTCGGTCTCACATGTTTAATATTTGGCTGTTTCTTTTTGCGAGAATCAAGATCCTCAGGTAATTGATTGTTATTATGAATAAAATAACATCATTCATTTCTAAATGCAATATTATAAAAACAAACAACGCGTTCCGACGAATCACACATTCACATGCAAGGTAATCGCTAAAAATTTCAAACGAATTAACAGAAAATAGAGATCGAGGAAAAGAAAAATAGGAAAAGATAAGAGGAGATGACTATGCGTGGTTTCTCTTTGAAATAATCATGAAAAAGTTGGGGAGAGTATGGTTGTTACTCAGACGATAAGTCAAGAGGAAAGTGGGATAAAGAAGCACTTGATATATCAGTGGCATGGTCGATTCACATATGTAGTCATAACTAAGGAAGCGGATCTATTTGTACTCCCAAAATAGAGAATTATTAATTATCAATTGAAAATTTAAGGCTATTAAAACTATAATTTGAAAGGATCAAGATGGCGTAGTAAAACCGCAGCGAAAACAATCATCGAGATTAGATCCACATTCGAGCGAGGAAAACTGAATCACGCACGTTGCGTGAAGGATTATTTCACCTCCACTTGCTCCTAACGGAGTGTTCTGAAGTGATTTCAAGCGTCAGCGATTTTTACGATTCGCATAAAAACAAACCGAACGCCTTCTTTCCCACTCGCCACGAAAGGATGAGCAGAAATCCGTGAGCTACTTCTTCCTTTCTTCCACTTCTTTTATTTGGACCGAAGAAGAGAAGAGGGAGAAAAGGAAAAGATGGCGTTCGTGTGAGGAAGAGAAGTAGGGGATAAAAAAAAGGTTGGAATTAAACGGCTCGAGAAATGTGCGTTAGAGCGCGCGTGTGTGGGATGGAGAGAGATGGCGAGAGAGAATGGGAAGGAGAGACTGGGGGAGATAGGGAAAGTGGAAGTTTTTGGAAAGAAAACGCCGGAGTTCACGCGTCGTTGCTTCAATGCCTTGATTTAGTGGCTTTGCAAAATTCATAAGCAGCTGCGTTGGTATTCAAAATTCCCTCGAAAATGTCACACTGCCTCAGATTTGGCTTTTTCGGTGCGGTGGGAGGGATAGGGAGAGGAGAGAATAGAAAATAAAAAAGAGGTGAGTGAATAGAGGGGGTTAAAAATGTTAGTCCCACTTCACAGGATTGATAAAATAAGGGAGTGTTATTCCTTCCGTTTGCTATTGACTTATGAAACATAAGCGATTTCTATGTTTATTTTGCTAAAGTCAACCTTGTGCGTCATGTAAGGTTAGTTGGCGTTTTCGTGATTATTTCGGGTTATTATGAGATATCGTCAATCAATTGAACTGTGTTAATTAGACATGAGGATGTTTTATAAATTGCTCGTTATCGTTGGGTGAAAATTGTTAATTAGGAGGGTCAATTTAAATCAACGAATGCGAAGGGTGAATAAAAGAAAAAAAATTGGGGGTTTGTTAGAATTTCGTGACGAAGAGTTGTGTGAACAATGGCGGAGAGCTGATAATTTCCGGCCGCGAATCGTAAATATTCATTTCATTACCGTATCTATTAAGCGTGTTAATTTCGGACGGCTTTAGCTTGTAGTGGAGGAGAGAAGCGATGGAACTGAGGGAAAATCATGAATGAGAAAGACTGCCGACCCCAGATTTTAATTCGCCTTCTTACGCGAAATACCGAATAATGGCCAAACTCTGGCGCAAAAGGTTTCTTTTCAGATGTGATATTTTTAAGATTTGCTCCTTGATTCTATGGGAACAAATTATATATATTTGAAATGAATCGATTCTTCGAATCAGTAGTTAGATAATATATCTTAAGTCCTTCTATTTATTCTCTTCAAAGGACTTCTTATATTGTTATGCCACTTTGATTAAATTGTAGAAAATAAACCACTAAAAATATAATTATTTATTGCGAATTATACCAAATAAAATCAATTTAACCAATGTAAACGAGTCACTCATGCTATATGGAAAGATTCGAAATATTGAATATCCGTTCGTCCACGCTCTTAATTACAAGATATTTCAAAGACATTTTATAGTTCTATGGAGTTCATTAAGGTCGCATGCTTTGTGCTGTATAATTAGAATTATCGGAAAGAGTTATCCAAAAAAATTCCGATATCTTTTTTCATAGAGAAATACTGGCAGGAAAAATGAACACAAAAAATATAATTCCGACAAGGAATAAATTTCAGTCATTGTTCGAATTGGTACAAAAATCGATTTAAGTAGTAGAAGGAAGAATGGAAGCTCTTTTTTTACAGCAAAAGGATGAAGATTTACAAACATAGGTACAGTAATTCTATGGTTCTTAGCGGGATTTATCGAGAGAGTTATTCCGATACTCGCTTGGATCAGGGATAGCAAATGATTTTTGTGTCGCGCGCCAAGAAAGTAATGTGAATCATCCGGATTTTATTCGCGTGCCACTAGTTTACTGCTTCTCTAAGAAACTACGTATTTTATATAGAAAGTACAACCTGATTTTCGAGTTCTCCCGCGTACATTTTTTGTGTTAAACGCCAACATTTCTTCTCCTTTGCCGGAGATTTCTTCAGGGTGATCTGGCCGGGTGTCCTCATGTAGACTTTATATATACTTACTACGGTAGCAGAGGAGGGGTGAGTGGTTTATAGGAAGGAGTGGGTTGGTGGTGGGGTGAGTTTTGTTGTGGCATTCGTCTTATCATATTGTTTACTATCACTGGGGTCCAAGTGATGCTCAACTTATAGCCACTGTCGCTGTTGAAATTCTTTCCGTGCTTCCTTATTTCTAATGCCTCCCGTATTACTCGTTTTCCGTCAAATACGAGTTTACGCGTGCCAAGTAAAATCGCAAGCGTGCCACGTATTTATCATCCCTGGTTTAGAAGAAAGGCGAATGCGAGCTAGGAAAGACAGAAAAGTATTGAAGGCGTTTTCTTTTCCATCCTTTCCATACCGTACTTTCCCTTCGTTGCCGATTCGCGTGCCCGAAGGAGGTCAGAATAGGGTAGGTTGTTTTGGAGGTATGGCTGAGCCCTCGGGCGACGGGCCTTCCTTAGATAGAAAGAAGCTCGGGGGTTGGGAGGATACGTGGTGAAGGAGCGGAGATGGGTCATCGGAGAAGTTTGAAAGGATGTAGATGGCTGCGGTGTGAGGAACAAGGAAACGTGAGGGGGCTGGATAGTGGAGAGGCGAGGAAGTGAGAGGATTAAGGATATACAAAAGGCGTGGGAGTCGGAAGGGGAATGTGCCTGCGGATTGCGGAATAAGTGAGAGGAGTGGCGTTTAGGGTGGGATTTGGGAAGAACGTGGATGTGGAAGGGAGGGCAGAGGGATTGATTTAACGAAAATGGTGGTCGAAGAGGGAGACTTCGATGCGAGCGGTTGGGGAGGCGCAGAACAGATTGCGAGGGCGGAATAAAGAGAAAGAGAGGGAAGCCTTGCGAGGAATGTTTTTGGATTTTGAAACGAAAGGAAGGGCAGAAATATGTATGAAGTTAGATTTTGCGGTGATTCGTTTTTAGCGTGTGGGAGGTAGCGAAGTGAAGGGGCGGGGGAGAGGAGAGAGAAATGGTTAAAAAAAAGAGGAGAGGGGAAAAAGAGCGAAGTTGGAGATAACGAAAGAAAAGGAAGAATTTTATGGAAGAGAGAGAGAGGAATAAGAGAAATATTCGAGAGAGGGGAAGGAAGACGGGCAAGAACGGGGCACCGGGTGTGTTTTAAGTTTCATAATTGCTCGTTACACTCAATGCGGAGCTGCGAAAGAGAGGAGAACATGACTATATACTAATTACGATCAACCCTCAAAAAAATTAATTTTCACGCGAATCTTGTTTATTCGATCTCTTTCCTTCTTCATTTTCTTTCAGTCATTTGTCTACAATTATTGTAATCATTCTCGATTTTCTCATATTATTGCCCCTTCTCTCTTTATTCCAATTAATCGTTTCTCCATCTACTCGTATCTCGGCATATGCTTTGTCGCTTCTTTCTAGGTCTTTTGAACGATGTTTTTAGCTCTTAACTTTTTTCTCTACCCTCCTCCCCTCCCTCTCTGTTCAAGCTCTCCTCCTAAATTTCTCTCCTTCATCGCCGATTCTATTGCCTACCACTCCCTGCTCCCGGAATGCGGCGCATAAAGCTAGTTAGGAATGTTTGTCCGTTTGAGTGTGGTTGTAAGTATGTGCGCGTGCGTAGACTCGAGAGGTCGCAGCTGGAATGATAGAAGGGGATGGAGAGAGATAGCAGCGGTTGAGGGATATGAATTAATTACAGGAGTCCATAACAGGAGATTAATAGGAGGGAGACTTAAATAAAAAAGACGGAATATAGGGGGGGCTTTGGTGAGAGAGAGAGATATTGGACCGTTTTTCATTCGTTGTTAATGGACGGAGCGCAGTAGGAGGTTATTAGGACCCTCCCTGCGGAAAGAAACCTATGAATATAAATACAAAACTATTGTAAAGGATATACCCGGTACTTCAGTCACAAGAAAGAATTAAGAATCATTTTGGAGGTTTTATTGATCATAATTTATCAGCTCTATCTTTTAAGTTCAGATCGATCACTTAGTTTTGTGAACTTGGTGCTGTTTGTCGTACAACTGACTGAGTCGTGGTACTGTCCACTGGTATAATATTAATGAATACTTTATAAAGAATGGAGGATCCAATGCCCTTAGAGAAAGCGATGGAAATCTGTATGAAATTGTCGTACATTTTGGTGGGCTGTTGTTTTAGAAGTTGAAAGGCGTAGAACTTTCCATACAGATGTAGAAAACTTTTGGCAATCGATTTTTGTTTGGAGATAAGAAGTATAGGAAAGTCAGGCAGAAGATAAAATGATTTCTGGTTTGATACACATCTTGGTCGAAGTTTCGTTGGTGATGATAATGTTTTCTTCTTTAGAGTAACCATTAAGTGAATGTAAAACATTTTTTCCTAAGGTTAAATTTCGTTAAAAGCAATGAAAGAATTGCTGAGGCAAATGGCGGTTTTCTTCAAAAATCCAGAAAACATGCACCAGAGGGCAGAATACTGCATCGATTAGCGAGAAAAACGAAGGTTGTAGCTACTTTCTTTTAGGAGTTATCACAGCAGACAGGCAGACAAACCGAATACATATGCGGATTTATTGAAAAATTGCTAAAAAATTAAGATAGATGACCCAGATATTTACAACTAGATGCCCATTTTTGCTAACAAGTTTCCATCTTCAGTGGTTGTTCATTCCACAAACACTTGAGATGGTTACTTTTTAGCTAAAATTCGCACATGATTGACTAAAAGTATTTCGTATTTGCAATTTATGATAGTTGTAACGCATCCATCAAAAGGTTAATCATTAATTTAATTTTAAGTCCGTTAGATCGTTAAGATTTAAATTCACAAGTACAGGTTTAATACGAATTGCGTGGTGAATGTGTGAAGTTTTTGGTTTAAAATTATGGTCTCAAAAACTTTTCTGATATAGTCCTGAGTGTAGTAAATAATGACTTGATACTAATATTAGTCCACAGAATCTCTAGGAAACTTCTTATAAAAACGCTCATCCGGCCCTCCGAAGCATTATCAACTATAAATGTGGCCAGCTATTTGATTTGACTAACCTGAATTATCGCATTAATTTTAGTCTATTTTTTGTGCTGTTCAATTACCGAGTCAATACGTTTCCATAATTTATGACCGGAGTTGCAATACCAAATAAAAATGTCTGTTGTACCTAATGGAATCTGACGGACATAGTATAGGTATAAAATGAGCAATGGCCTCAGATGGTTGATTTTTATGGAACGGAAATTTTTAATGAGTAAGTAGCACAGATGAATAGTCTTATTGATGAAATTCATGAATCCTACTCTACGGCCTGTAAAAACGCATAAGATTTCGATAATCTGTGTTATAATATATTGTCTATGCATTTGTTTCCATTTATTTATTGATGCCTTTTGTTTTAATATTGCGTTCATATTTTGTAATAATAACTTTATGCCCATTAATAATACAGCTACGAAAATTTGTTTAAATTGCGCATAACCAAGACAAGGCTAAAAATTAAAAAAATTTCCGTTAGTCTCGGTATAGCTTTCTCAGTATTTTGCCACCCTAGGTTTTAATTAAAAAGGAAGATAATCTTATTCAAGGAATAAATCATCTGAAAAGTACTCGAGACTTTTAAAAATAATTTGTCCAAAGAGATCCATAAAAATCGAGTTAGTCTGTTCCTCCGTATAGCCTTATAAAATAAATTCCGATTTAAGAATAGTTTGTTTCTGTTTAGAAATGTTTTGATATGCTTTACGTTTTTGGAGTCGTGAAGATTGTAAAATGATGATTTTAAGATAAATGCTCGTCGTGAAGTGTGTGATGGCTGAAAGAGAAAAACTGGATGCAGGAAGTGCTCTCCTTCTACAAAGGCGAAAGAATTTAAACCAATTATCGTTCTCTTGTGACTTCTCGACATCCACAGTGCTCCACTCAAAGGCTTTGAAAGAACCAATTTCTTTGAGAAGGCGTTTCTGTGAAAAAGTATCAATTCGCACTAAAAGAAATATAGCATCAAATGATCTGCATAACAAAAGACACGTAATTCTATAAATGCCTTCGTGTGCATGTGATTTTGCAAACAGGAAAGGTTTGACAGTACCTTGGAATATTGAATGAGGTCTATTTGCTTCCACGCGGGACCTCCTTTCTCTTCTCTTTTTTCATTGGATTCATTTGGTTTTTCGCTCCTTTTCGAGAGAGGAGTTTCCTGCTTGGTAAAGGTCTTTATCGATTCTTTTCTCCAATTCATTAAGGTTGACCTCCACATCGGGGGAGGCTTTGAAGCTCTCATATTTTTACGTGGGAACACGTGTATATAATACTTCGAGGTCATAAAGTGTCTTTTTACCTTTTACGGCTGCTCTTCATATCCTAAATATGAGTTGGTAAACTAACTCTGTTCGTCTATCTCTGTGCAGATTTACATAAATTTGGTTTGAGGATAAACTGTGGGGGTATGAATTTGAAATTTACATAGTGCCAAGATCTTTCGGCGGTACTCTTTAGGTCACTCCTACAATAATTAATTTGGAAGAGTTACTTTTTACTAGAAAAATAATTTTTTCATTAAAACTCCGTTGGTGAACTCGATGAAAATAAATTGTACACTTCCTCTTCCACTTTACGAAGGAAGACATTGAAAAAATGCCGAAACGGCATACATTCTTTAATTACTTGTTGGATTTATTTCCAAACGAAAACGCTAATTTTCTCATAAAACGTTTTATTGTTCATCCCTTTTCCAATATGGATTCATTCATTAAGTTCAAACTTACATGTGCTGCTGTATGTATGTAGTCTTATTTTGTAATCCTGACAAATGTACGTGAAAGTTCAGAACTAAAAATACATACTCGAATATGCGAGAGTGACAGTATTTTTTCGAAAATACTTTTTGCTACATGGTCTCTTGAAGACCTCCATAATTACTACGATGAAAAAGCATCCCGCTATCTTATTGAGGAAGACGCTAATAATTATCCTCCGCCCTGGGTAATAAACCACTCACGCCTGACGTGCAATCCATTCAGCTCCTTTCTCTTCCCTCGCCCTCTCCACGGCCTAGTCTTTTTTTTAATCCTTTCTTTTCATGTCCTCGCCGTCGAAAGAGATTTCCCCAACCTCTTTCTTTCTCCCTCTCTCGTCCGCCGCCGCTATTTATTCCGCCATGCTACTCTCTCTCTCTCACACACACACTCGCTCGCTCACACACTCATAGCATTCGATGATAAAACCATGCTTCACGAGTTAAGGAAATTTATGAGTGGTCGCTTATTAAAAGTTACTCCTTGTATTTCGCCCTCTGCTCCATCCGCTCCTTCCCCTACCCTTTACTTCCTCTCCCGCCTTCCTCCCGTTTCTCCTCCCCCATCAACGCTATCCCATCGTCCCTCCAAACTCTGCTATTCTTCATCTCCTTTGTCCCCGCTGTCCTGGGAGAAAAACTTTTTCCTCCACTTGAACCCTTGTAACCAACTTTCCCTCTCTTTCTCTCCCGCCACTCTCACTCCCCTCCCGCCGCCCTCGCTGTCTCCCTCTTTTCTGCCCTCCCCGTCCCAACTTCCTTCCCTTCTTCATTCACGGCAATATATTTTTTGAATCGTTTGCCCCCCAATCTTTCTCTATTTCTCTCGCTCTTGGGTACGCAATCTTATTTTTTGAATCTCTTTCTTCCACACCCGCTATATCTCTCGTACGCCATTATTCTTCGCCGCCTTTTCGCAGGTCTCCGCGTGAAGACCACGGTCGTCGTGATTATTTTGAGGATTTCGGAAAATAACGCGTCTATGATGATCGGAATAACTCGGGCATAAGTTTGCACATAACTACTCCAACTCTTAACGTGGGCTGCTGGAAAATTTTCCTCTTCTTATCTCACTCCGGCCTTTTTTTTTTAACCTTTAATCTTAGTCTGTTTATTATTTTCAGTTTCTTTACCTCTCTTTTTTCCATTTTGTTTTTTCGCTTTTCTTGAAAATTTCGGCATTTTTCATTTCCCGGATGCCTCTCCATTAAACGGAACTAGCGATTTTACTTCTGGAGGACTTAAAATTTCCTTGCCATAAATTGAATCAATTTGAGAGATATTAGACTTTTATGCGGCTGCATAAACTTAAATTGGCACCACTCAAAGAAAAGTTGCTTCGAATTGTCTTTATCACGCGTCTTTACTTTCACAATCACTTTATTAAAACGAGATATTTTTTGCGTTTCGTATTAAGAAATGGAGCTCATTAGCCTAAAGCTCCCCAAAAAGGAGCAAAAATTATCCGTTTATCTAAACGTTTATCTGTCCTTACTCATCTCTGTCTTTCTCTGGCCTTGTTTGTCGATCTAATCATATCACGGCCGCCGCCTTACGCCCCCTTTCCCTCGCCTCCGATGTGATGGCATTAAATGGTCTTGAAACGGGCGACCCTCTTTTTCTTTGCCTATCTTTCGCCTTATCTCTCTTCCTATCTCTCCCTCTCATTTCTTTTACCCGACGAAATCCTTTCATTCGCCCCATTCTGCCCATCCTCTTTTTATACAGCGGGCGATTCGCCATCCTCTTCCCCCCTCCCCCTCCCCCTTTGCCTCTTTCCATGGACGAAAAAAATAAAGGACGAGTAAAAAACCGACCCTGACGCTTAAGAAAAGGAAAAAAAGGGACTCTTAAGGTTCGCCCCACTCCATCCTTTCGTATTCTACCCTTTATATTCCTTTAACTCATACCTCTCCTCCCCATTAGTCTGTCCTACGTGAAAGTCGGGCACAAAAGTCTCCGACCCATACGTTCGGTTTCTCCTACGCACATCTTTTCTATTTCTTTTAATTTCTCTCACGACTTCTCCACTATTCTTCTTTCGTGAATAACCGTAGGTTTTTCTAAAGGGATCAGAGTATTTTCCGTCGGGTACCAAGGTCGCGGTTTCGAAACCCGCTTAGAGCACGGAATTACGTGTTTGTCATTCCAGAGTGAAATCGATGGTGCAAATCTCGTCCCTGAATACAGAAGGGTTTTTATTCTTATTATTATCATCGCATACCTTGTCTCGTATTCAACGCGTCGGCTATGATGTGTTAGCGTTTACATGTAACGCACCTCATATGCCTTTTCCTGGTGGTTTTCTCCGAAGAAAGTACTGCATAATGTTGCATTTCAAAATGATGTAGTCTTTTTGATATTGAGGATAAAAAGAGAGGTGGGAGAAGAGAAACAGAGGGGTAGAAATTCGTCCTTATTTTGAACTAGATTGGAGCCAGAAAGTCTATTCTTTCAGAGAGGAGAGACAGAGAGATAGGAGGGGAGAGAGAGTGGAGAGAGAGAGAGGAAGAGGTATGATGATAAAAAGTAAAACGAAATGCAGAAAAGTTGTGTTAAGCGCTCCCAATTTAAGATTTTAAATTTCGACTTTGTTTACACTCGTGTGGCAGTATTGATGATTCGACATGATTGGACTGGTTTATACCTAGCTAAATACTTAATATTTTCTAAATACCAAATTTGAGTTCCATCATAGGATCAAGAGTTAAAATTCAATATTTATAGCTCGTAACATGCCAGTCATTATTTAGGAAAACAAGTTAGGAAAGTGTACAGCGTATCACAAATAGGCGCCTTTCGTGCGATGGAGTATTTTCTCTTCAACTCGAATTAATATATTCTTGTTTGATTTTATTGATAACGGCTAATCCTATGGTAAAAATGTATAGGAAAAGAAATACTCTTCTTTACTAGTTCTACAAATTTTATTTTAAAGATAATAATAATAATTTATTGATTATTAACCGATTTTACAGTGGTATTAATCTTGTCAAATATCAGTACAATATTAAAAAAGAAAAACCTTACACACAAATCTTACATTGCATATAATACATATATTATTACATAGCATATTATTACATACATATATATATTATTACATAGCATTGAAGTTAGTTTTATCTTCAGAAATTTAAATCTGCTAGGTCACTTTCTAGAAACTCATCAATTGAGTAGAATAATTTAGATTTCAGCCGAGAGGCCATTACTCTTTTGAATGTTATTATATTTATGCATCTTGCTTCATTTGGTAATTTATTAAACAATTTTATGGAATTTATCTTAGGGCTTTTCTTTGTTTTTGTGAGTCTACACAATGGTAGGTCTAAGTCTTTCCTGTGCAACTGAGTATTCAGTCTGAGGGGAAAATTTGACAGGTTTTCTTTTACAAACAGCAATGCTTCGTAAATGTACAATGAATATACGTCATTATTTCATTTCTTATAAAATATGGTCTACAGTGTTCATCATTTTTAACCCCTTATATTGCCCTAATTGCTTTTTTTTGAGTACAAATACATCTTTAGTGTTGCTCGAGTGTGCCCAAAGCAATGTGCCCTACTTTTGATGTAAGCAATACTTTACGAGATATGACGGAAAGTTCATTTTTGTCACCAGTAAAGTGGTACTCCTGATTAGCTTACGTGACTCATTTGCACGACTTTCTTATTGTCTTTGACTGTAAGTTCTTAATATCAAATTTCATGAAAATCTGTTCTGTAGAAGCCGAGAACGAACATGCGGACGGACGGACATATTGACGAACAGACCGACACTAATAGGCGCTCACGCTGGAAGCCTAATAAGGGTAATTTTCAGGTCTTATTTTAATGTACTTTGCTGATGAAGGACTATGACCCATGGCTCTTGTTTTCTTCCATCACATAAAATTTGAGTTTGGTCAGACTGTTCCATGTTTATGGAGTTCAATGGGAGAATAAGATAATTGCTTATAACTCAAGCACTTATAATTATTTTTCGATCATACTTTCAGGAATTACTTGGCAGCGTAACTTTTATATTTTAATCTGATCGCCGTCAACATAGAAATCATCGGTACGATTCTAAGAGTGATTTATTTTATCCATGTGATTAACACGTGGATGATTGTAGCATTTTCATTTTCAAATTACTTAGAATCATCTTAGGAGTTCGAGACTTGAAACAACGAACGCCTAACAGAACGAAATGTTGTTTTCCTTCCGTATATTTTCGAATATACGTCGAATCGGTCCGCATACTAGTTTTTAACACCATAATTTTCCGTATTTTTCCGTGAAAATCTTTCGTCGTCTAGGTGATTTGCATTTTTGCCGTTTTGGTGGGATTATAAATTCACATCGCATCTGTGAACATATTCACAAAACCTCGACGCTATTTTAAAGTACAAACAATACCTTGGTAACGATAAACATTACGAGGGTAACGAAAAAAATAAATAGTGAATAAATATTCCATTATTCTTTGATATTGTGTTAATGAGTGTTTCTAAGCCTTTTATAGAAATTAAAATTGATAAATGTTTAAAAGAGAGAGACTAGGAGAGGGAACTAAATTGAAAAGAGAAAAAGATACGAAAAGAAAGAGGTTAATGAAAGAGTATGACATATTAGAAGTGGAAAATAGGTTAAAAGCGGTCCGAGTTTGAGTGAAATGAAAATCAGAATAAATAAAAGACACTAAAGTGACATCAATAGAATGAGAGCCAATACTTGCTTTTTTTAAACTTTTGATATATACTCATTATTTGTGTTATATATGTATGTATGTATGTATATGTGTGTGTGTGTGTGTTTACCTACACGTATATTCCTTTAAATACATAGAAACATATACATAATTCACATACATTTCGGCCAAATATTCTTTCTTTTATCTTAAGGATAATGGCAGAAGAAGGCGAAAGAAAAAGAGCAAGAGAGGGAGAATATATGAGGGCGAGATCTTCCACACATTTCTCTTATCTTGCCCCGTGTTCCTGCGCAGCCATTCCTATTTTCGCAATACGCCGGTGTGCAGCTCACTTTTATTCTACCGCGGAAAGGTAGATACACACGTGTTTTATATGTTTTTTTTACGGAAAATATACGAGGCCTATATTCTCTCGTGAACCTTTCGTTTGTATGCCTCTTCTGTTACATCTCCCTATCGCTGGAGCGTCCCTCTTTTTCCTCCCCCCTTTTCACCCTCCTATCTCCTTTCATTCTTAATGCCGTCTTTTATCCAGACGCCGACTTAATTTTTTCGTCCTACCTATTTCCTCGTTCATCTCCTCCTCTCCCTTCAGCTTACGTTCGCATTTCTCCGATTCTCTCTCCTTCCACCTTCCTCTGGGCGCCTCATTTTTTTCTTTAATGTTATTCATTTCCTTTTAAAGCCACTTTTTTGAAGTATGCGTCTCATTTCTTTCCCTCCCTTCTTGCCTCTTTCCACTCCCTCCTTCCCTCCCACTCTCTCCTTCCCTCCCACTCTCTCCTTGTTTGTGTAATCAATATGTATGTGAAATTTTGTAATTAACTTGCATATAATATTCAAACCTGACGAAAGGGTTAAACATAAGAAGAGGCTTCACAGTCTCAATTTCGCCCTAAATAAAGTCGTTTGTCTGTCTGTCTCCTTCCCTCCCTCCTCCTCCTCCTTCCTCTCCCTCCCTCTTCTCCATCCTCTTCTGCCTCCCTCCCCTGCCTCCCTTCTCTTCTTCATTTCTCTCAGTATCTCCTCTCCATCCCTCCTTTTCTTCCTGCTTCACACCCTTCTCCCTCACTCCTTTTACCTCCCACTCCTCTTATCTCGACATCACGGCATTTTGAGGCAAATGCATTCAAATTGGCTGACTTCCGTCTGTATTTTTCCCTTTGTAAAAGGGTCGTATTCTCCTCGCTATCTCCCTCCCTCCCTCCCATTCATTCTGCCACTCTCCTCCCTTTTCTCTCCCACCCGCTTTCTCTCGCTTCAGTAGTCGAGGAGAGTCGCTATTTATTTGGAACGCTGAAAATACGACGGAAGGATGAAATTAAGGTCGCGGGTTCGAGTCTCTACCCCAATGCGCACGTATGTTGCTGCTCCTGTCGGTATTCTTTGTTTTTAGAGATTTTTCTAGTTTTTTTCAAAGGATTTCAGGAGGATCCGTTTGTAAAGCGCTAGTTCCCCTTCTTCGTCTCGGAGATCATCTTCACGACGAATAATAATGAAATGCGCGAGGAGAAAGGTGGTTGAATGAAAAGGACAACGCATCCGAGCGCCCGTGTACCCGGGTTCGTTTCTCTCTCTCCCGAGATTTCTCCTTCCTTTGTTCCATCGTTAGATTATTTCGTTGCCACCCAAATTCGCGTACTTGGAGTTTGTTTTGCTAATATGAAACTAACCCTTGAAATACTTCATCAAAAATTCCTTTCATCATAGGAAGCATTTGTTCAATTTGTTTACGTTTATAGGATAATTGTGGCGAAATGATGGAAATTTTGTTTTTAAGGCATCGCTCCCGGAGTTTTGATGCTAACAGCGCGTGTAATACCAAAATCCTTTTGGCCTTCCCTATCTTCCAAAAACGTTTCGAGGATATCACACGGAAAACAAAGCGCTTCCTCCGTTAAACAGCGTTTAGAAAGCTGTATGGGAATTTTATAATTATGTCACTACTGATATGTGTGTGAGTATCTGAAGGCAAGCAAACATCTTTGTATTGCTGTGGACGATAAAAGAAACTCAAAAACGCGATCTAGGGGAACACAATATTCCTGGAAGGTCTATTGAGATAAGAAAAGGAAGAAAAGTGTATATGATCTGGGTGTCTTATATTTCATGAAGGGGAATATTTTATGCTGAATCTCTAGTTTCATTAAGTTTCGTTATCGTTTTTACGCAAATTATGTCTCTCTATTTGCCATAGAAACAACCAGGTGCTCATTTTGGATACGAAATAGCCTTGTTTTTTGTATCTATAATCGGTGAATCACCACTGATTACTTCTTCCTTACCGAAACGCGTATCTGGGTTTCCAAAACGTATTTAAACTATAAGAAAAACTACTTTCTTTCACCCATAAGGTGAGATCGATAATTCTTTCTTGTGAAATTTGTCGCAAACTATCATTTTTACTATTACGACAACAAATCTATTACATTTTAAAATCCGTTGTTTTTGGCGTTATCTTGTGGAATTGATCCATTTAGGAGAATAAACAAATTGAACACTTGTGCTATTAAATATTAATTACTAATTTGCTCAAGGTTCGACTTTTGAGTATCTTGACGTATCTGATTAATAATATTGCAAAGATAATCGCTTAGTTGTTCCGAAAAATATTCATTTCGCTTTGCCGTTTTCCGAAACATTGTCAACATCATGGGAATGATCTCTCAGACATTCATTCCGTACGCAAATGGCCCTCCTCAAATCGAATTTACTAGCAGATTATCTTTGGCATAGAAGGATTATCTCTGAATCTTCTCCTTCCGTTATCTAGTCGTAAACGTGAGTGTCATAAATATGAGCTTCTTAAGCATACCTGTAATCTCGATTAAATACCGCCTCTCTCTTCTTTCTTTTTCCCTTTCGCCCCCCGCGCTTTATCTCTCAAGTACTTGTTATCTTTCCTCATAAGGGGGAGAGAGAGAGAGGGGGAGGGAGGGGGGAGAGAGGAGGGGGGAGGGGAGGGAGGGGGAGAGAGAGAGATGGAGGGGGACCCTCGTTAAAGCCGAAGAGAATTGCATCCGACGTCAATTTTCCGCGCCAAAGATCTCAATCGGCTTGAGATGAGAAAAAGGGAAATGGATGAGGGAGTGAGAAGATGGAGGGGCTGGACTAAGAGAGGGACGGAAAAGGAGGAAGCAGGGTGACGCGCAATTAAAAGGCAAGTCAAATGGATACCTCTCACTCTGATGGGGATTGATTTCCAGGAATTTATCCATCTTCTTCGTTCAAAACCGTAATTTGACTTCTCTCTCTCTCTCTCTCTCTCTATCTCTCTCTCTTTTTCTCTCTCTCTCTATCTCTCTCTCTCTATCTCTCGCTCTCTCTCTCTCTATCTCTCTCTCTCTCTCTCTCTCTCTATCTCTCTCTCACTTTCTCTCTCTCTATCTCTCTATCTCTCTCTCTCTCTCTCTCTATCTCTCTCTTTATCGCTTCTCTGTCTTTTATAGTTTCCCCTTATATCTCTCTCCTCACTCCCCTCTTTATCTCTAGCCCAACACAAATGGAGGTCAAATCCGGATTTATGAAGCTGCAGTACATCGTCTTAAGCACCAAACGGCGCGTGATTTCGCACGACAATGAAATATTCGTTAATGCGAAGCTGATACATATATATTTTCGTATATCTCTCTCCGATAGCTCTCTCTCTCTCTCTCGGATTTGTTGTCTTGTTCTGAAAATGAGCATCCGTGTCGACGCTGTCGTTAAACAATGGTTTCGCGTCTAATTGGCTGAGCCTCGTACGGGTTAACGAACGAGTCCGCCCGAACGAGCTGAAAGGGATTTGATGGGAGGATCAGCGGGGATATGAGTATACCGCTGAAATTCAGTCTTGCGCGATCGGCGGGTCGTTTTAAAAAACCTCCTCCTACCTATATTCACTCTTCCCCCTTCTGTCTCCCTTTTATGCCGACTTTACCCTCGATACCTTTCTTCTCCATCCGTCCTCCCTCTCTCTCTCTCTCCTTCCGTCAAAACGACTCCGAGCAATCCTTAGTTCGGTTAATAAAAAATGACTATCGATTTGCTCCCACTTTGCGAATAGCCTTTGATGGGACTATATAACCCTATTACGGTTTGCTTTCTGCGCGAAACGCTCCCCGTAAGATCTAACTCGTGACTTCGTAGTCAGGTGTCGCTTTGCATTTGCGATTTATGAGTGATTTTCAATTTATGGGAAATTTGCGCGATGCTAGCGCTCTCGGGCATGCATCCTCCGGTTTCAGGATGAAACGGATAGGATGCCGAACGATGGGCGAATTGAACGTGAACGTAATAAGCATTTCCCCTTGCCCAGGCGACGTCCGTTCGTTCCCCCCGGGTTCTTTACCATTCCCTACCCACCGTCCTGAATTATACGCCATTGTGCAGCAAGCGGGTTAATTATGAAGCTGCTCATCGAACCTGCCCGGGAACCAATTCATGTCCTTATGACACCAATTGAAACGGCGAAAAACAAATGAAGGTGCTTATGTGTGGGAAACGTACTGATACGCTCTCGCTTTGGGAATACGAACGGAGCTAAAACTCCTATGAGAGACAGACGGACATTTGAGCAGTTACAAATTCTCCGCGTTACCAAAAATGACCAAAAATTTCTTTACCTATTAATTATGGATGGTAAAGTTTCCCACTTCAGTGGCTTGAAATAAAAAAATTGTCATGGATATTAACGGAGAAATGCATAAATTAAACGTCTCCAGCTGTCCTTCCTCTTCGGTTTTGACTTGGTATTTCCATAATCAATAACTTAGCCATCACTCTGTTTCCGAACTCCTCTTGGGTCTATTTCAACTCTCTTTTTTCTCATTTGTACATCACTGAACTCTCTCTTCATCCCAGTCTACTAAGCTGCATATAATTTCTTTATCTTAGCTTAATCACCGCTCTGTTATCCTATTCCTTCCCTCTCACTGACTTCCTACGTAGGTAGAAATATATTTCATCGAATGCACTTCTTATCTTATGTATTGGTATCCTAATTTTGAACTTAAACGCTCCTATGGCTCTGGATTAATTAAATGTAATGTAAACAACTTTCAAATCACCGGTCTCCGTTACTATTAAATTATTACTAGACTAGATTGGAATCGAGGTGTTATTTCTCAGTTAAATGTTGGGATTGGATGGCTGAATAAATAAATTAAAGGTAAAGTTCTGCATAAATACAACGGATTTATAATAATATAACTCTCTTATAAAAACACTATACTTCGCCATCCAAGAGAATTACTCATCTCTTCCAATAATACAGTTAGCATGATAGCTAAGTAGACGAGACCATTGTGTTGTTTGTTTTGTGTTTAATCAATCCAGAAACACTGAACGTATTAAATTGAAAGGTTAGAAAAATAATTCACAAAATACGAGGATATTTTCTCCCTGCAGTATTTTAGACGCCAAAATTTGTAAAATAATTAAAGTTTTTATCCGCCCACATATGTACGAATATCATGCATGGTGTATTACTATCTAATGCAATTCAAGATTTGTAATTTTCATATACTTTGGGTTCTATGCACCAGATTTATTTATTATTTAACCGTGTTAATTTTACCCTCGGTATGCCTGTCACTATCTTCCTTAAATTACCATTATGTGATTCAAATTCAGAAAATCTTCCTCCAAAAGATTTTTTTACAGAATTGCGTAAAGTTTAAACAAAAAATGCAGTGCATAGAACGAATAAAACATTCTTTGCGGCGAGGTCAATTACCCACCGAATATTCCTCCCTCGAATCAATTATTTGTGTATTTGTGTTCAATTACTGCATTAAATTGGTTTAGTCGACAGTATTTCGTATTTGAAGTAGAATCCATTAACCCGCATCCTGTGGAATCATTCGTGATTTTCTTTATAAATAACCGATAAAAATCGGACTTTTTTTGCAGGGGGCTATTCGAGTTATACGACTGTCTGATTTCATCGTAAAAAAAACTTCCACATTCGCGCCTGGATAAATCGCGAAGAAATAGAAGGAAATTGGTCTTCGATGTCGACGGAAAGGTTTTCTTTTTAAATTCTTCCACCGCGAATTATTTTCCAGTAATTTTCTTATAGCTTCACCTCTTCCTGAACTCCCCACTTCTTAGCAGAACCAGCGTTAGTTAGTTCCTACGCTTCAAAAGACCTTTCCCCTCCACCCCTTTATGGATTTCCCGGCGAGTAATTAAAGTAATGAATCGCCGGGAGTTGGAGTTTTTGCATCGGAAAGTAAATGTACGCGGTGTTGACTCTTTTCCTTTTTACTTTCTCCATACGAAGTAATGGGAAAGTATTGTGATCACGAAAAAAATCGACTTCGAGATTTCAACGGAAATGCACGTTTTGAGGCCCCTAGAACACGTTTAGACTATTTTCGGAATGATGTCTGTGTGTGTGTGCGTATGTGTGTGTATGTGATTGTGGGCGCTCTAACTCAAAAAGTACTTGTCATATCGTTACCAAATTTCATATATAAAACTTTAGCATGAGCATAAAGAACTGATTAGTTTTTGGATAATAACGGTTAACCGGAAGTCGAGGTTTATGCGAAACCCGATCCGGTTTTTGCGATATTTCTCCGTTAAAACATCATTATTGTATATACAATTTTACACAAAGGTTATAGAGAATGTAATTTCCTACAACTTTCATTTGAAATTTTCCATAGCATTTATTGTTTAGGAATTATTTATAAAGAATCGGTTTTCGGTTTCCGTCAAAATCATTAAAAACGTCGTTATTGGTAATCTTCGTGAGGACCGAAGTTGTAGAGAATAATATTTCTTCCAGGTTTTGTTTGAAACAAATTTTCGTAGAACCATCCATTTCGGAGATATTTTGCTTTTTCTTAATACCAGTATACAGCGCCAGCACCATGTAGCGGTGAATTCTGTAAATATATTCAAAATATACGTAATTTACGGAAACAAGGACGACTGTATTCTTTTAAGATACGAAATAATAATTTTGACTCATAATGCTATTCATAATAATTTAAATATCTATACTCCAAATATGGAGAAAGTCATGTGTTGGCCACATCAGATTTTTTTTTGAAGGAGGGTTAAGGAGAAGAAATGGACGGTAAGCGAGGGGGAGAGGTGTGTGTGTAGGCGGGAGGGGAGGAAGGAGAAAGGTATCAAGGTGAAGAAAAGGAGCTCTGCGGGGAAGGCAAGAGGAAGGGTCGTCATGCCACAGAAACGACACGGATGAGTAAAAAAAAAACGATGTTTCGACAGATCCGTGGAACACCGCTTTTTTCCTAGTTTCGTTATCTTTCTATTCCTTCCGCATTCGCTCACCGACTTTTTTTTCCGCTCGCCCGCGTTTCTCGGCCTCTCCGAAAAAATGGATGGATAACACGGGGAAAAGAGTTCTTTTAACGTGGGAGGATGAGAGGCAGGATGGCGGAAGGGACCGAGCGGAGGGTTGGAGGGAGACAGACTTTTTAAACTCTCGTGTAACCCTTTTGCCTCTTAACACCCACCTTCGTGCCTTCTCAGGACACAATAGGTGGTATCTTATACGTCGCTCCCAATTGTAGCAAAACTTTCTTACTCTCCTCAGGCTCTTCTTACCCCTCTCTAATTACCTCTCTCTATTTCTCTTCCTTATTTGGCATCTACTTTAAAGGTTCATATTACCTAGTCTCTCATTTATTTCTTTTACTCCCTCTCTAGTCTTTACTAGGTTTTCACCACAGATACCTTGTTTTTCTTAGAAGTTTTCCGTATTTGTGGTATGTTGGCGAACTGTTCCATTCTAAAATTTTATTAGGTAACTCGGCGGTATGTGGTTATATTTTGAGAGATATGGATTATAAAGTGTTTTAATGAAATTGTGTTCTGTCACGGGTTAAATACATTTATGAAAATCCTTAAAGTCAGTTTTGAATAAATTGATACTTTGTGAAAATAGAATCGAATAAACCCTCCATTGTTGCGCGACGTGATACATTTTAACCAGGTCTCCATTCCGCGTGTGGCTCTAGGTATGCACGATATTTCATCAGATTCTTTTGAACGATTTAACCCAGTGATGGCGAACCTATGGCACGCGTGCCATAAGTGGCACGCCAGACGGTTTTGGTTGGCACGCCAACGAAACCAACGCCAACGAAAACCAATCATATAATTTAGCGTATTGATTTAGTGCCCAAAAAACACTCGTCTTATTTAGTTAACTATTGTAAACATTAGTTTTATGGCTACAAGTTTCAATCTCTTATGTCTTGGTCACGAATTTGATTTTGTTGGCACGCAAAGAAAACCAAGGACTTATTTGTGACACTCGAGGCGGAAAAGATTCTACAATTTCAGTAATATTGGCACGCGGGCAATAGAAGGTTCGCCATCACTGATTTAACCTGTAGATCAGGGGTGGGGAACCTCCGACCCGCGAGCCGCATGCGGCCCCCGAGAGCGTTTTGTGTGGCCCGTGCACAGGGATACCAGACGTCCCGCAATGCGCGGAACAGTCCCGTACAACAAAGAATTGTCCCGCGTCCCGCACACTTACAAATGTCCCGCTAAACCATTTCGAAACTAAAGATGTGAATGCCCCCACTATAAATAGAAAGCTTTAGTGTATAATCATATTGAAAGCTTTTGGCACATAGTTGCGCGAAAAGTCACGTGATTTAGGAAAGACCTTATGGATAGGAATGCTTAATGGGAAATGAAACTTTGGCTCAATAGAGAATGACTGATTTACTCACCCCCGCGCAGTTCTCCTTTCGAGAAAGGATTGGACACTAGACGGTTGCATTTCTGTTTTATATGTGCTTTTGGCGTTATATTTTCATATTTTGCGATTTTTCTAAAAGTTTATTATTGCCAAGCTTGTGATTGTACTACGTAATACTGATTGTAAATAAATAAATGTTTTCACTTTCAAAAGTAAGGTATATATTGTTATTATTTCAACATTATTCTGTTTCGGGAATATTTTATTTCTTATTATTGCCGAGCGTAAAAAATGTCCCACGTAGTAGCTTCGGTATTATTGGCGACACGTAAAAAATGTCCCGCACGGTATTTTCGGAAATCTGGTAACCCTGCCCGTGAAGCGGTGATAAAAACGAGATCCGTAAAATTTAACACATAAGCTCATATTTTTTATTCAAATAATGATAATACAGCATTTAATATTGAAATGTTGATCCTAAATACTCTAGTTTAGAACTGATTTCCACCTATATAGGCTTTCCTAATATTTTGTAGGAAAACCCTTTGATTTTATTAGGGCGGCTATTTTTCTTGGCATTGAGTCCACCAAACGCTGAAAATCTTCTGCTGTGATCACCCTGAACCAGCCCTGGATGATGGCCTCAATTCCCGTTTTTTACTAGGATTTTTTTTGTCTAACAATCTTTTTTAGGCGAGACCAGAGGTTCTCAATAAGATTGAGATCTGGGCTGTTACCAGGCCACTCTAGTACCTTTATATTATTTTTTTGGAACCATTTCATCACAATTTTCGCCATGTAGCACGGTGCACCATCTTGTTGGAAGATAACCTGACTTGGTGATGTTGGGAAGAGATCTTAAACAGACGGGAGTAATTTCTGTTCCAGAACGTCTTCAATGTATTTCTTTAGCGTTTAGTATGCCTTAAATAATCTGCATTCTACCAACATCATCCCTATACATGCATGCCCATACCATGACGCTCACTGGATGCTTCAATTTGGCCGTCGTACACTCAGGTAGCAAGCCTTCTCCTGGCCGACGACAGACATATTTAACCCCATCGCTTCCAAAGATTGATATTTTGGTTTCTTTTCTCCAAATAATTTTGGACCAGTCTTCTAATGGCTATGACTGGTGTTCTTTGGCCCAGTTTATAGGTTTTAACCTTTGTTTCGCATTTAAATAGGGTTTTTTTCCTTTAAACCGTTTTCAAATAATTTCCTTCGAACAATTCCATCAGATACCTTGACACCCATGGTTTCCAGGATTGACTGTATTTTTTTAAAACTGACTCTTCGGTCTTGAAGAGCCAATCTCCATATTCTCCTTTCATCTTGGTCACTACCTTTGGGCTTGCGACCAGTTCTGGCAACACTTCTGACATTTTTTTCACTTTGAATCGTTGGCAAACTTTCCAAACTCCAGACTTAGTGGCTCCATCTCCCAGCTTTAGTGCAATATCTTTATTGCTATACCCTTCCTCACGAATTGCTCTGGTACGTTGTGAAGGTGTCAAGTCCATTCTTTAAGTTTCAGTAGGTACCATTGCAAGAAATTACCTGGCAAATTCAAAAAAGGAAGAAAAAATTAAAGGGTGAAACGCCACTTTTCTATTCAACTAATTAGAGACAACTGCTATAAGAACTGTTAAACTGTTAAATGGCATATAAATAACACACAATTGGCTAGAAATTATCACGTGACAATTGAAATCAACCAATCACTAAGCAAGGTCAGCTGATATGCACATAACTCAAGAGTCAAATTCAAGATTGAAAATAAATAATATTTTGTTGTGGTTATTCATTACAATTTAATTATATTTATGATATATGGGAACCGAAAAGTATATTTTTTCACAATATAATATGCTACGCTACTTACTTTACGGATTTACTGAACAAAACTTTAAAATTTTAGAGAAAATTAATGAAATATTTTTGAATTTGTATATAAATTTAAGAAAACAAAAGTTTCCAGAATTTTGGCCACTAGTGTATGATATCTTATTATCAATCAGTAACTTCAATTTAAACTCTAATCGGGCCCGCCAAAGCATTGGCAACCTCCAATACGGCTCCCCAAAGGATTCACCAGCACTTACGCGGCGCGACATGTGAAAAATGTTCCTCACCCTTGCTCTAGGGCTACGCAGAGTCTACACAACGACGGAATTGCAAATATGTATTACTTATTCTCAGTGACACATGAAACGTGTACATTCATCAATATCTCTGTCAATTTGTTCGTATGCGAGAAAGTATAAACGTTCATTTAGTTGATCAAATACCTTGCGACCGCTATCTGATAGAAGTGTTATCTTTCTCTCGAGCTTTTTGGGCTCTCTCTCAACGTTTTCCTCCGAGTTTATTTTATACTATCGCTTCTGTTTATTACTTCATCCAACCGGAAAACGGAGGCTATATGATACGGATAGATAAAGGGGAATAATATCCTAAATATGTGTGTAAACGAATTGGCTTTGTGATAGCCCTTATCGTTTGATCTGAATTTCCCATCAGTCGTATTGTGATAAGCGTTTTGAAATAGTTGAATGCGCTCGAGCGACGTTGATTATTTCGTGTTTAATTAGGCCAGACAAATAAAGGCGAGGGCTGCGGGCTAGAAACTTCCCGACTCGGTGCGTTGTAATTCAGTTTCTAATAACCCAATTATTATCCTTCATTTCATTGGCTGCGAATGCTTTCGCTGACATTCGGCAGCGGCGGAAGCGTCTCTAAAACTTTTCCTCTGTACTACATATAATCCAATTCTACGTTCGCTAAACCAGACGTTTGTCTTCTCTTTCTTTCGTTCGTGTTCAACCACGATATGAAATGGCGGATGACGTAACGGTGAAGCCTGACGCATCAGTACGTTGTTAGCTTCAACAAGTGACAATACACTCAGTGATAAAGTATTTTATCTTTAAATGGAAGATTAATCATTCCTGTTCTGTGTTTCTTGTTTTTAGATTCAACTTTTACTCCATGCATTTAAATCCTCGGGTGTGTGTGCACAGGAATTTTCTTTAGGTCCCAGGAGGAAATATTTTAATTTTTGCCATTTAACTCAGAAATACCTGTGAAATGGCTGTTGTGTCGCTATTTATAGAAGAGAAGGATGGTACTTAATTCACATTATATCATCCTTATAATTAGATATTCAATATTTATTAATTAATTGAAAAGTATTTGTAAATGATAAGTGTGGCCGATTGCTTAAAGACTAAACTAATTGTTAGGGAAATTATTATTTGCGTGATATATCCGTATAAAAAAATTATAAATAAAAAACAAATAACTTCGTCTAATTTTTAATGGATTTAATGTATGCATTTAAAATATGCTGTTGATTAAAATGGATGGGGCCGCATTGATTGAAATTATAGGGCATTTCCAAATATCTTTTGAATGTTTATTGATCAATTTTTATGACGTTTATGAAGCTCGTCGCTCTCAAACAAACAGACGCAGACCAATATTGGGGATTAATGACGCCGGCGCCGAAAAATCTTGCGGATTTGCACTGCCGTAAAAAAAAGGTAGGGATCGGGTCCGGCGATGTATATCATCGTGCTCAGCAGTGCATTCATCTTCCCACAGAGTTTAGTGCAGAGGAACGGATGTGCATTAATGGGCTGGGAAGGAGAAACGAAATTGGAAATTTTATAGTTCCTTCCAAAATAAAAAAGCGAACCTTTTCAATCGAACCGGATATCGCTCCATTTTTTGCAACGTAGAGAAAAATTCCGGACATCCAAAAATAAATAAAGTCGAGTGCCCTGCCTGAGCATATTTAGCATTGGAACGCGAGAATTCCAATCAGCGAGATCGTCGCGAAATGGGGGAAAAGAATTCAAAAAATAAATAGGGACTGGAAAATTGTGCTTTTTCGGATGAGGCGAGGGAATTACGCCGCGACAGGGGAAACCCGGTGTGGGAATTATAGCTGATTTTCATTGAAACTATTAATTCTTTATATTTATCTCGGAAAAATAGAAATATGACCAGGATAAGCTATATTCATATCGAGGCCGTTTCCATCACACCATTAATCTTCCTCTGATCATCATCTCATCAGCTTGGAATATTGATGAGGATTAGCGGTGAAAAAATGAAATTAAGCCCGGATAAACCCTCCACATCAGCTGCCTTCTTCCTTTGCTTCGCAATGTTATTAAAGAAATATTTTCCCCCGCGTGGTTCTATTATTTACCTGCAATATCCGCGAATCATTTGCTATTAAGCCTATTAGAGTTTATTTTTTCACGTGGCGGAACTGGTATTGTTTCACATAAAGAGAAAGACGAGTTCAAATTAAGGAAATCCGGAAAGATGTGTTGTTCCCTCCCTTTTTCTTTCTTTCCTAATTCTTTCTTTATTTTCTCGCGAAATGAAACGGCCTGCCCGGAGATGCGGGAAAATTTTTAATTAATGGCGTAGGGAGGAGAAAAAAGAGATCCTTGAAATTGAGCCAACGCCGCTAATTTAGAGGCATAAGAGGTAAAGAGAGGTGCTATGTGAGAGCCCTTTTGAGCTAATAAAGCGGATATTTTTTATTTGGTTACCTCAGTCTTCCTAAGGAGGAGGAAGCTATTGAATAAGGATAGTTAAGGGAAGCTCCGCTGCTTTGAAGTAACACAGAGGCGGTTTACGGTGCCTGAAAAAAAAACATTCCGGTCGTTTTTTTTCTCGATCAGAAAAATAAAGAATTTCCCGTTTTAATAATACTACTCGAGAATTTTTCCTTCAGTTTAAGGTGGAAGGAATCGGCGAATCCCGCTAAATCCTTCCTCGCTCTCGCGTTTATGGCTGCCACCGCTATAATCCAATTAGGAAAATTAAAAGAACCGCTCTTCGGATTATCGAAGGATTAAATAATAGCATGCTTTTTGTTTGTTTACTCTAACATGCAACATCTGCCTGCCATTTTACGTTTGGTCTGATTCGAAAGATATAAAAAAAACTGGTTACGTCTCCTCTTGGCTCATGAAATTATTCATTCTTCATTGGTGTGTTTTGTGAAAGGTCTTTTACGAAATTTGGTTGATTGAATTAAAAATATAAACTTATTATATGGCATTTAATTTTTATATTCTTTATATTTCGTACTCGTTATGTTTGTTATTTAAACAAAACAAATGGGCAGTACTTGTTGATATTCCCCATGAAACTCTGTTACCTTGTAAGTCACATCAATTAGTTCTGGGAAATTTTCTTCCGTAGTTTTCCGTATTTTTATTGTTTTTTCTTTCTTCATACCTAGTGTAGGAGAAAGTATTGTATTCGTGAAAAAAAATCGAATTCCAGGTTTCAACGGAAATACACGTTTTGATATCTTCTAAGTACGTTTTGACTAATTTTGCGGGATAAGAATTTTGTGTGGGTGCTCTAACTAAAAAATTAATAGGTCAGCACAAAACTTTATACTTAAGTTTTTTTTTAGTAAATGAAGTTCCGAAAAGGTTTTGGCTGAAACAACTCAATCGGAAGTGAAGTTTTATTCTTGTCGTTTTTCCATTTTTTCCAAATATCTCCTTTAAAGCTCAGTTTACGTAAATATTTGTTATTATAAACGTTGTAGAAAATGTAATTTTCTACAAGCCTGGTTCGAAACATTGTATCATAAAAACGATATTTTAAGAGGTATTTTGATTTTTCTTTTAAATTTATGTTAAATACATCGCTAAGTGATACCATTGTTTTCGTTGCTATGATAAAATTTTCTAAATGTTGATAGCGATGCCTACGCTTCCAAGGGTAATTTTAATTGCGCATTGATATTTTGTTACCCATACAAACGGCTATCAATTTTTATTGCTTATTCTTTTGTAAGACTATTGAAAATGTTTTAAAATTATTCACTAGTGTAATTGCTGATAATTATACCTGAGGACGCTGATGTCGAAAGCTATTATATTCATTGCTATTATATTCATGTGCTGAACATTCAAGATTTTTTGTTGATGTGGACATTATGAATTAAAAAAGAATCACGGGAAATTTGTTGGAACATCTGACGATAAAAGGTACTGAAGTATGAAAAAGTCTACTTAAAAAATTGCTTTTCCTTTTCGGTGTATCTGTAATAAAAAAATGTTTGAATTGATTATTATTCATTTCGGATGGCCGGTTAAGTAATTTTAGGTCGAGAGAGTCGTATTTTGGCGTCGAAAATTCATTCCGCAGAGGAAATATTCGAAGATGGAGGAGTTAAACCCTTGATATCGCTGATTCATTTTTCCTCAAATGGTCTTTCTCGTTTTTCGAGAACTCGTCACTGGAGTCCAATAAGTAACACGAAATTCCTGCATGTCCTTTTCTCCCTTTCTCTCACTACATCTCGACGCTGTCCCTCCAAGAAAAGGTTTTTCTAGGAAGACCCTTCCATCCTCTCTTCCCCCTTATCCCGACACACGCAGTGTTTCCTTCGAGGGTTCCAATTTCCGCTATCGATTCGTTTTACAGCTTCAAATCTTCCTTTTCTACCCTCGTCATTCAAAAGACGCTATTTTTCTTTTTTCCTCTTCTCTATTTCCATCTCATTCCTTTTATCCCATTATTCCCTTTCCTCCTTGTCTTGTCGTTTGCGGAAGTTTAATCGCCGCTTCCTTATTGTTATTGACAAGAATAAGATTATACCCCTCTTTTGAACTATTTCTCTCTATCCGGAAAATTCCGATAGACTCGTAAAACGTGACTGAGTCATTTCTGTCGTACTGTATCTTTCACTCCACGGAGAATATATATTACGAAGGTAGATTTCTCTTTTTCGCTCTCTTTTTATCTCCTTCTTTGTTTTCTTTCATTTCATCTTCAAAATTATTAATTAATTAGTTGGATTTTTGTACCGTAATGTAGTTGATCTGAGGCATATAGTTATGTATTAAAACCGTCACAGCATTCTTTGGTTATAATTTGTCTTTATCTTTACCGCGTATTATGCTATCAGAAACGTTCTTTTGTTTTGTTTTTTGCTAAAGCAGAAAAGAGATCGTGAATTAATATCATCAGTCGCGGGCTAATATTATTTTATTCTTCTTAGAGATCAAATAGACGGGAGCGAATAATCTATCATTGAGAGTATGAAGACCCATTTTTAATATAAAGCAGTAAGCTGTGTCAGAAGTTAGTATATTACCTTATTTTAAAAGACTTTTAGGAATACATACGTACAAATATGTTAAGTGTTCATATTTGTGAACAATTGATGACACCGAACAAATCATGAAATCAGAACCAGCAGACAGATGAAAGTATGACTTCAATCTTATGGCTGGACACAGGAAGCATTATTCCTTTGAAACCTTGGACTATGGTAATACAAGCTCATAGGTCACTTTTAAGCGTGATGAAGTTCAGTGCTAAATAATTTTTTCAATTTTTGGTAGTATTTAATATTAAATACTTTAAAATTATGAGTGTATGCGTCAAAACTATTTACTTATTGTTAGACAAAATATTGTATCAATGATTTTTGCATTATGTTCTGAGAATTATTCAAATGCTACTTCCATTAAAAATTAGTTAATAACGAAATATCTACTTTAATAGCAGTGTATATATATTATAAATTTTTATAATGCGGTCCGCATATTCGGGTAAAATTGATACTGCAACCCTTTGGTAAAAATCGGTACAACATACATTGTACAAACTTTCTCATATATTAATGCGTCGTTTATTTATCTTTAGAAAATGAAAATCGTATCGGCAGGTTTTTAGAAAATCCAATTTTTGTTAAAGTTGCCCAAGAATAAACTAGCCTCATGTTCATTCGCTGAGAAAAATATTGCAGACGTATACTCAAGTAACTGTAGGAAATTTTATCAAAATCGTTCCAGCCATTTTTGAGAAAATCGAATTGTTGTTAAAGTTGCCTAGAATAAACTAGCCTTATATTCATTTTTGAGAAGTATGAACTATACAGTATTATTGAAGACGTAAACTCAAGTAACTGTACGAAATTTGATCAAAATCGTTAGAGCCGTTTTTGAGAAAATCGGATTGTTGGTAAAAATGCATAGAATAAACTACTCTTAATTATTGAGCAATGACAACCATTTCTATGTATACTCTGCTCAGTATGATAAAATGCCTAAGTACGAGATTTCATTCGTTTTCGCTCTACCGTTTAGGCTCTAGAGCCAGTAACAGACAGACAGACGGCATTGCGAAAACCACTTCTTCGGACTCGGCTACACCTAAAACGAAGATATATTTCCGTAAAAATCTCGAGGTCGAATTTTTTCGCTATTACAATACTTTCTCAGTATACTTCGTAGATGATGTGTTTAATCAATTTTAATAAAATTTTAATCTCATTTGCTTTGGGCAATTTACATGACGCTCAACCACCCTGTCATTTAACCATTCCACCCTATGCTTTGTGAGGACTCTTCTCCTCAATTGTTTACTCCCATTCTGTCACTTTTATCTTTCCCACATAATTTTCAACCTTTCTTCTTTTATTTTCTTTACCAAATTCTTTAAAAATAAACCCTTTACTTCACATTTTGCATTTATTTTTTTTACATTTCCTACGCAATTTTCTATACTATTTTTGCTTTTTTCACAATTTTTTTCTTCATGATCTTTTTTCTTCCGCCTTTCTCTAGCTTTGGCTATTTTCTTTCCATCATGTATCTTATTTCTTTGAGGCGTGCCTTTATAGTCTTAAAATGGTTATTTTATCTTAGTTTTTCACAATGTTTTACCTGTGTTATTAAATTTGTAATGTATTTGTGTGGTTCTTTTTTTAGAACGAAACTCTTAGAATCACCGATGAGATTGACTGTTTTTGTAGCCGACTGCGCTTCTGATCTTTCCAATCCCAACCGTTAGGTGAGCTCTGCAATTTATTTTTGATCAGATATACTCACAGTCTGCCTCTTCTTAACTTTCTCCTTTTTACTCCTTACCTGGTGAGTCTTTGTATTACTGAAACAAATGCAGCATAACGAAGCCATTTGTGTAGTTTTTTTTTAGCTCTCGTGATGTAATTCAACAAAGTTAACCCTTTACGTTAATATTTCATGTTTATAAATGGTTATATATATATCCTAAAATGTTATGTATTATTTTATATCGTGCTATCTGTGAAAAGATAACGTGGAAGGGAAGCATGCAGATATGTCCATTATGTGTCAATTACCGGAATTGACATTTATAAATGAAGAATGATTTTACTGCCCTAATCGAATACTATCTCTCCGAAAGGAGATATATCATGATGGGAAGGAAATTTGAATTTTGGATATACCCGTTTTCACAAGGGGATGTTAACAGCAGTGATTAGTGTGTACTGTGATGTAACCTATTGTAGTTTCTAATCATTGCAAATATGTCTCTTTCACGTTGAATTTCTAATTTCTGGAAATCTCAACAAAGAAAAGCGTTGTTCAATTTTTTGGAGAAGTCTGTCAAATTAGAGTCACTGAATTAATTTTCTTAAAATAATGTTCGGGTGATGCGAGTTACTTTAAGAAACCATTCAAAATATAGAGAATAAATTGAAATAAACTTGGTTTTCCAGCTTTAAACTTGTATTTAAAATTCTGGGGTCATCTGTTGCGTCTGAAGAATTATTTTGGATTTCCAAATACAATTACCAAACATTTTAAATCGAAATAATATACCTTTTTATAATTAAAATTCGACGGAGAAAAATTTACATTTAGTTATTACTGAAGGTAATGGCTATTTATAATGTCTTGTTGTTGGAAATAGCGTCGGGAGTACTTTGGAAACAGGAGACCTGCAATGACCTGGAATGGAACCCGGGTTTTCCATTTTCCGGGGTATTCTGCCACCGGACTATCGCAGCAGATTAATTCTCCCGTTTCAGAACAGGGATTTTCTTAGTTGGGCCTGGGCTAGCAGAGTTAATTTAAACCAGCCCCAACGACAGTTCAGTGGTAGAATATCCACCTGGCAAGTGGAAGTGGAATAGGGTTCGATTCCCGGTCATGCAAGAATTTCTCCTTTTTCCAAACCATTCCCAACGTTAGAGCTTATGCCTGTCGTTATAGTGATCTTCGGATCAATTCTTCCCATTAATTGGCCATAATACAGGAAAAAAGTTTGTTCTGCGGACATGGGAAATAAAAGGCGGGTGACATGAGGTTAATTTTAATCGGCACATTGAATGAGGCGGCGGTAAACAAGGGAGGAACGGTACATGTCCGTTTTCCGTCAAACTGGCGCAAAAATCTGCTTTTAACTGCCGATTGACATCACGTCAGAATCATCCTGTTTAAAAATGATTTAGCGCTAATCCAAACCCGAAATGAAACTGTTTTGCGGATCGATTTACATTCGCGGAACCAAAAAAGGTAAAAGATTATACAAGGGGAAACGCTGGTAATGTCAGTTTTAAATGATTCGGCTGGTTAGAGGGCGATAGAAGGGCGCGTGGGCGTGGAGGGAGGTGGCGACGCGAGGCGGGAACCAGCGAAATGTGCCTCCTGCTCTCAGAGCGCAGAGTTAAAAATTTACGGTCGATCACGAGTGACGACGCCACTGTCATCATTTAAATCTCGCGTAAAAAGAGAAAACCTAACCTAAACAAATAAAACATCGATGTCCGTCGATCGGGTAATATATATATATTCCAATTTCGAAAGGCCAGGAGAATAAAAACTGATTGAATTCGTAATGCGAAGAATCGGAAAGACGCATGAGTTCTCCGGACCAACCACATTCCGCAGGGAATTCTCAGGGTTTCGGGGAAAAAAAGAGGAAATGTGGATTCGGCTAATCACGGATTTGCATTGATCCTGGAAGTAAGTTGTTGAGGGAGCTTCGGAGGTGAGTGCTGAGTGTTGCATGCTCTCGATTGGTGGAAAGAGGAGGATGAAGGATATCGATTACAATGATCCTTCTCCTTCCTTTCCAGCCTTGTTCTTCCCTGCGCACACACTTCTCAGACGGAGAACAGGACGACATTTCTCCCGTTTCAGTTCTTCCACGAGCGAATCGTGTGAGCGTCACCTCAAAAGCCATCCTCCAACCGCTCTCTAATGATTCAAAGTCCGCGTGAATTATGAACTCGGTAAGGATGTATGGGAAGGAAGGGGTCGACGAACGGAGTGGGAGAGGACAAGGCTTCTCCCGTAGTCATTGTGCCCCTACGCGCCCCCAACCCTTTTCCCCTCTCGCTCCCTTACACTCCCTTTTGTTCAGAATCTACTCGCCCTTCGTTCCCCGATCGACTTATCTTTCTCCCTTCAATCCGAATTCCTCCATCTTCTGTCCTCCCTCCTCTTACTAATTTACAGCGCTATCGTTGCCTCGCAACGGCAACCTTCATCTTCAACCCTGCTTCCAAACCGCCCTTCCCCTATCTCATTCTTCCTGTAACGTCTTTCTAACCAATTCCCGTGGAACTAATCTTCCATCTTCTTTGTGCTAAATAGTTTCCTCTCAGACTTAGCTAGTTTGCCACTCTTCCACTTCTGCGTAGTCTAGACTCTGGAGAATATATAGGTACCTTCGTTCCGGTCCGTTCTCTCTCGCCATCCTTGGCCTTTCTTCCGCTTACCCTCTCTCACGCCTTATCCATCTTCCCGCGACATTGTCACACTTTCTCCGCCTCTTTCTCTCTCCTCTTTCTGCCATCCATCCACTCTCTTTCACAGCCACTTTCTGCTTTTCCGCCCTGAATACAGTTGTCACCGTTCTCTCCCTCTTTTCCCTCTCCCGGAATTCGCAGGCACGCCTCTCCCTTCTCGACCCGACCCGTCACTCTGTGTCTAGCCCTGTACTCAACAAACCCTTGCTCCCTCTCCCTAATCATCCTCTGCCCTCCGCTCACCCTTTGCCCTCTCTCCTCGGCCACTCTTCGCTCCACCCATTATTTATTCACAACGCCATGGTGTGACGGGGCCACGCCGTCCCGTTGCTATTATCGCGACTACCACGTGGAAGAGCTCCCTCACCCTTTTGATGGGGGATTGTGTGTGTGTGTGGAGAAAGGGAGTGAGACGTGTGGGTTGGCGGAAAAAGAGGGAGAGAAGTGCGATTGCCGCTAGCGGAAGGCTGGTTGGGTGGAGATAGGGTAGGAGTAGGCGTCTGATATGGGAAGGCCTTTCGATTGGTGGGTGTTGCTTTTCGTTACGATTGGGATGACGCTCTAACAACCCTTGGCCGTTGGCTTCCTGCGCCCTATGACCTACTGCATCACTTCTCTCGAAAGGGACTGAGTTTGGAGGGCAGAGGGATCTGGAAGGGAGGGTGAGGCGAGAGGGTAACAGAGAGAGAGAGAGAGAGAGGAAAAGGTTTAGGAAGAGGAGGGGAAAGATAGAGAGAGGGAGGGAAGGAAGAAAGGAAAATAAGAAGTGAGAGGAAAAGGGAGGGTAAAAAAGGGAAAGACAAAGAGAGAAAGAGAATGAGAGGGTAGAGGGCTAGTGAGGGAGAAGGAGGGGGAAAGAGAATGAGGCAGAAGGAGAAGTTGGTCTTAAATTATGAGTCAGTCGAAAACGCTGGATTTCACTTGGAGACATTTACCGTCAGCCGTCGGGAATGCGCCATGACGCGTGATGGTTCCGTTATATTTTTATTCAGCGCTTTTCGTGCATTCAAACGGAGAGGGTCATTTTTTGAAAAATCGTGGGCTGACGCATTTCCAGTGGATGTATCCTGGGGAATCATATCTCGGTTATATATCTCCCCTTTAAAAACGCGTCGCCTCCAATATACATGTATTTATTAGCTGAAGCGAGAGCTTCGATGATAATAAGTTAGCTATTAATTTTTTTATGAAATTTTAATGTGATATTTTATATTATTTTTCGGAGAGAAAGGCTAATTTTCATTAATTACCGGGTGTTTTTTTAATTATTCCCGATGCAGTTTATTTATTTATCAAAGCACGATCGTGCACTTTATTTTTTAAATGAGAATATTTTATCGAAATGTACGTGCCTTCTTAATATGCTATCGAAGCGTTTTAATAATATATTGGGTGGTTTTATTTCCGTAAAATATTTGTTATTTTGGGGTAAAAACAAAACTCGTGATATGACTACTAATTGGTCTTATAACCGCCCGCAATTCGAGGTATAGCAATTCTCGTTGAGTTGCACCTTGTATATTACCCTAAATGATGTTTCATTCTTAATGAATTCCATTACCTAGGAAAACTCGGGTGATTATAATTAATAGAAATTATATGCAACTTGAAACTATTAGAATATGTATTATACTTCGCTCATTGGTTTAAATACGCCTATAGTGTAGATTTTTCCTCTGGGAACAGCTTTAAGGATACCTGTAAAAGATCGAATGAATATTCGCCTTTTTATCCCCTGTTCCGGAAGAACAGAGGAAGTGCGGTTTCTTGTTGCGAGGCGGGAGTCTTATGCAAGGACGGGAAAATGAGCGGGAATCGGCCGCAGCGGTGGCAGGTATACGAATACCTCGGCGGAATTTCTTTTGTGGTATAAAAGACTGGCTCCGGACGCCGTATTTTTTGGCGAGTGCCGGAATGCAAGAAGGAAATAATATGAGAGGGAGGATAGAAGAGGGAGGAAAAGGGGGAAGAGGAGGGAGTTGAGGTGACGTGGATAAATAACAGGGAAGGAGGGAGCGTAGCATCCCGGAGATAGGAAGTGGGTGGGTATAAAACGGGGATTTGGAAGTAGGAGAGAACGAGGGGAAATGAGAAAAAGGAAGGAAAAATAGAAAATTAAACCAAACACTCTTAACCGCACCAGTTCGCTCCTTCTTCAGCCCTTATGGCCCCTTTTGGTCGGAAATGTATGCGTTCCCCGCAGTTCCTTTGTTTTGGTCGTTTTCTCACTCACTCCTCCTTCCTCCACCCCCAAAACTCCCACCCTAAAACCTGTTCCCTACCTCATCCTCTCGGTGTGCCGGCAATTAGGAGAAATTAAAGAGAGAAGGGTGTGGAGGTGCGTCGGGGACGGAGGGGAGAGGGAAGTAGAAAGAGAGAGAGAGAGAAAGAGAAAGAGCGAGTTGGTGAATGGAGGAGGGAGAATTGAAAGTGTGTGGAGTGGTGGGGGTGACGGAGATGAGGGAGAGGGAAATGCTTGGGCACGCGATTTTCAAGGGGAAAGGGGGTTTTCCTCATCCCCATCCACCACTCCACCTTCCGTGGAGGTTTTTCATTACAACCGCGCGAGCGGCTTTCGGTTTTTGCCTCACAAAGGACGCAGCGCGTACAGTTTCTGCGATCGATGCGTCGGAGGAGGGAGGAAAAGGAGGCTGAAGGAAGAGCGAAAAGGGGGACAGAGAGAGAAAGAGAGGTAGAAGGAGAGAGGTAGAGGGAAAGAGAGGTAGAGGGAGAGAGAGGTAGAGGGGAGGAGAGAGAGCGGAGGAGAGAGAGCGGGGGAGAGAGAGCGAGAGGGAGAGAAAAGGGGACAAAAAATAAGCCGTGATAGACGTCGATAAAAATAAGAATCTTTCTTCTGTCGCGATGCGTGTGTGCGCCGAGGGGCATGTTACGAGCCCGTCTGCGGAAGAGGTATCCCTTAAATCCGAACATGGGGCACCTCCTCATCCCCGTTGCCCCCTTTCAAACGGGAAGAGGAGGAGTTGGAGGGGTCGTGCGGATGTTTACCAAATTTGCCGCACCCCTCCGCGCGGCGAACGGTGCTTCCTCTTCGCTTCGCGCGGTTCCGACCTCTTCGTACCGTTGGGGAAAAAAAAGAAAACATTCGAATGCGGAAAAAGTTGCGGACGATTAAATTTCTCCGTACCGATGAGGTAGTATTTTCTTCCGTAAATTATAGCTCAGTTTGCGTCTTTTCGATCGTTTGTCGCTTACCTATTTCGAACGAAAAGTCGCCAGACTGGTTTGGCGGTCGTAACGCCGAGCAAAAAAAAAAACGCGTCTAAATCCTAAACGAGGGAAGAGATAGAAACGATTGTTCTAATTTTTGCAAAACGATTTCGAGGCGACGTTAGCGATTCGGTCCGCCGCCCTTACGGTTACGCAACGCACCCGTGATCGTGTATATGTGGGTGCATTATGTCTGAGTGGCTGCGCGTGCGCGTCTGTATGGTTTCGGTCCGTTGGTTGGTGGCAGTGCTTCCCGTTTTGTCCCCGTTAATGGCCTCGAATTATTTCTTGGTGCCGTGCCCACTGGGAGGGGGGGGGGGGAGGGTTTGTGGGGGGGGGGGGCGTTACGGTTACGCTATCCTCGTCTCTTCTTCCCTACATACCACTCTACTTTCTCCATTTTCTTCTTTTTCCCAATCTCTCTCCTCTTTTCTCCGTTCAGGATACATTATATCGCTCTAACTCGCATTCACTCCCTCCTTTCTTTCCTCCTAGTATTACTCTCTTATTGCACTGGTATTCATTCCCTCCAGTATCTCCCAAGTATTCCTCCCTCCCTCTCATTCTCTCCCTGCTCCAGTCGTTTCGGTTTCGGCGGGACACTTTAACCGGCACCCTTCCGTCCACAAGCCCACCTCCTACTCTCGCTCTCGTCAAGGCCAGTTTGTTTTTATTAAGGCACTCTGAATTCATCCACTCCGGAACAAAAGAGGTGGAAATATTTAAATTAGAGGGCGGGAGGCTTGTTGTTTTTTTGTCAAGTACCGGCAACAAATTTCAATTTCGTCTCGGCTTAATTTATGTTTTTCGCTCCAAAAATTCTCCGAGCTGCGCCGGATCGTGTTTAGCGTCAAGTGGACGTTTTCCTTTTATATTTTTTCCTTCGGAGGAGGAAAGTGTTCGGCGCGTTCGAGGTTATTGTTTTTTTATTCCTGTGGTTGTGATTTCAAGGGGAAATTTTTTCATTGCCTCTAGGAAAAGAAAAATGAAATATTTTTCCGGACCTGTTCATCGGGGGTTATTATCCTTCAAAAAAAAGAATCGTCGTGCTCACCTTATGGCCGGAATCCGGTTGAAAATTTGAGTTTCTCGACACTGATGACGGCTGCTTTGTAGCCGAACTAGGCATCTGGTTTTCTTTTAACTTCTTATCGTTATTTAAGCTTCCTAGTTTACCAAGGGGTTCTACTAAAAATTGTAATGTTCATATGTTTTATATTTTACATACATTTTTATTAAATGAGCTTTATTAAAGGAAATGCACCTGAAGAATGTGTAATTCAATCTGCTGCGCATAAAGATTTCTGTCCTTTTTTTTTATAATTCATTTTTATATTTCAAATGGTTAGACGATTATTAATTTTGGCCGCTTTCTCTCTTTCTCATCTCTAACAGCTTCAATTTAATCAGGTTTCTTTTTAAATCAAACTCACTACATACTCTGTGACCTATTTTTCTACCGCTTTTCGACCAGAAAAAAACTTTCTATTTCCAAATTACCTCCAAGTATTTCCAATTCCCACCAGCTAGAAGTAGTGAACCATAATTCTGTTAAGATTCGGCCTAAAATTAAATTGTGCCGAATTTTCTGGTTAGTATTTTTTAAAAAATTTCATTATCTACTCGATATATAGATGATGGTTTGCCATTAATTCGAGGTCAACGGCGACTATCAACTTTTTTCTCTTGGCTGATTTGGTCAACAATTTACACTCGTTGCATTTCTCTCTTCTGTTTCTCTTCCCCCCTTCTTTTTATTCTCTTTTTTTCTAACCTCTATCCGCTCCTTTTCCTCCTCCTAACTCGCGACGATTTTTTAAATAAATTTAATCCGCAGTGCCATTACGTTGCAGGTGGCGTACGGAGTCATACGCCAATTTAAAAAAAATCGACTCTCTCCCTCCTCTGTCTCTTTTTTTCCTCCCCTTCCCTTTACAGTCATGGAGATCACGGATTCGCCACCTCCCTCAACCGCCATCCTAAATTTTTCCTCGCGACCCGAATGAAAGACTACTCTCCATTTGTTATCGGTAGCGCGGGAAATATTTATCTCCCGTTTCCGCAGGAAAAAAAGTTGAAAAGAGAAATTCAAATTGATGCGTCCCAACACAGCGGCTGTGATTCCCAAGGCGTGCCGTAATTACTGGGAAAAACACGTCACTCACCCCAACCCTCCTCTCTTATCCCCCCCCCCAATCGTTTTCCCCTGTGCTTTCTCTCTCTCTCTGCCTCCCCATCTCCCGGCCAACTCTCCGGTTCTTCCTGCTCCGACCGAAATGCCAAAGTGCCGCCGCTCCCGCCGCCTACTGGCTTGTAATGACATGCATAGTATCGATCGCCTTTATTTCCTCTCCCGTTCCCTTCCCTTTGCGGCAGGAATCATTCGAGGGAACGGCATTAGCAAAATGTTGGTGGAAATATTCTGCGAAAGATAGCGGGAGGTTTTATATAATAGGAAACTCCTGCTTCGGTAGCGAGCTGGGGACAATTATGAAAATAACAGCTAGAGAGAGAGAGAGAGAGAGGAAGAGGAAGGAAAATAATGGGAGTGGAAGCAGGATGGAGGGAGAACTAAAAGAGAACCATTGGGATAGAGGAAAGAATAAAGCTAGGTAGAGAGAAAGCGAGAGATGGGCAGAGAGAGAGAGAGGTTAAAGGAGAGGCAGTTGAAAAGATAGAAACTGAGGGACTTGCGAATGTATTGCGTATGTTTTTTTATTTCTTTTTCAGTGAATACCGTAGGCATGAGAGAGAGAGGGATTAACTCATTCATTCCCTCAGCCATACTCACTTGCACACACATGTACACTCACACAACGGGAGTCGCTCTCATAACCGTAATGGTTAATCCAGTCGGAAACAATTTTCTCGCATGCACTCCTATTTAGCCGCGCGCGTTCGTTTTTCCCTTGTTTTTTCTTTCCGCTTCCGTGCGCGGTTACCTTCTACGGGTGAGCCTTGTGTGTCTGTGCACCGCGAGCACCGCATCCAATCCGGTCCCTGATTTGCATCGGGAAGGGTTCATCAGCATCTCTATCCTCCTTTCCCTGAAGCAATCCCTATTCCTCTCCCTATTTCTCTTTTTCCCGCCCCCGTCTCTTGAAAATGAAAAGGATGCTTCCTTCCCATTTCCTGAGTTTTCTAATTTATCTGACCTTTTTCGGCAATGTTGTTTAATGAATCAATTTCCATTGATAATCGTATGAATATTAATTCGCGAGACTTAGCCAAAATGTTTTTGCAACAGGCTATTTTGGTTTCATTAGTCTGGTTTGTAATTTTTCTCTCTCTGTATTTACCCAGGTCTGTGTTTTCTACCGTTTCTTTGTGAATTCTTTTGTCTTATTCTTATCGACAAATAGCTCTTCAATTTTTTTTACATGCACGACAGAGATATTGAAAATAATGTTTTTTCTAGGTAAAAAATCAGTGCCATTAGCATATTAGTTATACTAGTAAATATGATTTGTTTTATTAATGCATTTTGATTTATAAGTTTTGTATAACGAGTGTATGTACTATTTATACCCGAACGGTACATTGCAGCGGTCGAAAGAAATGATGATAATGTCTCATTTACACATCTGTCGTCTTGTAATCTCTCATTCTCTCCAAAACACCCAGATGAATAATTAGTTTTTCAAACGGAGCTAGTATGATCCCAAAATCCCTCTGCGTGTTTAATTTATTCATATGCCTTTTCAACGTTTTGGTCCTTCGTTCACCTACCTCAGCTTACCGCAGTCATTGGTACCCCACCCTCTTCCTCTAAACCCATTCCTTTCCCTACTGGTGATGCTGCTTGCGCGAATCTTTCCAGCAACGTATCTCTCTGTCTCTTTCCCTCTTTGCCTTTCTCTCTCATTCTTAGTTCTCCAGTGATCCACTCTTGTTTAGCGCCGTGCGAGCTACCCTCTTTTGCCTTTGCCCCCTTACCAATGATACGCCAGAAGCCTTTTTCCTCGTTCTATCTCCCAGACTCCTGCTCCATATTCAAAACGCGTCTTTTTGTCCACTGCCTTTCCCTACTCTATATCTACTCTCCCTTTCTCTCTCTCTCTCATTTGTACATACATCCACTTTCCTCTTCTCTCATTCTCCTCGCATTAATCAGAGATTCTTCCCGGTCACGTGGTATGGACCTCCCCCTGCTTTTCGTCAGTCATTTCACTGTCGTGTTCGCGGGCGGAAAAAAGTTGTATTTTTTCGTCGGTTTCGAGGGTTGTTACTAAGTTCTCGAGGTTTGTTTATTTTATAAATAAATGAACAAATGAGCAAACATGAATGAATGAATACGTGACTAAAAAATAAATAATTATGCAAATGAACGTAAACAGCTATCATCGTTGACTTTTTTTTTGAAAAGCTGTTTTTGGTTACTGTAAATCAGTTTCTCACAAAATTCGTCTCAATTTTCTCTGGATGTTTGCTCGTCCTGTCTCAATTTAGGATTTGATTTAAAATTGTGCTGTAATAACTTGATTTAGTAAACGCGTCAAACTGAATGATATTAAAGATTGCTCTCAAATTCGACTCCTGTAACGGGTAAGATCTTATTGTTAATAATTTATTGTTATTATTATTTATAGTAATGTGAGATTATTCACATGATATATTTACTTGAAATCATTAGGATACATCGAATTACAACCTGTTTGCATATGCTTTTTCTTCTAGGAAAATAAATTTCGTCAACAATTTTTCTTTCTCTATTTAAACGAAAATAATGCATTGAAGGGATTCCGCTAAAATGTTTGTATTATTAATCTTTAGTTTTCATGCTGATTTTCAAGAACTCCATATAGCGCTGCTAAAAAGAAATGTGAATATTTATTTTTGAAGAATACTTGGTGAAAGGTTTTATATTTCTGTTTACATTGATCTGTGCGCTGTTGAAACAATTTTTCTGTAATTCTAATGTTATTAATCACTTTGGAAGGTAGAAAATATTGATCAATGAAAATCTGTTTACGTGTATAATATATTTTATTTAAACAGCGGCTTTCATCATTACAGAAATTATTTTAACATTATTACTACCTGTTATTTGTAAAGTAAGAAAATTAATTACGTTTTTACAAACTTTTTCGCACAAAACAGGTAACAGATGTACTCCGCATAGAGATCCTGCAGTGGTTTTAAGAATTTATCGATTTATACCTTTATCCATCCTTTGTCAGGAATATTTTCTTGATTATATTTTTTCAAAATTTTGTTTGGATTTTATTACTGAATAAGTATTATTTTCAAATGGTGCGAATCTAATAATCTTTAAGCAATTACTTATTTTTCAAAATTTTGTGTTTGGATTTTATTATTGAATAAGTATTATTTTCAAATGGTGCGAATCTAATAACCTTTAAGCATTAACTTATTTCCATTGTCCATATTAATCAAGTTACATCAAAACCGTGGACATATTTTTATTCGGTAAAACTCTAGGTGTTTCAAAAAGACCAGCAGTTATTATAAAACTTCACAATCACTGGCGCACGTTTTAACATGGAGGTGGAGTACGAGATATTTCTTTTAGCACCGCGAATTTGTATGACTCTGATCATGCACCAGCAAATACCTGTGCATGCTCTTCCGTTCCCGGAGGTTACACGTAAAGTGCAAAAGATTGAGCTCCTGAATAGGGAACGAAAGATGGAATTCGCGAGTGGGAAATGGAGTGGAGAGGAAGGTCGGAGTATAGAGGCAGAATCGCTTCGGTGCCGTTTGAAAGTAAAACTCGGCGGATTCCTTCGGATGCAGTTAAGTGTTCTCCCGAGAGATATTATATTAAGGTAAAAAAAAAGGAGAAGAGTAGGAGAGGTAAGCGCAATCCCATCATATAAACAACACAAACAGACCAGGTCCTTTATATTTACACATCCATACGTATATACATTTCTTTCCTCCAACGCCCGTCTATTCCATTCTGTCCCTACTTTCCATGCCACCAAACAGTATAAACAACCTCTTTTTAGCTTCTCCCTTTACACCCTATAATGTCTTCATCCCTCTCCCTGTCAAACTCTCTCTCTCTCAAACCGCTTACCCAAGTCTAGTAAAGCCATTCATCTCACGGTCTGCTACTCCAAAATAAAGTAATACCAAATCTCTTCAGATGTTATCCTGTGCTCTTTCGCCATCCCAGTCATTTATATGTTTTTCCTCTTACAGCAATATGCGTTTCGGTTATCATTTCTGTCAATTAATGCTGCGCGAGAAGCACGTCTTTCAATCCCTCCGCGACTCTTTACATCTTCCTTTTCTGTCACTTGCCTCTTCTCGCTCGCTTTTATCTGACATTAATTATCGAACTCAGTGTGTTGCCTTCAGGGCTTTTTTATGAACCATTCCCTTTCCTTTGATTTATTAACGTCCTTCTTGGTATACCGCATTTCATTTGTCATCCTTCGTTCGTTCAATTTTCGTAATTAAAACCAACGATTTTTTTTATTGAGCACCTTTTAAAATGACTGAACTTGTTTGCTATGTACGCGTATGTTGTGTAGACTCGGAAGCTTGGCGATGAGTTACGAAATATTCACAAAGGATGCATACCAATACATAAAGGGTCGGTTTTATTGAATTTATTAACTCCAAACCTCGTATTTGCCTTCTGGCTAAATTATTTCATGAAAGCCATTTGCTGGTTTAAATGGCGATTGTGTGTGATGTTACTCGAGATTTTATTATAAAACAAATTTCATTCAAAGTTAAAGTCCATTATAAAACGTCAGTAGAAAATAACACGCGACTGTTGTTTGTTAACGCTTTGTTACTATTGATATTTTACTTTTGGCAGCCATCATATTTTTTAATTAAAAAACAGGTATTTTCAACTGTTTTCTTTCTCTCACAAGATTTTATCTGTCACTTTGGAAATTTTTACTTTCACCTCAGTTTTCATGTCTCCTCCCTCTTTCTGCATTTATTTTGCCCCGTACCTTCTCTCATATTTCATTTTTTCTCTTCCAGATTAAATAACATCAATTTTTCAAATTTACAAAAGTGTGTAATATTATAAACTGTAAACGCTCTTTCATATGTTTTTAATTTTTATAAAGACAGCGCAGCGTATCTCTTTTCTGTATTTAAATGGATTTAGTTTCATTCCCCCTATGTCGTTCCTCCATCGGCGTTTCATCTTTCTCTCTCCGCTTTTATGATTTATTTGTCAGTTGATTTAATGTTGTTCCCTGTCAATATCGTTATTTACGAGCTTTTATTTCTGACGCGTGATTTCTCTCCTTTATCGCATTTTGCATTTACTCTCCATTTTTTCTTTCCTTTTTCTCTCCTCAAACTGTCTCTCTGAGAATAACTAACCTCCTCCCGTTACCAACATTAGGTTCCCGCCGTAACTCTTTTCCATTCCACCTCTACCTTCCTACATTCCCCCCATCCTCTCTCTGTCTGTGGCCCTCCCACTTGCTCCCCCCTTTTACCTGCACGGACGTCCGTACACACACACACACACGTACGTACGTACGTCTATTCAGCCAGTCCCTTTGCACACACACACACACACACACATACACAAACTCTGCGCTCCCTACACTCAACAATTCGCCTCGTCTTCCCTCTTCCCCAGCCCTAATTCATACAAAGGGGAGAGCGAATTGAGGAGGGAGGTGAGAGGGGAATTCGCTCCGTACGTGGCCAGCATATAGGACAAGTGCAGTAGCTTCAACGCGTGATCATGCAGTAGGAGTGGAAGAGAGAGGGAGGAGAGAGAGAGAGAAATGTGGGAGAAATATGGAGAGGCTGTGTGGGTGAGGGTGGAAGAGGAGTAGGCAGGAGCGGAGCGGCGAATCAGTGCTACAAAGTTTCTGCTTATAAAATTACACCGCATGGGTGGGGGAAACGAAGCGAAATGAATAAAAGAAAGGTATGGGGGTAAAGAGAAATAAAAACAGACATGGATAATATGCTATAGATTGGGGAAGTCGGTGATTGGATTATTGTACTGGGTGAAAATGCCAGGTTGGGAGAAGGATAAAAATTCAGCAGAGGAGAAATGTGATAAAAGATGTATGGATTGAAAGACACTGAGAAATGGATTAAAAAGTTATTTCATTGAAAACAGTTACGGAAATACGAAGAAAAGGTAAGCGATGGTCAGAGTTTGCATATAAAGGAGAAGGTTTACGTGGAAAACGTGATAGAAATATGTGAGTAGAAAGAAAATGTGGTAAATACGTATGCGAAGGGAGAGAAAATCACAAAATAGAGCAGCACTCGATGGAGTTTTGTTGGCAAGAATTCCTTCTCGAATTGGATGCAGAAATCTTCATACGACCCTTTTGTTTCCTGTGTAACTGTTAGTGAAAGCATGGCTCGTATTCCTAGGCTAAACACGGCTTCAGTTCCCTCCCCTCCCTTTCTCTCCCTCGGTCGTTGTAACCCAGCCCTCTTATCTTATTCGTTTCACTCTTTCTCCTTCCCTGTCTCTTCCCATCCCTCCCCCTCTCCTCTTCAAACGCTCGGAATCCGCGATGCTTTCGGAATAGCCTAGTGCTTAATCCTTTGGAATCCCCCTTTTCTCCTTTTATCCCTCCAACCCCTTGTCTCAGCCATAGGGAGACCCGCTTGTTGGATACGAGTACTGTGCCGTGGACGTCAAAATATTTTGTCTCCCCGCAGTAAATTTTGCCTGATAGTCGACAAGGACTCGGAAGAATCAAAGGAACTCTCAGTTCCGTTCTACCTCTTGTCCCATCTTTTACCCTTCCAACTCTCTGTCCCTCCCTCTCTCACTCTCTCTTCTCCCATTAACGCGTTCCGTAAATGTTAGAGGGACGGGTGGGTAGGGACAGTGGCCGTCTCTTTTTCCCCTGTCTATCGCAACTTAACGTTTTAGGTAGAATGTGAGTGAGGTAGAGGGAGGAGGGGGGAAACCGTTCTGGATGGATGTTATTGCTCTGCTGGTGATATCGCCCCGCTGCCCATGGCTCCGCCAAAGCAATACGCGAGGGCTACAGCATGGAGGAGGAGGTACACCGAGGTGGACTCTTTTTTTTTTTTTAAGGAGAGAGAAACAGAGAGGGAGAGGAAGGACGGGTAGTGAGAGAGAAAGAGAGATGGGAAGAGGGTTCGCCTAAATCCCCAAATCCCTTTTCGAAGTGCTCGGCCTCTACCTACTTAAAATGTTTTTTTTTCTTTCGATTCTCCAATCCTCAATCCACCCTCACTCCCGCTCACTTTCTCCCTCATTCCATTCAGGAAAACCGCCAAACTTTTTTTTTTTAACAATTCCTCTTTTTCTCATCCTACTCAACTCGTAGCCTAAATTCTTATAGACGCACCTGCTGTCCCTCCCTCTTTCTCTCTCATTCGCTTTACGCCTTTAAAAACTTTATCTCTTTTTCTCGTTCTTCCGTTTCTTGTTCTCCTGGTCCTCTTCTCGCCCTTCTCTACCCCTTTTCCTCTTCCTCCCTTCGAGGTACGTTCTCGCAATCCTAGTTCCCCCCCTCTCTCATTCTCTCTCTCTCTCTCGTCTTTAACTACAGTATGGTGCAGCGATTAAAGTTCCGGGTAGGAGGAAGGGAAGTCGGAGGGAGTGAGAGGGTGGGGGTGGGTGGGTGAGCAGGAAGGTGGTCGGGCGACAAGGGCGAATTGGCCGCTTTCAGGAGTGTCGCAATTATGCTTCCTCACGTCATTTGGAAATACTCACGCAGCTCCAGCAGTTTCCGTTGGGAGGGAGCGGTCTTCTTGGAAATAAATGAATATGGGACCGTAGGATGTCGTTCTCTCCGTGAATGTCTCCTCACCCTCTTACTCCGCCCCTCTCGCCCTCTCTCTCTCTCTTTCCCCCCTCTAACTCTTTCTGGCAGGCGAATGCATTAAAAGTTGTTCCGAGGGCTTCCGCCACCGGCGAAAGGGCTGAATGGGTAGTTTTCGTGATGCGGAAGAGAGGCGAAGCAGGCGTGGGAGGCAGTTTCGTATTAAGAGGAAAATCATATAGATGTGCACGCGTGTGTGTGTCGGGATTAAAGTTTTTGGATTGATGGCTCCATTAAGGAAAAGGAGTGGAATCCGACTTATTAGCGTCATAAGCGCGGTTGAGGTTTTGCGGGATGGCTTAAATGATTGTTTCCTCGGTGACTTGTGAGTGGTTTATGGAGGCGAAAAGGGGGAGATGAGTTTAACGGCGCGATGCTCGCAGTTTCCCTCTCACGCTCTCGCTGGATTGATGGACCGATCGTTTGCCGTGGTAATTCATTTTCTTATAAATGGTGGTTGTGCTTAAAGATCCTCAGAGGGGAGAGACGGACATAAATATTAGCCGTTCATTCAAAGCAGTATGCGTATTAACCGCTCTCTATGACATAAATTTTACATGTCGGTTATAATTTAACGGCGGGGATTTGAAATTGCTAGAATGGTAATTTTGCTAAAATATTGGTAGGAAGTGAAAATCGATTTATTGCCGATGGGATTTTTAAAAAAATTGTCTCCGAGGTATCGGGGAGTTTTATTGTAGCGTAAAGCGTCCCTATCTGTAGCGGAAAAAGAAAGGAAGGGTCATCCTTTCTCGCATCCAAGTATTTGGGTTCCTCAGTCCTCCGAAAACCAGTTTTTCCAACATATCGTTGTTATTAGCAAAAAATTATTTTCTGATTTATAATTCATTTGTTGAAATAAGACTAGGATAATTTCGGAATGTAAGCGCACGAAGTATGTGAAAGATTTTTCTTATCACCTCATGAAAAGTACACAAACAATTTTATACTTTTTATAAATTCGGATATCTCTTCATTAATACTACATAACCTGCGGAAAGTTAACGAACTCGAAATTTTTGAAGGACCTGCGTTGGGATTATTATGAAATAAAGCAGATCGATAGAGTTACACAGTCGGATATTCACAAAGCCAAGCGAAGTCATTCGTATATTTTTTCGCCATGTAGGTTCATCGTAAATGATGTATAAGCAATTTCAACTTCTGAAAAATGCGAAGTTTTCCGCTGAGGGCTGATTATTCTATTTAGGAAAAGTTGCATGTTTCATATATAAAATTAATAGCTTTCTCTTGATATGACTACAAGTGGAGTAGAAGTCTATGCAACAATCTCCCAAAGAATATCGTGGGAGTTTGTTTAATATACGTGCAGGAAGCTCCCGATTTACGAAATTTCGATCTTACGAACAAGAATTTTTGTACTGCAAATTTGATTTACGACCTCAAATTTCGACCTTACGAACTTTGGCTGAACTTCAGCAACCCCGCATAAAGCCATCACTTGAAAGTAAAATAAGCAAGAATTTCCTTCCGAAATTCATATATTTAACCTATACTATACATATACAATACAGTACAGTATTCATGTCTTTTAATGTAAAATAATTATTTCTACAGCGGTATTTTCTCGTTATTCTGCCTTAGAAAATGCTTAATTTTGTATTTATCACACAGAAGATACTTTTAATTAAAATTTTAAAAGATAATCTGGAATGAAAGTATGCGATCAGATTTTAATTTAAGATTTTGAGCTACAAGTTTGATCTCCTACAGTAGACATTTTTGTCTTAATTAATGGAATAAATTCCTTCAACTAATTTCTTCCATCCAAGATAAATCGGAGTTCAAACTGTTACTAATTTAATTCCTTGAAAATTTCTTATAAACAAACCATTTCGACCAGGGAAATTGTTTTTATATTTAAAAAAATTCATGCAGTCGATCAAGTTTAATTTAGAATTGAAACAACCTGTCAGACTTGATTAAAATTTTGCTCTGTATTCAGGGCGTGGAATTAGAGGTGGGAATGAAACGTCGGTGACATACTTTAAATTAAGTTACCGCTCAAATTCAATATATGCGTGTGAAGTGGAAATACAAAAGAATAAAATATGAAAACCAATTTACGGCTCCAGATCTTTTTCTCATTTGAATAAATGCATATATTTCAACATTTTAAATCTGAAAATTTGAATATGTTTAAACTGGCGATCATAAATCCAATTCATGATTATTTTCAATTTTCATTGCGGTTCAGAGCAATACATATCAGCGAGCATTTTATCCTACTGCTGAATGTTATACAGTAAATGAAATTATAATATGAAAATCTTATATTCATTTATTACTGATTATGTTACATGGTAATAATGAGTAAGGTTTTAAAAATTGGCAATTTTAACTTTATTTGAACATAAAATCTCATTCAAATTTCACTTACATTGAAACGTTCTGCAAAGGTTTTCGAATAAAAAAATAACTTTAAAGGGTTCCAGCGTGATTTTGCTGGGAATAAATTTCCCTCTATCCAAACACCGTATGCAAAATTTGTGTGAAATAATGTACACGGTCAGCGTGACTTTGTATTCATTCTTGAGAAAATAAGGGTCGGAATTAAGCAAGCCTGCTGGCCTAAATTGAATCGCTGTACAATATGAAAAGCATATGAAACACAAGTGTTGATAATTGGTCGCTGCTGCGTCCTTTACCATTAACGAAAGGCAGGATAAATTGCTAGCGGGCCGACGTTAATTTCTCTCCCAACGCTATAATCTCTTTTTACGATGCGGAATTTACGTTTAAACCGACAGAATATAACGAATGCTACCGGATCAAATACACAACCGAATTACGTTTTATGCTTACCGCATCGTTGAGCCAAAATCTCCCGTCTCCTACTCACTTAATAAAATCATTATAATTTTGCATTAAAAAGTCTTCTGTTCTTGCATTAAGACGTATGCGTTTTCCTCGGATCCAATGTATGTCGTGTGCTGCTTGTTAACTAGAGAAAAACGGTGGAATTCTGGAAAAAATCCCAAAATCCTCTCCAAATAGACCTAATCCCATTTCCTATAAATTGACCACGATTACACGAACGCGGGACAATGGGCTTTTTGATGGCGTCGTGCACCCATAGGGCACTCGATCATAATCTGGCCCATCATCCACGGAATGACGATATACTCCCGGGTGATAGCCGCACCTCCAGGTCCCTCCGATGATGGAAAACGTGCCGGCACGATCTAACCCCTTCACTACGCTAGCTGGCATCATCTCGAGAGCGATAGCTTTTGCATGCTGTTACGATCTCAGTGGGAAGAGTGTGTTTAAGCTGCGCAACATCTCGTCGACACATGGGTTTTAGTTCATCCGTTCCTTCGTCGTTCCTTTTATCTTCTTTCTGTTTCATTCTCCCATCTTTTCTTATATCCTCATTCCGTTTGTTCTCAATCAAGTCATCGCTTTCTCTTTTGTTTTTGGCCGTTCTGCTAAATTTTCTTCAATTATTTTTATTCTATATTACCGAAATTCCACGATGATTCAATCGCTTTCCCTTCTCTCTTTTCTCAGTTATTCCTTCTCCCTAATAATCATAAGAAGTTTAGGAAAACCGGGTGCGTATTTCGGGTACAAATTGATGAATCATCGATAGTAGATACTAATTTCAATTTGATTTTAAACATTTTAAACCTAAGGCTGCCTTGTTCCTCATTTTATCCTTTCTCTTCTAGTTTATCCCTCATTCTGATGGCCGTCATATTTTGCACCTCTCACTTCCATATTTTCTAATTGATTACTTTTTTTTTATCATTAAATTTCCTCTATTCTCTCCGACTCGTTTCATCTTCTACTCTCTCGTTCCTCTTATATTTTTCACTTTTACATATTTCGCCATCACTCTTCCACCTTTTGCCTAAAAAAATTTCTCCTTAATTTTTACGTATGTCTCTTTTCTCTCACTCTCGTACTCCTCGCCTCCTTTCTTTTTCCCCTCTCCCTGATTTTCCACCCCTTATCATCACCATTTCTCCTCTTGAGGTATTCCCTACTCGCAGAATGGAAAACAGCCCAATTGCTGACTCCGCCTCTTCTTCAGCTTCGAGCGTTTCTCTCTCTCTCTCTTCTCATTCCATCCTTTCTTTACCCCCATTTCTCTCGACATTTCCCGCTTTCCCACCTTCGCTATATATCTATCTCTCCGCTGCGCAGTTTAAAGGGACGCGATCAATTGGTGGAGACGCGGCGGTGGAGAAAGAGAACGAGGTGGAGGAAGGAGTGAGATGGAGATATATATATATATATATATATATATAAAAGAGGGATCTTTTTTTTCAACGTGAACGGTGGAATGGCAGGGGTGATGAAATAACGTCCCTAATGCGGGGTCATTAGTGAGCTAACGCGGGGTTAACCCGAATTTTCTCGAACCGTCGGCAATTACTCGGCGAGGATCCTGGAGGACGCGGGACTCCCTTTAAGGGCGTGCAAATAAAGACAACCGCTTCCTACCCCACTTACTCTCTCTCTATACCTCTCCCTCCTTCATTCAGCATAAAAGAGTATCGGTTTATAGGAGAGGGCCCTTCATTATATGCGCATGTGTGCGTGCGTTCGCGTTCTTTTTTTATCACGATCAAATTGAGTGGTGTTTCATCCCTGCCTTCCTCCGCTTCCCTTTCTCTCTATCTCTCTCTCTGTCTATCTGTCTCTCCCCCTCTTCCAATTGGGAGATCAATTGAGCCCCGGATATCGCCTGGGATATTGGACTTCAAAAGGTTTTTTGGGAGTTGCTAAATTGATTGGTGTGACGAAGGTGGAGGTTGTGAGAAGGTGTGAGAAATGTACGAGGGCATCAGCCTTTGGGGAGAAAAGGAGGGGAGAGGGGGGCGGAAGGAGGTAGGGGGGGATGGGGGCAGTTGAGCGGCTTTGTTTACTGTTTTGCGTTCCTCTTAGCTCTACACGGAATGCAGATGAGCTCTTATCGGGATTAATTGACGTACCACGAATTATTTTTGCCCCATAAAAGATGAAACGACGGCCTTATGTCCCTGAGGGGTGTCTCCAGATCATCCTTTTATGCTACGGGGTATTGTTTGGAGACTTCTTTGTCGCTTTCTGCTCGACAGCGATTTTGCTACCGATTAGGGCGTGATGCATTGGAGAATGCTAACTTTAAAAAACATTTTATTCATGCGGGTATCACTCACATTGTCATAACTTATCTAAAGAAGTAGAAGTTGCCCAAAATATTCTTTTATTAAAATACAGTATAGGTGAAAACAATTTTTGCAGTTGCTCGTTCGAGTAATTTTGAATGATTTAATTATCTTTTATATCGCATTTATTCATAACAAAACAGGTGTCATTAATTAATATTTGCAAATTCCGTTTTACTTGAATTTTTATCTAAGAAGACGTTTGTTTATTACACTATTGGTAATTTGTGTAAATTTCAATCATGACTAATAGTTGTTGGTTGATGATTTATTTTTACTTTGTAGCTGCGTGATGAAATGATCTGTATCGGATACTTTAATTCAATCTATTCAGAATTTGTTGTAGAGCAGCCGCGGTCTGTTGATAGGATGCGGGTGGTCGTGAAATTATGGTTTTAAAATTAAAATAAAATTGGATCATAGCTTATATTGCGTATATTTACCGTGTATCTTTAAAATATGACTAGAAGTATCATCATATATATATGTGCAGCGAAATTGGTTAGCGAAAAATGTTTAAAGGGCGAATAAGTAAAGGCTTATTTAGGGAATATATGTACTAGAAAATATTTTTCATTTCAGGCACAAACTACCTAATGCCATAATCCGTGACGCGGCCCCCTTCCGTTAATAACTCTCTCGTTAATCTAGAAGGCCAGAAAACGTTATTTTTTTTATTCGCGCAAAATTTACGTCCCGGTAATTTTTTTTTATTTCGAAAGGATGACTTGATGTCAATTCCGATAAATTCCCTCCGGATTGACCCTCCCTCCCATTCACCCTTCTCTTCCTCTCCCACGCGCCTAATTCCGTTCGACGTGAATCCAGTTGGGAGGCGGTGGAGGAGACGTCGGGAGAGTAGGGAGGTATCGGTTTAGCTCGTGGGGGAGGAGACGGAGGGGGTTGGATCCAAAATGGAAAAGAGATGATGATGGGAGGGAGGTAATTAAATCAATTACCCGTGACTATGGCTTTAGGTGAGCTGCTGCCCTGAAAGTGGTCTCTTCCTCCCCACCTCTTCCCTTCCGCATCACCCACCCAGCTCTCTCTTCCTCGTTTCCCTCAGAACGATATATTAAAAGCTTTTCCTTCCTCCCTCAGTTACACTCCCTCCCTCCCTCGCTCACGCATTTTTTAATCGCTCCCATCGGATAGCCATAATGCGTCCACGGAGAGTGGGAAGGAGGAAGGGAGGGCGGAAGGGGTGGGGAGTTTTATTACCACATCTCCCTCATTTCACTCACTCGCTAAATCCCCCGAAAAAACAGCAATCGCTCCTCTCAACTCCGTGTCCTTCTCCTCCCCACGTCATACTCCCTCTCGGCCTGCCCTCCCCCCCTAAAAACTAATAAACCCATCTAAAAGAAGTACCTCCGCTGTGATTTACTTTCCCTTAAAAATGAAGCAAGACGTGAGGGCATTGTTTATGCTTATTCCCCTTCCTCCCACGTGTCTATCTTTTATCCTCACCCTACCCCTCGCTTTGTTTTCCCCGGAATATCTTTTCTTTTCTTGGCAGGACGCTTTCGACTTCTCCCTCTTTTACAATGTTTATTTAAAATATTTCCCTTCTTGGGCAGAGATATATCTTTCTCAGAGAGGTCTTTTTGTGTGCGTATATAAATGTACATATACACACACACACTTGGTGTTTGTGGTATTTCATGAGAACTCCACATCACGAAAACACAGAATTATAATTACCTACCCGCTTCGTCAATGCCAGCGGCGACATAGCCAGACGACAAGTTAATTAATATTGGTCGGCTTAAATATATCAAGTATACAGTAGAACGCTTGTTTTACATCCTCACTTGACCTCTTCTTCCCACATTTTCTCGTTTCTAGTTATTATTTTCCCCGACTCTCTTTCATTCTCTATTTCTTTACTTCTTCGCGCGACTTAGATTTGCGGATCTTTTAGCTCCAAAAATCAGTTCAATTTCCTAATGCGCCTTTAATTACACGAATCCCCGTTACTTTTCGCCCAATAGCCATTCCCATTCCATTTATTACCGGAATTCTACCTCCACATATGTACAGCGTTGAGACTTCTTCTGACACGCATCTTCCACGATCTCTTCTTTTGAAAGTATTGTTCTTAAATTCTGACCGTGCAGGCTTATGCGTAACTATTAGTGTTTTTGAAAGCAGGAGAAAAATTATACCTTGACCGAGAATCGAAAACCGGGTCTTCCGTTTGCCGTGTCGATATTCTGCCACGCAACTGTCGAGGAGAACGGAGGATTAGTCTTTCCCGGTTTTTCAGTGGTAGGCTGCCTGCCCGACAAGCGGAAGACCCGAGTTATATGCCCGATAAAGGCATATTTATTATACAGTCGGACCCCGAGTTACGCGGGGTATACGCTCCTGGAAAATACCGCGTAAATGGAAAACGCGTAACTCGAGGCATTAGCCTATAAGAAATATAGGGACAAGGACAGTGGCATGATTAGATAACCTTCTTCTGTTATAAAAGGATAATTAAAAACTAAATTAAGCAGTTAATGGTATTTATTTACAAGTTATTGCCATTAAACCAAAGAAAACATCCGCGTTTTGAAATTGGAGAATTAATCTACTACGATAGTTCGGTGGAAGAATATATTCTCGACAATTGGAAGACCGGCTTGATTCCCGGTCATAGCAGAATGTTTCTCCTGATTTCAAATTACTCCAATTCTCTTAACTTACTAAGATTTCTGTTTTATCGTTCAGTACAATTGACTTGCGCACTCTCTTGGGCACAACACCATAAGCTTTCTTCGATTATTGCACTGTTTGAGGGGTTAAATTATGTAAAAAACGGTGGAAAATCGATAAGACGACGAGAGGAGATGCTAACACTATCGAAGCGGAAAAATAAATTTTGGCTGTATGGAAGGCAGAATCGGTCTGCGCGACAAATGAAAAGCGCCTACCGCTTAAACTTGAAGCATGTTACCGCGTAAATTGAAGCATTGGTCACGTTATATGAAATGCGTCTACGTGAATCGGCGTAAGTCGAAGCCGCGTAACTCGAGGTCCGACTGTATTACTTTTCGCGTACTCCTATCGAAAACTACGGAGACAAAGATTTTCGTTTATTTGCTCGCCTTTCTACAATTTTTTCTGCATTTTTTTCATCTCTTGCGTATGTGATTGGCTTTATGGGAATGGGAAAGAAATGTACAAGAAAGAGACTCTGTGACCTCTCTAAATGTTGGTCGGAAGAGGAAAAGCGGTTTAGCGCTTCCCAAAGGCTTTTTGTGTACGGAATACGACGCTCCCTGTAAGAATGATTCCTACCGTTAGGGAAGAATGGGGTTGAGCAGGGAAATGTTAAGGATTGCGGTGGTATGCTATGGACAGAGTCGAGAACGAGAGTGAATGAGTGAGGAGGCCGAGATTGCCCCCTCCGGTACTTATTTTTCCTCTACGCTAAGGGACTAAGGGTGGATGAGTAGAGGAGAGAATAAATAATCAAGGGAGGGAAAATGAATTATAAAAATTAAAAAAATAATCCATGGAGTCACTGGAGGAGAAATTTTTGATGGATAGAGGGTTGATACAGGGCCAAGATCGGCTCTCGAGGGTGGCGACCCTGAAGAGAGAGAGAGAGAGAGAACTACGCTCTCCGCAGTTCCTTTGAGGGAGATATAGGGTGCTTGTAAGGGTTCGAAGAAGAAAAGCTGAGAGGGCTGCGGGGAGGAGTTGGAGGAAAGCTGCCGAAGAATTTAGGAAGAGCGGCGTAAAAAACCCCAAAGGTGCTGCGAGTTGGGGGGGTGTGGGAAGATCGGAAGCTTAGGAATGTTTTTGTATCGAGTTTCCATCAAAACCTCCAACCGAAAGTTTTTTTCTTAGTTCCATCCTTTCCTAACATCCATCTCCTTCCAGCTTTTGTCCATTTTTTTTACTTCTCACCTTCCATTTGTCTAACATTTTTTTCTCTTCCTTTTTCTTCCTTTTCCATATCCAATATTTTATCCCTTGCCATCTCTAAACCTTTATTTTCTCGCTTTCATCCAGCTCAATCACTCAATTCACGCATTCTAACACCGCTTTATAGGAGGGCAGGTTTCTTACGGAGACTAGTGCGCTCTCGCACGAAACCATTTTCTCTCATTTCCCATATCTTATGTGAACATCCTTTCGACAGGTCTCTCGCTCTTCTTAGCACCCTCTTGCCTCCTCTTAATACCTTAAGGACACCCTCATTTCCCATATCCGTGAGATCGTACGCCTCTCTCCTCTACTCCTCCTATATAACAGTTTTCTTACACTTCAACCCCCCCCCCCTCCCCTCCACCTCCTGCCCTTCCTATCGCCTCTTTCTTTTTTTTTTAACACGTCCTTCCCCCTTCTCGCTTAAAAACTTTTCTACTCTTCCCTCCTGCGCATCCCCTTCGTCCCCACTTTGTGCCCCTCCTTCCATCATTCTCTTTTTCTCACCCTTTTTTCCCATTCTTCCCTCTCTTTCTCGCACCCTCTCTTTATGGATCGTGTCTCTCGCCTCTAGTGGCGTAATAGGCCATTTTTCTCCGTCCAAGTTTTTTACGGCACTCTTGGAAGACAACATGCCCCTTTATATATTTTTTGTTCGCAAAGCAACTTAAAATATAAAATAATATAAAAAGAAATCCCCCTATTGAGATACTTTTCTTGGGTTCCACACTCTCTCTCTCTTCCCTTTCTTTCTGGGGCTTTGTTTTTAATTTAATTTAATTTTTTTTACCTTTCAGCCATACCCTTCCCATCACCGCATTTCTGCTCCGTGAATAAAAACTAGAAAAGAGCAAAAAAAAGTGAGAAAGCCTCCCAGTCTTCTTGGTCTCACATATCCATTATCCTTGTCTCCTCTTTTCTACTCTCTCTCTCTCTCTCTCTCTCTCTCTTTCTTTTATATCTAAGTCACCATTAAAATGGAGAAAGAACCGGGAGGATTTTTTTCTCATTATCCTCTGTTTATTTCTTCTTTTTGGAGGTGTTCCGGACGAAAAAAATGTTTCGACTCTCTCCCTCGACACGCGGAAGGACGGGAATCCCCTCTCTGTCTTATTTTCTACCCTCATCCCTCTCCTTCCTCGATATGCCCCTCCGTTTCGTATATCTCCGTCAACGCGGGAGACGGCCGTCGCGTCCTCTCCCTCCACTCTCTCCGCTCCTCGTCCTCGCCTCTTCTACCCCGGCCAAATCTCTCTCGCGTTTCTTTTCTACCCGTTCTCTCTCTCTCCCTTCACTCAATCCCCACCCATCCTCCTCCTTTCCGCCGTTTTATGTTGCTCAGGGGACGTCGAGGATTTCTTGCTTAAGCTCCCGTATGGCTGCGAAGACGTGAAGAGCCGTTGGAGGTTTGGGTGGTGAAGGTCAGAAAAGGAGAAGACGGAGAAAACGAGAGAATATTAGTAGCGAGAGAAGGTAATAAGGGAATGTGAGGTAGGAGATAAGAGTTGGCTAGGGATTGAATCGTTGGAGGAGCGTGAATGCAGCCGAGGGAATGTCCAGGGAGTGGAAGGACACGGCTGGAGGCGGTCACTGAAGAAGGAGACGGAGAGAAAACAAGAGAGGAAGTAGGAGGGATGATTTAGGCTGAGAGAAAAGGACGGAGAAGGAAAGAATCGAAGAGAGATAGAGAAAGAGTGAGGGAGAGCCCGGATAAGGAGAGACAAAGGAGTGAATTAGAAAGAGAAACGGAGGGATGGGTTTACGTGGGGGAGGGGGGGAGGCTAAGGATTCCCGGCAACCATTCACTCCACGGGACTGCGTAAAAAAGAGCAATAGAAACCTCCCGTCGTGCCTGCAGTCCGGCAAATCCCCAAGTCTCCTTCTCGTCGTCGCGGGGTGCGGAGGTTTGATGGAGTGCGGAGGGCAGAATGGGGGGGGGGGAGGGGGGAGTCTTAAGGAAACTGCTCCGTGACCTCGTCTACGTTCAGACGGAATTTCTCGTTTTTTCCCTCCGTCTTGTTTATTTTATTTTTTTGATACTCGCCTCCGCTGCCGTGGCGCTAAGAGTCTCGTAAAATAAGTATGTGACGGAATATACTGGGGTAGACGGTAACGCTCTTGTAAGGTGCCGTATGCCGGGATTGGAAAAACGGTGGGAAAATTATGCCGGTGGAGATGGCCAAAAGATTCTTGAAAAAGAGAGCAGGCTGAAAAGAGGTGGAGTGGCGTTCGGAAAGAGTGTTATAGAGGTTGCAGGAAAGGGTTTTTTGATGGAAGGAAAAGTTAGAGCGATTTTATTATCGTGTCTTATGGGTTCCTGGATCGGCAAGGGGAGAGGCGTTTCTCCCAAAGTGTTATTGAGGAAAGGCCGCTTTCCATTTCCTCTCTTTCTCTCTTCTGCTCTCTTCTTATCGCTTGCGAAGGGCTCAGGGTGATAAAGGATCGATTTTTGAAGAGAGTCCTCGCTGTCAGTTCATTCGAACTTTTTCTAAGATTCATTAGTTTTGTCAGGAAGTTTTTAATGATATACAACTGCGTAATTTAGCCATTCCTTCATTTGAATATCAATGGAATAGCTAAGAAATATATCTAACTCTTTATCGAGTTGAGAATCATAATTTCTGTGAGGAACTTGCTATTAGTTTCGAAACGATAAGTTTTGGTCTTGTGTCCGTAGAAAATTAGGGAAAAATAATTAATGGGTTCTTGATTCTACATATTTTAGTAAAATATATCTTATCAGAATTATCTCAGTAAATTTTTTCATGATATTCTTTTGGGAGCGGACAGTTAATATAACAGAGTGCGCGCTCACCTTCGCCTGCTATTATACTTTAAGTATTCGTAATAGACATTTTCCATAATTATTTCAATTATCAAAACTGACAATATCAGGACAAATTTTTTGTATTATTCTTGAAATGAAATACTATGATAAATAATTTTCCCTGAAACAAATACTGAAAATATTTTGCTTAAAAGATGCTGTACTGCACTCGGATATGAAGGGTCCATCTTTATCATAAGGTTATTTGATTTGATTTTTTAAACAATTTTTTATAATATAATAAGAGAGATTCATTTTGTGTGGTGATCATTATGAGTGTTTTGCTTACACAACAAGTAAAAATTGAGAAAGAAGGAATTGTGTGATTTTCTTGCAGAACGTGAAAACGAGAAAGCATTCAGTTAATTGGATCAATTTGTTCGTTAAAGAAGTAAAATTGTCTCAATATATCATGAATAAGTATTACAAAGTTGTGGAATTCTACGTAGGGTAAACTTGGAACCTAATGATTTCCCAAATATCTTTTAAAATGAAATTTTACCATTTTCCTACCAGTTTAGCTTACAAAACTGACATCTCAATTGCAGTTAACATTTGGAAAAACCGAGTACATTATATCAATGATTGATAATTGCAATTTATACTTAAATATATCAGAGCAGTGGAACAATCATAAATCTAAACATAACTTGGATATTTGTAAACTTATAAATGGCTGATTTGATTACAAGGGTACAATTTACATCTGGAATTTAATTTCGCGTTTAATCCCTACTATTCAAAGTTTCAGCCAGAGTCGTATTTTTGCAACTAAAAATTCCTTCTTTGGTCATAAATTTTATTGCAAATAAATCACAGAAAAGACCACTTTAAGACGCCATTCGACGTCAAGGATGAAGTTTTTGGAATATTATTAAGAAAGGGCGTGTAATTAAAATTCTGCTTCTGGCATTTTGTGATATACTTTCATTTGTAAACGAGAACAGTAGAATTATTGTTTCATTTTCGTTGCGATGTTATTACGTAAATCTTAAATTGAGAATTCCTAAGAGCGGTATTTTTTGTGTCATTACATCAAACAAGATTTCTGTTCCGTTTAAAAGGCTCTTCCTTGCCGGTGACATTGAAGGATTAAAAGGTGAAAGCACAATTTGAATACAAATTGGCGAAAGTGAGCGGAGACATTTATCGATGAAAGGCTTTCAATCATTGACTCGACAAACCTCTCAGCCGGGATTCGGAACCTCGCTCAACATTGGCGTTTGTCGACCTAATGAAGCATTCTGAAACTTGATGACTAAAACCAAAGAGAAATGACGACTTGGTGAGTCGAGGGAAAATTCCTTTCGAAAGAATTTACGTTTGCGAGAGAGAGGCTAGAGAACGGCAGCTTCGCTTCGTGATTTTCAAAACTTTCAGAAAGGTGTTGTGTGAATATTCAAATTCTTTCACTAGGGATAAATAATAATTTTGATTTAGCAGGTTCGGTAAGTCAAACATAGACAATCGAAGTAACAAATACAATTTTTATGTACAAAATTTCGGAATTAATCTATGTCAAGTAATTACTAATATTTGATTTAGCAAGTTCGGTAAGTCAAACATAGACAATCGAAGTAAATTTTTATGTACAAAATTTCGGAATAAATCTGTGTAAAGCAGTTACTAATAATATTGGTTAATTGATTTTGCGTTATAAAATTAATAACTATATTTGCCGATTTTTAAATCAATGAATTATTCTTCAGATTACGGCATGTCTAATTTTTCACTGCACTTTGAAATAAGCGTGACATAAAGAAGCTTTAAATTAATCAATGTTAGAATAAAATTAAAGATTTTATTCATCGAGCAAAAATTAAAATAAGAAACCCCCATTTTTCAAATCCGTCATATTCTCGAATTTATTTGGTTGATTGATCGTTCTTTGGGTACCGACTGATAAAAATTCCGGTTACATTTCTTATCTATTAGAAATAAAAGACACGGTATCTTGTTCAGCTACCGGTCGCTAAAAACTTGGGATTTGGTCTGTAATATTCGTAATTACGACAAGATGCTATTAAAATTCACTTTTCTCAATTAGGAGTTCTATCAATTATTAACAATGGCTAAAAAATGTCCTTTTCTCAAAATACTTCATTTGGCGGTGTGAGGTAGAACAAAAACATTCTATCGAAAAATGCATAATGCGCCTTCATGTAACTTACAAGGGATATTCTTTGTCTTCCGAGCCGAAAGTCACATTTTTTATTTTCGGCTATTGACGCTCTAAATGTTTTTATTTTTCCCCAGTAAAGGCTACGTAGGCCTCTGATAGATTCATCTCCCAAACACGTTCTGACAAGTGTCTCTCAAATAACTTCATCCTTTTCGAATAGAATCTCACCCGCCGAATTTCCTTGGAGACGAGGAGATGTAAACTTAGGAAATATATTCCGATCAGCAGCCCGTGCCAGGATGAAAACTCGGAAACAGAATTTTCAGACTCGATCTAGGCGCTAGAAATACACATTCTCTGTCTATACACAAGTGTACACGAACGCACATACATACATACATACCTATACACATATGCATGCATGCACGCATTCATATATACATTGGCGGAAATATGCCGTAAAAAATTCCAGACACACTTCGAACGCACCCCGCAGTATAGCAAAAATTGTGAATAACAAAAGTTGGGTTTCGATGAAATCTTATTGGCTCTATTATTCGATTAGAGTTTTGGGGTTTCAGGGATCATAGTAGAATTGGTTTAAGGCGGCAGAGTACAGCAGGGAGTTGGTGTAGGAAACGTGGGCGCAGCTGATTCCAAGTCGCCTCTCTTGTGGTTTCCGCTCCTCTTCCTTTGTCCTCATTCTCCCATCCTCTTCACTACTATTACACTCCCTCTCTCAAACACCTCCTACTCCTAGATTTCCGCTATCCCACACGCGGCACTCTTTTACCTACTAAGCTCATATAGTGGGGGAAATCCTACGTAACACTATACGCTATCCCACCGGCAAGCGCCCTCTTGCTCCTCCTCATCATATATCTGCTCCTTTCCCTCCTACATCCCGTCCACCCCGCCCTCTTCCTATTGCATTTGCCTAGGAATAGGGATAGACACCACGTATAGTTGTTTAAAGGTATTATCGGAGAGTATGAAGGCATTTAACAAATCTCACTAAGGTCATCTCAATCTGTCAGCTTATGGTTGGTTTTGTAAATGAAAAAATCGAAATTACAAAAAAAACTAGAGGTGTCTGCAGATATTTCTTGAAAAAATCCGTTTTTTTAGTCTCAGTGGATTGAAAGTTACTCATTTATATGTCTGGGATATGCTGTGTGAACGCGGCTAACTCTTTTTCTCAAAAATATTATTGTTTATTAATAAGTACGTATCAAAACTTAAAAAAAACTTTATCTTAGGTACCTCCAATATGAATCGTCATTATATATTATTATATATTTTACATTTTTCTTTTGTTGATTTTTGCTATAGTTACTTCGCAATTGAAGTATACCTGTTCTAGATTTAACTAGACTTTAACGGATTACTTTCACTCTAACATTGTAAAGATCAGAAACACGCGAGTATCCGGATACCAGTCGCTTTAATTAAGAGGCTGGCATCATATTCATTTAAGGAAATGCGACCTAAAGTTTATTAAAATTAATAGAAATCTTGTGTGCTCTCTCGTAAAACTAGGGTGAATGGTGCTGGACGTCAGTTTTATTCGCGTATTCTTGCAAAGCGCTGTGTGTGTAATCTGATAAAGCAGATAGGCGGAAAATTATCGTTCACAAACACCTATGCCACCTGAGACCATGAAGTTCGGTTACATATATGGCAACTTAACTAAATTAGCCATTTAACGCATACCATTTGATAACTTTCATGGCGGTAACTTTCACATACTGTTTATCGTTTAGTTGAACTTTATTATTATATTATTTGTATTAACTTTCTCAAGCAACTTTTTTTCTGTAAACGCGCCTCCAGAATCCATTGTATTTATAATTGGGAAAAGGTAGAAAATAAAAGAACTCGCTTCTAATTAACCTGCAAAAATAAAAAAGAGGGTTAATCCACCATTCCACGATGTTTGAGTTCCATTTACCCTATCGCTGTAGTTAGGAGGTTAGGGAAGGATTAGTTCCCGTAATTCACTCGATTACAAACGTTTTCTTTGTGAACCTGTCAACGCTCCGCTCTAAGCCAAACTTTACACTGATAAGCGGTTTCTCCCTCAACCTCTTGCATGGGGCGAATTGGGTCTTCGCCGCCTTCGGCTTCCCCTTCTCTCTTCCTCTTTCCCTTGCTAAACTTTTCCGCACCCCACTAACCCTCAAGTCTCCTTCCTGTCCCCATTTCACACCCAAAACACTCCAACTAAACGCGTTTTAGAGCTAATTTCTCTATACATACAAATGAAAATTTTTCGAAGGTAAGGAATATCCCGGATAGTTAAAAGAGGTCGACGAGTATAAGGGATTCGGAGGAAGATGAGAGGAGGTGAAATGCATAAATCGTCTCAACTTTTCCCTCCCTCTTCTTCTCTCTGTTTCTCTCTTTCTATTCAAGCCATCACATTCCCTACCAAATTTGCCTCTCTCTTAACACACGCACGCTCGACAGTACCATTTCTCGCGCGCACCCTCTGATTTAATATCCCTCCGAGCGCATTCATTTGTCCTCCTGATCCCGAAACGCCTCTCTCTCTCCCTCTCACTCACTCCATCTTGCCCTCACTCAATCTTCCGCACTCTCGCTTCGAGCACCTTTTGCCTATACCTTAAAGCCCAAACTCCACTTAGTCCCACGAAAACCATCGTACCAGCTCTGCTTAAGATCCGAGGGAGATAATGGGGAGTTACTTGCCCTCTCGCTCACAACCTTTTCACCTCCCAGATGGCCTTGTCACCCTCCCTTCCTCCTGTATCCTACCTTACCCTTCTCTCTAATTCGTTTCGACATGAGCGACTACTCTCTTACTGTGCTTAAGGAGTCACGCGCTTTGCATCCATTTTGCCTCCTAGGTTTTGGTATAACATTTTCCCTTCCTCGACTTACACGATCTTATCCAAAACAGTTTCTCCGTCTTTTATCTCCCGCGATCGTCGTTGACTTCCTCCGATTCCTTCCCTATACGTAAGAAACAATTTCCAAAGCACCTGACGCAATCTCCGTAGCAGTAGCGTAGCTAGAGGTATCGGGCCCCTAGGCAAGAATCGCTGATGGGGGGCCCTCTTGAGAAGGAGGTGAAAGAATACCAACCACTAGTTTATTATGCTGCACAGGATATATAAGGATTAAAAAAATTAGCTTAAAATGTCTTTTTTCTTGCTTTTGAATTTGCGAAGATATTGACAATTTCAACACAACGTATGGGCCCCTTTTGTTCGGGGGCCCTTAGGCATTGCCTACTCTTGCTATATGTTAGCTACGCCACTGCTCCGTAGAGCCTCTCTGCTATTATGCATCGAGATGGAGATATGAAGAGGGGGAGGAGGTAGAGATAAGAGGTGAGAGAGGGTAAAGAACGGAAACGCGGAGTACTCGAAGTGTAGTGAAAGTTGTAGAGAGACAGAGAAAGTGATTAGGAGGGAGAGGATAGAGTGAAGGGTGACAGAAGGAGTGGTAGGGAATGAAAAGAGAAGTGAAAGAAATTGAGAAAGGGAAGAAGGGGAATAGGAAGAGAAAACGAGACAAGGAGAAAGGAGAAGGAAGCGTGCGAGAATAAGAGAGAGAGAGAATGCGATATGTTGAGGAGAGGGAGTTTTCTCTCTCTCTCCGTCTCTTCCTTCCTCTTCCCAAGGACTTACCGCAGACGACAACAACATCTGCCACCCCCAAGTGTTTGAATTGCAAAACCTCGCGGAAAACAAGCGAGGGATGGAAGGAAAGAGGAAGAGAGAAGGAGAGAGAGAGAGGAGCAGCTGACTCCTCACTCCACCTTCCATCTCGTTTTTATCTGTATTTCCTTCTCTTCGCGGAGACTTATACTCACTCCTTCCTCTCCTTTATTTACTAATTCCATCCATCCGAACCCCCCAGCCGCAGCTTCGACAACCCTCAAGGCGACTCGCCCTCTTCCCATAATCCACTCTGCTTCCTTCCTTAGGCCCTCTTTCCCTCCCTCTTTCCACCCCATTCACCTCTTGCGGCAACCTATCATTCCTCCTTTGCCTTTCTCCCATGCTCTTCCTCTGCGATTCCCAGGTCTCCTCTCCTTACCGCGTTCTCTCCCCATCTCTCTGTTTTTCTCAAAACTCTCTCTTTCCTACCCATAAATGACCCACACCTTCCTGTTGAGCTTCGCATAGTTTGAAGATGGCTTTTCTGGTTTATATAACAACCATGCGTCGTTTGTACTTACCCTCTTCTCGTACAACCACTTTCATTTTTATTTCAGCATCCTTCAGTGGCGTCCTTTCTATTCCCATAAGGGCACATTGCTCTCTCCCTCTACTTTTACCTCCCACCTTTATTACTCGATATACATACATATCCCCCTTTTTACTCTTCCCCGCCGCTTATCTTTATCGCCCTCTATTTACTTCTTTTTTATCCCGTTTTTCACAGTTTGTCTCTTCTCCTCGTTTGCTTCCTTTTTTAATACCATAACCTCCCCTCCCTATTCCTTCCCTCTCTACCTCATTTCTGCTTCTTAATCCCTTTGTTCTAGAGTTCACCTCTTAACCCGTCTCTTGACCTACAACGTTTCCTGCACGACTCCTCTACAGTCCCCCTCTTTTTTTTTTTTAGCTTGTTTCTCCTTCTTATCTCTTTCTTGTCGCAAGAAACATTTCTCTGTGTGTGAGGTTCTTTCCTCTTACTATACTCATTTGTCGCACGCATTCTTTAATTTCGTTTCCTCTCGCTATTTCTCTTTCTCTCCTCTCCCTACGTCCTCCAGAGCGGCGTCTCACTTTCTCCCTCATCCTCTTAATGTTTCTTCTCCCCTTTTCCTCCGGCGCCTTCAATCTACCGCTCCTATCTTCCGACCCTCCTCCGGCCGCTGTATCTCGTCACCTCCCAAACTCGCTCTTCCTAATCCACTCATGCTTCCCCTTAATACTCGTATCCTTCCACTCCCTCCACTTCTCTTTCCCTCTCCCCCCGTTCCTTCCCCTTGCTACCCTCCCTCTATCCCCTCCTCCGTTTCGCTTCTTCTTTTCTCTCGCCGTTCTCCTGTGCCTATGGCTTCTTCGGAGGTTCTTCCCAAACCAGTTCATCTCATTTGCCGGGACCTCCTAAACCCACTCACCTGACCCTCTCCCTCTCTCTTCCCTCTCCCCATTCGCTGCTCTCATTCCATTATCATCTTTGCCTCCCCAGGGTCTTTGCTTCTTACCACCGCCTAACATCCTTCATTGCCTCAAGTATTTTTATTCTCTTGCCGCCATTCCATTTCTTTTCTTTCCAATTTTTATATTTGCTCGACTGTATGATCTCTCTCACCATCTTTTCAACTTAGAATATACTTGCATTATAACTTTTTCTGTCTGCCCTTATTCGTTCAATAAATATTCGTAGACTTTTCGTGACGTATGTATTATAGAATACTTAATATTACATACATGCACTGAATTGCCGTATAAGTTATTTGTTTCACTACATGCACTAATTTTTTTAACAATCCGAGTTTTGGAGAAGTTGCGATGAAGGTTTAAATTGTTGAGTGCTGTAATTTTGATAGATTTTGAGGTTTAGTAAGCTTCTTTATTTTTGCGGGAGGTTTACCTGTCATTTATTTCAAGGGGATTTTGCAGCCTTTAAAAATTCTTCAGGAGGTGTTTCAGTCCTGGAAAACTACTACATGCACCAGTAAAGACAGACTAATGCCATTGTGATTACCACGTAATAATAGATTTTATTGGCTGTTTCATGCCCCATTGAGGTGGTCTTCTACCCTAATTTAATTTTGTTTATTCCTCCTAGGTGTTTAATTCATAGCTTAACGTCTTTTTTCCCTAGTTTATATATCATAACACCATAACATCATATTATTCATCATCACCACTTCTCCGCCAATCCATAATGTCTTTCATGTCTGTTCTTACAAACTACAAAAATTCAATCCTTATACGTAATTCTATACGACTCCATAGACCTATGTATCCACATCTCTATACGATAGCATATTTTTTCCCTTCTTCCATTTTTTTACCTCTCCCTGTAAATCTCTCTCATTTCTCACAATTTCTCCGTTTTCTTCAGAAGACTCCTCTCATAACCTCCTACTGGAAACACTTTTCTAGTTTGACGTGTATATAGGCCTTTTCCCCAATATCAGGCACTCCAAGAAGGCATCGTACGTGAACATTATCATTTCCCGATCCGCAGCGTTGTAATATATGGAGTGAGCAATGGTGGCGTGTGAAAGAAGACCAGAGAAGAAGAGAGAGGAGAGGAGGAGAAGCTGCGGTTGATGGAATGGCAAAAGCAAAGGAAAGGAAAGGGGGATCAGGTGCGGACTATGGCCCCGTTATGTGGTTCCTTCTCCCTCTCTTTCTCTCACTCTCTCTATCTCCCCTCCTCTCTCCCTCTCCACTTCCCGCGCGTCACTCTGCCTCATCAAATATGCTCCAGCGCCCTTTCTCTCCCCCCCACCTCCAATTCTCCCTACCTCTCTCCCTACCTCTCTCCCTGCCTATTTCCAACGCCCTAACCCCGTCTAATAATACATGCGTGCGAGCATTCGGATTTGCTGATGATTGCGTCTGAGACGGTTAACTCTACGGCCAATCGGATTAATGAATCATTCGAACGACGAGAAGTTTTACGAGTGCGCCTACGCATGTGGAAATTGAATTCCGATGCATTTCCACCGCTCGATTGTTTAATTCAGCTTAGTTTCGGTTAATTGGTAGTGTTGCCGGATAACTGGCAGGAGAATTGCGAAGGGCTTAATCGTGAAAAAAAAAACTAGCCCAAGCTCGTGGCAGTTTTTCCTGCCGTTTGCCCTTGTTTGTGGCCGTACTAGGCCTACGCTCATTGCAAGCAAAGTAACGTACGAAAATATTACTACATAAAATGCTTATCTATATGTATAATACCTTTATTTTAAAACATTACGCCCATCTAAACGAACTTTTTGAGGTTACTTTTTAAACATATCAAAATATTTAGGGAATTTTATGTCTTAAACATCTTCCTCTTCAGCAATGGAACTCTTACCAGCGTTCTCCATTTTGTTTATTCCTACCCCTATGCATTGAGGGAAATCTGCAAACGAAATTTGTATTACCCAACAGTATTTTAAAACTATATAATCCTAAGTAATTGAAGGAGTAGATCAAACACACACAAGTCATAATTCAGATATAAGATCAAAGATTTAAAAAGTTTCCTATGAATAAAGAATTTTATTTAGAAAAGGAAAGACATTAAAATCAAATAATATCTACCCCTTAAATAGAAATAAAACGCGTTTAAAAATTGAATTGCCTTTTTGAACAATTGTATAAAAATTTTAAGCATTACCAACGCATGAGCTTAGCGTGTATTAGTCGTATGAAAAGATTATCTCTCGCATCTTAAAAAGAATCATTTTTCTACTTGAACTTAAAATGAGGGTCTGTGGATACGATAACATTTTTCTAAGAATGTAATGAGAAACGAGGGCATGAATGTTTGGACAAAAGGAAAACAGAGAACACTGCATATCCATAGAGGAATAAAAGACGCCGTCAAAGTAACTGCAGCCGGAAATCCAGATCATGTTTCATCCTGCACATAAGTGACTCCTTTCTTCACGATTTTCAGCGCCAAGAAAAAAAGGAGGCACCCCAGATTGTTCCGTCCAACGTCACGCGTGCATTGTTCGACCAGATTAATACGTCCTCCTCTTACGCTCGTCTTCCTCAGAGGAGGAGAAGATACTCTCTCCCGAGAGCCGCTCCATCAGCTAGCTTTCTCAACGTATCTGTCTCCTCTTGTCGCCTTTCTCCCCCTTTCTCTCCCTCCCTCCCTCCCGGTAGTTTCCTTCCGGCTAACCGCCGTGACATCTTTCCTCTTCTCTCCTCTTTCTCTCTCTATTTCTCTCTCTCTCTCCCTTTCCATCGCGGCCGTTCTCTTCTAATGGACAGCGAAGAAAGTTTCGCGTCCCAGGGACCCTTTGCCCGTTCATATTAAGCCCTAACTATCCTCTACCCTCCGCTCTTTACGCGTGGTATAACCACACAGCCCATTCTCTCTCATTCTCCATCGTCTCTCGTTGTCTCCATCTTATCACCGCACGCCTCTTATATCTTGACCTCTAACCCTTTTTACCTACGAGGGAAAAACTTGCGTATATCTCAACCTCACCATTAGCTCTCCATATCGTTAATTTACTCTCCTAGAAAACCTGTAAAAAGAACTAATTAATAATTTTACTTCGATTGATAACATCTCAATAATTTAAATATGTCTATGCCTATTAATGTTAACGTTTTTAGGTGTATGCACATACAGTAGGACCTTAAAATTCGCTGTGGTTATGATCTTGATAAGGGATGTCAAATACGCGAATGCTCCACACTGAAAGCATCAATTGACGCGTGACGCTTCGGGTTAAATCCGCGAATAGTCATATTTATATGCTGCTCAGTCAAATTGGAATACACCGAAACCCCCATTCATTCATGGTTTTCAATCCTAAGATTGGTTTGACATGACTAGGGAATAAACACATATGAGTGGTGGTTTCCCGTTGCCTTCCACATCACACACACACACACACACACACATGAGTGATGAAATATGAATTATGAGTACGAACAGAAACGTCCATGCCCTTGGCGGGATTCGAACCCGCGACCTCAGTGATGGTAGGCCACCGGGGCCGGCACCGAAACCCCCGTGAATAAAATAAAAAATACTCGAATGTATAGGGTGTGTTATACTTTATTAATATCATTATTCTAACTTCGCCGTCATAACAATTTTTAAGATTTTCTCAAAAAATTTGATTGCATATTACCCTGAAAATGATTTAAATAAATGTGTCAAGTCCCGTGCATGACTGATGGGGCCACATATTACAGTGTGTTCCTTATACCCATTCTCAACTTTAACGTATGTGTCCGCACATCTAACAAAATTTATCATCATTTCTGTGGAGCTTGAAACATAATTTATCTTACGTCTTCATCTGATCCTTTTATTTTCATCGCTTTTGGCTTTTCTCTGCTTCTGTTTTCCTCAGGTAAATTCATTTTTGTATGAAAATTTCTTGTTTTGCTGTATTATTCCCCGGTATGAGTGGCGGGAATTCTTTTTATTCCGAGATGAGTGACCTCAGAAAAGAACCCACGCCTTTGCGAGTGAAGGTAAGAGATTTTTGATAGCCCCTAGCTAGTTCCAAATGAACTTTCGAGTCGTAAGATTCTGAAAAAGCACTGCTGGTTCCGAGGTTAGGAGACGTAACTGTTTTCTAAAGTTTTGAGTCACAAGAACAAATTAGTTTTTTTACAGGTTTTGTTCTTTTTTCTATAGCTTGTTCTAAAAAATTGTACAATTTGTACAAGAATATATTTTTATCGGATTAACCAATTTATACATGTCACAGATTTAACAATCATTTCTTGGCTAAACGAGGCAACTACATTTCTTCTGCGAATTATTTACATTTTGGATATACGATTGATATTTATGGGAAATTATCACAAGATTTCCATACCTTCAAAATTCATCAATTTTAATCTCATTATCTAACTTCATTAACACAATATTAATGAATAATTGAATATTTGTTATTTCCGTCACATCATTGATCGCAATCAAGGTGTTGTTTTAATTTCATTGCAACTTCGAAATTTCGCGATTATGTGTGCAGATGCGACGCGAACTTATAATCCCAGTCAGTCATGCGCAATTATCCGAAACTGGTAACAATGCGAATCACCATGACGATGAAATATTTTCACGTAAAAATACGTCAAATTTTGGCGTTAAAAACTTATTCGTGGACCGATTCGACGAGTATTCAAAAATCGACGGCAATAAAATGAAATTTCTTCCTTTCAGACGTTCGTCGATTCTAGTTCCCAATTTCTACGGTGGTTCTAAGTAATTTTAAAAAGCAGATTACTAATATGCTACACTTACACGCGTTAATCAAACGAAGAAAATAAATACACCTGAAATTGAACCCTTGATCTTGTGATAAACAATGGCTTGCATAAAAGGAGCCAGGTGCCAGTATATCGCTAAAACAATCGTCGAAACCGTACAAACCGTTCTCGAGTTATTCCACTAAAGGTCATGCCAAGTGCTTCCCAGACAGGGAAGCTTTACAGACAAACACAAACAGATCTTGACTACTATTATATGATTTATCCCTATATGTGTATGTAAATATATATTCAAGTATACGTATTTATATTGATATATTATTCAAAAATATTTATACACATGAATTAGCGTACACATGCTCACATATAGATATGAATAATTATGTTTTATACCTGTATAGTCGAATAAAAACGATAATTGTTGATCGTTCATACGATTAAAGGTGCCACATTGAAAAGTCAATCGACAATGCACCTCGCGAAGGATATTTTAAGAAATCAGGTCAGCACGCAATAAAAAAATACTCATCCCTTTTTAATAGTATAACTCATTTTTTTCTTTGAAAGAAAAGTCTGCTGGCGTCTACTACGCCGATATTTCTTTTTCCTATTAACGTCCTGGATCTCCTTTGTGCGAAGAAAATGTAATCACGTCGTTTTCTTAGCTTATGCCACTCTTGCGAACGTTTTTTCCCCCTCCTTTATCCTTTTCCTCCCAGGGCCACATCTTCTTCCCCGCAATTACCCTCCGAGAGGGCCTCTTTGCGACTCCCGACCGTTGCTCTTCCCCTTCCTCCATTCTTCAGCTCTTGTCCTCAAACCCCGCCCCCTCCTCCTCCTCCTCATTCTTTCCCTCTCCTCACCCATCCTCCCGCCAGTTCCTTGTCTTTGACGCTCGCGTCGGCGAGCGGATGTTTCCTTGCCTTCTCTATCCCTCTTTGCACTTTGTTTGCGCGATAGCTCGCGACGACATCCCTTTCAAAATTTCCCGAATTTGATCTCGAATCCAGTGCGGGAGACGGTTTCTAGGCCGAGTATAAAAAATTAAGTTTGGGCATTTTAATTTATGTCCCGTCCCCGATTCTCTTTTCATTTGCGAAATAATCGCAGTCCGCGTCGCCCTCCTTTTTCACCTTCTCGTCCCCCGATTCCCTCTTTGCTTCCTCCCTTACCTCTCCCTTATCACCTCCTCCCGCGTTGCCTTTGCAACCTCTTCGTACCTTTATTCCTCTTATCCCTTACTTTTTGCGTTCAACCACCTTCTTAAGCGTACATTTTCAAATGCAGTGATCTCCCGATCAACCGGATGTTGGATTACCGGCAAGTCGTTCTGCCAGAATTTTAAAAACATAACTGGAAAGTTTTTAGAACTTTGCTTCGTACGTACATCTTTACGGTATTTACTTTTCCTAAAACTAATAAATAAGTGCATAGTACAGTTGACTTGATAAAATGATCGCAAGTTATATTGAATTGTTTTTCTTTACAATGTTGATATTAACTTATTTTTTCCTTTGTCAGTTCCATGGCACCTGTAAATAGGTCCATGGTTCAATCGGAATTTTGTCAGTCCCGAGACACCCGGTAAATAACGAGTTTAATACGTATATCGAACTTTTCAATGTCCCTATATTGTACTACCGCACTCGGATATAATATTTAAATTTTGGTTGAAATCTGTTTTATACGAAGGAGTAGTCGCAATTTCGCTCGAAGAAAGACGTTTGTCTGTCTGTCTCTCGTTCTTTTACCATCATCCACTCCTGCTTTGGTCCTGGATCTGTCCGCTTTTTTTGTCGAGTCGCGACCTTCAAAAAGATACGTTCCAGTTACACTAACGTCTGCATTTCGGGCTTTCCATATCTCCCTCGTTCTCTCTTTTCCAACCATTTCAGGTTTCAAGGGAACCGGAATAATCCCACCTCCTCCCACTGCATGGCTCCTAATTCCATGCTTTCGTCCCATCGTGATTCCGTTAAAAATATCTTCCTTTCATTGTGAGGCGAGCCAGATTTTCATAAGGTACTTTATTTCAGTGGAGCCCTTCAGCTGTAAAAGCGAGATAATTACAAAAGAGACGAGTTAAAAAAAAGAAGAATAATTTAGTCGTTTGCCTTTTTTTTAACTTCCCCTTTTATTTCTGCGTTTTTTCCTCGCTCTTATCGAATGAATGGTACGAGCGGCTATCAGTTTTCTTTTAGATGTATCCTCCTGAATGTCTTATGCCTTACGAGTACGTGGAAAGTAATAATGTCTAGAAATGCCTGCAGCGTATTCGTATCCGTTTCCATATTTTCTGTAGCAACAAGTAAAAGATCCCACTTGTCTGCCAGAAGGATGACTTCGTAGCGTACCATTAATGTTGTGTCCTCAAATGGCAATTGGTATTAAAGTACGATTCTAGTATATTGTTGCGTGCGCTAAGTGATAAACTGTTTGGAAAAAACTCCAATTGTTTTAGTTGCAAAGTGTCGGAAAACCAAGGCCGGTTATCTAATAAAAGGTTAATTATTTTTGTAGAATCTAAAAATGAACGGTAACTTTTATGCAGATATATCCCTAATATACTAAATTACACGAAGCTGTTTCTCAATTACTTCAATTAAGCTTCAAATGAGGTTAACTTAGAGCGGTCAAAAACATCGATTGAATATCGTGATCAAAAACAAAATTTCTTAATGAATTTAACAGTAATACGTTGCAATTACCAGCTTTAAATTTCACTCCGAATTAGGCGATGGATTCGTCAAAGCCAATCATGGATCACGAAAGTCAGATGGAATGAAAGCGTCGCTGTCGAATAATCTTTCGATCATTAATGTCTTTCGGTCCTAATTTCATATTAGTTTCCCCACATTCTTTTCTTCCACAAAAGAATTATATTTTTTATTGCTCCTTCAAAGAAATCAAAGACATACATAAACGTATCCATTAAAATAATTTTGGGCTCATTTAAGGAGGAATGATTATTACATTCAAAGAGTTTTGTTTGACATAAATCAAACATCTTTTTTAGACGTCGAAATTATTTGAGAATCGGGATAAAACCGCTAGTTAACTCGTTTCCTTATTATTATCCCATATCTCGAAATGGGTTCCGCGCTAATGGATTGACTCTCCCTCATTTTCACACTTTGTACGACAATTTCCCTTCCTCTACGTTCCGTCCGTCTCCTAGATACTAATTTTTTCACCACTCTTCCCCTAATCCTTTGTTATTCTGTCTACCATTTCCTGATTACCCTACTCTGAAAAACGTCCCTCACTCCTTAATCCTCTCCTCGATCTCTCTTTCCCGCTAGCCTCTCCTCAGATCCACCCGCCGGTGCCTCTTTTATCATTCCCGTTCCCACGGTAACGTGGTCTCTTCATCTAAACCTACATGATCGATTATTCTCCGCTCTCCCCCTTCCCTCGCTTCTCTTTTCTCTTTCTCATTTCAGAGTAGTGCCTACCCTCCAGGACCTCCCATCTCTCCCTGAATTTTCATTCCCGTCTCATTTCCCTCCCACCTCTCGTTACTGGCTAAAAATTTCGATTAATCAAGCTGAAGAGGTGTTTGCCGAGCTACAAGTGTAAAAAAAAGGAGAAAGAGGTCGGAAGAGGTTTTTCGAGATTAGTTTGGTATTGTTAACAAAAGAAAATCCTCTCCACCTCCCAGAACCATCTGCTACAGCCTTTCCGCCCAATCCCCCTTCTTTTTCTTTCCGCACTCTCGTACCGCCAAATCCTGTTTTTTATTTCAGATTAATGCCCCGAGGTTAATTGTCGGGATCAGTTAGACGGATTTTCTCCCACATTCGTCCCATTACTTCCAGTTTCTGCGGTGTTCGTGGGCGTTTGCCGGTAATTTGACGCGTGAGTTGTGAGTGTTGGCGCGGAAGAGCAGTTTTTATGCGTCTACGTCTCTCATCCCGAACGATAATCTATTTCTTTGTGTTTCCAAGCAAAATTGGGGGCGGTTTGTCGCGATGCTGTCTCTCTCGGCTCCGTGGATGACTCTTTTTGTGCGGTCGTATTTCCGCTGAGTCATTGGCCCGAGATCGTTAACGATGCGTCGGTTAACTTATGACGTCTAAATCTCGGTTTGTGTCGTATGAGTCGTTCTAGTAGACAACATTTTTTTAAGAAGAAAAATCCAGGGTGATGTCAGTCGATATTTTTTTTTCAGGACCTCTTTAAGATATAGGTATAAACGACTTAAAATTGAACGTTGATCGGAAGGTGCCCAGCAAACAAATTTTTTGATGTATTAAATGCCATATCGTTACCAAATTTCATATATAACACTTTAGCATGAGCACAAGGAACTGATTAGTTTTTGGACAATATCGGTTAACCGGAAGTCGAGGTTTGTTCGAAACCAGATTCGGTTTTGGCGAAATATCCCCCTTAAAACATCATTATTGTATATACAATTCTGTACAAAGGTTATAGAGAATGTAATTTCCTACTACTTTCATTTGAAACAATTTTCATAGCAGTAATTGTTTAGGAATTATTTATAAATAATCGTTTTTTTCGGTTTCCGTCAAATATCTCCTTTAAAACATCGTTATTGGTAATTTTCGTGAGGACCAAAGTTGTAGAGAATAATATTTCTTCCAAGTTTTGTTTGAAACAAATATTCGTAGAACCTTCCATTTAGTAGATAATTAATTTATTCGTAAATTTTCAGTATTCAGCGCCACCATGTAGCGGTGAATTCTGTAAACATATTCAAAATATAATTTACGGCAATAAGGACGACTGTATTCTTTTACGACACGAAATAATAACTTTGCCTCATAATGCTATTCATAATAATTTAAATATCTGTACCCCAAATATGGAGAAAGTCATGTGCTGGCCACATCAGATTTTTTAGATTAAAATTAGAAATATTTGGCCTACAATCTTCGGATATGGACCAGTTTTAAGAAAACATTATAAAGTTTCTTATTCTGTTCATCTTTTTCCGCCGACAGTTCGAAATTTCTTAATGTAAACGTTTAATTCACACAGTTTGAGGAAATTTTGCCATTTTAAGGGGATGTTGGCTTGCCTACCAATTCCATTCTTAGACTATATCATACTGTTAACTCAATCTTTATAGGTATAAATGTGCTTTGAATGCTTTTAATACGAGAGAGAGGTAGAGGGGAAAGCGACAGGGAGGGGGAGGGAGTGTAGTGGAGGGGGAGAGAGGGGGAAGGAGGTGAGAGAGGGTGTGAGAGGGGGAGGAGGGAGGGGGAGAGAGAGGGAAAGAGAGGCAACTATTTTAAGTTTAACTAAAGATAGCCCGTCAACAATCGAATAATCACTAGAAATGTTGCATATGACAAAATATTTCATATGTAAAAATGTGATAAGTATTAATTATTTTTAATGAAAATAATAATAATCTATCTGTAATTCTTCCGTTGATATTTCAACGGGCATTACACTAGTGTGTGTATATATATATATATATATATATATATATATATGTGTGTGTGTGTGTGTGTGTGTGTGTGTGTCGTTTCTTCCAAAATGCGCATTTAGACATTTTTAGAAAGAAAGTACTCGTGTATTTGTGCGTGTTTTAACAAAAGGGTCCCTGGCGTTGGAGTAATTTCCCCTAAACCCGGAGTGTGAGATTGCGTTAGTGTTTGGTCCCTGCCGTGTAGTAAAATCCCCTAAACCAATGTGCGAGTACTTTCCTTTTTAAAAATTTTAAGGTTATTAAGAGGTTTCGCCATTCATTATAATTATCAAGTACTAACCTTTAGTTATGCAGACTTAGCACAATGTAAGCTATCATCACCTAGAGGCGGAACTCCATAGTGTTTCCATGCCAAGGGGAGCCTTATAACTTTCTGATAGTACTTCGTATACCTCGTATATACCGTATGATATCTTGGATGATGTATTTTAATAGAATTTGAAATATAATCAAAGAATAGAAGAGAGAGCCGTGGCGTAATGCTGATAGCGTTGGTCTGCTTCACTGAGCAAGCCTGGTGCGAACCGGATTGCCCCCGCCCCCTCCCCTCTGCTTGCGTGGTTAAGAGGAGAACACGCAAATCAGCGCTCCGTCCCTCTGGAGGGACGCAAAGCCGTTGGTCCCCTTGTTATTTCTAGAAAAGAGTAGGCTAATGCTGGTACCGGGTTTCTCTCCTCCCTTTCTTTGGGATCTAGACTGAGTTTTAATTTTGTAAAAAATATTATTTTTACGCTTTTTCCTCCTTATGGCCCTTAAGGGATTAGTTCATCTGGATAACACAGCGTTGGTAATATCATTTTGACATTATGGCAGTAGCTATTTCTAGTTTTTCTTGTTTCATAATGCTCCACAGTATGTCTAGAATTGCCTCAATCTCTGACAAGATCGTGTGCCATATGAGGAGGTCGCAGATGTATAAAGTTTGAGAAGCGCTGCTTTAGATAACTTCTGTGTTGATAAAGTGGTTGAGAAAGACATTTCTCATTTTGTGTACAAAGCAGCCGTTTTCGGTGGAAATTCAACGACAGTTTATTGTGTATTGTGCAACTAAGGAGGCTGATTTTATTGCGAGTGCTCATCTAATTTTAAAAACGTTTTAGGCTTATAAAAAAATATCCCGATTATCAATTGGACTTCAGTCATAAGTTGACATCGATAATTTATTTCTGCTATGAATCTCCCGATTTTTTCAACATCTGCGTCATAATAATTTAGCCCTAATTTATCACTAGATAGAAATTATGGATCATAAGATTCCTATGCTATAGTCATAATCTAGAATTTTGAAAAAAATTCCCTAATTTATCCAAATTGTTCCCTTTTTTTTAAAAGGATTACCGAGGCCCTGTTTATTTTAGTCGTTTGCAGAGACATTTTTGAAATCTTTCTCCAGACGTCGGTTCCTTTGGTGGCAACTAACAGGATCTTGTGAGTCTAATTCAGCCATATAAATTTAATAGACAATTTATTGTTATAATCATCAATCTGTTAATCATTCCTAGTGATAAAATTTTAAAAGTAATGTTGGTTAATTTTCCTGATGATGCTGTTATCATTTCTTCCCTATCACGATTCTTATTTTTTGCGAATTTGTTATCCCCATTTATGTTTCAAATTCAACGTTTTAGTATTTGGCATTGCATACAGATGCATATCTGGAACAATGTTGTAAGATTTTAAAAAATCAATCAGATTTTCGAGAATGTTAAATATATCTTTCGTCCGTATAAAAACCATATCTTTTCGAAAGTTTCTGAAAATCCTCCGATGATTGGTATCCTTGTGGCGACTGACGTCCAAGTTGTATTTAACGTCTCCGCCCTTTTCTACGTATGAGATGGATTAATTATTTCATTCTTTACCTTTCTGATCTGTGAAGGAATCGGTTTTTTTTAGTAGTTGGGATTGTATAATCCACGAAACACGATAACAAAAACGATAGAAAAAGTCACATTTTTAATGCTTAAAAAATCTCTTTTGTTGAGGGTTTGGCTTTATTTGCACCCATATGTACAAACGATACCTACAGAACTGATCGAGCTGAAAGTAAAGCAACAAAGTTTTCTGGGTATAATTACTTAATTCCAAGTTTAAGCACATCAAAATTTGGCTAATCGTTGTTGTCTTCCTATCTAGAACAGCGATCCTGAAGTGCCGCCATTAGGGATTTTCAGTTATAAATGTCAGTAGAAAGCGGGAGCCATGCACGCAAGAAGCGTAGCATAAATTACACTCGTTTCTTCCAGGAAATTCCTGCATTTCGATTTTTGTTACCAGTTAGTGGAAACCCTTGTAGAGTAATCGAATCCATGATCTTATGGTAGACGATGATATATTTCAAAAGATTCCAAAGATATATCGTAGTATATTGCGAAAAAATTGTCGAAATCGTACTTCTCGTTTTCAGCTTATTCACCATCGGAGGCGCATTTTATCGAAATTATCAATCAAAACGCTCCGAGGCAACGGAATGACAACCCATTGACAGATTTAATATATGTAAATTACAGCATCAGAATATATGATAATAAAATGAACTTACTAATTATGCGCGATTTAAAAGTTAATCAACACAAATAACAAAATAAATATAAGACTACGTATCTAATAAGGAAATCCCATTTTCAACATTGAATCTTAGATTTGATGGTATATTTCAAAGAGCCCTACAAATCTTTTACAAAACAGCATGCCTCATAAATCATTCTTCCAGAAAAATACCATATGGCTTCGTCCCATGCCATTATATATGTATATTACACACAGCAAAAAGTACGGTAAAAACTCGAGTCCATAAAATAAATCTTGACAAAACACGATCAGTAAACTTAAAAAATAACATCACAGAAATTATTCGAGAATAAAAAACTAACCATTCCAAACAAAAATATAAGATTAAAAATATTTCAAATTTACCTACGTCCATATATGTCACTGCAAAATTTAATGAAGGAACAAAATTCTAGTCTCCGAAACTAGCCTCAAAGAATTTAACATACTTATAGAAACGGAAAAGATACAATTCAAAACCGATTTAATCCAATTGTATTGTGATTTGTGGAATAAATGCTAGTAATTGGGTTCAGAAGATAATGGAAAACGATTCAAGGAATAACTTGTATTGATTTAAATAGAAATATGGCCCTGAAAAACAAACATTTTAATGCTGATATTGTTACATTCCGCAGCCTCAGAATTGTTTAAAGAACGAAAAGATTAAGAACGGGTAATGTAATTTTACACAAATCCTAAGGGAAAAATAGATAATTGTGGGACTTATATAGCAACGGAAAGTTTTTTCTCTTCAGAATGTTGGGAATTTAAGTTGGAGAATGTTTCAACATCTCCATTTCATTTGCTATAAAACGTTTATCTCATTTTCGACAATAATTTTAATTGTCAACTTTCAAATAAATTTAAAAATGTTTATCATAATTAATACCGTCATTAATTGTTTTTAATAAAGATTAACTGACTTTCAATAATATTTAAATAAATTTAATTATTTTAGATGTTTGCGCTGAAAGCTTGTGGAAAATATATTAGCCTATCTTAATTCCAACTTAATTTTGAGAAACTTGAGAAACTTGATCGTTATAGCTAGAGTTTTGAGTTCCCGGAGATATTTTTCCCGGGAAATCGGGGAATTTTAATGGTTAGTATTTTTATTAATAAATAAACTATTTTCACTATACTTGATATCCATTATCGATGCAACGTAAATGCACAACATCAATGTAAATATTAATCCCATTATAAAATGAAAATGCCGATATTTGTAAATGAAATATAAAGTAAGTGTAAAAAAATTTTGTCACCTTTTTAGAAGTAGAAAATGATGATTAAAACGAAAAAACAACCAACATTAAAAACAAAATCTCAAGAAATTGATGCTGTTATCAGGTTTACTTATCATTTCTCTTATAAAAGGAATAAATTCGTATTCTCATCATGAATCAGAATTGTTTATAAAAAATAAATATTAAAAAGCATAAGGCATCGACTGATTTATTACTCAAATTAGCTCTTCTTCGGGTCACAAAATTTCTTAAGATAGGAATCTACATCTGTCTACATAATACCCTGCAAATCACCAGATTGGTGTGTGGCAGGGAATAGAGCAAGGGACATTTTATCCCAAAGTAAGACTGTTTTAGGAATGTAGGACGATTGGAAACACCACTGGCTACCAAGTTTAATTCACAAAATGGCAGAAAATACAAACAAAAAAATTCCCGAGAATTCTTAAAAATTCTCTCTGGAATCGAGTAAACAAATATTGAATAAATTCCCGAGAATCGGGAACGGGAATTACCGGTTACAAAACTCTAGTTATAGCCCATACGTACAACGTCTCGTATAAAAAAATATACACGCGCGCGTACTTACACAAACACACATACTAATCGGTATAACGCGGATTAGAATTAGATATTTAAATTTCCGTTTTCCTTTCAGAGCATATTTACAGTATTTTTCGAGTTATGTCGAACATTGCCAAATTGTAAATTCTCCAGAATTGGTAATATTCTCCATTATTAGTACTTATGATTCACTATCGGCAAAATTTCCATAATAATATTCTAAATAGCCCATTACTTCAGATCCCAGTTCATAATGCACTCAAATAATAATTAAATAATAATTAATTAACTCACTGTAATGAGCAGGGGCGCGTAGGCAGAGTAAATTTTTTGCGCCCTCTCAAACTCGTACTTTTTGCCATAAACTTAATAAATAGAGCACCTTTTTTTAAATTTGGCGCCCCCGCGCCCCTTAAAATTCGGCGCCCGTAGGCAGTTGCCTACTTGACCTAGTGGATAAAGAGCAACTGGTAATGAGAATATATACGTACACCAAAACTAAGTGCACTCTTATTTTTATGTGTGAATATGCTTAAGTTGAAACAATAATCGGATTCGCGCATATAAGATAAAGTTTTGGCTTCCTTTCTGCAGTTCATTTGACTTGGAGAAAGCATTATTGTAATGATTCCGCGACAGAACGATACCGGACTGCATTTAAACGTCAAAATCTCGCTACAATAACACTGCATTTAGAATTATCGAGAACGGACACATTGAAGGAGTACCATTGCGACGGATACATGCGTAGGAAATCTCAAATTTCATCTTGTATACGATCTCAACGTTCAAAGTTTACGCGGTGTAGACTCGGAAAAAAATTATTTTTACCGGAATTACTTTTGTTTACATCATATCACATGGTTTATCTGTGTTCATCGAAATTTAACTCTACTTATCCTCCTATCGCTTCTGAATTCTTACTTTCTCTCGTTTGTTTCTATGAAAATTTTTATTAACGTATTTTGAAGTGGATGACTTATCTTTCTTTCCATTACGGATTATGAGTCGCGCACCTCTTCCGCATTTCTTCTGCTTGCCCAAAAGGATCGCTGTTTTGTTCTTGTGCATCTTAATTCCTTCATTTACTCAGGGAATTTTTTCTGCTTTCCCTAATTAAACTCCATTGGGATACTTGTTTGAAATACGGAGATGTCATTTTCAAAAGTCAGAATTTCGTGATTTTTTTTATTTAATCCAGGCCAAAATAAAGATTTAAATTTCGCGTGATGTATTTATCAGTAAAAAGTCAATCTTGGTAAAACGGATTAAATTCAAAATTTGAATTGATGTCAATTTGATGGAGAAAAATAAAAGGTGAAACGGTGGCATCTGGATGAATATGCATATATGTATATTAAAAAGCCACCTCGTGGGTATATGAATGCGAGTCAGGTACGCGCGCAAACTATTCTTCCGGGAAAAGCATTTTGCCTTAAAATGAGTGAAATTATTTCATTCTGTGCGTACATGTTGAAGTGCCATATCGTTAACGCAGGAAATAAATTCAGAATTAATATCACCGGGAGAAATTTCCTAGCGTTTCAATCTTTTGGTGACAAAAATAATATTTTTCGTATAATTCAATTGCAAATTTGTTTTTTGTTCATAGGAAATATACCGAAATTATGACTTATTTTAAGTTACACATTTTCGATTCTTAATTGGAAAAATAATACGCTATGTATATAATTTTGTAAAAATCTTTGTGGAAAACGATAAAGTTTTTTTACGCGTAATAACGTTGGTTAGCCGTCAAGCATGATGCTGTCACATTCTTTTCCCTTTGTCTACATATTTTCTAATTTCTCTTTCGGTGTATATTTTTTAGCCAGAAAATACAAGACTTTGATTAAAGACGGCCGTATTTAAATCTATTTTTTTTAATCAGTGCACATTTTCCTCCTCTTTCTAGTTCATTCTTGCACACATTAACTCTGAGTTGTACCCAAAACGGAAAAAATGTCGGAATGTCAGCGAATCTTATAGCGGATTAAGTTAACGTGCATTTGATATTAATTTTACTACATTATGCCAGGAATCGGGACGTCCTTGACCTTTCGACCAACGGCTTGAGATTGTTTCTATACCTGGGCCTCCCGTATTCATTATTCATTTGCGTTATGAAGCCCTTAAAGCAACAAAAAACGAAACTGACTGAATTAATCAAATTATCTCCTCGATAAAACACACTTTAGAATATTTATTTTCCCATCTTTCCCTATGCTTCGCGAAATATTTCAAAGGCCCCTCCCTTTTCGTTAAAGTTAATTAGTTGCCGTAAATCTTTTTAAAAAAAAATCGCCCATCCCGCTTCAAAACAAAAAAAGCGGCATTTTCAATTAACATTTCAAAAGAACAAAACTTCGCGCATTTATCAAGGAGGAGGAGGAGTGGAAGGAATAGGTGGGTCGGCGCAGAATGAGAGACAGAGATAGAGGGCGAAGGAGGTTGGGATGGCAACCCTTTCTTCCATAATTCCTACGGTAAGCTTATGCTTCAACGTCTAAGAAAAACCAATAACCCGATAGTCTCCTGAAAAAAAGGGTCTCATCTCTCTCTCTCCTGATTGCGTCTCATGACTCATTCCACACTCCATATCCTCTCTCCCAAATGGAATCTCGGAACGAAGAAGTCAACACGGGTGTCTCTCTTTTTTTTTCTCGTAAGGTTAGGCCAACAAACAGGTCATGCCTCATTTTCTACCGACCTGCGGGCTAGACGTAAGAGAGAGAGAGGAAACGTGGAGGAGAGATATGGAGAAAGGTTTAGGAGAGCGGTGTGTGGTTCCCATTCTTCTCGCCCTGTTGGGAAAGAAGAGACGTGTGAGGTTGAGGGGGACGCTTCAGCCATTTCTACCACTCGGCTTCCCGCAAAACACATACACGTACGTACTCGCACACCCCCGCTGTGACCTCCTCCACCAAACTTAATCCATCCTCTCCGGTGAGTTTTTGCCCATGCGGAATAGACAGCGGAGTAAGGGGAGGCAGAGGAATGGCGGTGGGGTATAGGGGGTGTGTTTCCGAGGCGAGGAATGTAATGGGTCGTTGGCGGCGGCAGAGGGTTCTCGTCAGGATGTGAGGTTTAAGTTGATGGAGATATGGGACGAGGAGGCGGGCGAGAGGAAGTGTGAGAGGGGAAGAAGAGGGTGAGGATATAAATGGATGGTTGGATATTTCCTGCTCCATTATTCCCGTATTTTTTTCCGTAAGCCCAGAGGTCGTGAAAATTCGTGACAAATTATGTCGTATGTCGTGTAACCGAAAGGGCGAAACTTATTCTCTTGTCTTGAGTCTTGCGTGTGAGTGTTTTTCCCTTTTGAATGTTTACATGCCTTCTCTTTCTTTCCGCCGTCTCTTTACTCCTTTTCCCACTTTCTCTTTCTCCCTATAGATGTTCGGTTTCAGTCGTTTGCTTTAATAGACTTTATAAGAGCTTATGGGGCTTATATAAGGAAAGGAGTAGAGGCCGTAATGGTGAGAAACGGTTTTCGGACGGAGACGCGAAAAAATGAAACAAACGACTCGAGGTGCAATAACTTTCTCTTTTTTCTCCCTTTCTCAGTCTCTACCTCCCCTCTCCATCTATCTCGTCGTAACCCTCTCTCATTTTATCAAGCAACTGAATTAGTATGGTGGTAAATGTCCACGTCTTTTTTCTGCCGAAGTCCATTTTTAAGATCTTATGATAACTCTAACGTGTAATGATAATATGTAAATTTTATTCAAGAATAACAGAAGAAAAACATTCATTATGAAAATAGCAATTATGGCAAAAATGCCATTTATGTAGCATGGAGATGCCCAGCATTGAATTATTTATATTGGAATTTGTAATTTATATGCTACATTGTAATTTACTTATTCTATTTATATAACCGCATTATTCGATTAACTAACGATTTAAAAGATTTAGGTCGGCAAACTGGAAATATTTTATACTGAGAATTGAATTTCATTACGTATTTTACACAATGGTAAAATTTCCACACACAATATTAATTATTTATATAATCATAATATGCATTTGAATGCGTGCCCCATAAACGAGAATAAACCTGACCGAACGCATTTCTATTATCATCGCAACATATTGGGAAAATTAAACGAGAGAAAAATTTATTTCAAATATTCCGCGCACTATATTCAGAACCCGACCCTAAAAAAAAATAGTGCTCTTTTCGACCCTGCCGCTCCGTTTATATCAGCTTCCAACTATCTCTCTTTCGCCCTTCCATTCCATCCCCTGTAGCTCTCTTTTGCTGTCACCTTCCCCTCCCTCCTATTTTCCTCTCAGCTCCTATTCTCTCGGCCATATCCCGAGCGATGCAATCCTTCTCACCCATCCCATATAGGGCTCATTTCACGGTGGTGATTCGTGCCCTTTTCCCTGTCTCCCTTCCTCTCACTCTTCCTATTCTTTCTTTGTCCGTTCCTCAGAGAGTGTGAGAGGGTACTGGAATGGAATGGAGAGGGAGGGCAATAGGATTGGAACCGAGAAAGAAGATAAAAACGGGAAACAGGAGAGAACACTGGAAACGTCGGGAGGAGAGAGGGAACAAGAAGAGAAAGGGATAGTAGGGAGGGAGGGAGGGAGGGAATAGTGAGTTAAGAGGGGAAATAGAAAAGGAGTTAGAGGGAGAGATTGGAGATGTGGGAAATGGAAAGAGATGGAGGAGAGAATCCAGCAGGGAGAGAGTCGGAGAGATAGAGAGAGATTTATTGCCTTTATCGTGGAGACCTTTTGATCTTCCCTTTCACTAAAACCCAAACTTTCAATTAAATAAAAAGATTTTGGTATCCGAAACCACTCGATAAATTTACTTTGAATACCATATCAAGAAAATAAGACTTAAGCAGAAACTACTAGCCGATGATAATTCGATACCTGTTTATTCTTAAAATGGATTCTTAAACATTTAATTCCGCGGATAAAGTCAGAGGTTGTATAGGCATTGGGCCAAATATACGATAAAAGGGAGTTATTCTATCGTTTTGAGGAAAAATAACTTAAAGAGCGTTGCGTTTAATGACTTTATAAAACGAAGAGCGATACTACGTACAAGAATACTGCAGCTTTACAGGAAAAGACGCGTGAAATTGATACAATAAATTAATAGTTAAGTACAAAATTATATGAACATAGAAAGAAGTAATTAAATCCAGCTTTTTGTTTAGTTTAAAAATATCTACAGTATTGAGGATAAATCAATGACACTTAAGCTTAAAATTAATGGAACAATAACAGAAAACTGCTTTAAACTATTCTGTATATAACGAAAATTTATCTTGTTAAATTACCGGTGTTATGGAATGATACCAAAAATGAAAAGGCGAAGTGAAGATGTAAGTTGCACGGCAACAGAATACGGAGTAAGAAAAGAGAGAGAATGAGAACAGGGTTAGGGAAGGAAACGTAGGAAAGAGGCGTGCGCAGAGGATGAGGTGAGGGATTGGGCGGCGAGGGTCAAAATTGGAGGCCGAAGTCAGAAGGGACACACGAAAACTTTTAGAAAAGGAGTGTGAGGAATACAGCAGTATAGGACGTGGAAAGGAAAGCGATGTGTTTCGGTATGAGGGCAATCAGACGGGAAGTGGGGAAATAGGACGCGGAGAGAGATGGCGGAAAACAAAACGGGCGCCCTGGGAAAGAGGAAGGCATAAAAGTTGGAACCTTAGGGCAAAATGAGGTGAAGAGAGGAGAGGGAAGAGGAAAGGGGAAGGAAATGGCAGTGGGATAGGATAGGGTATAGCGATAGAGTGAGAGAGAGAGAGAGGAGGAGGAGGAAGGTTAGTCCGAATCGGCCTTATTTCGTAATTCGATTGTCATTGGATGATGGCGGAGCAGAAAGGGACAGTGAGGTGGAGAGGGAAAGGGAGTACGAAGGCAGTAGAGAGAGAGAGAGAGACAGAGAGAAAGAACCGGGTTTGGAGAGATTGGAGAATTGTGCGAAAGGGGGAAAGACGCTCTTTGGAGGGTGGAAATGTAGGTGTGGTGGGTCTGATTAAGGAGGGGATTGGGGGAGTAAGAATGAGGGACCCTCAAAGTCGGGTTGATCTCGCAGCTGAGTCGAGGGGCATGCTTGGAGTTCTTATTCTTCTTATCCCCTCCTCTTTCTCTTTCTCTCTCTTCTTTCTCTCTCTGCTTTTAGTTCCATTTTTAGATTGAGGGAGAGATACAAAGAGTAAGCGCGCAGCTAAATTTCGTTAATTAGAAAAAAAATAGACTGATGGCTTTGCGTGGGCAAGGGTGGTATGAGTTCCTCCACTCCGTCCTCTTCCGCCTCTTTCTCTCTTCCTCTACTTATTTAATCTTTCGGGCGTTTAGAGGAAGATCGATTCCTGAGTGAGGGGACGAGTTTGTGCGAGGGAGGGAGAGTAGGAGATGGATAATTTAGTCGACCGAGAAATTGAGATGGGATAAAAGTTAAATCAGACGAAGAGGGAAATGGGGAAGGGAGGCGGATAAGCGTCTTATACGTTTTTGCTCCCTGCAAAGCAGTCTATCGCGCTACCCCTTTTTAAACTGTCGATTGGTTTTGAGCCACTCGAAATATTTCGGTTGACAAACATGTTATCTATGAGAAATATGGCGCGATATCCTAAAAAGCGTTTGAATGCAAAGTTTACCGTATTTATTTAAATATTACTCCTGGCACAGATTTTATTTTGATGTTTATTTAAATGTGTATCTTTTAAATATGTTTAGTTTAAGTAGAGCATCTGCGTATATTACTGATAGTAAAAAAATGATAAGGCCATTAGAGTTTATTTTGACTCAATATAGATTTCAACGCATAGCGTCATCATCAGGAGTAATGGATTTATACAAAGTTACGGCAGAATCAATCGATTGTATTTATATTTTTATTTTTACATAGCGTCTTTACAGAGCCATATTGAAATTGTTAAAGTAGTTGATCTCATGGATAGTAACATAGTAACTATTTTATGAAACAGACATTTTGCGTTTTTACCAAATAGACCGCGTACAGAAATAATGCTGCGTTCTACTTGGTAGACGGGTTGTTGTCTGCCAACGGATACTAAGGTCGCGGGTTCGAATCCCGCTCAGGATATGGATGTTTGTGTTCGTTAGAGTTATATGTAATATTTGGCATGATTGTCTAATATCGCTCTTAATAAAGACATTATTATTATTATTGTTATTATTAAGCGGTGAAAGGCCGTTCACTCAAATATTCAAGTTCAGACTTTTTTATATGAAGATTAGAATAGGTCCAGTTCTATATATCTACTGCACAATTAGCGCAGGATCAATCTTGACAATTTAATTATCCATCAATCTATTTACCAGGGTTATAAGCGGCCACAGAAAAATTCAGAAGAAACAAATCCGAATTTTTTGCTTTTTAAAGCACTAGTTTAATCTTATGAAATTTTTATTTGAACCTAAATAATAATTTGAAAATAAATTTTCAGTTAGTCTAAATCGATGGAATGCGGACATAAAAAATATAAAAAAGACATTATTTTATTATTCGCAAAAGTTTTTCATTCTAGAACTTTTCAGTTATAATTTTGGTTTGCTTTGTTCATCAGAGAATGAACTCGAATGAAACCCTTACTCGCTCGCTGTTTATTCTACCCGTTTATACTACCTCTCGTGGTAATAAAACAGAATTGGAAGAATGGACGATTTTCACCGTCTAGCGAAGCGTTACGGCGATATCCCTTCACTCCTACGCAAACCGACACCTGCCACGGTGCAGTACATTTAAACGGGGCCCAAAAAGTAGCGCATATATAGCCCTGGTGCGGTAAATGATCTTGGATTTGTTGCATACTGTGAATGTTTCGGACTGACGCAGGCTTCGGCAGTCGTCGACATGGATTTGGAATGTGGTAGAGGGTGGGCGGAGTTGGAAGAGGCGAGGGGAAGGAGGAAGTAGGTAAGGTGTCGCGTGGAGGAACCCAGCCAACTCATACGCAAATACGGTGAACGGCGCCAAAAGCAATTAAAATATTCACGACAAATCCGCACAGTAAATTACTCCGGAGTGTACCCGCAATCAATCAAAGAGCCGCGGGGGCTCCAATCCGCATCCGCGCACGGGCACGCACGCACGAAAACGCACACATGCACGCGCACATGCGTATTATCCCGCACACGCGAGCAGACTAGCATGTACGCACGCCATCGCACGTCCACCCGCCACGCAAATTAAATCTCCACTTGTAGGGGGGAAAAAGAGAAAGAGGGAGTAGGATGACTCCCTCACTACCTCCGCACCCATCTCATCCCGCATTTGCGCTTCTAATCCTTTTCCCATAGATACCCTCTCCACATCCCCGCCTCCTCTTCTCTCCCACCTCCACTACCGCGCACTCGTTGCATTCACTCTGATGCGAAACGCCGAAACGGATGAGTTGCTCCGCACGTAACGCGGAATTTAAGCATACACAAAAAAGTAGGTGGTGGTGGGACCCTTTCTCGTCTTTTTCTCGCCTCTCCTTCGTCATCATTGTCGTTTGGTTTTTGTAATGGAGCTGATTTTTTTGGGGCGAGTGTTTTCGAGTGACAAATACTACGAAAAATCTGGGTCAATTTTCCGTAGGTTATTGTAACGACTTTATTATTTTGGGAAACCTGTTTATTGCGGAGGTCCCACGGCAAAAACGCCTTTGTCGTTGATGGACGGGATTGTGAATTCAACCCGAAGCCTTCGTTTGTTTGTTAAGTGCAGGAACTCTTTCAGCATACGCATTTTTGATTTTGTATTTTTGATTTCGTAGTATCCCGTTATTTTCTTTATTATTTGTTGACTACATTCTCAAGTTTATCTTCTTGTTGATATTTATTATTTTAAAATTGAATAACTAGAGGGGTGGTTAGAGGGTCTTGCTCCCAATGTTAGGATCGCAGGTTCGCATGGTTGTGTGTGTTCGTCCTTATCGTTGTTAAGCTCATTTTAAAGGCCTTAAAGTGCTGTTTATGAGCTTGTGAAAATAAATAGTGATAGTTTAGTGCATAAAACTTGTTACTAAACTATAATTTTAAGGAATTGCCATTTCTACATCGTGATATCTTCTGATAACGCTGTCAAATCCATGAAAACCATACTCTTAGTAAAATAAATATTTATGCATCACTAAGTGACTCCTTTTGTGTATAACTCCTGAATTTATCAAGCATAAGATTTGTAGCAGTAGGGAGTAGATAGAAAATTCATAATATCAGCGTAGCATTCTTTATGCTCGCTCCAAGTAATAAGGTAAGTAAGTTTTTAAGTTCATCTAGCGTCTGTTCAATTCGCTCTCATCCCGTCGGAATTTTCTCAAGATAAAACAAATTAATTGTATTGGACCCATACACGTAAAGCATCCCTCCCGCTCGAGCTTCGCGATAAGCTGCATGTAAATTTTGTCGAGTACGCTACGGTGTGCTGCTATCGGATGCATTTGCCATTCGAACGCACAAAGAGATCCGTAGCCGTCCGTTATTTTATTTTCGAAAAAAAAAAAACGAATGGTTTTTTCCTAAAAAAAATAAACGTGGCCCGGTCTCCGCTTTAAAAAGCGTTCCATATCGTTCCACGTCGCTTTTTTACCCATCATAATTTAAAACCCGAATGCAAATTTCCGTCTTCCCTGCCACTCAAAACGAATTCGCTGCGCGTGCTGTCGCGTCAAATTATTATTTTAATCTATATGTTCCTCCTCCCACCTCCACCCTTCTGTCTCGCTTCTCTCTCCATCTCTCTCTCTCTCTCCTCCTCCCAAACTCTCGCGAACCGTAAACTCCCACCTCTCTCCATTACCGCCTTTTATATTTTAAAAATACGTCTCAACTTCGAGTCGGATCGAGTGACGTATAGATGCGAAGAACTCGCGAAAGATATAAAAAAAATGCTTTATAGACGTGAGGGTAAATGAGTTGTTTAATGTGCGGGATACCCGGTATTATTTTTAATCGCGGTACTGTGAATACCTTCGTTAAAACCATCGTCTTTAAAAAAACTCTCGTCTGAGGAATTTTGTTAGTGGCAAGTTAAAAAAACTTTTTTTTTATCGAAAACATGATTTCACACTTTAGAAAAGGGGCACGCTTGCCTGATGAAACTTTGTTTTGACCTACTTGGTAGTTTTTTGTCGTCGAGAGAGGCACTATCGTATATTAAAATAACGTGCAATGTATATTTTAAGGTAAGAAAGTTATTTTTTTATCCATTTCTTACCATATGCCGCTGAAAATTGACCAAAATATTCCATTATTTTCTCGTTCTAAGAAAGTCACGCGTTTCGAGAAACTTGAATTGGTTCTCTCCCTCTCTTTTTCTTGCTAATACGGTTGATGTTATTGTAGGTCGTGCCCTTAAAATCCTGTCTCTGATTAATTACTCAGTGCGCGTATGTGATAATTCTTTGCATCTGGAGGTGCCCTAATTAGTGAGAGAAACTTAATTCCTGAGCGAGACTTTTTTTACTCAATAGTCAATTACAAACTCAGTTTTTACATCCCGTGGTGCTTTTTTTTTATCATGACCTCGTCATATCTGTATTTTCGCTGAATGGAAACCTTTTGATGCTCTGTAAGAAATTCGGCGAACACGTCTCGAGTACTGTAATACATTTATTTCAGGTGTATATTTGTGAAAAATATGTTTCATCTTCTTTTCTAATTTTATTTTCTATGGGTTCTAATTACATTTTGTAGTATACTAGCAGAATTTCCCGTTGAATTTCAACGGATTTAGTGAAGCTACTACAGCACAACATACAAACTCTTTAAAATACCTATATAGTAGATACTTTTTAAATTGCAATTATCTTTTCTTAACAATTAATCATATTTGCTTGTAACAATCCATTTCCGAGTCCATTGCATTCAAATATAACGATAATTGTATTTCTTATCATATATATTACTTTCGCCAAATCCAGCTTCATTTCATGTGTAATTATGCCTATGAAATGTTCACATTTATTTCTTGTAAGCAAGAAACCCGTGAAAAAGCAACGTACAGTTGTCCATGATTGAACACTGACTGGTAAGTGTACACCAGATACGTGAGCCTATTTACGTTAATAAACATTATAATGTAGAATATAATTATTTTACTTACAAAAAAGGTAAAATTCCAGTATTCAATAGACGAAAGAAGGTTCAATTACTTTCATCAATCGTTATAAACGCTTCCTGAATAATAATCAGTAACTATTTACGTTACTATCCATACACATCGATCGTTTCGTTGCTTAAACAAAAGTGCGAATCGAATAACGCTAAACTTTCGTGTATTTATAAGCTTCATTGAAGCTAGTTGAATTGGAGACAACAATGAAAGACTCCTTGGCAGCGCCCGGAAAGAGTACGAAAAATCCACAAAATTTTGAAATAAAGATCGTATTTCTGAAAACTTCGACCGTGTAACGTAAACTTCGCAGGAATAAGATAGTATAGAGTTTTATTCGTCGAATAAAGCAAAAACGAAAAAAATCGGTTTATATTTACGTATTTTAATGCTTGAAAGAAGATTACCTTGCAAGTCAAGAAATGGATTCATACGTGTTATCTTATGGAAAAATGTTAATCACCTATATTAGCATCACTGATTAATCACGGTTGACCAAACCTTGACCATTCACTAAGTTAGGATGTAAGGAAGAATCGTACCAAATTTGGTTATTCTAGCTTTTACCGTTTAGGAGGAGTTACATGAACAAACACACAAACCAACAAACACACCCCTCAAAATGTATTATAGTATATATCGCCACATAAATTTCAAGTGGAGAGCGTTCTTTTAGTAAACTGAAATTTACCAAAAATAACTTACGGTCAACAATGAATCAAGAGAGACTTTCTGGTCTAGCCATCTTATCTATTGAATATGACACTGCTAGAAATATAGATTCCAATGACATAATCTATATTTTTGCCGTAAATATATCCCAAAAATAAATCTGTAAAGAAACGATTGTTTGTTTTAGTTAAATACCCCTTTTATAATTTTATTAGATAATCTTGGGGCGACAAAAAAATCCTTTGCCCAGGGCGCCAAATGTGGTCAATACGGTCCTGCATTTATATATCATTTGTAAGAAGCTTCTATTATATTTATTTATTTATATACACACACACACTTGCCCTAGCATGGAATCTTTTAATATAACGACTTACTCGGTAAATTTATGACATAAATATTCCAAACTAAATAAGTCGGATAACTCATATAGCATAGAAATTTAATGAGCAATTCCATTATGTGGCAAACAAAGCAGCTGTCTCCATTAGTAGTTCGCTGATCTCTGATTCTTATTAGAGTCATCGTTCGCTTAATTACCAATGACGACGGCTACTTTGTATTTGGATTTCGAGGATGCTTACTAAAACTTTTCATCGTCTTATGGCTTAAGTCTTTTACTTTATAGAAGCTACAAGGTGAGCTCGTTAATACGATTTTGAGCGGATTTAGAAGTATCATTCCATTTGTTAGACTTTGTATAAGCCATTTTACGGTGAAGTTGTCTGTTTTTCTTTGTTGGGATTATTTTGAAATATCTTGTTAATCACATCTGTCCTTATAATGAATAGGAGATCTTCTTTTTTAAATTAGAAGAGTGATTTTACGTGTTTATATGAGTTTTTTAAAATATAGAACTTGGTTAGACATAAATCCGTCGTGTTTTCTTTCTTATTACAAAACTTTCTTTTGCAAAATATGGTTTCTTTCTTTTTTCTAAACCAAAAATCTCATGTTACGAAACCTGCTGGTTTCATTGTCTGAACACATATCTCTCTATACATATGACGCGTGAAAAATTATGCCCGACATGGAGAAGAGATGATAAGGAATAGAAGATTCGTCAGCAGAGCCGACGGCGTCGAGAATAAAGTGAATCGATGCATGTCTCTTCGGCATTCTCTTGTTAGCACGCGTGTGATATTTCGTCCCCTTGTGTGTTTGCGGCAGTTGAATGGATTGATTTACTATACATCTTCAAGAGGACACAACACGTAGGACGGCGGAGGTTTGTTAAAATCAAGGACTCAGTGGTGAAGCGAGTGCCTTGGCACTCATTCAAGAACACGGATGGGCCAATCGATACGGAGCTTCAAGAGAGAGGAGGGGAAGGAAAGAGTTTTTGAATGTGCAAATCTAGCCCTTCAAGAGACATCGCAGATGCCGGTAACTCGAAAGATCTAGCGCACATGCAATAAAATACGGGATAATAGGATGAAGTTTGTTTGCTTGTTTTACTTCGCGCCTTCTATAAATGCTTAACCTTTAAATCGTGATATGCGGTATATTTGTGGAAATTATGAGATCAGACGAACATTGTTATGTCATTTGTAATGTTTTGGTTGTATTTAGAATTCTAAGCCGTGTAGAATCTTCATGATGCATTGCTCACAAAAACAAACATGGGGTTTTAATCCCGTGAATTTTTAAATCTTTTTTTAAAATGAAAATATCGGACAGTTAGGTTTAAACAGAGCGATGTAATTTTTATTTCTACACAGTTGAGAGATGCAGTTTTTCTGTGTATTTTACTGCGTTTTTAATGTAAAGCGGTTTTTTTTAACAATTTTATAAATTCCGAGAAAGATATTTTGTTAAGGTATTTGAGGCTCTTTCTCGGATGAATTATAAGTACGTATGTATAGCTTTGAATTACACAATACGATCGTTCATCGGAATTTCATATATGCCTTCGTGTTTTTTGTAACCGGATTCTGAGTGTTCTTCCTTTAATACTGCGGCCTCCTCCTGTGGATTAATATTCTGTTGGCGCAGTAACATTTCCTCGTCCGTCGTTGGCTGTAGTGTTCTCTCTAAAATTTTTAAATATCGCCGTTCCTTTTTCATATTTTATTGTTTCAACGAAATAATTTCTTTTATTCAAATTTTAAAGGCACGAATATATCTTACTCGTGGAAATTACCTTGCCTATCAAAAGCTCCCATTTCTTGTATCTCCTTTAAGATCATCGAGACTGCGGGATAAGATGGCGAATAATTCGGAATTTTTTCATCTAAGGTTTTGTTTCTTTCCATTCTTAGATTTCATTAAAGTAGAAATGTGTGGAATAAAGTAATGGTGAGCAATTTTGAGAGATACAGCGCAAATTGAAAGATATATACGAAAACAGAGGCAGAGGATGAGAGATATATGAGTGGAAAAATAAGGTAAGAGATTTATAATCAAAGAAATATTTCGGAATAAAGAGCATTGGACAGGACGAGGGAGAATGTGTTTGAAAGAGAGAGAGAGAGAGAGAGAGAGAGAGAGAGAGAGAGAGAGAGAGAGAGAGAGAGAGAGAGAGAGAGAGAGAGAGAGAGAGAGAGAGAGAGAGAGAGAGAGAGAGAGAGAAAGACAACTGGAGGGGGAGAGAAACTCCATCCTAGATTTATGACTCAATATGACGGTTGAAGACAGGTTACCGAATCTCGACCCTAGGAGTTAGCCGTATTTATTAAGAGGCCATTAGTCAAACTGACAGACTGCATTATGCAGCTTCCTGACCCGCAGGGAGGTGGGAAGAGGGACAGTGAAGGGGGGATGTTCTTTTTTCTCCTCGTGGTCCTCACACGCCCTTCGCGTGTGATATGGATTTCCCTTTATTACCTCCTCCATCGTCCACCACGAGTCGGCGATGCCAGTCTCCGAATCTCAATGCGGGAAAGTTTAATCCTTCCTTCAGACGAGAAAAGGAATGTGGGAAGGAGGCGAAAAGCTAATTTAATACTGGATCCCCATGTACCCTCTCTATGTATCTTTCTCTCTCTCTCTCTGGTGGCACCTTTCTCGAACTTCCTTTGTTTTCCGTTGCCACGCTCTGGTGATGATTTGCTTTTCATTTCGGTGAAACCCTTTTCAGTATTTTAGGATTTTTCCGCTTCTCGGAAAGAAGTTGAATTTATGAGAGGGAGAAGGAAGCGAGACAAATTACACTGATACTTCTGTCTTACGAAAAAAATAAAAAATGGAAGAACACTGCACCCAGGTAAAATTTCAAATGTTTTTATTCAATCTTGTTTAGTTCCTTGAAAGGCTTCAGGGAGCTTTCCAATTGTTAACAGCTGCACAGTTATAGAAAAAAATAAGAATGGGCTTTTCCTTTTAAATTGTTCGTTTTTTCTAACATTTCGTCTTTGTCGTTCTTTACACTGCCTATTCGGTATAAACTGGACACTTTTTCCTCTTACTCCGATGACATGTTACATCGAAAAACATAAACGCGAGAATTTTTTCGTGAGTTGGCGATAATAGGTTTGCTTTATGTTTTTTTCCCAGCGCGAAAATTGCATTGCTGTTGTCGTATCCTGGGAAGTCCGTTAATTATGAGCCCCAATACCTAAGTGCTTTGTTGGAAATTGAGTTCCCTTTTGTGCTGTATGTTAAAGAGGCAGATATCGGGCAGTTCATGCGTACCTCTTTAGTTTATCGTTCTGTTGGACCGAAAGAATTTAACTGCTGGAAGAAATTGTGGCCGTCGCCTTAGTCTAACAATTACTTTAACACAAAAATATGGTGGAAAACCAGCGAACATGGAATAAAGAAAAGTTGCTGATGAGTTTGATTTACATGTCTTTTGCAATTTGAATCGATGGGGATAAGAAAGATCTAGCAACGAATACCTGTACTTTCCACGCGAATAAATTTGTTTTACGAAGGCTTTCATATTGCAATTTCTTAAAAAATTATTCCGCCTTTCCTTTTTGGTTCATAAAACAAGATTCACGAAATATTTTTTTCATCGGAGCCTGAAGGCTTGAAAATTTGTTAATTTTTAGATTAATTTTGTCCAGAAAGAACATTTGACTGAAATATGAGTAGTATCTTAAAAAATTATTCCGCCTTTCCTTTTTGATTCATAAAACAATATTCACGAAATATTTTTCATCGGAGCCTGAAGACTTGAAAATTTGTTAATTTTTAGATTAATTTTGTCCAGAAAGAACATTTGACCGAAATATGAGTAGTATCTTTAAAAACTACAAACGAATTAAAACGAAAGCATTTTGAGCTTACCATTTCTTCAAGATTTGGCACAGATTGGCTGTCGGGATGGAGTGAACGAAGTATTTTATTTTTTTGACGTTATTTCTCGAAAGAAAAACTCGATTGTTTTTTAAACCCTATATGCCAATAAATTTCTCAATTTTGTGAGACAATATAACACTACGATTTCATTGGCCTGATTTCCCTCAACAAACGTCTCGGGTGTTCATTTTCCTCTCGATTTTGGGCCGAATAAATTCCCTCTATCACATCTTTGCTATGCGAATAATATGTATGTGTATATATATATTTTTTTAATTTCAACCAATGAAAAAAAACAATATAACCACTTCACATTCATCCTCCTTCCAATCACATCATTTCACAGTTCTCATTGCCGTTAAACGGGCTGCGAGATTTTTTTCAGTCATACGCCTGTTTGGATTTCGCTTCTTTAAGCAGAGTCATCGTTTTAGTACCGATCACTTATTTCGACATCAATTATCCGCCCCCATACCCACCTTTTTCATCTCTCCATCAAAAAGTTATTTAAAGGATACTCGTCAACTATATTCTCAAAAAATGAGACCACCGAAACGTTTTTTTTCTTCATAACAATTTGATTTGTTTATTTGAATTTATTTCGAAGAGTACGATTTTGGCACAATAGAACCTTTTTTTTTATTAATATCACACACTCTGCTTGAGACATATAAAACAAACACGGTATCACAACGCATTGTCTTCAATTCAAGCGTGATCTCCTTGTCTACACTTTTTATGTTTTCTTCTTTTAATAAACAGCACCATTGAGAGAGATAGTCACACTAACAATCGTGTATTTTCGTTTAAAACATCTCCTTCCTCAGGACAAAAACAGAGCGAACAAAACCGTTAACCGCGCGCTGGTTTGCATTTCCAAAATCTTAAAATCCCGCTTTATTCTTCAGTCTTAAATAAAAACATCGGATGGAGAGAATTATTGCTGAGTGAGAAAAAAATTGCTCACACAACGGGGCATGAATGTATACCTATATCACTCAAACTTCTAATAATTTATTTCAGAAAAATGTCTTCTTATCCATGTCTCCGTTTCGTCTTTGTAAAAAAAAAGTTTTCATAACGTCTTCACCATTTTTTTCCTGTTTCCTCTCTTTCACTAATTATTTTCCTCCTTCTTTCTTGACCATCCGATCTCTAGCGTTTAAACAATCCAGGCGCGAAGATCAAACACTTCCGACATGTCTTTTATTTTACTTCACCTTCCTCGCCGTCACGAATAAACCCCTGACTCGGCGTCCTCCTGGTAGAATCAGGTGTTTAGGATGGTCGTTCCCACCCCGACGACGCCATCTTCTTGGCTCTGGATAGAGAAGTGTCTGTAGGAAACGTAGGACGAGTCTTCAGCACCGTCCGGACAGGGCAGGGTCACCATGTGGTGGTGATGGTGGTGCCTCGGCAGTGTCGCCTGCCTTGGGTGCGCATGGAGGAGTGTCTGGGTGGACTGGAGGGAGGGCTGCCTCTGGGGCAGAGGAGTGGGCAGCAGAGGGGGAAGATGCAGGGAAGACTGCTGAGACTGCTGGGACTGAGCGTCCCCGCCGTCTCTCTTCGCCGCCTCTCTCTGCTTCTTCAGCTTGAGGTACGAGAGCGCACCCACGAGGATCACGAACACGGCGAAACCCATACAGCTGCCTACGATGAGACCCAGCCTCCTCGTGAGTATGGAACCGCTGTTGTTGCCGAAACCCGCGCCGTCTCCGCCCGGAGGGTAGCCGTTTCCGGGTACTCCCATTCCCAATCCTCCGTCGATGACGCCTCCTTGGGTGTGCCTTCCCTCGTTGCCCTCCATACCCATCGATACGCCGTCCACGAGGTCCAACGTTCTGACCTGCGTGCACCTGGTGGTGGGCGAGTCCACCATTAGTGTGGATCCCGTAGGAGTGGCGGAAGGCGTGGTGGATAGTCTTTGCAGCGGGACGGAGGGTCGGGGGGTGGTGGCGGAGGCTTCCGAGTCGTTGAGGAGGCCGGTAACGCAGATGAGGTAACGGGTGGAGGGACGGAGCTTGGCGAGGCGCACGCTCCTCGCTCCACGTTCCATCGTGCGGGAGCGGACTATGTCATTCCTGTCGAGGGCGTGGTACGCCACCCTATATCCCTTGACGCCGGCTATGGCCCATCCCCTGCGGGAAAAAACAGAATGGATTTATAAGGTTGGGACTAATATAGAAAAAGCGCTGATAGCATCGACGAATAGGAAGTTGGATAATTATTTTGGGCTGTTTTGTATAACTTATTGCTTTTTTAAATTTAAAATTTTTCTTACAGTTTATTCTATTATTACAGTTTATTCTATTTTTCATATGACTAAGCATTTATGGTAGACGCGCTATGATCAGAACGGTCAATGTATCTCACAAATAAAAGTTTTCTCTTGTCTGTGTATGGCTATCTGTTTGGTTCAACTGAAAGACTTCACGGTTTCGTAAACATGTCTTTAAGGGGAAGCAAGGCATGTATTTTGTGATACCATTTTCTCAGTTTCTCTAAATAGGTTTTACCCCTTAAGTAAAATGGGAAACGGATTTCACCCTGTTAATTATGAAACATCGTTTAAGCTATACACAATACAAAGACAGAAGAGAATCATAGGAAACGGAAATAAAAGGGTTACATACCCCGTAGCCGCCGGAGTCGCTGTAATTCCGTGGTCGTCCCTCCCTTGCCACGACACTACGACGGAGAACGTCTGTATGTCTTGAATTGCCAGCTTGAGGACGAGAGGAGAGCTACAGAACCTCGGGGGTTCCAACTCCATGAACGCCTCGCCTCGCAACTCGGGAGGCGACTCGCATCGAAGTCCTCCGGCTACCGTGGTCGATCCGCCCGAGGGCGAACCCTCTTCTCCTCGCCCCTGGGAGGGCTGGTCCCCACCTCCCTCTCCTTCGCCGTAGGCACCCTCTCCACCGTCCCCTACCTCTCCCAAGGAGGCCGCCGCCGCCGCCAGCACCCTCTCGTGGTCGTGAAGCCAAGCCCATAGTTCTTGGGAGTCGCAGCTGCAATGGAGCGGGTTCTCTGAGGAAGTAAATTAAGACTTGTTATTTGTATTGCAATTAGCGTAAAGAGCTGTTTTGGATTGAATTATTAAATAATTTATATAGATCCTTCCTATAACTTTTAAGCGATTAAATATGCCTAGTTGTTGAAATCAACGATTATACAATTACCACTGATGATGACTATCTAGTGGTTGAAATGCGAATTAGGTTTAAACAACCGTTTATGGATTTCTCGTATCAATGGTTACTAATGAAATATTTTCTTTGATTAATATCTTGGAAATGTCTTATTTACATGACCTGCATGCCCGCGTGTGTGGATGTTTATTATATAATATAATGGCGTATTTTTTTCTAAATAAAATATTTAGCTGACAATATTTTGTTCATGAAAACTAAAATAATTTCGTCTCATTCTCCTTAAAGTCAGAATTCGGCAGACTGTCATCGGAGGATTCTGTTTTACAGCTTAAATATACAAGTGTCTTATTTCGTAGGATAGTATCGTTTTAAATTATTATACGTTTACATTAACTCTTAATCAGGCTATAAATCCCTTGGTAAAATTGCCTAACTCGATTGATGATATACGTCGATCTTTCTTTTTAAAAACCGTTATAAATTTTATAGTTCATTATTTAAAAAAACACAATGATAAAATCAACTCTCCGTTAGAGAGCTTGAATATAAGCCCAAAAAATATTTTCGTAATAATACCATCGGCATTTCTTTTGGCCATGGATGTTGTGGAACTTTCTGCGCATGGGAAATTTTTAATTACTTAGAACTGCTATGAAAATCGATACTTCTATTTTTTAATAGATTCTCTCAATAAGAATAATATTGAGTGCAGCTATCATAACATTAAATAACTTCAATTATATTTCACTGTAAGAGTTGCGCTCGAATAGCTATTGGTGACCGAATAACCCTAATATTGTGAGTTGCAATCCCTTCACAGAGGAAGTTAGTTTCGGACGACTTTTTTAGTTTCTCAATAGACGTGAATATCTACGAAGGACTTCAAAAATAGCACAAAGCATGAAGTTCCAGAGTCGGTATCATTGAAAAGAACCGAAGTTTCAATCCGAGAACATCCCATATGTATCAATAGTGTGGATACAGACTTTCCTCGTATTTTACTGCGGACAAAGTTCTAGTGGATTTATTTAGGACGTTTTTTTGTTACAAACTGCATAAAGTAGTTGGGAAGTCTATATGTATTATCCTTACATATGCTGCCATTTACAGCATTTGAAAAAATCATGCAGTAGTTATTTAAATGCCAACAATATACAGAGCATAGAAAACCTTTTTAGCATATAGGACAATTACTATTTGCCGAGAACACTTATTTAGAAAAATTATCCCTGCATACACTTGGAAACCTTTCAGGATCTTTAGTAATATCTGGAAATTGTTAAGCATATTCGCGCCCCAAGAGACGGCACTTTAATGGAACACAGGAGGTATTTTAATTGAAATACGGTTTGCAATTTAACCTCCAAGCTAAAAAAACAACCGACATTCTGTCAAATGCTCGATTCATTTATCTTGTCCTCTTTTTCTTCATTGGGGTCAACGATCGCAAAAAAAGACGAGGAAAGAGCGAAATGTTTTGCTTTATTTGTTTATTTATCCCTCGGCAATATGACTTGCCAAATCCAATTTTCAAGAAATATGTTCTTTCTTGTTACTCGCTTTTTCCCATTTCCCCGCGGCTTAATCCGATTGCAGAAAGACTTTGGACTAATTATCGCCATGGCAAAAATAAAGCGACTTTGAGGTCGCCGGATAGGAGGGGGCGAAAGATAGGGAGGAAAGAAGGAAATTCGTTGCATTCAAACTTCGTTTAAAAAGAGGAGGCGGGCGAGGAGGCAATAAGCTGAAGGAGAGGACACTCCGAGTTTCGTTTTTTTTCTGCTGCAAATGGAAATCAGTTTTCAATTAGTTTTCGTGCCGCTTTGATTTATAAACTTGGCGGATTTCTGCCAATGGGATCGTCTCGGTCACCATGCCACTTAGCGCAATTTTCCATTTGCGATCTTTCAGTCACGCTTCCGGTACGGGTTTTCCAGAACAGTCAATGGCTTCGAATTGAACGTTTTCCTTTTGTTCTTGTTTAATTAGCGTTTGGTGGAAATACAGTTCGCGAATCCGCTTCTACGTTTGAACCTGCATCGAAAAATTGCTGTTTTATATTTATTTTTGCATCAAATCGACTATTAAAGCTTAAAAGAATCTCTCCCGATTACTGGTATTCGGAGAAATCATCCATTAATTTATGTAAATATTGGAATTAAGGTCACGCATGGCACAATATTTTTTACAAAAACACCTGGTTATGCAACCTAATTTTGCAAATAGTATCGATATGCAGTAGTAATGATTTGTACGACGTCAGAATGCGCCGATGAATTTGTTTTTCGGAACGGAGTTTTTTTTTGTGCGGCAGTATCGGAGTTGTATGAGATATCTACTATATATCTATATATACATTGATTAATGGTTGCATTGGAATTCTAATCGATTTCCATTGGTTATGGAATCCATTTCACGCTGTCAGAAATGAGTTACTGTATTTCTTTTAAATACGTTGTTTTATTTTGCAGGCCTGTATCCCTAAACCATCTACTTGATTAGTTCTGCGTACGAGTGCTGCACACTCATGAAATAATCGCAAAACAAAGCGTATACCCTTCCTATCTCTCCCTTCCCATAGCTCTTCCTCTCCTCCACTGCCTATTTGATATCCCGGAGAGCTTTTCGAAACAAATATCGCTCTTTGGCGTATCTCAGTCAAGCATCCATTCTGCCTTCCAATCGCTAAATTTTCCGCGTGATGTGAGAAATCCTTGTCTTTCTTTTCATTCGAAGTTTCAGAGAGCATCTGTAACATTATCCCTCGGAACAAATAACTGAAAGGCTTAACGCACTCAAATTAAATTTTGTACGAGGAACAGGTGATGCAAGACTTCACTCTGTTTTTAGCCGAATCAGGTTACGAACTTTTTGTTTGGCATTTAAATACCTATCTTGCTATCATTATCTACGGATGAAAGACTGAGTGCGCGATTATTAATTAAATTCATACGATAAAACGAATTATGATAGCTTTATTATCATTTTAGTGTGTCGATTGTTATTGAATAGGGAAAACAGCTCCATAATTCTGTCGCTCATTCACTCATACCAAGGGCTTATGAAACATGCATAAATAGTCGATTTATGCATATTTAATTTATTTATGCCTTTGTTTAGCATTCACATGATTTGTGTCGGGTTATATATTATGAATTATTTAACTAAATAATCGTTAGTTTTATTGTCACTTTAGTGCGGAGATAGTTATTAAGGGAGAAAATATCCTCATTTCTGAGGCTCATTGACTTGATATCTCTCGAGGGCTTTTGAAGTGTTTTCAGGAAAAAAACAATGCGTTCTATTATCGTCATCGAATCTGACTCAAATAATCAAATACTACTAATTTCCTTTGTGATTGATTGATTTAACAATTTTGTTAACATTTCGTTCCATAGAAACAAACAAAATAAAGTTTACATTTAAATATTGTTATATTCTATTACTAAATTAATTTCCTGAAAGTTAACATTTAAATAGTTTACATTTAACCCATTAATCTAATACTGTTAATTTACTTTGTGATTGATTGATTTAACAATTTTGTTAACATTTCGTTCCATAGAAACAAACAAAATAAAGTTTACATTTAAATATTAAATACTGTTGTATTCTAATGCTAAATTAATATCGCAATGTACATCGGCAGCATTCATCATGTTACTTAGGAATTTAGATCCAAAGAAAGGACTTCTTAATGATACCCGACTGGTTGTAAAAAAATTGCAAAATAACTTTATCGACGCAGAAATTATTATGGGAAGTAACAAAGAAGAACGAGTGTTTATTCCAAGCATGAATTTGATAGTAAGTGACAGTAGTTTACCTTTCACCATGCGAAGACGTCAATTTCCAGTTATTTTGGCTTTTTGAATGACAATAAAGTTCAGGGCCAAACATTTGATCATGTTGGTTTTTACTTGCCTGAGTCTGTATTTGGACATGGTCAACTCTACGTGGCCCTCACAACAGCAGGAAGTTATAAAAATGTGTCTTTGTACATGACACCAATTATCAAGGAAAGATTTTCTTGAATGAAAAAACATTCACCAAGAATGTGGTGATTAAAGAGCTGTTAAAGTGATTTTTTCATCCGATCAAGATGAATTGTCTTCCCGTCATTTTTGACGGGTTTCCACTAGTCTATAATAAAATTCTAGAACATTGTTAGCTAGAAGTTCATCCGTATTTTAAAAACAGTACAGTATGTACTACTCATAGTAATGAGCGTAAATTAATATCCTTCACAATAAATGAACACCAACCTTCAGCCGACAGACTGTGGAGCTGAGCTTCCACCGGGCGTAGCGTGGCAACAGGGATGCTCTCCAAGTAATTTCGACTGAGGTCCAAGGTGCGAAGGTTCCTGAGCGGTCGGAAACATTCCGATGCTAGGCTGGATATCCAGTTTCCGGCCAAATGCAGCGCAGAGAGGGCGCGCAGATTTCGGAAAGTTTCATGGGACACTCGCGTCAGCTGATTGAACGATAGGTCGAGAATCTGGGAACGAGGGCGGAGCTCGTTAGTGACATCGGTCGGCATTCAATCTAATGTGGTTCAAATTACCCATCTCTCACTCAGACTAAGCTTCCCAAGTTAAAGCGGGGAAATTGTATGACCACATGCAAATCTTACTTCCCCGTACTCACAAAAACGCTATTACTTGCCATAATTAATATGCCTGTGTTATTGAAGTTTAAAATATGCAGAAAAACATTAATTTTATTTTAAACCGCGTAATATGAATTACATTTTACCCAGATTCATTACCTGGCTTATAAATTGAATGTGAAACAAACTAGAGCACTAAAATTTATATTTTTGCAAATTTTATATTTTAACGCCTAGTTTTTTTTTTAGGATTACAACTGTTATCCAAATTGAACCCAAATTATTGATAAGAATTAATTAGTATCAATGACTTTTCTGGAGATAAATAAGATTTTTTATCTTCAATTAAATGATAATATCTTAAATGTTTCTTTAAAAATGTGGGTTTCTACATGAATTTATAAGAGCGTAGCAAAAAATTATCTAGTCCAGCAATTTCTGTTCTGATTAGCGTCCAGATTATTTTAATCGAAATTTTCGCTTGGTGTCTTTGTTGCAGTGTAACCCAGAAAGACATTTTGCAAATATTTTAATTTTGAACGATAATTATTCACAGTCGGTTATAACAATCATTGGGATAAAATTTCCTTACCTGCATCGCCTTGAGGTCTTCAGGAAAAGGATCCAACCCCTTCAAACGGTTGTGGGTTAGATTGAGCGTCCGAAGCGATTTCAGTCCCCTTAGTCTATCACCTGGTAGCACCTCTAGCTCGTTCAACCCTAAATCTAAGACCGCCAGGGATCTCAGAGGCTTGAATATTCCCGGAGCTATCCGCGATATCCTATTCTGCGACAGCGAAAGCTGCAGGAGAGCCGGGAACGATATCAGGTCGTTCCCATTGAGAGCGGTGAGGTTCGTCCCCGATATGTGGAGTTCCTGGAGTTGCGAGGATCCTTGTGCGGAGGCAGCCTCGTCCCTTATGCGTTCCAAGGGATTTCCGCTCAGGTCCAGCCAACGGAGCGAGGTAGCGTGAGTGATGACGGACGAGGGGAGCTCCTTAAGCCTATTCCTCGCCAGTTGGAGACGGCGCAGCACTGGGGCTCCCTTAACGAAATCCCCTGGCACTGACGTTAACACGTTTCCGCTGAGGTCTACGCTGAGCAGATTAGGAAGTGGAGGCTGGGCAGACACGTTGAAGGACGGCGCCAGAAATCCTGTAGCTAGGAGAACGGCAATGTCGTTGTCTCGTAGGTCAAGTTCCCTAAGCCGAGGCACCGCGGCGAGTTTAGCCGCGCTGACGGTCCTTATGGAATTCCCGGGTGCAGAGAGGACCTCGAGGGTAGGTGCGGTGTCTGCCAGAGCGTTGTAAGGGATTTCAGCCAGGGTGTTGTCCCCGAGTCGCAGTTCCCTGAGGGAGGTAAGGCCGGCGAGGGCGGCCTTAGAGAGGGCGCGGATGTTGTTTCCCCTGAGATCGAGTCGGGAGAGTCCCCGTCTGCAGGGGAGGAGGAGGCCGTCGGGTAAGATAGAAGGGAGACGAGAGCGGTCGAGCTCAAGCCTCTGGAGTGAGGGGAGGCCGGAGAGGGTGTCCTGTCCGGCTCCCGAGAGGTCGTTCCCGCTAAGACTGAGTTCTCGGAGACCGGGTATTGAGAGGCGGGAGATTGTGGAGGCCTCCCTGTAAAAAGAAGAAATATAGGATTGATCCAAGTGTTAAATTGTGTTTAACATCACGGGATACATGTATTCGTTTTTATACTAATGTAAGTAGGATTGATATTGACATTTCTGTTGTATTTCTGTTCTCGATCGCTTGCCTCCTTGAGAACGTTATTTTTGAGGTTTGTAAAATACGGGTTTTGCTTATTTATTATTCATCTTAGGATGTTGTGCAATAGACGAAATCCTGCCATATTTACAGTTTTTATTCGATAATATTTTAACATGCAATAATTCTAATAAGTGTTGCCTTTAAATGTTACTTTAATTTCTTCTTTTTAAATTTCTTTTAATTACTATTTCATGAAACAGAGTGTGTTGTCGTATTTGTTTGCGTATTAACTCCCAATATTTAGTCCTTTTTCCCACCTTTCATATTTTATGCTTTTCGTTATTTTTCCTAAAACATATTGTTTGTCTTTGTCGGATATAATTACACCATTCTTTCATTATCTAAATTTGAAACAAATCTTGTCTTAATTTGTTTTTTTCACTAATGTCAATACCTAGACAAAGGTGAATGCCAAAATTGACGAAATTCATAACGAATTCCGGAAAATTAAGAGAAAAGCAAACTAAATTGTTTATTTAGGGAAATTTAAAGTTTATGGATCAATAATGACATACCATCATCAAAGAGGAGTTCACATTATTGCATCCAATGTTTGTTGTGCCTTTCCAACATCCGGTTAATGAAGTTTCGAATGAACTGCGAGTACATACTTTTAGTTATTTCATTAGAATTCCATATCAACACGTTTATTGTAGGTAGACTATCGCAATGCATGCCTTTCCAGTTGTGACTAGGGTTTGTAATTCCATCTTCGAATGTTTTTAACGTAGAGGATCAATAAATGAGTCATGCACACCGAACTCTTTGCTAATTGGATTTGACGGGAATAATTAAATGGGCGTAACGAATGATGATGGATGCAATCAGAAGCTCGCCAACGTTTAGGAATTTAAACACCCGAAAGGTATGAGGTCATATCGTTCATTCCAACAGAAAGGGTAATTATTGGAATTTAATTCCACCATTTGTGTTACTAATATTTACTATGTCTTCAAGAAATCTGCTAGCTTTCGAAAGACAACTCATATTTTGATTTAAAGGGGATCGATGCGAAGAGTTTTTCTACCGATTCATTTTTTCCACCATTTTCTTAAAGGATTGTTCAGCAATTCCTCCGAGATGAATGTTCTCCGTAGCTGAGGTTAATTTGGTGTGTGTGCTTTATGCTTCATTAAAAACGACTCAATAATAGCACGAAAAATGAAAAATTGCTAACATAATATGGGATAATTGGATTGAAGATAAGGAGATCGGCACAAAGAACCAGTTCGCTGATAGTTATTGAAGCTCGGAGGGTAAGAAGAACTGTGGTTGTGCGAAATTACAACTAATTTGCTCTTTGAGCGATTATAACAAAAATCGCATCCTATATGCGTAAAAATTCATTGTCGGGTCAATACACGTAAAATGTTTGAACGCGCACGAATTAAAGAGAAGTTTATGTAATATATGATTTTGTTAAACGAACATCGCTCGCCTAGATGAAAATAGGCACAAAATCAAGATCCCTGTGATAGCAGGTGTTATTGTGTTTTCACCGTTATGCTGTAGAAAGAAACTAAAAATGTTGAAGTACAGTGTAATCTCGTTAGAAATTGTTTGAGGACCATGCAAATCATCAATGATTAATGTAAATTTTCACATATAAAAGCGTTACAATGAAAAAAATTATCGCAACCACATAATTTTATACGTAATATCGAAAAACACCATTGATGTATGTTATATTGAAATATTTTAAGGTTTTTTTATGTGTAATATTTGTTGGGATTAATGAAAAGCACAAAACTGAAAGGGACGTTATTATGAAATACGTTACGACTGTACTGGCTTTATAATTATGAATAGCCTGTGGCATTGTTTCTCCGATATAAAATGAGAAAGATAATCATTAAATTTACAAGTAACCACTAGATACCAATTTAAACAGAAAACAAAGGCATAATAAATTACAGGGAAGTTCTTTTCCTGGAAAATATAATATAACAAATTTATGTTTATCCGAATGGAAATCTTATTGTTTAATCGTTTCTCGAAAAATTATCTTTATTCAAATAATTTACCGATATAAGTAATAACTCCTCTAAATTTAAAATATGGAGCGTTAAATAAAACGAAGAAAACCCTTTCATTAACAAATGAAACATCCAATCTTTACACTCACAGCCTGTTGTCGTCAAGTGCCAACTCGTTGAGGTTGTTCAGTCCCCTGAAGGCAGCGGGATCCAGCCTGGTGAGGGAGGCGTTCTTTAGCAGCAACACCCTCAGCGGGATTCCCACATTGGCCGTGGGCAAGGCTCCGCCGTAGTCCATCGAGGATCCCCTCCTGGTGCCGAGTATCACCGCGTTGTTTGAGGAGTTGGAAGAGTCGACGGGAAGGAGAGCCTGGCGCAGTGGATTGTGGGAGAGGTCGAGAGTCCTCAGGCGGACGAGAGGAGCGAGGGAGCCAGCGTCCACGTGCCGTAATCTTGAAGAGGGTGAAAGAGAACGGCAGAAGATAAGGTAAGATATTTTTGGAAAATTAGAATGAGAGAGAGAAAGGAGATGACTAGTACAGCGAGAGGAATAGGTATGAGTAAATAAGAGAATAAAATATGCTACAAGAATGTAAATTTGAGGTAGGAACTGGAATGAGCAAATGTTTGTTCAGTTCACCAGTCAAAACAAAGACACTACTCATCAATCTCAGACAATTTATTTTACTAACGACGAGTGTCTTTGTTCCGAAGCCACTTAACCCTTTCATGAAAATTAATTTTAGGTAGTTTCAGTTTAATAAAACCTTTAAAGGAGGGAGGAGCTGCCTACAGCCGCTTCTTATTATCGACCGTCCCTGTGAATTTCACCAATGGCCCTGCACACACATTTCACAATCAGTACTATTTTTGCAATATCTACTATTTGCAATCTTCATACTAATGAATTGCTGATTTTTTAGTGCATTTGGTTCTTTAAATGAGCCTAGAGTGGAAAAATCCTATCTACCCACTAATTCAAAACATATAATTATTTGAATAATAGCTTTTTTTTAATGACACCAGAAATTTAGCATTTCTATACTCGTGAGCTACGATTTACGATTTTTCACTCGTCGCAGTCCAATAAACGAGCCTTATTGCTCTCGCCTTGGTAGGGATAAGATATAGAACATAGAATGATTGATCTTTGAAAATGGTTAGAAAGAGGTTAAGAAAAAAGGATTTCGGGAAGATAAGTAAGAAAAGCGGGAAAATAGTGCCATGGAGAAGGAATAAATGAAATCCCAAAGAATGGTAAACAGTGAGAGAGATAGTGAGAAAAAGGATGGCTGAGGTGACTGAGTTCTTGAAAGAGGACGAATCATTTGAGAAGTGGTCGGAGTAAAAAAAATGAAGCGAGAAGAACGAAAGGCGTCGGAAGAAGTTGATAGAGGGAGATTGTGTTTGTGTGTAAGGAAACACGGAAGGTCTTTCAGAAGTCGGTAACGCTATACCACGATCTCTTTCCGCGCTACTGAGTGTTTGCTTCGTGTTTGTTTTCTTTCGGACACAATGGGTGAAAGAGAGAGGTTCCAGGAAGCCAATAGGTCGGTCTGGTGTCGGCGTATGTGTGTGTGCGCGCATGTGGCCGTGAGATTGGTTGGTATGATGTGCTCGTGCGGGTGTGTGAGGACGGGCAGAGGGCTCCAATTGAATGTGTGATGGGAAATATCCAGAGGCGAGAGAGAGAGAGAGAGAGAGGGAAAAGGAAAGATAGGAGAGAGGGCGGAGGGTGAGAAAGGAGAACGAAGAGGGGGGTCGTCGGTCGGATGAGAGTGGAAAAGCTCTTTTGTGTCCACCACGGAATTGACAAAAGCCTAACATGGCTGTTGTGTCGCGGCTGCGTTGGCTAGGTTTCGCGCGGACGGATCTTTTTCTATCTCTCTCGCGTCAACCTCTCGCATCCTGTTTCGCGCCTTTCTCGTTGAAGCGTTCCTCGGATGGAATAAAAAGCAGCGGGACACATAGGTCGAGGCACCGAAAGCGATCCTTCCTCTTTCTTCTCCCGTTCAAAACCGCCCATTTCGAGTCATTCATAAAAATCAATAACTTACTGTACCGCCGAGTCTCTCTCTCTCTTTTTCTTTCCTTCGTTCTCTCCGTCGTTTCTCATCCATAATTTATTTACGTAAACGTATGGACGCAACTATTTTCTCTTAGGCATAATTTTCTACCTGCGTATCCCTTTGTCTTTTTTCGTCTGATAGATGAATAAAAAATCATTGAAGATGTATACTTAAGAGTAAAATTCGAGTGAATGATAGGGAGGGATATGGGTAGGGTATTAAGAGAGGTAAATGTAAATGTGTTAGCTGCGAGCTCTTTAGAGGTACACAGAAATGTGTTTTAGTGAGTGGTCTGATTATTTCGGTGTCTCCTTTCAACTGTACGTTTTTCTTCTCTCTTTTTTCTCCCCGTTCATTACGAGCTCTATCACGGCGTACGTGTGGATGTGTATTGGACTCAGAGGAAACCGCGATCCGTCCAAGCGCTTATGATGTCTGGCAATTTAAGGAGAGTTGTTTCAGTTTAATCACTTAGGCGCGTCTCTACGCTGATAAATTTTACCGAGTAGGGGAAGAGTTGTCATTCGAAGCGCGGGATATACTCTCCGTAGTTTTACTCAACTTCAGAACATGGATATGTATGTGAGAATATTAGATGGCGTGATCAATAAGGATGTTCATAATTAATGAATACTTGTTTATTATAAAGCTTGATTAAAAATTCCTTAGTGATTTCCCTCGATTTTTAATACGTGCATGTACAAAAACCTTCGCATATGTGAATTTGAATTTATGACAATGCGCCGTAGATTTATTATAGATTTGACTATATCATCCAAAAATATTTTCTGTGGCTTCTGATCAAAATACGTAAACTACATCGAGTTTTACCTTTTGAAACGACGAAGTGGTAGTTTCAAACTTTAAGTCTTTCCCTTAAATTCAAAATAAGTTTGGAAACATCACTCTGTATATTACCTGTCATGTATACATTAGATCGATCTGTTTTGTTTTCCTCTAAACTCATTCGACCTATAAAATTTTTTATGGATCTAAAGGAAACATCCTAATTTATTTTCAAACAAAATAAATTAATTTTTATATAAGGTATTTTTAAAATAATACTAGATTAGTAAATCAGGCGTTATTTACTAAATACCACGTTATGAGGTTTGGTTATTCCGAACATTTCCCAATAAGGGGTTTCGGAAGAATCGATGGCAAACCTAATCGTTCTAACCCTCAAACAAAAAGGATAGCAAAACCGTTCTATCCTTCTCTCTCTCTCTCTCTTACGATGTGTATAAAACGGATCGACGTCCTCTCAGATGAACGGGATTTGCTGCATTAGCGTATTATTCTTGGTGTGCGCCAGCGATATCGGAGGCAAGGGTATGTTGGAATTCAGCCGAGTTTGGCAAAAAAGGTTCACCGCTCGAGGATTAAGCGCTTGAGAAATGATAGAACCACTATTCAGCCTCCTGTTAACTCAATTTTCTCGAGCGCAATATTCACAGGATTCGTAAATTCAGATTAAAGCATCGTTATTTGTAAGTTGTTTTATTTGACCATTTATGCGTTAGTTGTGTTCCTATCTTTGGTGATAAAGTGGTGATGAAAAATACGCCGTTTAATGAAAACTAAAAAATTTAAAAATAGTGTCAAGCGAGGAATTATTTAAGTCGTTCTTTTACATACTCTCGACCGTTAGCCGCGACGAATCATTTTTGCCACCGTATGTTTCACGGACATGCTTATCAATCGACACTCACCTGTTACCCGCCAACCTCAACTCTTCCAACATGGACATTCCTGTGAAGGTCGAAGCCGAGACGTGAGACAACCTGTTCCTCGAGAGATCTATAAACCTCAGCGAGTGCATTCCGGCGAAGGCGTGGTCCTCTATGGTGACCAGACGGTTATCAGCCAAGTAAAGCCTCCTGACCGAGCCAAGATCCGCCAAGAGTGTTCTCGGAAGCCGAATTAACTTGTTGTGGGATAACCACAGTATTTGAACCGCCGTCTGACCTTTCAATGTCGCTTCAGAAAGCGCCTCTATCCTGTTCCCTCCTAGTTGGAGAGAGACGAGGGAGGCGGGCGTTGGAGACGGTTCTGTAGGTGAGGTCCCTTGCGCCACTGCGGCGGCGGCTGGATGGGACGGATGGGCCAGCGAAGGCCTCTCGTCCGGTGTGTTGGGCTCGTAAGAGCGTCCGAACACGTCGCCCAGGTGTGTGAGCCTATTGCCGGCAAGGTTGGCGTGCTGAATCGCCCTGAGAGAACGAAAGGCTCCCGGAGCAACGGAGGTGAGGCGGTTCCTCTGAAGATGAAGTTCCAGGAGGGAGGGGAGAGGATGTAGATCGTCTCTGTCCACGGCCTCGAGACGGTTCCCCTGAAGACGCAGTTCTTTGAGTGATTTCTCCAGCGAGTTGAAGAGGCCAGCCTCCAGGCTAAGGAGAAATAAAGAAAATTTGTTATTTCATCATCGATGGACGGGAAATTTACAGTAGAATAAAATTAAGTTCTCTGAGATATATATTAGATGATTCGTCGTTAGATTTGGATTACCAGTCTTTTTAAATTTTTAGAACATTTCTTAAGCGTGATTTCGTTATATACGAGAAACATGGTTTTTGGCCTATACATCCCATATAACACGTAGACACAGTAAAAGCTGTGCTATCAGGCTATTTAGAGCCAGGCACCCTTAGATACCGGTAATTACACAAATACAATTCATTTTGTACTTCTTTTTCTTTTTTATGAATTTTTGTGTGAATTGTATATGTGTAATACCACAATTTCCACTTCAAAATTTCTTAAAATATAAGATGTATATATTAAGTATTTCCTCCGTATACTTCTTGGGCTGCCGAGTACGCATGGCGTTTTTGGTTACGTAAGCCATTTGCATTGTCTAGATGTTTTGGTGTACTTCTACAATTTCCAGTTTTATCGCGTTTTAAAATTAAAAAATTACCCATCCATTGAATATGGCATCAAAATAAATACCTAAAAGCAAGGGACAGGAGAGAAAAAGAGTTGTTTTATCGCTAACACAAAAGCTGGAGATGATGAAACGAATGGAAAAAGGAGAAAGTAGAGCAGCCATAGCAAAAGAATTCAACATCGGATCTTCCACGCTCTACGATATCAAGGCTCGTAAGGTTAAATTAATGAAATTTGTGTCATCTTCTGAGACGAGTAAATCAGTTAATAAACATTGTACGCTTCATAAGCCAAAAACTGAGGAACTGGATAAATATTGTGACTGGTTTTCACAAAAATGTTCAGAAGAATTAAATAATTTCGTCCTTTTCTAATAGAGTAAATAAAGATAAATAAGAAAGATCATCATCATCATCATAGGTAGTCTGTCCGTTGACAGGTCCGTGATTATTCTAGGTTAAACTTGGTTCTCCATATACTCCTATTTTCCGCAGTTTTCTTCATGTCTTGATAGCTCTCTTTCCCTTTCAAGTCGTCTACCAGCTGAAACCTTTTCCTACCTCTTTCTCTTTTTCCATCCAGTTTTCCTTCTAGCACTTCTTTAATCATGCACTCTCTCCTCAGGTAATGCCCAATCCAGTTCGCCTTCCTCTTTCTGAAATTCTGTATAATCGTTCGCTTCTCTCCTATTCTTCGTACTACTTCTTAGTTTTTCGCCCTACCTGTCCATTTTATCTTCAGTATTCTTCACCATGTCCACATTTCGAAGCTTCCCAAGTATTTAACATCATTTTTCCTTAGCGTCCATGTTTCTGCCCCATACAAACTATACTCCATACATAGCATTTTATGAACTTCCTTTATATTCCCCGTTAGTAGGAGTTTAATTCTTCTGAAAGCAGATTTTGCTTTCGTTATTTTAGTTCTGATTTCATCGGTACATTTTGCTTCTCTCGTTATGATGCTTCCAAGGTATTTATAATCTGAAACTTGTTCTAATGTCTTTCCTCCAATACTTATGTTCAAATTTTCTTCTTCTTTACTTGATATTCGCAAAACCTTGAATTTTTCTGTATTAATTTCCATACCGTATTTCTTAAAATCACTAGTCTATTTACCATTTTCTAGAGTTCCTTTTCCTTTCTTGCTAGAAGTACTTGATCATCCGCATATTTCACTGTTCTTATAATCCTTCCTCCGATTTTGAAATCTCCCGTGACTTCTAACGCTTCCTGCATTAGCCTCTCTCCATATATATTGAATAGGATTGGCGTTAGACAAAAGCCCTGTCTTACTCCTCTACCGATATTTAATCCTCTGGTGTCGGCATTCTCCAACCTGACTTTTACAACTTGTTTCACGTATAGATTCCTGATCAGTCTCCTGTCTTTCCAGTCTACACCTATATCCTTTAATATCCTCATCAGCAGTACCCAATATACTCTATCAAAGACATTCTGCCAGTCGACGAAACATAGGCAGCAATCTTGACTGTACTCTATTGCCCTTTCTGATATGATTCTCACTACACCGAGAGCATCTCTGGTTCCTCGTCCTTTTCTGAAACCGAATTGATCTTCCCCTAGCATTTCTTCAGCCTTTTTATCTAGTTTTTTTATTAAGATTCCTCGTGATGATCTTCGAAGTGTGTGACAGTAGGCTTATCAATCTGTAGTCTTTACACTGCATTGCCATTTAGAAAGATATAATCCAATAAATTCAATTTTGGGAACAGGTTCACTGTCGTGCACCCGTAACTTCTCGGACGCCCTAAACTTTTTAATAGTCTTTTGTTTTTCATGTAATCTTAGCAACGTATGAAATAAGAATGGGCAAATAATATCTAGATCTAACTATGTGTGGGAGAATTAAAATGGAAAATGCAAACCCCATGTATTGTAATGTTTGGGGAGCCCAATTTTGTTTGGTTATTGATAAATTTGCGATGTCGAAATCGGAAAACGCTCCCCAAACCGGCTATTTCTTCTAATCCGCTATCCACAATCCCCAAGATAGCCGGATAACACAGATTTAACTGTATTTGCAGTGAGTAGACTTCAATGCCGTACTTACATATGCAAAGAGATGCTTATCAACTTCGCGGCATGTAAAATGTTCGATTGTATTACATACGATTTTTTAAATGGCCAATGAATATTATTATTATGGTCATTAATTTACATAAAAATTTCAAATTTTTAATATCAATTTCAAAACAAAGGGAGCGTGGAAATTCGTATGGAAGGGTAGAGGGGGGAAGGGGAACTCTAACAACAAGTGCGCGGTAAACGGGCGGAAACTATTCATTACTTATCGCTCCGCTCGCCAAAATTCGTTGTATGTGGAGAATTTTTTGCCACGGGACCAAACATTTGTTCGTTACTGCCGAGAATTCATAAAATGTGTGTTCGTTACATCCGAGAAATTTAACCAATGCCGTTATGGAGAAGTCCAAGAAACCGAAACATTTCTTCTTTATAGCCGAGAGTTCGTTTTAGGCGTGATCGTTATAAACGAGTTTTACTGTAGTAATACGTATATTTGGTGTACAGGTGTTGGAAGAAATTAGGATCTAGTTATCCGTGTACGAGGCTTTGGTTTTTTATTGAAATCACACGATGTTGTTTGGACGATAAATCACAACGTAATGAGCAATTCGCTGTTAAGTACAACGTTTCCAACGTTACGTTGGATGGGTGGAGAATCGTTGGAAATTACAAGCCGTAAAAATTTCAATATCTATGTTCATAATTCCCAACCATGAGCTTCTTTTAACCATTCCGACTTAGTGTATCCGAACATTTTTCGTGATCGCCATACACTTTGTTGCGGCAAAGTAAGAATGTATAAGATGAATATTTTTCGTTTAAACCCTGGAAATCTCCTAGTTTTATTACGGGCATCTAAAACTTTTTACGGACGCTATGGACGTGCAATTTTAGCTTTATTTCGGACCGTTGGCAACGCTGGTTGTAACGGCTAGCAAACCCCGGGTATGATGCAGCACGCATACCTTTCTGAAACAGGTGTTGCCTAAATATACGGCTGAATCAGGGTGCAGAACTTGAATGTCCGATTGCCATCTGTATCGTATATATTTTTTTTACCGAATATGGTTATCTACTGGATAATAAGAGATATTACTTCAATTTATCTCTGAATATCGCTTTGTGATTCTACGCACGCCACGTTTTTCCTCACCTGTTCAAAAAACCCGTGCCACGCGAGAACGTATTAAATCCTCTTAGCTTCTTCCTAAATTCCATCCTCCTTTGTTCACATCTATTTTTCAGAAAAAATACCCGGGAGGAAAAAAATTACCAAAAATTCCGACTCATTCGAGGTAACAAGTCCTTATTTATTATGCCACCCTCTCCGTCATTTCTTGGCCTCCGCAAAGTTAGACACGAGGGGGATAAATTTCCCTCATATTTAATGGATGCCCGCTCGTAAAAATCGCGCGTCATTTTCGTGAAAGGAAGTAGAAACCCTTCTTCTTCCCTCCCTTTCCACCCGTCCCGTATCCCCCGTCTCTCCCTTGCTTCCATTTGATTTTAATGAGCTTCCGAAGTTCCCCTTCCAGTATACCTCTCGTCTCCTCGTCCTCCCCCTCCTCCCCACCTACCACCCGAAAAGATGCAGCGCGAACACGGGAGGAGTAATACCGGCGGGTAGGGCATTCGAGGCTCGGAGGGGGAGAGGGCATAAGGGGGCGAGAGGCGGGACCTGAAGAGGGATACAACAAGGAGGGATATAGAGGAAACGAGGATTGAGTTAAAAAAAAGGATTCGAGAGGGTTTGGATGTTACGAGGAGGAATAAAAGGGGAAAACTGGTGTGGCTGCAGTGTAACTATAGAAGACGATGGGATTTTGGGGGGCTGGGGAGTTTCGTGATTTCTCTCTTCTTTTTCCTCTCGTATTTTTTTGCACTTTTTTCCAACACTACAGAAGTTCTCGTGTGTGTGTGTATATATATATATATATATATTTTTTTTTTAATTTTTTTTCCCTCCGTGGTTCAGGAAACATTACGTGTTTTTTGAAAGAGTCGTACGTGAGACGGGGGAAGGCCTGGGCAATCGATAAAGATCCCGAGGGGGAAAGAGGTTTTCCCGAGTTTTTTTTTCCTCGGCACGGCGAGGAGGGGTAGAGGTGGGGAGGTCGCGATTACGTGGTGTGCTCAAGAGTCGGGAGGGCGTGGTGCGTCGTTGCCGAGGTGAGGTGTTGTTGTTTTTACTACTCGCCTCGCAATGCGGTTCCCGTCTAGGCTCAAGGAAGAGAGATATCTGCTCCTTTGGAATAGTCCTTTGGGCAAATTCTCGATGAGATTCTCTCCGAGTCTGAGCGTGTTTAGCCGCGGGAGTGGGAGGAGTGATGCCTCATCCACGCGTCGGATGGCGTTGCGCTCCAAGTCCAGGACGCTCAGCTCCGTACATCCTGCGGATGCCATGAAAATAAAAATTAGAAAGCGATTTATAATTGTTTTTCGGGGGAAAGAGGTGGAATAAAAATGGATGCGGTAAAAAGGAGGGAGTAGATAGAAAGGTAAAAGGGGAAAGGGGGAAAATCGGGGAGGTGAGAGACTGGCAAAAAATGAAAATGTAAATGGAAAAAAGAAGAGATGTTGCGTTCTTAAGTAGATGACAAAAGAGAGACAAAGAGAAAAGAGGAGGGAAAATGAGTGAAGTGGAAATGAGAATATGACGTGAGAGAAGGAAGAGGTAGGATGTGGAAGAAGAGAAATGGTGGAGAAAGAGATAAATAGAAAAAAATAGTAGCAGACAAAATACGAGGTATTGGATGGTAAGAAAATAGGGAGTTGGAGGAGAAGAGAAACAGAGAGATATGGGAGAGAGGAAGGTAGTTATGTGGTTTAATGATTTTTGCTACATTTGCATACGAAGATAAAGGCCACTGTATACAATGAAAAGAACGACTTTGCTGAATAAAAAAACCTACGTAATGAAATAAAAGAGAAATGACTAATGTATTGCTACACGCAATCATGTCACTTTCATATTTTTGATAACAGTGATAAATTATATTCATAACATTATAATGGTTGCTTAATGTGATAATTTATTAAGAATATAAAATAATATATTCAATTATGGAATGTTGAATTTTAAGTCACGCCTACGCGATTAAATGATTTTTTATTATTTCATGTTAATAAGATTTTCGTGAGAAGTTATTTGGTATTAAAGAGAATACAGGATCAATGATCTATTTTTCCAATATTTATTTGACTCTAGATCGAAGCTTATAAAAAACTTTATGCCGCATTTTTATTTCAAGTCTCGGAAACAAATATGTATTTTCTGCGTGGAATTCATTCTTTTATTGTTACGATGCCTGCTTGTATGTTTTAATCCTTTTATTTGACCAGAAAAGCACACGTGAGGTGCATCTGTAACTCGTTCGATTATGACTACCATATTGAAAACGGGATAATGCTCAGCCATTTGCAAAGCGTTCATAAAAAAATACCTTCCGATCGTAAGTTTCAGTTTGCTTGAAATCGATCCGGCCAACTGTTGTATTTTTCAGAGCGTAGGTTTTTGGGTTTGCAAGAAGCTAGTTCGACCGTTATGTCGCGCTGGGCTCCGCTTCACTGTCGGCGTTATTCCCAGTTTATGCGCGCGCCGTAAGGTGAGCGGAAATGACTTGTGGAGAAAAAAAATCTATTCGAATCGCTTACGTTTTGAATGCTCATATTCGAGGCATTTAAAAGTTTTTCATCGATCCGCCGTAACAGTCCCGATACAATTACTGCGCACTCCTTATGTGTTCCATTTTAACGCACGGCTTTTATTGTAGAATCGATTATTTTTGAAAATAATGCCTAAAAGATCATTTAAAAGGATGAAAATATGAGGAAATACGAGAAAATACTCAAAAACATTTTGAAAAACGAAGTATAATTTTAAAAACCGTAAGTGGAAAACAGCGAGACTGAAAATAATATAAAAGTTGAATAGAATGTTTTAAGAAAAAATTGATAATATAATCCACCGCGTGTTCGTAGTTCTTATGGGCCATGCTTATTTATATAAGTAGCTTATCGAATCTTTTATCTTTTTGTTTCAAAATATGTACTCATCTTTTGACAGTCACACCGGTAAGCTTCCTGAAAGAATGCTAAAAATGTGCTTCCCATTATATTTAAGAGTGGTCTTTGCTAATGAAAAAGAATGCTACAATGTTCTTCAAATTTTTCTAAAATTTATAATGTTGTTGAAATAAGATGGCATAATGGTGAAGGCCTTTGAAACAGAAGCACCTGTTCTAATTGAAAGAGAGCCTTTTCTAAAAATTCCTCAAAATCCACTTCCGTGCTGTCGAATAAAACCAAATTTGCATGCAGACTCGGGTAGTGATCGATATTCTAAGTGTTTATTACCTTCGAACGAGTCCCCTGGGATCTCCAACACGTTGTTGTCGGGAAGGAGCAGCTCCCTCAGTTCTGGCAACCCAGAAAAAACTCCCGATATTCCGTGCAGATGGTTGCCGCTGAAGTCTACCGTCTTGATTCTCAAGTTAGCCTTGAAAGTACCAGCCTCCAGACTCGACACCCTGTTGAAGCTGAGGTCGATCGTCTCTAGATCCGAGAGACCTGCGAAGGCGTCCTTGTGGACAACGCTGACGGCGTTGTGAGTCAGAGAGAGGGTCCTTAAGGCGGGAAGGGCCGTGAACGACCTGGCGGGTAGAACCTCGAAGTCGTTCGAGCCAAGATCCAAGTTCAGTAGAGAGGGGAGCCTCGGGAGCTCCTCTCCAATGGTCGTGAGCTGTTGGGTAATGGTTCGGCCCTCCTCGGCATCGTCCCTCCCGGGCATGGTGCCAATGGCGTTCCACGCGAGGTGCAACGAACGGAGGTGTTGAAGGCGCCGCAAGGCGGACAGAGGGAAGGTGTCCAGTCGGTTCTCGGATAGATCGAGCTCGGCAAGAGATCCCTCGAGTCCTGATGGGAGAAAGGTTTAAAAGAAGATTGTCAATTTCTCGAAAGGAAAGCAGTACACATGACAAGAGAATTGAAACGCATACAATACAATGTGACGTATTTGAAGTTTGAACCATTTCTGCTCCTTAAACTTTAGTAACAAGTAAAAGCTTTCTGGTATCATAACAAACTTCCGGTGAACTCGTGAAATCAAGAGATCGTCATAACAAAATTAATGCTGTGATCCAGCAGGTGCAAATTAGATTGCCACAGTATCACGCTCTTTTGGAGATTTAGGTACTGATGTGGATTGTATTATCTGAAGTATATAGTAGATTCCGGTATTTATAGAATAAAATCAATTAGGAACGGAACAGAAAGAACTCGTTTTCTATTTCTTCTCTGGAGGTCTTTTTTTTGTTTAGTAATTCTTCGTAACTCTATACCTAAAAGTTATTTGTCCCTGAGCATCTCGACACGCGCAATGAATCAAAATTACTGTTTGAGATTTTTTACAGAGCGGGTATTGTTATTAAGATCTAAGATAAATTTTAGATGATGAAAAATGTGGCACATTCTCTAGCGTTTTTGTAGAATTTGAAAAATATAGGTTTTTCAAACTGCTCTACACATATTCAAAGTCACGACAACGTAAAACTTTGAGATGCAAGGTTGTCTTTTAGTCCAATATTATGCTGATTTGAGTTTACTCTGACTCATCTCTTTTCTGTCCTGTGAAAGGATATTGAAACATAATGGTCAGTTTTGGCTTAGGCTTAGATTAACGATGTGAATGGGTGCATGAAAAGAATTTGAGGATGAATTGATGTAGATAAATTTCGTTTACTAAAACACTAAGTATATATAAAAGGAAACATCAAACTTAATATATAGTGATACCAGCCAAATAGTAAGGTCTGGATTATTTCCTTACATTTATGCAAACAATTTCCCTTTGGCGTTCCATGCAATATGCTGTTTGATTTAACACGGGACAACGAAATTTCTAAATAAAATAGTCCGAACAATCTTGTTTCCATCTCGGTGGTTGCTCTACCTTTTGAAGTACAAAAACTGAGAAACAGAAACATCTATAAAACCAATACTTTACTACACCCTTGTCGAGGGGAAAAAATGCAATTCAACCTCCTATTCCTTCTTTTTCTCCGGAAATCCTAATATTTTCTTTGAAGGTACGAGCTTTAAAAAAAAACGGCCGCTTCCCATATAACATTCTTTATTTTTTGAACAAGTAGTTTTTTGGCATTTCTCGAGAAAAAATAAGTGTATTCGAAAATAAAAAGGAGTGTGAAAGTGAAAGCATAAGCCTTGGAGAGGAGAAAAAAGAAAGCGGCAAAGGAAATATTTTTTGCGAAACGCGGAGACCTCGAAGGAGAAAAAATATTTGATGAAAAAAATCTCTCCGCACAATAAGGTTCTTTGCCCCGCCCGGCTAGAATTTTTCCACCTCACTCCTACTCTCTCACCTACTCTCTCTTTCTCTCTCACTCACTCCCTCTCTTTACCTCACAAACACACAGGACCTCTCCCCTCCCATATCTCCAATCCTACTCTCTTCCTCCACTCTTCTCTCTCCCTCTCCTTTTACCTCGGCTTCGCCTTCACTCACTCACGGGTCTTATTCAGTCCGACGTAGCGTGTTCCACAGGTCTGCGACGCCCGCCTTGTCGTCGCGAGGCAAATGGAAAAATTAGGATATAAATGGAGGCGAAAAGAGTAGAGCGGGAGAGGAATGGGAAGTTTTCGGGCAATTAGTTTCCTGGGTTCTCTCTCCCATCTATTCCACAAGCTGCCCTCGCAACTCCTTCGGCTATCTGTATGTACTGGAGGGCGTCCAGGAATTACGGGGACGATTACACCGGGAATTAAGTGGGGGAGAGCATGTCGCACATCACGAGAGAATTAGTGCGAAAGCCATCGATGACGCCATTTAGGCGGAGGAGATGGCGGCCTTCATCCTAGGGACGTTGTCTATGGAGCAGACTCGTCGTTTTGAAAGTTGGAGAGAGTATTTTGGAGGTAAAGGGAGTAAAGTATCGGAGAGGAGAGAAAGAGTGTGTAGGTGGGGGGAATTCGAATCAATTTATTGATAAAGGCTATAGGCTGACCCACTTCTCTCCATTTTCATCATTCTCACACGGTAACACCAACGCACAGAATCACTTGGACACATTCACACATGCTCGATGTCCTCTCTCCGCAACAGAGCAAGTGGATCGAAATGCGGTTATATGGCACCTTGATGGGTTAAACTGGCAAGTGCCTCGTTGAACGTGTTTTACGGAGATTAATTGATAGTCGTCCAAGTTCCCATTACCTTGAGAGAGGGATATGCGCAGGCTATGACTTGTGAAGTAGCTCTATTGACCACGAGATGTGGAAAATATTTTTATAATTTTTCCGGTCCTTATTTCGATGACTTTCCATGGCGATGGCAACTGTTAGTAAATGTGTATTTATTTTTCATAATTTAACTATGTGCTTACATCTCGGTAGCAGCCTTCAAGCCAGATAGGAACGAGATCGGTTGTAATATGAATGACAAGCACAAACTTCGATAACCTCTGCATGCACCAGCGTTAACGAGATAAGACAGCCATTCATTGCCCCCTGACGTGCTAAAGCGAAACAATAAAAATTATTAATTTCGAGAATCGTGTGCTATTGAACCCTTTTTAGGCGCGTTTCGCTTCCAGCGCGAGCGCCTATTATCGTCGGTCTGTCAGTCCGTCTGTCCGCATGTTCGTTCGCGGCTTCTACCCAACGGATTTTCATGAAATTTGATATTAAGGACTTAAAGTCAAATACAATAAGAAAATCGCATAAATGAATAACGTAAGCCAATCAGGGTTACCACTTTACTAGTGACAGAAAATTAACTCCATATCTCGTAAAGTATTGGTCACATCAAAATAGTTTTCAAATAAAACTTGTAGAACTAGTAACGTAAAATATTTCTTTTCCTATGCATTTTTATCGAAGGAGTAGCCGTTATCGAGAAAATCAAACTAAAATGTCTTAATTCGAGTTGAGCTTGGAAAATTTCTTGCGTGGTTACTTCTTCATTGTTGCTAACATAAACAATCTCACAAAAAAAAGTTTAATTTCCTTAAGTGTGCATGTAATATTATTAAACTAGTGTAATTCCCGTTGAAGTATCAACGGAAGAATTATAGATAAATTGATTATTAATATTTGCATTTAAATATAAAACAATGAGGAAATAGCCTGACCGTCTTCTGAAAGCTCCTAGCAGTTATAATAACTGCCGCAAGCACCTATCGATGAGTTGAAATCTTATTTGCAAAGACAGACAAAAAGACAGAAACTGAAAATTATATTTAGAATAGGAAGAAAATGGATTATTTATGATGAAGAAAAGAACTTAAGAACTCTATTTCCCTTACGTACAGGTATATAATTTCTTTCTAATACTCTATTGCACGAAACGCGCCCGTTTGTGATACGTTGTACACTTTCCTAACTTGTTCATGATGGTATATAGTGATAAAGTAACAAATCATTTTATAAAGCTGCCTAATGACCTAACGATTTATGCTTTAATGTAACGGTACAGTTAAAACATCAAAGTTTTATATTCTGGAAAAAATCTTAGGAGTTTATTATTATTTCGTAATAATGACTTTCATGAAGTTAATAAGCCTTAGACACGAATGCAAAGGTTTACAAAAAACCTTCGTCGATTGATTAAAAGCTTGACGGTAAAATCCGACGTTTTATACGGTGTGCAACAATCGTACGTCAAATAAAAAACCTCCTTTCTTGCAGAGCAATTAAAAAGTTACGGTTTTTGACTACGAGTGAGGCCGATGAAAACTATTCCAAAATGTTGAATTCTTTCTCTCGGCGTAATATAAACTCTAATTATTATAATTTCATTCAAAAGTTAGTGAGACCTTCAAGTTTCTTCAAGGACCCTCACTTGCAGTATATTCGATTTGAGGTAAAATAAGGGCAAACTGCCGTTGATAATGCGTTCCGAGTGTGGAAAGCTCGGCTGATAATAATAGGTTTATTGCACCGGAGCCAAAAGTAATTTTTAGGAAAACTTTGCGAGATATTTATTTTTAAGGGTGTTGCGATACAGTAGAAGTATGATTTTTTCATGTAATTTTATTGAGACTTAACTAGACTTAGGATGTATTGTAGTAAATGGTAGCAATACAGCATAGAATGAGTGAAGCATAAAAAAGTTTTCGTAATATAAAATTAAAATATATTACCGGATGTAGATGTAGTAGATTGCCTTCAAACAAAATTATTAACGATAAATCACATTTAATACCTTTTCACTTTTCAATGGAGTTTGCGATCTACCATTAAACAAAGTGGAATTTATAATATGTCACATCAACAAGTTTGATACCGAATTACATTGATTTTGACAATGCTTTTGAACTTGCTAACATAAGCAAGCAACACGGTGTTTTTGCAACAAAAACTTGTATTTTGAGATGAAACTATTCTGATACAGCTGAAGGATTTCACAACTGCCTGAATTGCCGTTTCTTGAATAAATAACACAACGTAGATATTAAAATAACGTTACGAAGTGAAGCTGTTACATCTTCCCTTCGCAGTTTTGGATCACCTCTCCGTAACAAAGCTTATGTGACAGCGCATTAAAAAGCCTACGAAGGACAAAATGAATAGTATTCCGTCCCCCAACCATTCAACCATTCATTTCGCGAGCTGCTTTGCGCCGATGCTGGTTTGGCGGCACGATTACAAAGCGAAGCTCCCCTTCATTTCCTTTCGAATTTGGCGCCGCGGCAGTCAGCTTCTCGTTTCCCTCCCGCAACCTTTCATCCCTTTTCTCCGACCCAACCTCTCACTCCCGTTCAAACCCATATAGTCGAAAAGAATGTAACGAGATTAAATTTCACATGTGACTCCGAGCACTTCAAATGCAAATCACTGCTACGGGCTCGGCGAGACGAGCATTCTGCCCATTTTAATTGCGTTATTTGGGACAATCGGTCTGGAAGCCGTGGAAGAGGGGAGAGTGATGACGTGAGAGGAAGAGGGCGCGGACGGGGGCGGGAGGATGGAAAAGACAACATCCGCTCGACTCTGAGGAACAACCTACTAATCTGCCTATTTTCTGTTTTCTACGCAGTACTGGTTCATCCCGACTACTGAACAACAGTCTGAGATGGCTCATATGCATATATCCAAACATACACGCCTACACAAAGAACTAATTAAGAATCTAGCAAAGTGCTGTTTTTGGAGTATAGGTTGGAATGCACCTGAAACATGAACGCTTAGGAAAAATGATATGGTATACTAAGAAAACTTCGAAATGTGGACATTAAGGATTACAATAAAATAAATTGAACCTACTAGCTAAAAACTGTCTGTCCATTTATCTTATCCACTAGTTGCCCATTTTAGCTCCGAAATCGGAGCTCTGTTGCAGAATTATGATAAGCAGGCTGTCCGCTGCCCTACCCGCGCACTGAGTCTCGGAGCCCTATTCAATCTACCCGCAGGACCTCCTTGCGCCCCGCGCATTACCTTCCCCTCCACTTGTCCTCAAGCGTGGCTGATTTAAAATGGAAGAGAAGATCTTATTTACTAAATGGGTACGATTTCAGTATTCAAAGTGAACTGCTTTGACCAATACTTTTATTTATATGACAGTCATTAAGTGGCTGCCTTCGCCGCTCACTGAGGCTCGGATCCCTTTTCCAGGTACCCGCAGGTTCTCATTGCGCCCCGCGCATAACCTTCCACTCCGCTTTCACTCAAGAGTGGCTGAGTGAAAGGGATGCTTCGCTTTGTGTTGAGACGGACATGACCTTCCCTTACTCAATTAATATATACGTTGATTTTACCGTCCTAACTCCTTTATATGTTGTAGTATTTGTTCACATATTTTCCTTTATCCAATTTTCTTAAGTTTTATCTGCCACCCTACTCAACTCATTGTCTATATGTCTATAGTTAGTTATACCATCTTCACTGTTAACGTTTTTACTTTCTCCATACGTAGTAATGGGAAAAAAATCGACTTCGAGATTTCAACAGAAATACACGTTTTGAGGTCCGTAGAACACGTTTAGACTATTTTCGGAATGATGTCTATGTGTGTGTGTGCGTGTGTGCGTGTGTATGTGATTGTGGGCGCTCTAACTCAAAAAGTACTTGCCATATCATTACCAAATTTCATATATAATACTTTAGCATGAGCACAAAGAACTGATTAGTTTTTGGACAATAACGGTTAACTGGAAGTTGAGGTTTATTCGAAACCCGATTCGGTTTTTGCGATATTTCTCCGTTAAAACATCATTATTGTATATACAATTCTACACAAAGGTTATAGAGAATGTAATTTCCTACAACTTTCATTTGAAATTTTCTATAGCAGTTATTGTTTAGGAATTATTCATAAATAATCGGTTTTCGGTTTCCGTCAAAATCATTAAAAACGTCGTTATTGGTAATCTTCGTGAGGACCAAAGTTGTAGAGAATAATATTTCTTACAGGTTTTGTTTCAAACAAAATTTCGTAGAACCATCCATTTCGGAGATATTCAACTTTTTCGTAATTTCCAGAATACAGCGCCACCACCATGTAGCGGTGAATTCTGTAAACACATTCAAAATATACGTAATTTACGGCAATAAGGACGACTGTATTCTTTTACGATACGAAATGATAATTTTGCCTCATAATGCTATTCATAATAATTTAAATATCTATACCCCAAATATGGAGAAAGTCATGTGTTGGCCACATCATATTTTTTTTCATTTGACTTTTAAAATTACTTAAATACATGGTAAGAACCTGAGATTTGGTTTGTTCCATGAAGGAAAGAACAGTTTCTTTTTATTGAAGACAGAATCTGAATCCTAATCGAGTTAGCGTAAAAATGCGTTTAGAATCAGAAAAATACGTGATTTTATCAGTTTTATGACAATAGCATTTATAAGCTACCATGACAACTCCCATTGTCGCCGAAGTCCAATGCATTTATATGAGAAAATTTTTACCGTAAAATCTTTTCTCAATTTGTTTGTGATTTTGCTTTGTTTAAATGGCAACCAAATATTTGTTCATTTTAATTGAAATATTACTAATAAACGGTTTTTAATGATATTTTCGTGTGGCGTAGAGTTCTCCAAAGCAAGCTGTTTTTAAAACTACGTAAGTGACATATAATTAGACGTAGATTTTTTACAAATTGTGATTGGAGAAATCGTTCCATTTTTTCCAAAGTATGGTTACATAAACAATTTTCTCGTAACAGAACTCATGGATGAGGGAATCTAAACTATATAAAAGACAGTGTCACTTTGTCAGTAATGCTTTTTGAAGCTTAATATCTTGCAAACGACTGAACCGAATTTGATGAAATTTTCAGAATAGCATTATGATATAATAACAAAACGTTTTAATGTATCAAACTCGAGGTTAAACACCCAGGTTCGACTCCAGGGGATAATTTCCATTTCCAATAAAATAACGTAATTTCACGTAAAAATAAACTTTTCTACGCGCAAGCTTTCATTCTATTTTAGATTAAAATTAGAAAGAATTGACCTACGAACTTCGGATGTGAACCTTTTTGAAGAAAACATTATAAAGGTTCTTATTCTATTCGTCTTTTTCCTCCTACAGATACAAATCGCTCAATATAATCGTTTAATTGACGCAGTTTGAGGAAATCTAACCATTTTAAGGGGATGTTGTCTTGCCTACCAATTCCATTGTTAGACCTCGATATCATATTGTTATTTCAATCCTTATGGGTGTAATCGTGCTTTGATTGCTTTTAGTACGAGAGAGAAGGAGGGAGGGGACAAAGGGAGGGGGAGGGAGGGTGAGAGAGGGAGTGTGAGAGAAGGAAGGAGAGGGAGGTAGAGGAAGGGAGAGGGAAAGGAGAGAGGGGAAGAGAGTGGGAAAGGGAGAATGAAGGAGAGGGAAACGACTTTTATGTTTCTGATGCCAAATTGATCTCCATAAATAGCTTGAACGATCGAATCTTCTCCCCCGTTGGTATTTCGACCGGCATTACACTAGTATTCATTAAATTAATTTTAGTTAGTTTGAAAATAACAGGTAAACAAACCTTTGACGGGGTTGTGTCCCACAAGGAGCTAATGACAGAGCCCCTACAATATGTATATATGTTTATATACAGTCTCTAAAATGCACTGGAGCTAACGACAGAGCCCCTACAATATGTATATATGTTTATATACAGTCTCTAAAATGCACTGGTGGTGTAGTGGTTATGATTGTCGGCTTCCCGTTACAAAGTTCCGGGGTTCGATCCCCGCGAATGGAGGTTTTTGACAAAAAATAATAAACGAATAAATAAAAATATCATCGGTGCCTGGCAGTAGACAGCAGTACTGTCAGTATGGTATAGACCCGAAAACAAATGATGTTGGCTGGGTCTATATCCAGTAGAGCTGTAGGCGTGATCGGGAGGATTTGAACGGCTACAGTACTGCGATGTGGAAATCAAGAGGGAAATTACTACCTTGCAATTCATTTGCAATGATTATGTGGTTGGACAATATGAGCTCTCTCGAGGTAAAACATTCCGGAGGTAAAATAGTCCCCCAATCGGATCTCCGGGCGGGGGGCTGACTTGAGGAAAGCATTTGTCGAAGGTAACTTACGCATAGGTACTTGGAATGTAAAAATCATGAGGAAGGCAGGAAAGCTAGAGAACCTAAAAGAAGAAATGAGAAGAAATAGGATTGACATCATAGGGTTGAGCGAAGCTGCATGTGATGAAGAAGGGCAGTTCGACTCGGAAGTATTCACGGTAGTTTACTCTGGAGGAAATATTTGGTCAAGAGGAGTATCTCTGGTACTTAGAAAAGATACGATGAAGAGCATGACAAAAATAACAGCAACGAACGATAGGTTGATGGCAATACAGCTATAAGCAGTCCCAGTGGACATGTTGATAATCCAGATATATATGCCATCGTCCGCTCATGAAGAAGAAGAGATCGAGCGGATGTATGAGCAAATTAACGAAATTTACGAAGAAGATGGAAGAGGAAAGGTAAACTGCATAATTATGGGAGATTGGATCATCATAGTTGGAGAAGGACAAGAAGAAAATGTTGTCGGTCTATACGGACTTGGGAAAAGAAACCGAAGAGGAGAAAAACTGGTGGAATTCTATCTTAATAATGACTTAGTAGTGACTAATAATATATGGTTCAAAAACCATAAACGAAGGCTGTACAAATGGAAAAGCCCAGGAGATAGAATGAGATGCCAAATATATTACATCCTAGTAAAACAAAGATTCTGGAAATCATACAAAATGCTAAGACATTACCAGGAGCAGACACTGATTCAGGTCACATCCTTATAATAGTTGATGTAACTACAAAGCTTAAACAAATACGAAAAACGCGAAAGGAAGACTTGGGACCTAGAAAAACTGAAAGAAAAGAAAGATGCATTCAGCACGAAGTAGGAAGATCGCCTTCGAAAATAGGAAAACAAACCGAAGACCGTGGACACAGAATGAGAGGAAATTAAAAACAGTATCAAAGATACCTTGAATAAAGATATTGGAAACCAAGATAAGAATATCAGAAAACCATGGATCACTAACGAAATGCTGGAAAAAATGGATGAGAGGAAAAATGGGAAAACGTTAATAGAGAAGAAGGGAGAGCCAACTATAGACGCATAAACAATGAGTTGAGAAGGGTAACAGATAAAGCTAGGGAAGATTGGATTAAAGAAACATGTGAAGATATGCAACAGATGGAGAAGTTAGGACGGTACGATATGATGTACGCCAGGGTACTGGAGTTAGAAGATAAGAAGCCTAATGGGATTCGTGGTAAAGGAATTATGAATGCAGATGGAAAAATAGTCGCAGAACCAAAGGATGTAGCACAGATATGGGAAGAATACAGCTATACAAGCAGGCAGGATCGGCACAAATACAACTGGAAGAAGAGGATAACATTGAAGAAGAATACTTAGGATCAAGTATTATGAAAAGTCGAGTAGAAAAGGCGATACTGAAACTGAAGAAAGGAAAAGCTACAGGCAGCGATGGAATACCGGCAGAGGTTCTTAAACTCATGGGATCCGAAGGACTAAAAGTGCTTACGAAATTAATTAGCAAGATTTACGACTCGGGAGAGTGGCCTCAGGAATTCTTAGATGTAACAATGATCCCTCTAAAGAAGAAGCCAAAGGCAATGCAGTGTGAAGACTACAGAACGATATCCCTACTGTCACACACTTCGAAGATCATCACGAGGATTCTTAATAAAAGACTAGAGAAAACGGCAGAAGAAATCAATTCGGCTTCAGAAAAGGACGAGGAACCAGAGCTGCTCTCGGTGTACTGAGAATCATATCAGAAAGGGCAATAGAGTACAGCCAAGATTGCTGCCTATGTTTCGTCGACTGGCAGAAAGCCTTTGATAGAGTATATTGGGTACTGCTGATGAGGATATTAAACGATATAGGTGTAGACTGGAAAGAGAGGAGACTGATCAGGAATCTATATGTGAAACAAGTTGTAAAGGTCAGGTTGGAGAATGCCGACACCAGAGGATTAAATATCGGTAGGGGAGTAAGACAGGGCTTTTGTCTAATGCTAATCCTGTTCAATATATATGGAGAGAGGCTAATGCAGGAAGCGTTAGAAGTCACGGGAGATTTCAAAATCGGAGGAAGGATTATAAGAACAGTGAAATATGCGGATGATCAAGTACTTCTAGCAATAAAGGAAAAGGAACTCCAGAAAATGGTAAATGGACTAGTGATTTTAAGAAATACGGTATGGAAATTAATACAGAAAAATTCAAGGTTGTGCAAATATCAAGTAAAGAACAAGAAAATAAGTATTGGAGGAAGGCCATTAGAACAAGTTTCAGATTATAAATACCTTGGAAGCATCATAACGAGAGAAGCAAAATGTAACGATGAAATCAGAACTAAAATAACGAAAGCAAAATCTGCTTTCAGAAGAATTAAACTCCTACTAACGGGGAATATAAAGGAGGATATCCGCAAGAAGATGATAAAATGCTATGTATGGAGTATAGTTTGTATGGGGAAGAAACATGGACGCTAAGGAAAAATGATATTAAATACTTGGGAAGCTTCGAAATGTGGACATGGAGAAGAATACTGAAGATAAAATGGACAGGTAGGGTAAAAAACTAAGAAGTAGTACGAAGAATAGGAGAGAAGCGAACGATTATACAGACTATCAGAAAGAGGAAGACGAACTGGATTGGGCATTACCTGAGGAGAGAGTGCATGATTAAAGAAGTGCTAGAAGGAAAACTGGATGGAAAAAGAGAAAGAGGTAGGAAAAGGTTTCAGCTGATAGACGACTTGAAAGGGAAAGAAAAATTTCAAGACATGAAGAAGACTGCGGAATATAGGAGTATATGGGGAACCAAGTTTACCGATGAATAATCACGGACCCCTCTACGGGCAGACTACTAATGATGATGATACATTCTCTCTGCTGATGAAGAGTATTCTGGATCGCACTCACCTGCCAAAGCTGCCTCGTGCACACGAGCTATCCTATTGGCCTTGAGGGTGAGCCTTGTGAGGCGCAACCCCCTCGGGAAGGCGTATGGCGGCAGCTCCGAGACGAGGTTTCCTTCCAGGTCCAGAGCTCTGAGGCGGTGGAGTCCCGTCAAAGCACCCTGCGAGTGGAAAAGAAGGTTAAAGTTGAATGGCAAACTTCCACACAATTTCTTAATCTTCCTTAGTATTTTTCCTACTTCCGCGCGGGTGCTGCGTGGGTTTTAGGACAGCTTAAGCAGGGTCTCTCTCATGCCTCCCTCTCCCTACTTCTTCCTCCATCCTACTTTGTTGTTACCACTAAAGGGAAAGCTGAAACTCTCCCAGAAAGATGCACTTTGGTACTCCTTAGTAAAATAACGCTGAGAAGGACATTGCCCACGGAATCGAAACGTTGCAAAGAAACTGATGCTAGTAAGTTGAATAAGATAGTGTTATTTTCTAGTTTGCAGCGTCTTTCTGTCGCGCATACACTTCCGTTTCTCTTTCGGAGTGGGGAATGTTGGAATGAACGTTTTTTGTTGTTTTTCAAATCGTTGGTGAATTTAAACCATTTGGTTTACGCTTTTATAAATTAAATATTATCATCCTTTCTGTAATCATATATTGCGCAGAGATTGAAATCTTAATTGTTGAACCAAAACGAAAGGGAACGCTTAGCAAGTGCTTTTGTTTTGCAAATGCTTTGGACACTACAGCAGCCTTCAGACATTATTTGTTGAAATCATTAGAATAATTTTTGTAATCGTGAAAAATCCCGACTTCTGTATTTTTACGGAAATTCGTGTTTTGGGTGTCCATGAGTTCATAAAAGTAGTTTTCACGTGTGCGCAGATTTGGAGACTATACGGTTCAACGAAATCGAATGATATTTCGTGTTTAAGCATAAAAATATATCCAGCTTAGAAGAGACGATCGATATAACAACATTTGATTTAAAAAATGTCGATTTTTCCAAAAATATCTTTAACGATTTTGATTAAAATTCTTTCAATTATAGAGCATGGAGTCATAAAAAATACCGCGTAAGCCATATATCTAAATAAAGAACTAGATAGCGTCTAGTCCTCTCAACAATCCTCGTCCAGCAATGTTGCTTCAGCGCCTGTACGCCTCAACCAATCCGCATCATACTTGTTATTTATGTATGGTTTAACTATTTATCAAGTTTCACATATACGAGGTTATCAGTATATTTACGTGCATAGGGCATTTTCAGTGATTTTATTGTTTTCTTAGCAGTAGGAGTTCCTTCCAGCTAGGAATGAGTGTAGTGAGACCAGACGTATATTAAAAAGTTTGCGCAATGTATATTGTATCGTTTATTTATATGGGTGTTGTGGAAGGACATTAAATGTAAGAGTTGACAACAAATATTTGCTTACTGAATGAAAGACAGAATGTGGAACAGTTTTATATTACGAATGAAATCGCGCTAAAGCAACGAGTTACGATTAAATTTTTGGAAATCAATCGAGTTTTAAACGTGTACAAAATTATTTGGATCTCAAGGTATTAAAATATCGTTTGCTATTCGTTCAAAACGTTCTCGAGCTATATCTTTTAAATTTGGTACGGCTACATTTACGATTATCTTTAAAATCCCTCGAAATCTTTTTAATTTCTGTATATGATAGTCCATTAAAGTTATTTAATTTTGCTATTATTAAATATTGTTAGCTGCTTTGATGGAGCCTGATAAATTGAGTCATTTTCCACCTTTGCCTATCAAGCGCCTCCATCTCATTAAGTAGTTGATTGATTCACGGGACTCCATTCATTGCTTTGGTGGGCTTGTATCGGGAAAATGTCAATTAAGGAGCAACTACCAACAATATATTACCGTTAGTTTCCTTTTGTAGTTAACGCTGGTTCATAAAAGTAAAATAAAAACATCGCATGTCAAACTTTCCGATAAATATTAGATTTTGTTTAGCGACTTAGAATAATGAATTTATTTGAGAACATGTACACATCTGTTTATTTGTATGACTATTGTATGTAGATTTTTATGCCATGAGTGCAATTGTGAACGCCTTAAATACGTGATAGCTCATCGTAAAACATAAATATATCATAATGGAAAAAACGTGACACTATTAATCATTGAAAATACTCAACGTTCTTCGAATGTTCGAGAAAAAAATCTGATGTGGCCAACACGTCTTTCTCCATATTTGGGGTATAGATATTTAAATTATTATGAATAGCATTATGAGGCAAAATTATCATTTCGTATCGTAAAAGAATACAGTCGTCCTTATTGCCGTAAATTACGTATATTTTGAATGTGTTTACAGAATTCACCGCTACATGGTGGTGGCGCTGTATTCTGGAAATTACGAAAAAGTTGAATATCTCCGAAATGGATGGTTCAACGAAATTTTGTTTGAAACAAAACCTGTAAGAAATATTATTCTCTACAACTTTGGTCCTCACGAAGATTACCAATAACGACGTTTTTAATGATTTTGACGGAAACCGAAAACCGATTATTTATAAATAATTCCTAAACAATAACTGCTATGGAAAATTTCAAATGAACGTTGTAGGAAATTACATTCTCTATAACCTTTGTGTAAAATTGTATATACAATAATGATGTTTTAACGGAGAAATATCGCAAAAACCGAATCGGGTTTCGAATAAACCTCGACTTCCGGTTAACCGTTATTGTCCAAAAACTAATCAGTTCTTTGTGTTCATGCTAAAGTGTTATATATGATGTTTGGTAACGATATGGCAAGTACTTTTTGAGTTAGAGCGCCCACAATCACATACACATCGAAGCACACGCACATGCACACAGACATCATTCCGAAAATAGTCTAAACGTGTTCTACGGACTTCAAAACTTGTATTTCCGCTGAAATCTCGAAGTCGATTTTCTTCGTGATCACAATACTTTCCCATTACTATGTATGGAGAAAGTAAAAAGAAAATCTACCAAGATTGATGGGATTACTTAAGAAAGGCATCTAAGCTATCTCGATAAATAGAAAATAATTTTATAAAATATTTAGCCTCTATTAAAATAACGTTATAATTTTCTAATTATTTTTAACGTGCTATTCAAACTTCAATATCTGGCTATTTAAATGTGCGAAATATTGGTCGCCCTGGTACCTATATATATTTTTGATAGCTGTATTTTGAAGCAATCTAAACCAACTAAATATTTTCTGTAAATAATGAAAATTTTACAGAAATAAAAAACATACTCTTACAACGTGAAACGAGTTATTCATTGGTACTTTCTGATAGCATTAAAGGAAAATTTTTAACATTGTATGATATCTGGCTTTCTGTCGTACACTTCATTTTTGTTTTCGTCATACACAGTTTTAGCCTCATGCCTAATGTATGATCGACAATGACTAAATTAAAAAAATTTAACTGCTTCCTGCATACGTATATTCTCTAATGTGATAATTGACTCGTTATAAATCATTTTCACCTTATTTGTGTCGTAAAACTCTGCCACCGATAGATTACTACACAGAGATGACATTCTTTTATCAGCATTAAAAAGTTTCATTGCGAGAATTACATATATTTTAACTAGGGACCTGCGAAGCTTCGTGATTCGATTCGACTTCGAATCGGGGGTAGGATTCGGATTTAAGGAGACCGATTCGTAAATGTCGAATCAATTGCAAGACCGTCTTTATACTTTATACAGGTCGGAACATGTATATTTGCAAGGTTGCACAGCAGTGCTACTACTCTAGAGCAACCATCTTTATATGGTGGTACGAGCTTAGGCGGATTAAGGTAGGGGCACAGAGGGCACGTGCCACTTTACCACAAGTCGCAGTCAGCTTTCAGCACAAGTGAGACACTAGGCTGACTTTTAAGACAAGTTAACATATTGCATTGTTATCACAGTGATTAATAGAAAAGATGATAAATTAAAATCATTTTGGTAAAAAATGAACCAATTATTCTACGAAATGTATACTAAGTTAATTTGCAAAGCTTAAGGTGTGAACAGAATACGTCGCGTGCCAGGTCGTCTAACAAAGTATGTCGCGCCCGATTGACGGTTTAATGTTCCTTATTTTTACTTTGTGTATTATATAATATTTCAGAGATGTTCTGTAGTTCTTAGTATTTGATTAAAGTATTTTATCGTTTGAGTTTTTATTATTGTGTTCTCCACACATTTATTTTTTCCTCCATTTATTAATAATGACATCGTTTTTTAAGGATTTCACGGTCAATCTTCGTAAATTCATTCGCAGAATGCGAATTTGAAAAAATGAGAAATTTGAAAATATTTTCTCATCTATACCTGCTTTGCTTTAGTAGATGAATTTGGATGGAGAATAGTTAGAAAATACTTATTCTGAAACGTTTTTTAACCAAGGAGATAGATAAGCACGGATGAATGTCTTAAATTACAAATTTCATTTCCATTCTTTATTGTTTTTCCTTCGAAATACTTATGATCGGAGAATTTCCCGAGGTACACGATTTTTCAGGGTACCTGCATGAAAATATTTAAATGTCGAAATTAAATGGGTTAATTTTTAAATTTGAACAAGAGGATTTGCAAAGATTAAAGTTACTAAACTACCGATTTCTAGTTTTCTTTGTTTCAGTCTAAACTTCACTGTAGCTTAATATGCATATCTCTATGTTTTCAAACTTTATCTAAAGGTCGGGTGAGATCATAACGGATCTTAATTAGCAAACACAACCGATATTATAATAATTTATTTTAACAATAATTAAACTCTTCCAATCAAATATCACTTGAAAATAAAATTCATACTAATGTTGTTAGCCACGACATTAATCAGTTATATCACCATTCAACATATGTATGTGACACGAAAAGCATGCATATTTGTAATTATTTAGGTGTTAGTGTATAAAAATGCATAACTGTCATATGCCCCTCCGATTCGATTCGAATTCTGATTCGAATTCGAATCGAGATTGTCGATTCGATTCGAGATTCGATTCGAAAGAAAATTAGCGATTCGCAGGTCCCTAATTTAAACTTTTTCCGGCTTAAAATTAAAAATTGGGGTTGAGGCATTACACGTATACGGCTATGACACGAACATAGCCAGTAAAATCACACACCAAATTTAAATCATATTAGAATTAGGTACAGATTACTTGCAGAAACTGAACAATCGATATTTGTTGTGTCTTTGGAAATATAATTAAACGACAATTGGAAACTTTAAAACATTGAATACATGGAGTTTTGTTGAACTTCAAATTTTTAAATACATGCTTTGGGGATATAGCACAATATTTCTCACGAAAAATGGTTTGATGTCTAAATCGTCAGATATTTTAATGGTGTGATATTTATACTTGACCTCATACTACGTACAAAACTGTGGTGTTCAACAGCATAATACGGCATAGCCTCGTCCTAAGAAAACAGCCATCGCTTCCCGTTTCTATCGGTATGTGATTGCGGTCTCCTGCATCATTTCTCTCGTCTTACGAGCGAATGCACTTCGGTATGCGTGCAGATGCGATTCGAAGAACCATCCCGCAGCGAGGTAGACTAGCTCAGGGGAGGGAGGGAGGCGCGCGCGCACACACACACACACACGCCACACACCACCGGAACGCTCGAATTCCTGTTGAAATACGGCGCGGAAGTGGAAATGAGAGGAAGTTGAGAGAGAGAGAGAGTATGGGGAAGGAGAGAAATGGGAGAGGAGAGAAAGGAGAGAGAAATGGGAGAGGAGGGAAAGGAAGCTGGTTTGGTGAGCACTAGAGGTGCCACTCACATTCACACACAAATTCGTCGGAGATCGCGAGAAAGAGAGGTGTATTCGTGAGCGATGGGGAGGGAGTTTAGGAGAGAGGATTTCGAAGGCGGAGTTTAAAGGAGGTGGGTCTTTAGGCGGGTAGAGCAGGTGTTGCCACGCGATGGTCCCGTCTGGTATAGAAGGGTAAGGCCAGCAAGAAATCTTCTACGGTATTATGTGCGTTGGTTCTAATTTTTTTTTTCGGGACGAGGCCGTATAAAAATAAACGTTCCGAGAATTGAGCGAGCGGACATGGAATAGGGGGAGTTTCGAAAAGGGTTGAGGAGAGCAGGGAGTTAAAGAAACGGAGGAAGATAATAAAGGTATAGGGAGTTATGAATAGAGGGAGAGTAGGATAGAAAGAGTGAGAGGAGTAGAAAGATATAGCCGGTCAATAACAAAAGAGAAAGGGAAGAAAATCCTTGAGAATGCTTAGCGGTGTCCGAGCAAAAATGCGCGAAAAGGCCATCCTTTTCTCGGGCAAGGCTTTCGAAGCGTGTGCATTATCAGCAAGGCCGCGGCTGGGATTGGGGAAAAATTTTCGGACGTTGATTCATCTCGCGGCCCAAAACTCCTCTCCTCTTCCCTCTCTCATACCACACCCTTGGCAATTTCATCCGAAACTCGGGAAGTCTCACCAGCAGCGTAGAGAAAAATGATAGGTCCGTCTCGTCTTCTTCTCACGTCGAATGATATTGTCTTACTTCGTAAGCCGCTTCAGATTGAGAAGAAAAAAAAAACGTTTCTAGAGAAGATTTTTAGGAGTTATGGCCGAGTTCCGTGCGGGGAATCTAATTTGTTGTTAGAAACCTTTGCTTTTCTAAATGTTCTTGTCATGGCAGAGGGATTCGTCTGAGGCTGAAAACGTTCTTTCGTAGGGAGGTGAAAGTGGAAGAGAAATGACTGCGAGTTATTAAACTGCCTATGATTTTTAACGTATTACTTACAAAAAAGCGCAAAAAAGAATGTTAGTTGCTATTAATACCAGTTTGTTTTCCTTTACGCTGAATTCGAATTTAAAAAATTATTTAATTCTGTGTTTTTATGGTTGTGCTCAACTCTCCCAGAATATGGTGAGTTCCCAATAGAGATAAAATATTGAGAACCTCTGTTCCAAGGTATTGGTGAGACGATGATGTCTCTTATTGGTTTATACTATCTGGCATTTTAGTTAGTTAGTTAGTTTTTGTTTTAAATGCATGACATACAACTTTCGAGATTTGAGCATTTTCGTTACAAAAGTATGATTTTTAACCTTCTATAGTTTATTGCTAGTAGTTTTGATAGGCATAACATTTTTAATCGTTTGATTTGCAGACATCGACTTATTTTGAAATTACGTAATATTCTATTTTATTCTTCTTATGAATAATGAAACATTCGTCTAACAAAAGTTACGGAATCAAATAGGAATGGAGCCACCAAATTGTACAGTAGGACCTCGATTACCGTCGCCATCGATAATCGTTGTTTCGATCAACCGTCGTTTGTCGACAAGTGGTAGAAAAAAATGAAAAAGTTCCGTCGCCATTTTTGAACGAAGCAGACAAACGAATAAGATGACGATTGCACTGTGACTGAAAGGGAAAGATTGCTATCGCCGTGGTGGGAAATCTTTTCTGCGTGGTGGGGGCCGCATTGGTGACAATGAACCCTTCGGTGGACCGCATTGGAAATGGAATTCAATCTTAGAAATATCTTTGAGAAAAAAATCAAAAACAGCATTAAAAAGAACTTTTTTGAATAGATAAATAATATTTACTAAGAGGTTACAATTCAACTTTAGATATCTTAACAGATTTTGCTACACGGAAAATAATATTTGGTGGTAGTTAATTAAAATATATGTAAAAAGTCTTTGAAAACTATGAAACACTGGCGGTGGGTCGTCTCCGGCCCTCGGGCAGCAGGTTGGGCATCCCTGATCTATCGAAACGGTGCACTGCGGCTGTTCTCGGAGAACATTCAGTCGATCGTGTTCAACTGAAAACATTTCGTGTAAATTGAAACAGGGTTAAACAAAGATTAATAATACTTCGAATGTTGCCTTCAAATATAAGAATCAAACAGCAAAACATTCCTTCGCGGATTGCTGCATTACAACTGTCAACAGTTAACATATTTCTTAAATATTTTATAGTTTATTAAAAAACCTCAGGTGATAAAAATGCTCCCAAACCGCAGTGTTAGTGACAGTGCTGCTAATAGGTCCTGAAATGTGACATCCCTTCAAATAAAACTAGAAGTGAATGAATGAAAATGCGGCAGAGTCTAAAATTTCAAGCAAACTGAGACTAAAAATTCAGTTTTATATGATGCGTGTAAGGTCTTTTTGAACGAATTATTTACCTATGACATTGTTCCTATGGGAAAATCGGTTTCGACTGTCGTCGTTTCGCTAATCGTCGGTGATTCCAGGAATCACTTATCGACGGTTATCGAAGTCTTACTGCATGTATTTGTTTACCATAGATATTCATTAAAATACAGATTTTTGGAGCATTTATCCGATTCATTGCTATTTAAAACTGACATGATGGAGCCGTAATAAATAGCATGTACCTTGCCTTTCGAGCTCTCGTGTTCTTCAAAAGTATCACCCAGAATAAACCAGGGTTGTTAAACGAAACCGAACCCACTGAAAAGGAACGGTTTCAGATAGGTTTCGGTCAAGGAACGGTTCACAGGAACCAAACCAAAAAAGGAACCAAAGTCGTGGAACGAAAGTGGAACCGGAACGAAAGTGGAACGAAATCTTCAGAACGAAATGTCGATGGAACGGTACTGAACCGTTCCGGATCGGGTTCGCACATGAAATAGTTTCGTTCCAGCTCCTTCTACACCGATCCAGCTTTGGTTCCAGCCAGTTTTCAATGGTTTTTACTCGCGTCTAACGGCGAGAGGAGAGGGCGAGGGGGAATGCGGGAGGGGAGGGCGAGGGGGAATGCGAGAGAGGAGGTCGGGGATAGGAGGGGGATCTTAGTTCCTAATAACACCACCGGGAAGATGTAGAGTGCGCAGTGAGTAGTGAACGTCGACCTCGTACGGAGTTGTTTTTCTCGCTGACGGAAAATGGGTGTTCGCGGAAAAATCGCCATATCATTAACACATTCAATGCCGCCGTCGACGGTTGCTACCGCGTGCAGACGACCGGCGTCGACGCGTAGTCGAAGCATCTCCCGCTCCGTAATAACCGTACCGTTAAGCGACGGCTTCGCACATTGGCTCCTCAGTTTAGTTTATGTCAGTTTGCTCATCGGTTAGTTTGTATTTAGTGCGAATTTTTCCGGAAAAAGGGTATTTAAAAAAATAGTGAAATTTCGGTTGGCCATTGGGGATGGATCTAAAAAACCAAGAAGATATTGAATGTGTTAAAACGGCTTACCTTAGAAGAATAAAATTAAGCCTAATTAATCCTCTAAGGCGCCACCTATGAATTGCGGGCTTCTACTCTATGCGAGTACCTCGCTCTCTTCTCCGCCCCACGACTAGAATAATGGTGCAGTTTGCTTGGAACGAAACTACTGAACGTATCTCCCAATAACTCTCAACATGAACCCGAACCCATTCAAGAAAAGGAACCGTTCCGGAACGAAGTATTTGGTTCCGACTAAACAATTCCGTTCCGGAACGGAACTACACCATCACGGAACATACAGTTTCGTTACGAACCGAAATTAAATAGCAAGAGAAAATATATAGTTTCGTTCCGAACCGAAACTATTCTTTAGGTTCGGTTTCGTTTAACAACCCTGGAATAAACCATGAACCCCGTATGTAAAGAATGAAAAATTATGTAGTTCCCTTGTTTTTGGACAAACCGAGCTAGAAATTTAATGTTCCAATTATTTCGAGAATTATGGACCGTACTTGCGATTTTGTTGATACGGCAAACCGACGCGATTGTTCATCAGGCTACTCGATGCCTTCCGCTGCATTTATTATTACTAGCACCGGTCTCGGGAAATTTATCATAGCGTTAAATGCGCTTGACTCTATGAGCGGCAAAAAGGATAGACCTTGTGTATGCGCCAATTCTCTCCATTCACCTGTACTCCCAGCTCTCGCCCTCATCCTGGAAACCTTTCGCGAAAATGCTAGTTTACCGTTGCTGTATAGATGTCTTATCGTCTCCCACCTGACTCGAGGCTCGTATAGAGTGGACGTTTAGCATCGTTTAAATAAAATAACCAGCCATTAAATGCGTATAGACAGAGAAATTTCCGATTGTATTACTTGAAGTAGGTAACCTTTTTGATGAATGCTTTATTGATTTGGTGTCACCGACAGCAGGACTTTCCGATGCATAAAGAAAGATGAAAAATTAGATGGTGATGATAATGAATTTTATTCAGTTATAAATATTGGCGTAGAAAGGGAATATTTTTGATTGTTTATTACAAATTCAAGAACGGGAAAAGTATCGAAAATAAATTTTTCGCATTGAAATTAACGGAAAGTTGACGTTCAAACAAAATAAATATTTGAACAACGCGCATTTTAAATATCTAATCAAAATCCAAAATTGTATTTTCCAAAAAAATAATTGTAAACTTATTTCGTAACTTTTTATGATGAACGTTCATATGTTTGCTATGCCTAATATTTTTATATTAAATCCTTTCACGTCGATATATTTACCCTAAAACTTTCGACTAAAGTCAATATTGGTGGGGATCTCATTAATGATCCAAAAGAAATAGCGAAAGTCACGAAAAATCTCTATAAATGGCAAGGATTAGTGCTTTTACACGGGTGATAACTAGAGAGAAAGAGCGGTGGTTAGAGGAGAGTGGTGGTCGGAGGACCCACCTGTGGGATGGTAGTCAGCCTCCCTCCCACGATCGACAGCGACTCCAACGCGGGTCTGAGCGCCACGAGGGAATCAGGGTCGAGCCTTGTGAGCGCAGACTGCGATACTGTGAGCGATCGGACGGGTGGCGCCATGCCGGGAAGGGGGAAGGCGGAGGCCGGCAGAGCGGTAATCCCGGCGTCGAGGTCGTACAAGGAGAGGGAGCGGACGACGGGGATGGCGGAGGGCGGGACGGCCGGGGTAGTGACGAGGGAGAGGACGGCGCGGAGGGCGGAGGCGTCGGTCACCCCGGGGCACTCCAGGAGTATCCCGCCGCCTCCACCCTCCTCCTCCGCTTCCGACATCCCGTCCCCGCCCGGCAGGTTGTAGCAAGGGCACAAGGAGTTGAGGGAGGGCGGGGGACAGCGGTCGTTGCCATCTCTTGGGTACGAAAAGGAGAGGGAGGGGAGAGATGGAGGACGGGGTAGGGTGGAGTTGGGGTGGGCGTGGCGGCCGGAGGAGGAGCGCGGAAGGGAGGAGGGGTCGTCGCTTTCAGGAGGGTGCGGGTAGGAGGGAGAGACGAAGAGGAGGAAAAACAGTAGTATGAAAGGGAGCAGAGAGTTGGGTTTAGAGGGACGGGAAGAGGAGGAGAGGGGGAAGAGGCGGAGGAGGAAGAGCGGGATAGGGGACCCAGACGGAGTCATCTCACCGCCATCTCCGGGGACACCTTTGGCCCGAGGTGCGACGCATGCGCACTCGCTCTCCTTCCTGCCAAGAAAAAAAAAGAGGGACGTTATTAAATAATGCCGGAAATACGGATATGTCCATTAATTCAAGAACTGTTATTAAAAATGTCGACAATAAAGTATATTCCAGATGACACAAAATATAATTAAATTAATACCATTCATAAATTTAATTTATATTTATAACTTGGGGCCTAAGAATCCCTTCTAATAATTCTTATATAAAATTTGAGAACTACGAGAAAGTAATTTATGAACAGTGTTTCACAAAATCCAAGATAGATTTATTATATTAACAACAACAACATTCACTTTGATGAAATGAAAATCACCACAAATAAAAGTCAAGTGGAAATTTAACTTTGAAATTGATTTCATTTACCTTTGTACTCTAAATTTACAGTGATATTCTTAACGACTGAATAAAACTGAACATTTTCTTGTTGACCGGGATAAATAACCGTTGTCAGGGATGCAAGTCAAGATAAAACCCGTTACACGAAATGTATTCCAAAAGTCGCCGCCAATCCGAATCGGAAGTATTTAATTGAATGCCACGACTTTCATTATTGGGGTTTTAATCGATTCCCGATTCGCGGTCCTCCGCGTTTGCAGTCATGACGATATGGAATTCCTTCGGTAATTCCCAAACACAGCTTCAGTCACACTTGCACACACACATAGACAATCACCCGCACGAACACAACGAAAACTCGGATTGTGGGCTAAGGTTTAGTTAACTGCGGTTTCCACCCTCCTCCTCATCCATCCCCACTCCCACTCCGAGGAGAGGAGCGCTTTTCGGCCAGAGGTTAATGAGGGATTGGTATGGCGCTGAGAGGGAACGGGGTGTGAATTTTTTCCGCTAATGGTAGCGATGGCAACATTAGCATTACGTCGGAGTGCATAACCGCTGGCACCCGCAGATGCTCCGATTACGTGAATGGAATTTGTAAAATCGTATTCCGAGGGAGGAGGGGGAAGAAGGGGATGTATGCAGAAGGAGGGATCGAGGGAAAGGGAAGGAGAGTGAGAAGAGGGGAGAGCGATTGCGGGACCTTATGCGGGTTTTGTGGGTGCAATACGGATCGCGGATGGCGGAGGAGGTCGGGATAGAGAGGATTAGCGCTGTGTGTCTGGTGCAGATATTCTGTTTAACGGTCCCACAAATAACGCAATAGGGCAACGCAGTCTCGATTGACGTGGGAACTGCGAGAATTAAGCCGTATATAATGTATGCTCGCGTGCTTGCAAGTCGAGAGAGGAATCCATGGGGAAAATAATCGGCTGCGCTGCCTTTCCCGTCTCTCTCTGTCTGTTTCTCCTGCTTTCTCCTGACATCATTCTCACCTTCGATGGATAAGTAGCCGCTACATAATAATGCTTTTTTCACATAACGTTAAATGATTTTAGCATGGCGATGTATCAATGACTGACCGTTTAAGAGCTATTTTTCAGTAGTAGATTTTTAGCCCTGCAATCATTTTTCATTAGCGATAATTTCTTCCATTGAACGATTTCGTTGTATTTTTCAGTATCAAAGACTTTTTATGATAAATAATTTGAATAATTTTGTTGAACGATTTTTACTTATTCTAGGAAGCCTTAATATATTTTATACGAATTAAATAAAACCATCAAATTATTAATTATAAAATTACGATGTTCTTTAGGGTAAATGTTGGATCGCATATTATTAAAATATTTGTAATTTAAATTAAATTGGAATATAACGGGAAAAGTTAATTATGTAGAAAAACAATATAAAATTTTTTATCCATTTTCATGAAATTAACTCTTTCCACTGTAGGTACTATCGTGTTTTATGCATACATTAAGTTTTTAAAGTAAATTAAGTTTGAAAACGTACAGGTTTTTTTGGAACCACCTTCAATTTATGATAAACCATATTATGAAAGAAATATATAATTTCAATTACTACAATTAAATCGCACTTTTTGCTGCATCCTTAAATAGATGAATGATGCTGTCACTTAATATTTAATCAGTGAGAAATGATACGACTCCATCAAAAGAGTGTCGTTCTCGGGGATCGCTCATTTATGAAAGAAACGAGCGATCCCAAAAACAATCATTGGACATGTTTTGCAGAACGTTGTGGGTAAAAATATCCGAGTACGTCATCTAAGATAGCATAGAAAGAGGAGTCTCTAAATCTTTCATTATTTTCCCGTGACCTTTCGCGTCACCCCGAGGGGACTACGCTGCCGCTAGAGGGATACAGAGAGAGAAAGAGACTGAGCCCTCCCATAGTTTTTGCAACGCATTCAGGAGTCAAGGGACGTTGCAATCTGTTGCGGCATACAAGGAAGAGAGAGAGAGAAGGAAGGAAGGAAAGAAGGAAGGAAAGTGGGCAAAGGAAAATATACGAAGGAGAAATAAAGAGAAAGGAAAGGGAGAGCGGAGTAGACCGTGTTTTCGTCACTCATGGCCTCAGGACATCAAGGGTCTCTTTCCATTCCTTCCTACCTTCCTCCATAGTAATTCTACTCCCTTTCCTATATACCTCTCTCTCTCTCCTTTCCCACAGTCTTCCCCAGAGAATTACTCTTGTGTGTGTGTGTGTTTGATTGTTTGTACGAATTGCAACGTCAGACATGTCGTAAGTTCCAGGTCGGCCTTCTTGTACGCTTCTGAAGAAAGCTGTACGTCCCAATTAAAATCATCGATCTTCTCCTTTTCCTCCCCACCGACACGTGAAAAAATAAAAGGAACAAAAAAAAACGTTTTCTGCGGAGAGTTGAATTGACCGCGGGCGAAGGGAGGGATATGGTGGGAGAGGAGACGGAAGTCATCGCGATAATTAGCCAACCGGGAGCGGAGGTGGCGGTGGGGAGAAATTCTCGAGAGACGAGTCGCGCGGAGGAAGGTTGGTGAAAGAAGAAAGGAGAGTAGGAAATAGGGAGGGAGTTTTTTTTGTTTTCCCTGCTTCATCGCCGCGTCTCCAGATAATATTATACTCTTTCACAGGGGACGGATAGAGCGACGCGTTTCTCCCGCAGAACCCTAAGGGCATAAAAAGCTCACTTCTTCTTGACCGCAATGGTAGGACTCCATTCCCGTAAATTTTTGCCTCTCTCTCTATCTTTGTACTTAGCCATCGCTATCCGGATAGACTGCCACGTTAGCTCGCATCCGCATTCATATCGTGTCGGAAGAGTTAACGTGTCGGTGGTTCTTACGGTTCTACCGTCCCGTGAGGATGAGTTTTATTCGCGGTACGTAATGTTCTGGTGTAGGGTTTTGGGGGTGAGGTCAAGGGTAACGGGACTTAAATTGTGGAATCGGAGCGAATCCCGTCTCGTTTATCTTTTGATCCATCGATCCGCGATCCGATAAAATCCGATTGTTATGTGTATTGGATTTCAATGGATGTGTGTGTGCGCGCTGCGAGAGAGAGAGGGAGGGGGAGAGGGAGGGGGAGAGGGAGGGAGGAAGGGGGAGGGGGGGGGAGAGAGAGAGAGTTCGGTCAGTTTTAGAAGGGCGACGGTTCTTGGAAATCACTTCGACCGTTCGCTTGCTTGGAAAGGGATATTGTTCAAAGAAGGGAATAAACTGTGGGCTTATTGTTTTTTGTTCCGTCGCATTATTTTCTTCCCGCTTATGTGAGGAATCCTGGAAACATGGTAAGAATTTTGACGGTATCGGCGCAGTTATTGGAATCGGCGGTGATAAAATGGGAGATTTTTTTTAACTGTGGAGGTAAAGAATTTTTGAATGAGCGAGTAACGCGAACAGGGAGAATTTTTGAATTGCTTATAAAGGGTCTTTTTCTTTGTCATAGTAAGAAATGAATTTGTTTTCGGAAATTTTATGGAATAGTCCAAATAATTGCTGCTATTATATATATTATTTTTAAGGCTCGGAATTTTGGAAATATAAACTGTAAAAATATTCCGAAAAATACTTTCTACATTTTGGTATTGTAATATCAATTTCACATAATTACTACTTTGTATTATGTTAAGGAAAAATTCAGGAAACAGTTAATATACTACTGGTAATAACTGGTGGATAATAAAAAATGGAAATAAATATAGAAAAATCAGAGGTCATGTGAATATCGAGAAAAGAAGAAAATTTGAACATAGATATTGGCGGAAAGGACAAGTTTCAGTCTCTTATAACCTTTGAAGAACCATAATGAAGACGAAAAATGCACCGATAAAATAAGGAATAGAATATCGAAGGCAAAAGCTGCTTTCAGAAGAAAGAAACTCATATTGACGGGCAAAATAAAAAAGATACACGTAATAAATTGATAATCTCATATATGGAATATTTCTCAGTAGCAGCAACATAGAAATTCGGGAAAATTGTATAAAATACTTGGAATTCTTCAAAATTTGGGCATGAAGACGAATGAAGAAGAAAAAGAAAAGGGAATAACTGTAAAGATTATAAGAAAGAAGAAGGCTAACTGGATCGGATATTAACTAAGGAAAGAGAGATGATTCAAGAGTTGTTAGAAGGAGAGCTGGATGGACAGCAAGAAAGGAAAGAAATGGTTTCATCAGATAGACGAAAAGTCCTACTAAAGAATGAAGAAGATTTCGGAAAGCAGGAATATGTGAAGGACCAGGTTTAACCAATAATAATCACCTACCTGTGTGATTATATTACTACTTCATTTGGTTTAAATATAATTTGAGGATGTTTTTTGGATTCGGAAACTTTTATTTTTCAGCGGTAAATTCAGTATTTGCTGAAAATGTTAATATCGGTTTTCAGGAATGTATTCGGTTGGAAAATTTAAATTTTTTCGCAATTTCACCTTTACCGCAACGCTAACTTCCATGTATAATCAGTTCAGATGCTTCCGTTACAACGTTAAATCAAATCACCATCTTTGAAAGTTACAAGGAATGTCATTATTTAATCGAAGCTTTGAAATTATAACTCACAAAAATTATAATCTATCCAAAGATTACAATACATTGATATCTTAAGTAACGTAATGCAAAGTTCGGAAAGGAAGGAATAAATGCGTTTTGGTGGCAACAGAGTTTTCAAAATTTTCCATGCAAACTTCATCGGATTGCAGTTTCCAAGCTAGATCCATTATGCCGAGAAACAAATGCATACACACACCAACTAAAATAACTCTTAAGGCTAAAGTAAAGAAGCAAAGCGAGACTTCGAAGTGCAAGTTCGGTAGAAGAGGAGTGTAAGAAAGTCGTACCGAGAAGGTCTCCTCAATTCCACTTTTTTCAGAGAAAGTTTTCTTCCTCGCCGCAGCGGCCGATCTTTCCATCCACCTCTTTGTCTTTTACTGTTACCATCTCTCTCGTGCACCTCTTGCGCCTATTCTCTGCTTTCTTTCTCTCCTATATCTTTCTCACCGACAAATGGTAACATATATTCCATTTTCCTCCCGACTCGAGTACACCCATGGAATCCTATAGTTCCTCCCTTCGTCTCTCTTCTTCACAAATCCACCCCTTCTCCTACGCACTTGGCCTCTCCTCTCCTGCCTTCCCCATAGGTCGACGCCCATCCCCGGATCCCTTCGCCATAAGCTTATGAGCCGCCTTTATTCCTCCCCTCTTCTTCCTTCACCTCTCTTTTTCCTCTCACCATTGCTAAACACATCCCTTTTACCGCCACTGCCTACGTGAGGATACGGTAATAGAAAAAGCGGGCGGGCGACTTAGGGAGGAGAGAGAGAGAGAGAGAGGGGTGGATAGAAAAGGAGGCAGAAAGGGAAACTGGGGTGAAAAGAGAGATTGGGGAGGGATACAACTTGGCCCATTTAAGCCACCGAGACCTTATATGAGAGATAAGTGAGCAGGGAATTACGAGCGAGGGAAGGAACGTAAGGGAGAGAGACGCGCACGATGATGGAGTAGAAAGGGAGAGAGAGGGCGAGAAGGAGAAAGAGAGAACTTTCTTCTCTCTCTCTCGAAGAGTAAAATGGGCTGAAGGGAGGATTTGGATCGACTTTCTTCGTGTTTTCCTCCGACTGGAAAATGCTGCCTTTTCCTTCTCTATTTCACTCCCCGCTTCCTACTTCCTCTCTATCCTTTTACCCACTCCTTTCGACTCCCGCTACAAACTGAAGCGTTTTGCGAAGTTCCACGAGTCAAGATCGGTAGGAATGGGAATTTGGAGTCTCTCTCTTTTTCTATCTATCCATCTCTCTCTCTGTCTGTGTGGAGGAGGTAAAGAGAGGGTAAGAATGAAAGTGGGGAAAATGAAGAGGAGAAAAATTACAGGAGGCCCTCGGGGGAAGGTCGGGGATGAGCAGTTAGGAGGCGGGAGGGTAACCGGACAGAGAGATATGGGAGGAGGAGGAAGAGAGCGAAGGAGGAAATAAGAGATGGAATAAAGGGGAGATGGAAGACTCCGAAGGAATGCGGCGGTGAGGAGGAGTCGTGTATCTCGGCGAGAGAAAAAAACGAAGACAGAAATGCGACGTATCCCTTAACAACGCCAGTCATTGTTGGGCGAACGTCTTCGGGGCGGTGCATTGTGTGTACCCCCAGTGCTCTGTGTAAAAGGAATCACCTCCATTAAGGCGTCGATCGATCGATCGATCGTTCGGAATAAAACCCGCCTCTTCCTCGCGAGAGTTGGAGGGTTGAGTGAAAAAAAAAAGATAAGAGAGTCGGGAGAAGAAAATGGGTTAAGGAGAGTGAGAGGTTTGGTTTGGGGGGTTTTTTGGGAATGGCGCCCCCTCCGAGACAGCGGCGGGTATCGGAGTGGTCCGAGGATTTCTTCTCCGTCACGGTTGTCTTACGGTGGGACGGGAGGTTAAGGGGATAGTGTTGTCTTGATGGGTTGGGTTTCAAACCCTCCCATCTTCCTCCCCTAGGAATGCAGAGGGATAGTTGCGGAGTTGAAGAAAGAAAGAAAGAGAGAGAGGAAGTCACCGAGTTGAGGAGGAGTTTCGTGTCGAAGAAGGAATTCCTCTGGATAGACTTGGAGGAACGTTGAAGGAAAGTAGATACTTGAAGGAGACGGAGAGATGGTGTTACGTAGAGTTGAGAGAGTAAAGGGTGGGTCGATTGGTTAACGTCAAAGCCGTTCGCATTTCAATTAGGTTTTTTATCCTCGAAGATGACCCAAAGTAAATCATAGGGCGAAGAAATTTATATGATCTTTTTTATCTAAATAATTGGTGATTTGACTCGTTCATTGTTTCACTTGCACCGTGTGTTGCTATAAATTGAATTCGATGTGTTCGTTGCGTTGGGGATTTTGATTGTACTCGTGCCTTGCTGACGTACGTCAATACGCCATTAACGAAATGTCTCGATAGGAGGAGGGATTTTTTTGTCGTGAGCGTTTGTTTTGGTTGACGCGTTTCCAAGAGGTTCTTCGACGCTTCTCTTTTGTTTTTTTTATCGACGTAATTGGAGGTCAACCTGCTGTCTTCGTTCAGAATTGGTGTTTTACTTTTGTCAGAACTAGAAGAAAAACCTTCAGTAAACTTCTTCCAATTTCGCCGAAACGAAATGGAAGTTGTTTATTACTTCGAAAGTTGAATCGGTATCAAATATCAGGCGTTGAGATTATACCAGGATTTCCAAGAAACATGTTTTTAGGTTAAACAGTTCGGGAATATTTGTCGAATAATACAAGCAGTTGCTTATTGTTTACTCCAATAAGGACTTATTTGTAGTAATCTTAGCAGATATCGTTCAAACGGCGGAGAATGTGAATCCTGTGCTTAAATTTTGAAGCTTAGCCCCACGTATATCCACTCAGCTAAAATTTAAACAATACTAGCTCAGGAAACTATAAAAACTAATCTCGGTGATGTAGTAACTTTTTACCCTTCGAAAATTGATAGGCATTAGCGCGAACTCGTTTTTTCCTCTTGCGAGTAAAACACGCAAGATAAGGAACACGAGATATAGCGGCATAAATTCATAATCGGCTCGGCGTAAAGAGAGATGAAGGAGATAATGCCTATGAGACCCAGATGGAAGTGAAGTCTTGTAGATATGGACCCCCGGAGGTAAATCCAAAGAGAACCTTAATCAGTAGGCCAGAGGTAACTCTACCTTCTTCACCTTCCTCCCCTCCCTTCCTACCTCCTCCGGCGCACCCCTACCTCATCCATCCCCATTTCTCCTTACGATCCGTCATCATCAAACCGACTTCTTCCTCGTTCCTATCCTCCTCCTCATCTCCGCATCGCTCTCGACTTTACAGCGAACCATGTTATGACCTCGGGGGTAGAGTTAATTAAACTGCACCGATCTCTCGTCCACTTAAAAGGGATGTTGTTGGTAGGAAACAGCATCTACTCTCTCTTTCTCTCCCTATCCGCCTCCCCTCCGGCTCCACCCTTACTTACTCTTTCCCCTTCAGTCTTTGCTTTCTCTCCTCACGCATCCCCTCCCTCTCTCTCCTTCGCATCCCATTCCCCCTTGCCGCCTCGCAGCGTCTGATCCCGCCGCTCTCCGGGCCACTAACTTCTCATCAGTCGGATCCGTTCGACTGCAATTGCTTTTCTCTCTTACATCTCTTCCCTCTTCTTATTTCTCCCTTTCTATCCTCGAATTTCTCCATCTCCTATTTACAAATCCTTTCACTCGCCCGTCTCCGGCTGTATTTTTCTTCTTTTGTTTGACTTTCGTCTTCATTCATTCCACGCCATTATACGTTTCTCTCGCTATGGTGCACCAGCACGATTGTATATTTTTACAGTACATTATCTAGTTTTCTCGCCTTTTCTACGTTACTCTCTTGTTTCTATACGACTTCTCTCATCGCGTGACGTCACTATTATTCGTTTGTTGTCAACATTCCTTCCTTTAGTTCTGTCTCCCTGTTCCAATTTTCTATTCACTTCATTACTTTCATTTTCCCTGGCTCTCTTTCCTAATCTGTCAAAATAATGTCTTCATTCTCCCTCTAAATCCATTTTATTCAACCGCCCCGCGTCTGTTTTCTTCCTATTTCGAAAAATTTTCTACCAGCATCTTTACTTTCCATTATACCTCCCATTCCTACATGTTTTCTCGCCAGTTTCACTCCATTTCCCTTTTGCTTCTCGTATATTTTTCAGGCGTTTGTGTTTACTCGTTTTCTCGTTAATTTTCCTCATCCTTTTTTATGTTTTAGCTCCACAACCAGCGTTGCTTTATTTTATCTACCGTACTAAAATTTTAGATTGCCAAGGCCTGTTTTGTTTCATATGTTAGGAGTGGTGCATTTTTAGTATCAAACCACGTTGGATCGAAGGAAAAAATGCTTAATTTATTTCAACTGTAGGGTATGCTGTATAATGTTTAAAAGCACTTCATGTTACCACAGATGTTATGTCGAATTTTAATTAATTGAGTCAGGTGTTACTTCGTGGAAGTAGAGAATATTATTCATATTAAATAAGATCTTTGTTTAATATGAAAAAGCCGAATTTTATTAAATTTGTTTTTTATAGATTGCTTTTATGATCAGTGCAATACTTATGTGAATATGTCTCATTTAAAGCAATTGGTTGCATAGGCATTTGACGTGTTCCTTGAAGTCAACGTATATCCCCTTATGGCTATTGTAGTTGTCGAAAGTTTTTAGCGAATTTAACACATGCTCATCAGCAGGGTCGTCTTAAGACATTTGGGCGCCCTGGGCTAGCAACATGATGCGCCCTCTTATAGTGGAGTGGGGGTTACTAATTTTTAATGTAAAAGTAAATACGTAAATACACATCGATTTATTAATCATAAATGAAAACAATACACATCTATGCTAACTATATATTAATTTTACGTTGACGTCTGTACACATTTGTTTACAATATATACCGGCGTATTTCTTGAGAACCGTTCGTCATAAAGATATGAGGTAAACGGCGTTTTGTTTCTACTGGCTATAAGGTCCCTGGAAAAATATTTTCGTCTGCTAAAGTGTCCCGGGTTAGAATCCAGGAGACAGTTATATTTTCCCATATGTTTACACGGGATTTTCGATTTTTTAGTGCGCAAGGGTTTTTTCCTTCATACATACGTAAATATGGACCGATTTTCTTCTTTTTTGCTTTATTCGACGGCTAAAGCTTTATACTATCTTATTATTGCGATATTTACACGGTACACGGTCGAAGTTTTCAGAAATACGCATCCTTTTTCGAAGTTTTGCGGATTTTTCGTACTCATTCAGGGCATTGCCAATCTACACATTAGGAGTGTTGTCCTTCTTTAGAATGGATCGTGAAGTAGAAAGAAAGTTCCATTCCAGTGCATCGAAAGAAAAAGAATAGGCGAATTGGAGAAGATGGATTAAGAACTACACGACTGAGTCTTATATTTTTTTATCAAAATCAATTAATTACTCAACCCGACAGTCGTGGTAACCTGTCCTTTTGTACAGAAATATCTAGTTTTGTGGTTTACCTACGTTAGGCTTAGGAGAGTATTGACCAGACAAAAATTTTATTTATTTGTATTGCGACGATTATTTGGCAGTGATACCTTTTCTCTGAGTAAGCAGTTAATAGTGGACTGTTGAGTACGCCGCGCGCCCGGTGACTCGTGTGACAAATAAGAGCGCGCCCACTCGAGGGTTAAAATGTTTCCACAACATTATTATTAAAATAATCCATTTTCTTCCTATTTCATAATATTACATGCACACGTAAGGAAATTAAACGTATTTTTCTGACAATGAGATTGTTTATATTAGCAACAATGAAGAGGTAACCATGCAAGAAATTTTCAAGTTCATCTCGAATTAAGACATTCTCATATGATTTTATCGATAACGGCAACTCCTACAATATAAATGTATAGAAAAGAAAATACTCTTCATTACAAGTTCTACAACTTTTATTTGAAAAATATTTTGATATAAGCAATACTTTAAGAGATATGAGTTCTTTATTTTATTTATAGCTATTATGATTCTGTCCAGCATACAGTGTGCGACGAGTGAAATTTTTGAATGCTGCCATCCTACGTAGTACGTACTTTCAGAAACCCCTAGCATTTCCGATTGCCCAAAATATTTATGAATTACAGGGAAGTAGCCACATATTCACTACCTGAAGCATGTAATAGATGGTGAACCTCTTGAAAAATAAAAGGCTATGACAATTTATACTTTTTGAGTTTAAATTATAAAGATGCGAAATTTAAAAGCATATATATTTTATTTGTGGAGCGGCGTCGCTGGGTGCCCTGCGGTGCCTGGCGCCCTAGGGCTGCAGCCCATTTAGCCCATATAGTTAAGGTGCCCCTGCTCATCAGTATGTACGTATATATGCGGATTATTTTATTATCTGCTAGCAGAAGTGCCCGTTGAATTTCAACGGATTTAGTGAATCTAAAACTTCGACTGTGTAACATGCAAACATCGCAAGAATAACATAGTACACAGTTTTCACCGTCCAATAAAGCAAAAATGAATGAAGAAAATCTTGGATTTTGAAAAATCGAAAACTACATGTAAATTTATGGGAAAATAATGATTCAATTAAGTTCCCCCTCCCCCCAAATTTTTTTCGCCATGTAGCCTATGTTACCCGCAGATTTAAATTGTGTACCTATCCGAAGTTTCGTGACGATATCTTCAAAACGAAAGCTGTAAGCAAAACCAGCAAGACCACAATAATCTACAGAAAATGGATGGACAAAGGAACAATGGAAATTAATTAATTTAACCAAAGACAAAAAAGTAAATAGGGAACGTTTAAAAATCACAGAGTGAATGTTATCATCCGACTATTAGTTCGATTCTCTCGTCCATGAGTTCTGTTACGAGAAAAATATTTATATCAACAATACATTGAAAACAATGAACGATTTATCCAATCACAATTTGTGGAAAATCTACCTTTAATTATTGAAGTTACTTACGTAGTTTTAAAAACAGCTTGCTTTGGAGAACTCTACGCCACACGAAATTATCATTAAAAACTATCTATTAGTAATATTTCAATTAAAATCAACAAATATTTGGTTGCCATGTAAAGAAACCAAACTACACACAGTAATTGAGCAAGTTAGGAAAGTGTACAACGTATCACAAATGGGCGCGTTTCGTGCAATGGAGTATTATATAGAAAGAAATTATATACCTGTACGTAAGGGAAATAGCGTTTTAAAGTTCTTTTCTTCATCATAAATAATCCATTTTCTTCCTATTTAATAATATTAGATGCACACGTAAGGAAATTAAACGTTTGTTTGCGAGACTGTTTATGTTAGCAACAATGAAGAAGTAACCATGCAAGAAATTTTCCAAGTTCAACTCGATTTAAGACGTTTTAGTTTGATTTTATCGATAACGGCTACTTCTACGATAAAAATGTGTAGGAAAGGAAATACTCTTTTTTACCAGTTCTACAACTTTTATTTGAAAAATATTTTGATATGAGCAATACTTTACGAGATATGACGAAAATTTAATTTCTTGTCACCAGTAAAGTAGTACCTCTGATTGGCGTACGTGATTCATTTTTGCGATTTTCGTATTATCTTTGGTTGTAAGTCCTCAATATAAAATTTCATAAAAATCCGTTCGATAGAAGCCGAGAACGAACATGCGGACGGACGGACGGACGGACAGACGGACGGACAGACGGATGGACGGACAGACCGACGATAATAGGCGCTCACGCTGGAAGCGAAACGCGCCTAAAAACGATCTGACGTAAAATTTTTTCCCATATAAATGCATAGGACTCTCAACTTCGGCGACAATGGAGTTGTTTGTCATGGTAGCTTATAATTGGTATTGTCATAAAATTGATAAAATCACGTATTTTTTCTGATTGTAAGCGCATTTTTACGCTAATTCGATCAGGTTTCGGATTATGTCCTCAATAAAAATAAACTTTGTTCTTTCCTGCATAGAACTGTCCAAGTCTCAGGTTCTTACCATGTATCTAACAATAAGTAATTTTAAAATTCAAATGAAAAATAAGCTGCATTCATCCCTATGTTATTCAAATGGAGAAAATGAAAAAAGAAAATATTTTTTATAATTAGAAAGGTCTCTCAAATCGATATAAAAACCTGACTACACCACTTAACTTTTTATGCAAGTTAAAATGACACATTCCTCTTGTTTCTACGTGCTGTAGTTGCTGAGTTATAAAAGACATACATGCATACATACTCGTATATACATACATACATACAAACATTTTTCTTCATAGATTTGTATAGATGTATAGATATCCAATTTAAATAATCTCATTTCATTAAATATGTAGGAGATAATTAAAACGACAATTTTATTTACTCACTCTAAACGTGCAGCGCAACCGTTACAGTGCTAATATAGCACGAAGAACTTATTCTGGATTCGCGGTTAATTCTCTAAAAGGTGGCGGAAAATGTTAGATGGTGCAAGAAGTAAGCGTTGTCGCCGAAATAAATCAACTTGTGAGTATACTTTATCGCACTTTGCAAATAATAAACGTAGTTTTGTATCATGCACCAGTACAAACAATTTATGTCCTTATTAAATTCTCGATGTGTGGTCTTGTCTTATTTTACGTTCCATTCTCTTTTAAGCCATCTTGCTGTCATATTTTCCCCATTCTATCGCACTAGTTTTCCATTTCAGTTCTTTTCCTTTAAAACTCCATTTTCCTAGTATCGCTTCCTACTGTTACTGCGGCCTCATCCCCCCCCCCCCCTTCCCCAACGCTCCTCTCTGTTGTTCCGCAGGGTCGGGCTTCCCATCCTCCTGTATCTATCCTCCGAATAGATCTTCCAAAAGGGATCGGTTTTCGTTCTGTGCGTGCCATTTGTGTCGGCTATTATGTTAACTGGAGCGGAAGTGGAAGGATAGTATCGCTCTAGATTGGATCTTGGCGAACCTATACCACCCTTCCATCGTTTCTAGTGCCCATCCTATAAGTATTCATTCTCTATCGTAAACCAAACGATCGTTCTATATCTATCCATATGTCTGTCTGCCTCTCTTTATTCCGCTCAATCTCTCCCTCTTTCCCTACGATTTTCTCTCTGTCGACACTTCTCGCGACCGCAACATTGTTCGGTCGCCCCAAGTTTGTAGAATTGTATCTTGGCGCTCAACGCCCCGTGGATATGGGTTCGATCCCATCATTGATTATCGTGGCCGGGCTCGATTCCGCAATTGCCGGCCCTGCGTCCACGTCGATGGCCACGTCCCGCGGAGCGCGGGTTGGGAAAACTCTCATGCACGTAATTGAACGGATTGATTCGGTATCCTTTCTTTCGATGGCTCGATACAGTATCCGAGTAAATGTGACGAAATGCATTTGATCTTACGCGCTGGTTATTTTGGCGATCGAAATTATGCAGCGCTCTGCAAAATTAATTTGGTATCCTCGGAATTACGAAGGTAATTTGAAATTTTAGACCAGAAGGGAATGATTTTAATAATTGTTTACCATTCTCTTTCACGATATTGCTATCAATAATTTTAGTGCCGCATTGGCCGATTATTAGGCGATGTTTTTTTAACATGAGCCGTAAAAGTCATATGTTATAATTTTCTATTCCTCTCTTCCCTCCTTTCTCTCTCCTACAAAATAGTATTTCTTTGGCGCGGCTTCTGAAATTGGAGGTCGCCTTATATTCGAGGTCACCATATAATGGGGCTAATGCGGTATGTATTATGCGTAAGAATGTCCAGCGAAATTGCTGAAAAATTTACCGAGAAAACTCTTTAAACACTATATTAATGCAGTGTAAACCCCTGAGATATTTATGAAAGGAAATGAAATGATTCTTGGTTGACAATATTAGATGAGATTTGAAACACGACCGTACGAGCAACTTTAGACTCTCTCTCAACGTCACCGGCATATTTTGTTCCCCTCCGCAAATATTTATAAAGTTGACAGCATAAGATATTCCATTTACATGCTTTTCCATCACTTTCACTTTCTCGTCGACATAAAGTTTGTAAATGAATTTTTAAAGTAAAACTTAAACACAAGAGGACAGACGGTTCGTGCGGGCGGCAGGTCTCTTTTTTTTTTTTTAGCGGAGAGGGAAGGAAAGGGAAACTGTGAACACACACGCACCCACCCACCGACATACGAGCACACATGCGTCACCCTGAACGCAGGCTCAAGTCTACATGCCTCATGTCCACTTCTCTGTATTTTTTTCCTTCCTGCGTCTCTTATTGATACACATCTCTCCTGGAAAATACTTTTATTTTTCCTCTTTTCTTTCTGCGCCTCCTTTACTTCCTAAGGATCTGGTCTTCCTGACGTTCTCTGACCCCACTGACCCGCCCTAGGCGGCGTGCGTGGGTGCCTCCTCTCCCTCCACTTCTCGCTGTTCCGCCTTTCTCCACCTCGCCCACCCTCCTGCCCTAGGCCTCATCCAGCGCAGCGCCTTAAACAAACAACGCTCGGAGTCGGAACTCTGCTTTCCTCCCCTCTCCCCTTTCCGTTGTCTTTTGCTCACCGACTAAAAGGTCTCCTTCTCCTCCTCCATCTCATTCTCCTCCCCTCTCTCTCCCCTCTCTCTCCCCTCTCTCTCCCCATCTCTCTCTCTCCTCTTCCTCGTTCCAAATAGTCTGCCTCTTCCGCATTCTGCTACGGCCTTCGCCTTCCTTTCACTTGCCTATTTTTTCTGATTTTCATCCCCTTTATCTTCGTTCGAGCTTTTTACCTTTTACTTTGTTGTCCTTTTTTTTTCTCTCCCTCTGTTCTCCTTTACCTGTACTTCCTCGGCTGACCCCTTCCTTATGTCCTTGTGAGATATCCTTTGTCATTTATCTTCGTTTCTATCTGCATTTCTCTTTTTTCCCTTCTTTAGCTACTTTATTCCCATTATTTTACCATTTCTCGTTCCCCTTCTCTCTATCCTTCGCTCATTCTTTTCCCTTGACTCCCAGTTTCTCGCAGATGGGGGTGATAAGATGGAACGGGAGAGAGGCAAGGTGGAAGTCTTTCGATAAATCAATGGAGGCTCCCTTCTTTTTCTCTCCCTTCATTCCTATACCCTGTCCAAAGTTTACCCAGGGACACCCGCTCCTTCAACAACATCGTACCCATCCCTCTCTCCCTTGTTTCCTCTTTCTTTCCTTCCCTTTTTCCTCCTCACCTAGCCGAAGACTTTTTTTTCTTATGAAGAGGAGAGGACATTTAAAATAAACTCCTTTTCTTCTTCGGCCTTCTCCGACCTACCCCCCCCCCCCCCCCCCCCTCTCCCCCGAGCCAGGGTTTATTTATTTACCGGTGGTTTGTCCCTGTAATGGGGTAAAACGTGTGTCATTATTTGGTTGACGTTGCTGGAAGAATCTGGTTCCCTCGCTCTGAAAACTTTTTACTTTGCTTGCTTTTTGTTATCATTAGGTTCAGAGATTATGTAGGATTGCCAGGAATGCGAGAGAAAAATATCTGTATTAATTGGAATAATAGTTCACGACAGAGGCAACGCTTGAAATTGTAATAATGGTAAAATTTCCTATACACTGTAATTATATATATTATCTATAGTCTATCTATATGTATCTACTAGTGTAATGCCCGTTGAAATATCAACGGAAAAATTATAGATAGATAGAGTATTATTATTTTCATTTAAAATAATTAATATCCCGCTTTCACAATGAAATATTTTGTCATATACAACATATCTAGTGAATATTGTTATTAACAGGCTATCTTTAGTTAAACTTAAAATAGTTGCCTCTCCTTGCCTCCCTTTCCCCCCCTTTCACACCCTCTCTCCCTCTCCAACCCTCTGTTTCCCTCCCCCTCCTCACTCTCCCTCCCCCTCTCTTTTCTCCCCCTCTTTCCCCCTCTTCCCTCTACATCCCTCTCTCCCCCTGCGTTACCATCCCTCTCTCTCCCTCCCTATCTCGTATTAAAAGCATACAAATCACGCTTATACAACCACAAGGATTGATACAACAAAAGGATTTTGAGGTCTAACAATATAATTGGTAGCCAAGGCAACATCCCGTTAAAATGGCAATATTTCCACAACATATGGGAATTAAACGTATAACATGAGGGATTTCGAATTGTATGCGGAAAAAGATGAACAGAATAAGAAACTTTGTAATCTTTTCTTCAAAATGGTTCAGATCCGAAGATCGTAGGTTAATTCCTTCTAATTTTTATTTCCAAAACAATAAAAGTCTGCACATCAGAAAATTGATTTTTACATGTTACCTACGGAAAATAGAAGTGTCTTCCTTGGAGTCGAACCCAGGACTTTTATGGAGTTTTATTTTCGTCATTACCTTAAAATATGTTAATCAAGCATCCTTGCCAAATTTCAATCTTCTACCTATTCGGGAAGTTTGTTAAAACGCTCTATATCGGCCATCATGAAAGCGTGACCAACCAACCAACAGACCTGGGCTATTATAGTATTAAATAAAGTAAAGTCTTTATGTTTTTTTATAACTCAGCAACTACAGCACGTAGAAACAAGAGGAAGGTGTCATTTTAACTTGCATAAAAAGTTAAGTGGTGTAGTCAGGTTTTTATATCGATTTGAGGAACCTTTCTAATTATTAAAAAATATTTTATTTTTTCATTTTCTCCATCTGAATAACATAGGGATGAATGCAGCTTATTTTTCATTTGAATTTTAAAATTACTTATTGTTAGATACATGGTAAGAACCTTGGATGGTCCTATGCAGGAAAGAACTGTTTGTTTTTGTAGAAGACATAATCCGAAATCTGATCGAATTAGCGTAAAAATGCTTTTAGAATCAGAAAAATACGTGATTTTATGAATTTTATGACAATACAAATTATAAGCTACCTTGACAACTCCCATTGTAGCCGAAGTTTTGAGTCCAATGCATTTATACTTAACGTATTTTGTTCAATTTCTGTGTGCGATTTGGTTTCTTTACGTGGAAACCAAATATTTGTTGATTTTAATTGAAATATTACTAATAAACGGTTTTTAATGATATTTTCGTGTGGCGCAGAGTTCTCCAAAGCAAGCTGTTTTTAAAAGTACGTAACTTAAATATTTAGAAGTAGATTTTCCACAAATTGTAATTGGATAAATCGTTTCATTGTTTCCAAAGTATTGTTGATATAAACATTTTTCTCTTAACAGAACTCATGGACTAGAGAATCGAGCTAATAGTCGGATGATAATATTCACTCTGCGATTCTTAAACGTTCTCTATTTACTTTTTTGTCTTTGGTTAAATTAATTGTTTGTTCCTTTGTTCATCCATTTTCTGTAGATTATTGTATTCTTGCTAGTTTTACTTACAGCTTTCGTTTTGAAGATATCGTCAAGAAACGTTGTATAGGCATATAATTTTACCCTGTTGGGGTACTGGTTAGAGATTGTGATTTCTCGACTTTTTATCATTCTCGAGATATCTTTTTTCCCAATATTTTTTTCTCTCGAGAATTCGAGAATTTATTTTCAGTCTCGAGAATTCTCGAGAAATCTCGAGTGCGAAAGCAATTGTTCGTGAAATTTTTCATAAAATATTTTTTCTTAAAAAGTGGCAATGGAAGATAATAATTCTGAATTTAAAAAAATTAATTTTAATTAATATTTCTCGTACAAAAGTGAGCTACTTACTATTTTTGATAATAATTTTCTTTAGCATTACAACAGAAATAATTTCGAAATGAATACCATATTTTTAATCTTTAGATGATGTTTAATTGAAACTAAATAACAAACAAAGGTAATATGACTTAGAAAGGTCAAGATTAAAATACAATTATCAGTGCATTACTTTTTATCACATCTTAGGAAGTAATGTTTTATAAAAAGACAGTCTATTGATTTGTCGGATAATCTTGCCCTTCTTTTAGAGGCCAGATTTCCAGAAATAGAGAAATTCCTTTCGTTTTGAGTCGACATTGGATTAATTGTACTTAAGGCATTTTTCAGCTTTTCCAAGTTGGTTGTAATTTTTCCCGTTGCCTCGTACACGTTCATTTCTTTTGATAACGAACGGAAGTCATCGTCAATTACTTGGCTTGGCATCAAGCATTTACGAATCGATTCTTCCAGTTGTTGATTCAGGCTCAGACTATCACCTTGATCCATTTTTAAGTTTTCTTCAACTGGTTCTTCAGCATGATTCAGTGTAGTATTCTTTTCATTTGAATAATGATATAGTCTGTTCATGATTAATTTTGCTGTTTTGACGATTTCATTTTTTGGACTTAGCGCAAAGAAATCGTCTTTTTTACATAGCTATAGACATTTTGGGTCTTGAAGATACTTTATCAAAGAAATTAAAGGCACATCTCTTCTGTTGGCAATTTGTTTTTTCAATGCAACAAGGGGATTCGCACTTATTTCAGAGGTGTTCTCGCCTAATGGACGGTTCATTCCTATGTCTTGCAGAGAATCTCGAAATCTCGAAAATATTTTTCGAGACTCGAGATTCTCGAATATTAGAAAAAAAAATTTCTCCAGAAATGAGAATTTGAAAAATAGGAATTTCTCGAGACGAGAATTCTCGAACGCAATCTCTAGTACTGGTCTGTTATCCCCCCGCCATGTTAATTATCCCCAATGGATATCTTAAACTGAATATACTATATTTGCTGGATCTGATATTTGTTAATTACTTAGATTTAATAACTTTCACGTAAAACGACAACTTGCAAACCCATGACGGATCTGCCTTTGGCGACATTTACCCACCCGATCACCGGCCAATGGTGAGGGATAGCTTCGTTCCTGACAGGCGAAGGTCGCGGTAGCTCCCGGAGACGGCTACACCCGATATAAAAGGCATTATAGTCTAAAAGCAAATCGGGCCAAAGGCTCGCCAATATCCTCGGTTATTAGGTTAATAAAAACATGGCGGGGTGATAACAGACCAGTCCCTGCGGGTAACATAGGGTATAACACGTTAAATAATTTTGGGGAAGGAGAGCTTAATTCAATAATTACGTATTTTCCCATAATTTTACATGTAATTTTCAATTTTTCACAATCCAAGATTTTCTTCATTCATCTATATAGGTAAATACGGAGCGGTTTTCGTCTGTTTTGCTTTATTCGACGGTTAAAGCTATGTACTGTTATTACTGCGATGTTTACGTTACACGGTCGAAGTTTTAGATTCACTAAATCCGTTGAAATTCAACGGGCAGTTCTGCAAGTATCATCATAAAACATATATAAAAGACAGTGTCACTTTGTCCCTTTGTCATATAATCCATTTTGAAGCTTAATACCTCTAAACGACTGAACCGAATTTGATAAAATTTTCAGGATAGCATTATGATATAATAAGAAAACGTTTTAATATATCGGTGATATATAAAAGCTTTATTCTCTCCCTTTGTTCTTTTGTCACTCCCTCTGTCGCGCTTCGAAAAAAAAACAGAAATATATCTGGCAACAGGGGACTAAGGTCAGGATTTGATGCCCAACAGATACTCGCGCTAAGGTTTCGAACCTTCGCTCGGATCGGGTGCAGGAGGTATGATTTCGGGTCAAAGAAGACTGCCTCAGTTTTATTTCAGAATAATCGATCATCCCCGTCATTTTTGACGGGCACTTATACTAGTAATATAATAATATAATTATGTATATTATATATTTCCTAAAGAAACTGATCTAACCCATGAATTACATCTCCGTAATGTCGCCTTATAGTTTCAACTTCCATTGCTTGTTATTCTATGGAACAATTTGTTTAATTTTTAAATGTTTCTACATATATTCCTATTTATGTGTGCATTAAAATGCTTCAGAGTAATTTAAACCTGCTTACTAACTTTTTATATCGAAAATGCACTATATCGGATCTTACTTGTGAAATACCTACGTTGAAAACTCAGGTCTAGGGAAGGATCCATAGCAAAAAACATTTTCCATTTTAAAAGTTTAACCTTTTATTCCTTTTTTGTCATGTCTACATTATTATATCTAAATTGCGATTTTTTTTACAAAAAAATTGAATTAAAGAAAACTTTTAATTTTGCATTTATCTTACCAAGTCGAGTTGCAGTCCATCGTTAGGTCATTTTTCCATTTTTCCATCAGAATTTCATGGAATTAATACGGGATATATTATTTTAAAATGAGTGATGTTTTTGCAACATGAAATGATTACAATGGTTAAGTTTCGTGAAACATAATGTAGATAGGCCGTTACTAATGCCATCTGCAAAACTGATAAAATATTCTGATCAACTAGAACTCCTTTGTATAGTTAGTATAACTTTGCTTTTCATCCACTTTTTGTCTTCAGTTGAACAACAATAGAAGTGGAGAAATATTTTATTCTTTCAGATGCTAGTTGAATGTCTACACGTTTTTATCTACCTATAATTCTTCTTGTTATTTAAGCCTAGCTTCTAAAACACCAGAGGAAAAACTATTCACATCAATTTGAAAAAATAAAAAGAACGGATAAAAAATGGAATTTCATAACTAGGTTTTAATATTTAAATTTCTTGAACACAGGAATTTTTCAACACGTGGTGTAGATGAAAGACTCGAATTTTTTTCAGAGATATATGAATCAAGTGAACCACGAAGACAAATATCGTTTCGAGTCACTTACGCAAAAAATCACAGTTGCTGGCAATTTGTTCTTTTTCCGGCAGAGTAGCGGCAGTGCTACGCAAACAAACGGATTTATTTGATTTGGATGTAGTAAAAACCGCGCTCGTCTACGAGTTAGAGATTCAGTTAGCATCGGTACTCTATTTACGGGCGAAAAGATTCGATAATTTCATCCTTTTGAGTGTAAATATTTAAACGAGCGAGATTCCAATTTAGAAAATCACGGTATTTTGCGAGAAAATTTTATCTAGGAAAGTTGTCGCCGAACCGCATACGAGTGTTACGCAAACTAATACACGGATCCAGTAATGGTGTCATCAATGAGTTAGGTAACTATGACTTCAGGTGCCTTGATACAATATTTATGATAATGACTAGTGTACGTATAGCCCGTCAAAAATGACGGGAGTAAAGATTCAATCGTTCAAGCTATTTATGGAGATTAAATTGACATAAGAAACATCAATTGTCTTGCAAATCAATTCCCTCTCTCTCTCTCACTTTCTCCCCCCTCTCCACTTCCTAGAAAGAAAATTCGCAATTATTCTAACAAAGTTTTGTCTTTGTTGTCCGCACCCAATGTAACGCCCAATATAATGCCTTCTCCAGCTTCCTACAGCGATACTACAAGCGATAGTGAATAGAATTGCATTGTAATGCCGACTTAATTATATTATTGTTATTAATTTCCACAGAATTTGATTTAATTTGCTTTGTTAATATTCACTGTTAATACAATTAATGGTTATAGTATTAATATCGTTAATAAGTATGGAAGCGTATGGAAATTAATTTGATAATAATGAATTAATGTAAGTAATGTTGTTTTCTTTCCAAATATATACACAAAATATTGTTAATTTCACTTTTAGTTTGTAATAAAATATCTTCCTACTGTTTAAAATGAAATATTTGTCTTTTAAAACTTTTGTCCCGCTAAAATCCCACCCTGGCCCACTGTGCGACGTTCTGAAAAAAAAATATTATTATTACAGACACACTTGGACGCAGTTAAATCATATGGCACCTTAAAGAGGAAGAACAACGGGACACGTATAAAATGATATCTCTGTGCGGCGACGTAAGATGCGTTTTAAAAGTCTTATGCAAAAAAGGATAAAACTAAAAAAGCTCTACATTATTTTCGTGTCATTAATTACATGCATAAAAAAATTACCGATGAGTTTGTATTACATAAATAGGTAAAAATAAAGTGCATACCTGGATCTACAATATTCATTGTAAAGTGAATATTTATAACTTCAAAACACTGCACGTACTACGTCTGTTTAAAGTGGGCACACGAACAATACTGACGCGCGGTTATGATGCCCGCTATTAAGTCTAGCGGAATTGCAAGGTGGCCACATCGTATTAGTAGGGTTAAGTCGCGTTTTGAGCGCAAATATATACCATATGGATATGCAATAACAAGAATTTAAAAGTAGTCAACATTTTCATAAACATTAAGAAATTTGCTTTTTGTCCCGCTAAAATTCTACTCTGGCCCACTGTACGTAGGCGGAAAAATGAATACAATTTTTTCTTGAAAATGGTTCAGATCCGAAGATCGTAGGTTACTTATTTTTAATTTTAATCTAAAAAAGAATGAAGCCTGCACGTCGAAAAGTGTTATTTTATGGGAAATGGAAATGTCTTCCTTGGAGTCGAACCCAGGACATTTTTCGAGATCCTTTTCACCATCAGCTTAAAATATGTGAATTCAGCATTCCTGCCATATTTAGAGTTTAAATCTCGATTCTTTATCGATTTATTAGCATTTGTAAATTATCACCAACGAACCAACCAACAATTGTCTTTTATTATACGAGATGATGGATGAGAAATTTACAAGAGATTTTATTTTCATAAAAATGGATTGTTTTATTAATTTTTATTGTGATATTATTAGTAAATATAGGACTTTATTTTGGAGATTTATATGCAAACAAAAATTGATAATTTCAGTTTTCGAAAGTGAGCCCCGATTACTGGTGGGCTTCCGCTAACTGCGTAGGCGTAGCCATTGCCTACAGTCGACTTTTCTGCAGCTATATAAAAATTTTTGAATCCCAGTGTATGAAAATTTAATATGTATGAAATTTATTCGAGAATGATTTGCCACAGTTTCATAGAAACATAATCTGTAGCTTTATCAACTTTATCATATGTTGGCAAACGTTAAATGGATCTAATCTTCGTAACCAAGCTCGATTAAGTTGGTAGAGCTGCGTTAAGCTGACTTTGGTCTCACTGACGTCCTTTGTGTCACCTTCCGCGAATCTACTAGAAAATAATTGAAAGATCCTTAAATGTTTGCTTTTGGAGTACAATGTTGAGGTGAATATAAAAATGGCTACTAATTATCATTTCTATATCATACCGGATCTTCCACTCTTTAAACAAACGATAATTCTCATGGACTGCATCCTTAAGTCCATACGCAGATTTTCCTGCTATATATTCGTGCAGACTATATGCCCATATGTGTTTAAGAATGTATCCATGCATATGTACGTACGTATATTGATATCACTGAATGCATCCTTGTAACTACGCATAAATATTTAAACGTATAAATGCACATAACCTCACATCCTTTCCTCATTCTACTATTATGCGTCCTGTGGACATTTTTCTTAATCTTGTGCGTCATATTTCCCTTGCTTTCTACCGGATCCCATTCAAACGTATGTAACTTTACCCTTTTTCTGTCGCAGTGTCCCAAGAACATCCTTCTCGCCCATTTCTTCGCCCCAGCGGAACAATTGAAAGATTTTAAAACAAATAAAGAAAAACATGGAAAAGGAAAACGGATTTATGTTACATCCGTCTCCTTCTCTTCCCCTCTGCAATTTACTGTCAATTAGATCTTTCTCGTAAACTGTTTTTGCCGACACCCTCCCCATTTCTCACTCTTGTCTCCCGCCTCGCAATCCCCCAGCTTTCGAATGGAACTCTAAATAAAGAAAAAATAAATCTGTGTGCGCGTTCTTTGAAACCACTCAGACCTTCAACGAAGCGTACAACCTCTCTCTTTCTATTTGCCTCTCTTCCTCTTTCTTTCTTGTTTTCCTTTTATCGCCCCTCCTCCTCGGTCGCCTTTTACTCTTTATAAATCTTATCCTCCTGCCCCCGCCCTTCCCCAAACCACGCCTCCTCCTCTCTCGCCATCTCCGCCGACCGAACATCCCCTCGCTACACCCACTTCTGCCCCTGCCGCAAACGGGATTTTCTGCCCCCTTTCTTTATTTGCCTCTGATTTTATGGAAGAATCTTTGAGTTTTTTGTCCCTCATCCTCTGCTGCTCTCCTAACTCTCCTGCGAAACGATTCTTTATTCTTTATGTGGTCTTTTTCGCTCACACCACCCGAATTTTCCCTCGTTTGCATCCCCCTAAATCTTATCCGACTCCCTCTTATTTCGTCTCTCCCTAACATACCCTCTTCCTCAACCGCCTTCTCCACCTCTCGCATCTCTTCAGTTATTTTTCTCTGCATCGGTTTGGTCTCTCTCGTCTTCTTTTCTTTCGGGATTACGTTTTTGCTGAGACTTTGCTGAATTTAACGTTATTTTTCGTAACTTTAACACATAAATACATACAAACATAAGTAAACACAATCATACACAAACATGCATGTATACATGTACCTGTATTCTTCTACAAAAATAAGAAAATGTTCCCTTCTGCGAAGGAAAAACCAAGCCTTGGGATCAGGGGGGAAGAAATCCGTGAAAAGTGACGACGCAACGAATGGGTGAAGGAGAAAAAATGGTGCGTTGGTAAGTTGTAGGGAGAAAGAATACGGTGGAAGAGACAGTGAGAACAGGGTAACGCGGGGAGAGAGAGAGGTAGGGAGGATGAGGAAGAGCGGAAGCGGCGGAGGAGGATTTGGAAGCGTCGTATGCCGGCAGATCTTTCAGGGGAACTGAGGAAAAAGACAAACTAGGAGAAGAAAAAAACCGAACTTCTTTTTAAGAGGAGGTGGTCAGAAAGGGGAGGGAGAGATGGAAAACAGCGTTTAACTTCACATCAGCTCGAAGAGAAGTGGGGGAGGGACGGGAGAGGAATTTGCAAGGTAATTACTCCACGTAGTGAGTGGAAGGAAGGTGAGGCAGAAGGATTGCGCAGGGCAAAATGGTGGGAGAGAAAGGGACAGAATGTGGAGGGATGGAGATAGAGAGGAGAGATTGGAAGTAGAGGTTAAAGAGAGGGAGAAGAGAGCAAGTCAGATCGGTTCGAAAAGGGAAGCGTATCGGAGAGAAGCGGGAGGGGAAAGGGTAGAAGGAGAGGGAAATATGGATTGAAAAAAAAAACGAGAGGGATGGGTAGGAGATGAGGTATGGATTGCTTCGGAGGAGCAGAAAATGTCGGGTGAAGTAGCAGCAGAGGCGTGGACCGGGCCTTGCACAAAGTCGCAGCTTCTTCACCCTCTCCCTTCTTTGGCCCCTTTCCTTTCATCACGATTTTCACGGTTGCGACTCGTGATGCTTGGTCACGTTATACCACAGACTACCTTCCTCCCGATCCCTCCCATCTATAGCACCTCGCGATGATTCCATCCTTACAAGCAATGCTTCCGACGCCGAGAGACGTGCCAGCACGATTACATATTCCTTTCAACTTAATCCCATTTTTTTTTGTTCCGTCTTCATTCCCGCGGAAAAATAAAAATGGAATTTGCCAAAGAGAAGGAGACCGTAAGTCTGAGGAGGGAGAGGTATGAAGAAATAATAGTGGCAGGATGGAAGAGAGCGATGGTGTAAAGATGGACAGGAAGGAAAAATGTAGGTTATATGGAAGAATAAAGGAGGGAGGAGGAAGGAGGAAGAGTGAAAAGGAGATGATAATAGGAGAATAAAGATGAGTTAAAACTGGCGGAGGAGTGTGTAAGAGAGTTGTGAGGGATAAATGCATTTTTCGTTTCGCACGGGAGAAGATGAAAAGCAGGATTTTGCGGTGCGGGATATTCGAGAGACAAGTAATCAAACTAACGCAATTTTCAAGGTGTGGCTTCCTGTAGCATGGCCGGTTAATTGCTGTCTTATGTATTTTTTATTGCATTCATACGCCCGGGTGCAAATTTAATAAGGCTTTCCGTACGAGAACTGCATTTTGCACGCATTCGCGTCGCTCGTACTCTTTTGCTTACGCTCACCCCGCCTCATTATTTTCTTCCTTTTTTTTCACTCTCCCACAGGGAATTGCGAGCAGACAGTCGAGTTGAAGGTCTATTAAATAGTGCACGTATTTGTCCATATCCTTTATGCATGCAGGAAACTTAAAGCAACGGTTGAATGAAAACGTACCTGGTTTATTTACTGATAATTATTTGATTAATTTAGTAAATCGTAATAAATCATTTTCATCCCTCTCTCATCTAATATTGATACAAAGCAGATACACAAAACGAAAGTAGTCAGATAAACTTTAAATAACGATTCGATCTAATAAAATATTCGTGCGACTTCTTTCGAAAACCCACCGTTTCTATGCGTTTCACTATAGAAATTATGTATCAAAATCACCGTTAAATTATGATCGACACTTTCAGCATCAATCCGCAAACCACAAACGGATTGAGGGCCCATTAATATCGAATCATAATGTAGATTGTATTTTGAAGCGTGGAGATTACCGTATCAAATATTATACGAGGCTCGTAGCTACTTTCATTCAGTGAACAGCAGCCCTTTACCTTAAATTATATTGCGATAGATTCTGACTCGTGGATTTTAAAAGGTCATTTGTAATGTCTGCTTGATAAAGGGAAAGCAACTTAAAGATTTACATAATGGAAAACTTTTGTACTGTTGAGTAATCGAAACTCTTCTCCCTCTTCTAAAAGAATTGAAGGCTTTAATTGACGACCACATTCGAAAACTGTTTAAATGATACCATCTGAATAAATATCGCATTAGGCTTAATGCTGAGTGGAACGCGACCATATCAATGACAAAGAGGCAAGAATCATCAGCACTGCGAGTTTATCTTCTCTTTAAGATGCCACAAACTCCGCAGAAGCATCGCAGCGCATCATACATATGAAATTCGAGAGGATGGTTTACCGCCCTTCTTCAACCGCAAAACTTTCTCCCCGAAACCTGTTACTTACGACGTTAACATGACTTTAATGGTGGCAAGTAATTATGGCAATTCAAAATTCCCTTTCTCCCCATGCGTTGGATTTAAGATTTTATCAGACCATGCCAATGCCTTTTCGTTATCCAGAGGAATGGTAAAATTACCAGAACATCTCAGACTAGTTCTAAATCTCTTTCTTATTTTATTTTCGAAATTATCCTCTCAAGTAAGCGTACCTTCACAATTTTATTTGGTACTAGCGTAATTGCCCGTCAGTCTGACGGGATATCTTTAGTTAACCTTAACATAATTGCCTCCCTCCCCCTCTCCCTCCCCCCCTCTCTCTCCCCCTGCCTTCCACCCTCTCCTTCCATTCTCCCCCTCCCTCCATCTCTCTCCCTCCCTCCCCTTCACTTTCTACCTCCCTCTCTCTCTTAAATGTAAGAAGGGACTATATAGCCTCAATTTCGCCCTCAATAAAGTCATGTCTGACTGTCCGTCTCCCTCCCTCCACATCTCTCCCTCTCTTTTCCTCCCTCTCTCTCCCTCCCTCTTCCTCCCTCCCTCCCCTCCCTTGCATAATTAGTTTATAATTTTTTATCGAGACTCTTTAGGATATTTTGATTTTATCCCGCTGCATTCATATACATACTAGCTGAAAGTACCCGGCGATGCCCGGGTTATACCAGACGTCTTTGGCGAATAAAATTATGTATTTATAGATTAAACGTTTTATTCACAACCACAAACTTATGTCGAGTGACTTCTTTTGACTGTTTATAACAAAAAAATTGTAGATCAATACCATGTAGCCTCAGATCACAACATGCACCATTTATCACTAACTATAAAAGGCGAATTCTCTTGGTCACTTGGTTACGTGTCGTTATGCTAAATAAACATATATCGGCCATTTATTTATCCACTTCTACCAAATTCTGTATCATTACTAATATTACGTTGAAAAAGTATAAAAAATTTTCAAAAATGTCCCCGGAAGATTACATAACATTCTTAAATAAAAATCATCGTGCTAAGCAAAGATGTGAAACAACGAACCAAAAATAGAAAACAATTGTTTTCATGTTGTTTATTTTTAACAATAGCGCTATTATTTCACCTATTTGAAGGTTTAATTGGCATTAATTGAATCGAAGACAACAAATTACGGTCGCCTTGACAACGTCCGGAAATAGTACGAAATATCCGCAAAATTTCGAAAACAATTGCGTATTTCTGAATGATTCTACCGTGTAACATGTAAACATCACAAGAATAAGATAGTATAGAGTTTTAGCCGTCGAATAAAGCAAAAACGAAGAAAATCGGTCAATATTTACGTTTTAATGCACGAAGGAAAAAAACCTTGCACTCTGAAAAATCAAAAATCCCGTGTAAACTTATGGGAACATAAAATTTAAAATAAAACGTTTAACATGAGCGATTTCGAACTGTGGGCGAAAAAAGATGAACAGAATAAGAAACTATATAGTTTTTTCTTCAAAAAGGGTTCATATTCAAAGATCGTAGGTTAATTATTTCTAATTTCAATTTTCAAAACAATAAAAGCCTGCACGCCAAAAAATTGACTTTTACGTGTTACCGTACGAAAAATGGAAATGTCTTCCTTGGACTCGAACCCAGGACTTTTTTCGAGATTTATTTTCTTCGTTACCTTAAAATATGTGAATCGAGCATTCCTGCCAAATTTCGAGATTCTATCTCATTCCTTCTCGAGTTAATACCATAATTCGCTACCAGAGGCACGGCCTATGGAATAGCTTGACCAACCAACAGACCTGGGATATTATCTCTCTATTAGTGTAATGCCCGTTGAAATATCAACGGACGAATTATAGATAGATAGATAGATTATTATTATTTTCATTTAAAATAATTAATATCCCACTTTCACATATGAAATATATTGTCGTATACAACATATCTAGTGAATATACCCTCTCTCCCTCTCCCACCCTCTATCTCTCTCTCCCTCCTCATTTCTCTCCATCCCCCTCTCTCTTCTCCCCCTCTTTCCCCCTCTTCCCTCTACATCCCTCTCTCCCCCTCCCTCTCGTATTAAAAGCATACAAAGCACGCTTACACCCATAAGGATTCATACAACAATAGGATTTTGAGGTCTAACAATATAATTGGTAGCCAAGGCAACATCCCGTTAAAATGGCAATATTTCCACAAAATATGTGAATTAAACGTATAACATGAGGGATTTCGAATTGTATGCGGAAAAAGATGAACAGAATAAGGAACTTTGTAATCTTTTCTTCAAAATGGTTCAGATCCGAAGATCGTAGGTTAATTCCTTCTAATTTTTATTTCCAAAACAATAAAAGCCTGCACATCAGAAAATTGATTTTTACATGTTACCTACGGAAAATAGAAGTGTCTTCCTTGGAGTCGAACCCAGGACTTTTATGGAGCTTTATTTTCGTCATTACCTTAAAATATGTTAATCAAGCATCCTTGCCAAATTTCAATCTTCTACCTATTCGGGAAGTTTGTTAAAACGCTCTATATCGGCCATCGTGAAAACGTGACCAACCAACCAACCAACAGACCTGGGCTATTATAATATAAAATTTGAAATCCTTGAAGGATGTGAGATTAACAGACTAATCAGAAATCCTTCCCGGAACTAAATTTATAGATCAAGATCTAAATCTAAAGTCACACAGCATGGATAATAATACTAGTAAATTTATAACAGTTAACAAAGAAAGTCGAGTTCGAGTCACATGTTATTTTAGCGGTAATTTTTGTACGTCGCGTCGTCCCTCTCAACTAAAGTATTTCCGAATACGACAACCGTAAATCTTGTCGATTCTTCAATATTTTCATTATTATAGTGTCTATTCCGTTAAATATTAGTAAATAATATCTGTACCAAGTTTTCTTCCAGCCTCGAATAAATATCGAGCATGGGGAAAAAAAAAATGCGGCACGGACTCAATTGCGCAGGCTTTTTTTTATTTCGCCAAACTCTTTCGAAGTTCATTCCACGAGAACATCTCAAAAATACCTTCTCGTCTCTCGCATAAAACCTCCCTCTTTTCCTTCGGCTCGCGAGTTTGAGTTGCAGTACAACGTTGCTTCGAATTTCAAAGAGGTCCGTTTTTTCCCTCGAAATTACAACCCAACCCCTTCGCATTTTTTCCTCATTTTCTTTCTACTTGTTACACAGAGAGGGCAGCATTAAGACCCTTAGTCCAGAGACCCCATTATTCTCCGACCCCGCGTCCCGAACTCAGGCTCTGCTTTTGACGTGCCTTCCTCAATATCTCTCTCTCTCCCCCTCCATCTTTTTCTCTATCTCTCTCACTTTCACAGAACCTCTATTACTCTACCTCTCGAATACCCCTCTATTTTTTCCTCTCCTTCCGCCTCATTAAATCGTTGCTCAATTGTTTCCTACTTTTCAACTCTTTCTCTTTCCCTATCTCTCTCTCTCGACGCCACACATCCGGAACAACATCACCAACAGACGAAATAGCGGTTGAGTTGGAAAAGGATTTCGAAGATTTAACAAAACGGATTGTAATTTTACGCTTTTGACTCTCGTCAATATGACGGCGGTGCGTTATTCTTGTATTTTTCCATTTCTGAGAGTTATTTATCGGAGAGAAATTTGAATACGGGTATGCATCGGAATATTTTAAAGGAAAATGAGCGTACCTCGGAAAAATGAGATTCCTGTCTGATGGAGTGGGGTCGGGGGAAGAGACGATTGGAGGGAGAAAGAGCATTTCGGTCTCAGCGGTTTAAGTGGGTAAACCGAAACTTCGGCGGTCGGACTTCTTATTCCAAAGCTATTAAATTCTTCCCCTTCTTTTTACTTTCTCATACGAAGTATCGAGAAAGTATTGTTTTCGCGAAAAAATTCGACCTCGAGATTTTTACGGAAATATACGTTTTAGGTGTCGCTGAATCGAAAAAAGTGGTTTTCGCAATGCCGTCTGTCTGTCTGTCTGTCTGTCCGTCTGTCCGTCTGTCTGTCTGTCTGTTACTGGCGTTGGAGCCTAGACGGTAGAGCGAAAATGAATGAAATCTCGTACTTAGGCATTTTATCATACTGAGCAGAGTATACATAGGAATGGTTGACATTGATCAATAATTAAGAGTAGTTTATTCCACGCATTTTTAAAAACAATCCGATATTCTCAAAAACGGCTCTAACGATTTTGATCAAATTTCGTAGAGTTATTTGAGTTTACGTCTTCAATAATCCTGTATAGTTCATATTTCTCAAAAAATGAATATAAGGCTAGTTTATTCTAGGCAAATTTAACAACAATTCGATTTTCTCAAAAACGGCTATACCGATTTTGATCAAATTTCGTACAGTTACTTGAGTATACATCTAAAATAATGCTACGTATTTCATTTTTCTCAATGAATGAATATAAGGCTAGTTTATTCTTGGGCAACTTTAGCAAAAATTGGATTTTCTAAAAACAGGCTCATACGATTTTCATTTTCTAAAGATAACTAAAGGACGCATTAGTATCCATATATGAGAAAGTTTGTACAATGTATTTTGTACCGATTTTTTCCTCGTTAAATTCGACAACAAGCTTGACGAAAAAAACTGGATATTTGTAAGTAACTCCGCGTAACATGTCAGGAACAAAATTTTCCCCTTGACTAGCAAAAGAATATCCTCATTATAAGACTGGATTCGTAACACGGATATTTCATTTTTTTCAATTAGGCGGAATTGATTGGATATGGATGTGGAATTTCAAAGAGGGACGCAGCTGCGTATGCGTCCAATGGGAATTGAGTGGATGAAAATTATCTATTTGAAAGTAAAGAGTTTCTGTTTTTTACTTTCTCATACGAAGTATCGAGAAAGTATTGTTATCGCGAAAAAATTCGACCTCGAGATTTTTACGGAAATATACGTTTTAGGGGTCGCTGAATCCGAAAAAGTCTGTCTGTCTGTTACTGGCTCTGGAGCCTAAACGGTAGGGCTTAAATGCATGAAATCTCGTACTTAGACATTTCATCATATTGATCAGAGTATATATAGAAATGGCTGACATTTCTTAATAATTAAGGGTAGTTTATTCTATGCATTTTTAACAACAATTCGATTTTCTCAAAAACGGCTCTAACAATGTTGATCAAATTTCGTACAGTTACTTGTGTTAACGTCTTCAATAATACTACCTAGTTCATATTTCTCAAAAAATGAATATAAGATTAGTTTATTCTAGACAACTTTAACAATAATTAGATTTTCTCAAAAACGGCTAGAGCGATTTTAACCAAATTTTGTGCCGTCACTTGAGTTTATGTCCGCAATAATTCTACATATTTCATTTTTCTCAATGAATGAATATAAGGATAGTTTCTTCTTGGTCAACTTTAACAAAAATAGGATTTTCTCAAAACCGGCTGATACGATTTTCATTTTCTAAAGATAACTAAACGACGCATTAGTATATGAGAAAGTTTGTACAATGTATGTTGTACCGATTTTTTTAGAATAGCTTGCGATAGATTCAGATATAATGTGCATTGACCATTTGTTAAATATTTATTGCAATAATATGTTTGGAAAGTTCGAAGCCACCATGAATTCATCGCGGTGCCTATTACAGTTGTCCATTTCATTCGTCAGTCCCTTTGTTGTGAGTGGCGTAAAGGTGACAGAATTAATTTCGGTGAAATTTGATATCGAAGTCACTTACTCTAATCCATTGGATGAATTCACTTTTGATGCATATTGGGCAATTTGTAATATCGCTTCACCTGAAACTCAAATTTTTGGTGCTAAAATTGACACAGGATCAAAAACCTCGTGCAGTGAGATATTCGAATTAACGTGACCACATCGCACTGTGTTACATGAATGCAGTTCCACGACTTATTAACGGCATTACCGCTTCTATCGTCGAAAACCGTCACGCAATCGAATTAAATAAGTGGATTTCCGTAGCAAGTGAATTATTATACCGTTAAATTCAACGTGCCGTAACTAGCAACTAATTACAGATATCATCACTCATCACTAAACATTCGAAACAATTTGGCCATGGTAATTTTAATATATTAATAATTAACTAACTTGTAACACCTACTATCAACAGTATGACAGTGTTTTAAAATGTTCGTAGTTAATTAAGTCTCGATGAGATAAATCTAAAATATTTATGTTCAAAGGAGTAATTTTTAAAAGGAATAATAATAAACGAAAATGGGCATAGTTACGTGCTGCTCCCAAAATTTACTATACAACATTAAATTCAAACGTTAATAAGAAGAGCCACGGACGGAGCTTCACGTAAAACATAGAGCGACGAATTTAAGGCAAATAAGACTAGTGTTGCTTTAAGTACACCGTCATCTTGTTTCTGTCTAAAAAGGATCGATCGGTGCCGTGTGGAACTATACAGTATCCTTGATTTTCTCCAAGAGCAGCCACTTTTAATTTCCTCCCCAATTTCTCATCCGTTCGTCCTTCTTAAGGCTTCGGATGCCAATCCCTCAACATCACCAAAGACGATCCATCTCTGTGTCTCAATCGTCTTCTCTCTCTCTCTCTCTCTTTCCACAATCTTCCTCACCCTCTCTCTTTCCCTCAAAGGTAGGTTTCCTTCCTTTCAACCATAACTTTCACCAACGTAAACCCGCTTCCATTCCCTCTTTCCCCTTCCTTCTCTGCCATTTATCTCTTACAAGAACATCCTCCCTCATTCTCAACTCCGATATACACTTCGAACACCGCACCCTTCTTCTCCCTTCCTCCAATTTCCTTCCCCTAAAGTCGCTAAATCATCCTCACTTCTCTTATTAGTCTTCCTGTTCTAATCTTTCTCTCATTTTGTTCGCGCTTTCTCCCGTGATCTTCGTTTCTTGTTTAGAGACTTATCCTTCCCATTTTACTCCGAATGAAGCCGTTTCTATCGTTTTATTTCCCTTTTACAGCCTCTCTTTATTGCCTCCTCTCTCTCACTCTCTCACTCACTCTCTCTTTCTGTCTCTCTGTCTCTCTCTCTGTCTCTCTCTCTCTCTCTCTCTTTCTTTCTCTCTCTCTCTCTCTCTCTCTCTCTCTCTTTCTCTCGACGTCTTGCGCCGCGTCTCCGATCTTCCTTCCTTCCCTCTTTCTGTTAGCCCTCTCCATCTTTAGCGTTTTTTTTACTTCTGTATCCAGTACATCCTCGTATATATATATCTCTCCGGGGCGTCGATAGTTTTACGAGAACATTCGTCATCCAATCTCCCGCTGTTACACTATTTCGAACCAGTCCACGCCGCTGTGACAGCTCTTGTAACCCTCCATCCCCCTTCCTTTTTCTCTTTGCCACCTTCCTTTTCTCTACTCTGCTGACGTTCTTCCTTTTACCTTCCCTCTCTCACATAAATCTTTAATTTTCTCTCTCTCTCTCCCTCTGATTCTCTCTCTCTCTCTCTCTCTCTCTCTTTCGCTCATTCTACCTCTACCCCTCTCATTTTTCCTCTCTCTCTCTCGTTCCACCTCCCCCTGTCGTTCTCCCTCTCTTTCCCATTATCCACCTCTCCCATTCTCCCTCTCTCTCACACTACCTCTCTTCCCCCCTCTCTTTCCTCTCTCCTTCCGCCTCTCCGTCTCCTAGTACCCTTCTTTCTCTCCACCCGTTTCTCATTGTCTCTCTCCACATTCCTCCGCCTCCCTCCATCCTTTTTTTATTTCGCACTCCCTATTTTTACTTCGTCGCCTCCACTTCTCATTTTCACTCCCCTTCACTCAGTTCCGTCCCGTTCTGCGAGGATTGCTCTTTCGACAGAGGTTCATCGTCGCTTTTATGTGCTCACTCGCGAGAAAAGGGGGCGTGAAAAAAGAAGAGAAAGGGAGCCGAGGGAAGATAGTGGAATAGAGAAAGAGAGAGAGAGAGAATGTATCCTTGCTTGTGTGTGCTTAAAGTCCGACGGATATTAAATTTTCGTTATGCTCTCGCCACCGCTCATTAAAAGATGCTTGTTTTAAAGCCACGGCGGATGTACGAGAGAACCGTGGCGGTCTGTGCCCCCCGCGATAGCGACGGAGCGTTTGCGCCGTCGATCAAATTGCGAAGCGTAGGATCTGTTGCTCCATTGTCGGCGGTACCTGAGATTTTTGGTGGTTAAGGGATTAATTTGTGGTCGCACGCAAATTTTCAACGTTATGTTAATTTAGTTGCAGTCATTGATTCGATTCTGTGCTGCTGGTATAAAGGCCAGGCTTCAGGCTGATCTAGATAAATAGCTATTTCTAAAATTGTTACAGCAAACACGTCAACATAAATTAGATGACGGAATGTTTGCGATAGCGGCGCGGGCGATAATTAAATTTTTAAAAAGTATGAATGAATTTATTTTTATTGCGGACTTTTTATTATTTTTTGGACATCGCTGGCAATAAAACAAATGAATACTTTTTACTTTCTCATATGCGAATTATATTGAGAAAGTATTATTATCACGAAAAAATTCAACCTCGATATTTTGATGGAAATATACGTTTTAGGTGTACCTGAGTCCGAAAAAGTGGTTTTCCCAATGCCGTCTGTCTGTTTGCGGATCTAGAGCCTAAACGGTATAGCGAAAATGTATGTACTTAAGCATTTTATCATACAGAATAGAAGCTAAGAAGAAATTATTGACATTGCTCAATAATTAAAGGAAGTTTATTCGACGCATTTTTAACAACAATTTGATTTTCTCAAAAACGGCTCTCACGATTTTGATTAAAATTCGTACAGATACTTGAGTTTACGTCTTCAACAATACCAAATAGTTCATATTTATAAAAAAATGTATATAAGGCTAGTTTATTCTAGGCATCTTTAACAAAAATGTCATTTTCTTGAAAACGGCTCCAACGATGTTGATCTAATTTCCTACGGATACTTTAGTTTACGTCTGAAATAATACTACATATTTCGTTTTTCTCAAAGGGTTAATATAAGGCTAGTTTATTCTTGGGCAACTTTAATAACAATTGGATTTTTGAAAATACGACTCATACGATTTTCATCAAATTTCGTCTAGTTATTTAAGTTGATGTTTATAACGATTCTACATTGTTCGTAATTTTCAAAAGATAACTAAAGAAAGTTTGTACAATGTATGTTGTACCGATTTTTTTTCGTTTGTTTATGGAAGAACGTCATGTCATAAAAAGGAAATTGCATTTATTTTCGGTTAGACCCAAATTATACCAATTCCATATCGTGAAAATGAATATTCATAAGCGACTTTGAATTCCGGCTCAATAAATGAGTGATAACATAATCGAACATAACGTGGAATTAATTATCAAATAACTCAATTAAGATATGTGCATGCCTCTGTGATATTTCTCTGATTATTTATAGGGTCAAAAAATCTAGTATTTTTTATGGAAACGGGATTATATTCGAACCGTTTTTGATTATTTGCTACGGTCAATAACTCAACAATGAGGTTTGCCGACATTATCCGCATGCTACATAAACTTTAATCTGCGGAATTCATTTACTGCCGTATGTACGCACGCACGGACGGACGCGAACTCGCTTGACGTAATTTAACGTAGGCTTGTCCTAAATTCGTGCAGAGGCAGAAATATGCAATGACGCCACCTCTCCCCGCTGAGGGCGTTTCGGTTTTTCTCCGTCATTGGCGTAGCTACACTTGCCTGAGTCCCGGTGCGAGAATTAATGACGACCTCCCTCATCTTGAACACTAAATAAAGAATTGAATTGTCATAAGAAGACGCGTGACTTTATTAATTACAGTAGAACTTCGATTATTCGAACTGATTGGGACCAAGAGTGGTTCGGATAAAAAAAAATTCGGATAATCGAAAAAGTTAAAAAATGTGTGAAGTAGTACCTACACTTTATAATGCTTTAGTCAGTAGAAATACAGAAAATTAATTTAGCGTTCAACAAACATAACTGAGTGATTGATAGCGGTTTTGCGGAAGACTTCCTTTTTTGTCGCTAAATCTTGCAATCTTTTTAAACAAAGCATTCGGACTGAATCACACTCGTCCTCTCTTTCGTATTTTTCTTTACGAATGAACTCTTCCAAGATTTTTTACAAAATTATCTGCAGGTATTATCTCAATATCGTGTTTTGCCGATTTTCTATCGGGCTCATATTTCTTGAGTTGGGATTTTTTAATATTTACTTTACGATGTAATGTTGAATATATGAGAAGTTTGGTTCTTCCTTTATGGGGCGTGGTTTTAGTTTTAAAGGTATCAAAAACCGTGCTTCTTATTCAGACTAAAGTAAACTTTGAAAAAAACTGGTTCACAAGGGGAATCTAGGCAGCAATGTGTTGAATAAATTCGGTTGGGATAATCGGAGATCTACTGTATTATTTATAGGTGATAAATGGAACTCTTTATTTCGTGAATAGATGAATAAACAATACTGAAGATTTCAGCGTTTTTGAAAGGGTTCCCTTCCGCTGATGGGCCTCTACGAACCGCGTACAATACTTAGGCTTAGCTATGCCTCTGTCCTTGATCTTTGTTCTCATAGTTAACCATAGAAGCACGCGTGCGGGGAGCGAGAGAATTGGAAGAAAGAGAGACGGATGTATTCACGGAACGGCGATTGGAAGAACGGGATGGAAAACGGTAGATTTGATGATAAGACGCCAACCGCCGAAACTGATTCTCTCGAATGCACTGGGAGTGTTGTAGGAGCGGAATGGGGAGGGGGGGGGGGGAGCACACGAATGTGTGCGCTTCTCTCTCGTAGTCATAACGTGCGGCTGTCTTTAGGGAAGGGTTGAGAGGGGGAGGTAGTTATGCAGGGGGCAGGGAAAGAGGAGGGAGGTTTCCCACGTGACACAGACCTTCCATCTCAAACTCCTCTTGTTTACCAAGTTTCGTGTCGCGTCTCGTCTGTCTCAGTTTCCCTTTCTCTATCTTTCTTGTCTGTCTCAGTTTCCCTTTCTCTATCATTCTTCCATCTTTTTGTCTTATTCTCTCTTACACTCTCCTTCCCTTTCACTCTCTTCCCACTCTCATTTTCTTTCTTACTCTCCTTTCTCCTCTCTCCTTTCCTCATACTCTCTCCCTCTTTCCTTCCCCCTCTCTCCTATTTCTACATAAGTAGGCGTCTTGTTTTCGGGCGCCAAACAATCCAGCCATTAAGTCTGTTCCGTCTCGTAAAAGGACGTGTTGGTTGTCGTAGGATAGGGCTTTGCTTGTTCTTCGTGGACGGGTGTAGATCGAAATTATCTCGAAGGGAGAGATTAATCCAAGTAATTGAGTTTACAATTTATTAGTTGAGAGGTACGAGAAACGGCGTAATTTTCGATAATCACGGAAATCTAAATGAAAACATTCAAATGAAAATTAAATAAGCGAAAAACTTGGCGTCAGTTATGAGATAATTATTACTACGAAAATGGTAAATAAGCTATGTCAAGCATTTTCAAAATTCTATTGGCCAATTTTATTTATTGTAGCATTACGACAAATTCATGTGTATAATAAGTATTAAATAGTGCAAATTGTTCGAACAAATTGAGTCCCGTTAAATACGACCATTTATCTATCCATGTCAAAAGTGTCGACCGCATTTTGTCTGCAAAAGTTTGTGGAACCGAGCGAGTTTTTAAAAAAACGCGTAAATAATCCACAGGGTGGTAGGGGAAGGGTCGGGGACGGTTGAAAATGTAAAAAAGTGTTTTTATTTTATGCGAACTTTGTGAGATGATTAGCGGCTGCAGCCGCGCATCTTCCTTTTTGGCCTTGACAACTCTCGTCATATTTGCCTTATGCGTATTATCCCTCCGTATCGGAGAGGGAGTGAACCCGCCCTCCTCTTTCCGCCTCCCTCCCGCTCGCTCAAATATAGCAAATCCGCTTTAGCGTAGGGCATTAAAACAGGCCTTTTGGAGATGAAACCTCACGTTTCAAAACGTTGAATCAATTGTCCCGGCAGAATTTTTCCTTTTCATTCTTCCCCTCCCCCGCCGTCAGCCTTTTGAGCGCAAACAAGCCTCCGTGTCGTGTGTCATCTCCACCCTATCGCTCCCACTCCTCATCCCTCAATCCGTTAATTACCGGACTATCTGTAACAATTCCAGCTACCCGCGTGACAACTCTCTCGTCCGAAAATTCCTCTCCCCCTCTTGCACCTCTTCATTTTCACCCTTCTCTTTCTCCTCTTCCTTCCCTCTTTTATCCTCGTTCTCTCCCTCCTCCACCTCTCTTTTCTTCGTCCTCTATCTCCATAGCACCGGACCCTTCGCATTTTCCCCTTTCCCGAACGAAACACGGCAGCGAAAAGGCCGCTCATTCACGAATCCGCATTCCAATCCGGCGGATGCGCCGCTTTCCGGGCCTTCATGCTTTCTCGGTATTCTCGCCTTCCCCCCCTCCCTGTCCGGTCATTCTCCCCTCCACCGCCACTTTTCCTCCCTGGCCGCAGCACAAACGCACCGGGGAACCTTTTTTTGAACTTCCATAAAGCATCAATTTTTAAAACCGGACGACTGCCGTTAGCGTGTGTTTACCCCGTACAGAGTATGTATGCGTGTGTTTTGCACGGAAAGGGTTGGAGGACGCGGAGAAATGGGATGGGTCAGATTTGGGGCCGGAGACCTCTCCACAAGAGGAAAGTGAGAGGCGAGGTAATGACCCGCGGGGGAGGTTTTAAAAAGACCTCTTCGGCTCTATGTGCGGAGGATTTTCTGGCTTGGATAAAAGGGGCGACATTCGTAACGGAGGGGTTTGGAAAGGGTTGCGAGGGCGGAAAAGGGCGTCGTTCTGGGCGATGCGGGAGTGGGGATATGCGACATACACGAGAAGTGGGGTTATGTGGAAGATTGAGGAGGTGGGGGAGGGAACGTGTGCGGCGGATAAGGGGGTTGTTTCGCCGTGTTGTGCCTGCGGTCGCTCAGGTAACTGCTCTGGCAGGGCAATCGGAAAAGGGTCGACTGCGGAAGGAAGTCCTGGGGTATCGGGGCTGGTCGAATGGGCGTAAACCCACTTCCATCCCTCGGTTCTCTCTCTCAATTCCACCCCGCCGCTCTATATTCCGCTCTCACCCTTATCCATGCTATCCCAGGCACTCTCTCCTCCCTCCAATCTCCCTCTCTCTCTCTTGCACACGCCTCGCGTGCTCTTCCGATGACGCCGTTGACTAAAGCCTTCCGCTGCCGGATTGACGTCAAACGGGGTTGTTAGGAGGTGGGACGGTTTGATGGAACGGACACGAATAAAAAAATCTCGCTGCAGCGGAGTAGGATGAAGAGGCGGTTGGCTCGTATGATGGCGGGCGGCGTTGTATTGGTTCTCCCGCGGGTTAATGCGAGCGAGCTTGTGTGTGTGTTCACGTTTCGAAGGATGGATTGCGTCCGATGACCTACACTTTATATCGCTTTTGTGTGTGCATGCGTTTATGGAAGCGGTCTTCCTTTTATTCACTTTACCCAACAGACCGTGAGGTTTTTAGGATATGATCAGAGGTTGCCCCCGCCAGTCTTCCATCCTTTCCCTATACAATAGAAACAAACGCATGTATATGCGGAGTGCGTTAGAATTGGCGGCCATTGACGACGCTAGCGGATACGTGAATCTGTCCTAACCAGTCGTTTTGGAGGCGAGCACTGGTGTATATCAAGCTGCTGCAGCCAAAAGCTCAAGGACGTTGGAGGACATCTAGGTGTGTAATGTTCCCAGTGCTCTATATAACATTAAATTTTATCTATTGTGACTGGTCGAGTAAACCATATAGATTCGCATTAATTGTACTAATTATCCTTCATCAGTGTTAATTAGTTGAGTTTAATATTAAAATGTGGTGTTGTTGTATGTAGCATTGTCATATTAATGGAAATGTTGTTGTCCCATTATTGTTTGTCTGTCTTACTTCCAATTTTTTGCCACATTCCTCAGTTGTTTTTATGTGCTTGGAAATATTATGAATAGGTAAACATAAATTGCTGGTGCTGGAATTTTCTAATAGCTTGCAAGCCGTGATATTCAGTGCACGATCCTGAATGTTTCACTTTGAATCAGACCTTTCACAATGTCGCTGGAATTAGATTTCGGCACTTTGAGAACCTACATAACTTATACGAAAGCTTGGTCTTTAATCGAATGCCATCCTTTGGCGGGTGTATTGCTACTGCCTATCGTGGATGAAACGAAGTAGTGAAGGGAATCCATGTACATACGTCTTTACTTTGCGCATAGGAATTAATGAGACACAGAAAGTTGCAAATTGGTGTAGTGGCGTAATATGCGTTTGTGCGCAGTTAGCGTTTTTGGCATGTATTCCCATTGTATCTCGGTTACGAGTACGAAAAGTGAGACAGAGAACGGTATTTGGAGCCATACTTGTTTTGGGATGGTTGGTAGGCTGTGGAAAGGAATCCTTTATCGCTCGAGTCATGTTGATGCTCAGCTGAATTTATCACCGAAAACGCCGCGAGAGGGAGCGACTCTTCCGTCGCCAGGTATTGTGCGGAAGACGTTTGGGCCGCTTCCCGTGACTTCAGAAAACGGATCGACGTCGGGAGAGAAATCGGGAAATTTTGAATGGGTTATGGGAGAGTTCTAAAGGGGAAAGTAAGAGAGAAGGGAGGGGAAAAAGGATAGATAGGAAGGGGAAAAAGGATGCGGGATGCGGATGCATGGCGGGAGATTGATTTATGACCGGCGAATATTTCGTTCTTTTTTTTATTTTTGCGCTTCGAAACAGATAATCTCCCCTTACTTTCCTTCATTTTTAAAATTGATGGTGTTTGAAGGACGCGCTAATCCCACCTTTACGGCGTAGGCATTATCCTTATGAAATTCTCTCGCCGTATAATAAATGAATAACGAGGGGATTTTGCTTCGGTAACTTTACTGACTCGTCCCATGGTGGTAATTCGTTATTTTCTGAAAATCGTACTTGTTTTATTTTCATGTTTATAGAGCGAGGCATACCATATGAGAATATTCATGTTCATCGTGATATCGTGGAGATAGATGCATTTATTTATTCATCACTTCCCGTATAACTTTCATTGCGAAAGCCAGCTTCAAATAGGAGACAGCCATTGTGACGAATGGCTACAACGTAACGTGCGGCTCAGAGGTTTATGATGGTGACGGTTGACGTAATAATGACCGATTTCAAAGGATAATCAAGAATATAGGACATACAATAATTTGGAAGAATGTGATCACAACGGTTTATGACATCACCGTTCGACCTTAGACCAATGAGCTCAGTGTGGTAAAAGACTCGCCTCGAGGATTTTGGATCCAGCCCTGTGTCTGTGCGTGTGTGTAACCTGATTTTTTCTTTTTTTCATGGGCCGCGCATGTCGAAATATGCCAATACATTTATCCAAACACTGAAAGGTTAAAAAAATGTGAAATCACGTATCTGAGTAGTTATGTCCCTATTTTAATAAAACGACTAATAGGTCATACACATTTTATTTCTATTCATGAAAATGGCCTCCATTGCTATCTCGTGGTTTATTATTCGAACGAAGCGAAGCTTTGAAAAAAATTCAATTTGTTTTTCCCGTAAAAGAATAGCTGGAAGTACAAATATTTACGAATTTTTATAAATTAATATTCATAATATCTCATATTCACGTTGAAATTTTCGTTGGTTACGCCTCCCTAACCTAAAACATTGACATATCATCGGCGTTCTAATTTATTAACTTAAATGTTTCTTTCGCTTTCCTAGTTTTGTGATTTATGTAGGAAAATCTATCGAGAAAGGCCTTAAAGTTATTTTATAATAACATACAATCTAAGTGAACGGATAATGTCAATTAATAAAGTCATATCTAAAACATGAAACCCGTCCCTCGTGGATTTCTTTAAAAAAGCAAATTTGCACAATATTTGATTATGATGTAATTATGTATGTAATATTTTTGAACATCTTCAATTATTTTGAAAGGAAAATATTTTAAGGCAACATTCAATACCGAGTGTAAAAATTTACATTGTTTCATTGAATTATCCCAGGAAAATTATTTTAAAATGCTACAAGAGAGAAGATTATGTTGATTTTAAAATATTAATGTTATGTGACGAAAGGTTATGCAATAAAAAGGTTACTGTTTGTGTACTAGTTTCTTGAAAAATACCCTTTTAAAGATAAATATTTGAGTGGGTCGATACAGCGAAACATTTCCGGGCACTGCGCGTTCCCATAGAAAGCGAGGAAGAAAGATGTGTCCAATGAAACGAAATTTCTGGTTCAATCAGGATTCGAACCAATTGCCTACCCGTGTGCCCGATAAAGATAAGCATAACCATCAAATTTCACCGCGGGGATGTTGGCGGTCCGGACAATTGAATTTGCATTAATAAATGGATCACTTTCAAACAAGCGCGGAAAGCGATGCACTCTCACTGATTATGCGATTTTTCCGCATTAAGACCGTATATGAAGATGGACGAGCGTTGCTCATGACAGGTTATCTGAATGAAATCAACCTGTTACGCTCCATCCTTTTGACGAAGATGAATTCGTAGGGTACGGGAAAAATGCTTTTCTGTGTTTATGACATATGGCGGCCCTCTCTTTCCCTCTCTCTCTCCCATCTTCAACGCTTCTTTCATCTCCTTCCCCCTTATCATTCCCGCGACAAGGGAGAGAGAAAGAAACCGGACGGCTGGAGGATAATCTGCCATGTATTCGTAAAACTTTCCCTAAATCCTCCTATATTTTTCTCTTTCCGCCTTTATCCCTGGGAAATTAAATGGACACGATGTTATTTTTGAAAAATAAGAGGAAGATACGGTTTTTTTTGTGTGTCACTGGCATTTAATTTTCATGGCGTAACTCAAAGAACTCATGTTTATTTTACTCTTCATCAAACGATATCTTTTTCATTACGAAATGTCGTTCTTTATAAAAAATGTGCTTTTGTTCTAACAAAGCGTGCTTATCGCTGCGTGGTAGCGATTTGAATGTAATTTACATCCTATGTACGATTCGTGTTGTTTTTTATATTTTTCTTGCCTCGTATTTTAAAACCGATGGAAAAGTTAACATTCGCACTTAAAATACACGAATTATAAAATATAATGCATCAGTGGAATTCTTCGTTTATGCTGGGTCTTCAGGGCATTGATAGCGACTGTTTTAGGCTCCCTTGCTCTCCTGTTTAGACAGTATCTGCCAAACTAATTAAGCTAAGACCACAAAATTGTTAAGGTATCCTGTCCAAAAGCACGGCACAGCAACATGTTGTTTATCGTACATTTGAACAAGTGTGATTGTTTAATTAAGCATGTGTATTTTAATAAAAAGAAACAAGTTGAAAATTTGAAAGAGCGACTTAAAAAAAGAGAAGATAATGGATATGCTGTTTCAAAAATCAGCGCTTGAATTAGCTCGCAACGTAATTATTTCTTCATTTTTTACCGTTTAGTTTTTGTTTGTTCACCGTGAAATGGATAAGAAGCAGTATAATTTATTTAACGCCAGAAAAAAAAATCGTCGACACTCGCTCACTCGGTGCTCTCTCTCCTTTCCCTTCACACTCTCGAACAAGTCTCCACCCGGCATTTCCCCTTTAAAACCACTCCACCGATGTTTAGGAAGCAAAAGCAATTCTCGTAGCAGCAACCTCAGAAAACGTGTGTGTGGTGCAGGGCATCGGGAGAGGAATAAAGAGAGAGAGGGAATAGATAAGAGAGGAGGCGGGAGGTGAGAATGGGGAGGCGTGCGATTAGACCTTTCTCTCTCTCTTTCTCTCTCTCTCTCTGCCCTAAAGTGCTTCGCGTAAACTGCCGCGATATATCCTACAGGGAATAAGGCGTCGTGGGACACTCTACCCCAATCTCTCCATTTCGTATCGATGGTTAGGAATCCTTGTTCGGTCGTCTGCCCTCATCCCGAAGGGAATTCCATCCTCGCCACGTCCATAACGCAAGCCTTGTATGGTCGGGAACCCTCACACAGACGCTCTCGCACATACACGCGTGCACGTTTGCGTGCAATCTCGCTCGTTCGCCTATTAGACGGAGGGGCAGTAAAGTGCGCTTGCCTTTTCAGGGTAGGGTCGTTGGAGTCGTCCTTAGTCGACTGAATTTTGCTGTCGACCCTCTTAGGTGTGTAGCCTCGGCCGTACTTGCGATTCACGAGGGCGTGGGTTTTTGTTTTTTTTATATGCGGCGCCCGTGCTCACGCCACTCATACTCCGCGGGACCGCGAGCACTCTTCCCCTTTATTTTGTGCGTGGAAATGGGGTGGAGAAAGAGAGAGAGAGCGAAGGAGTGTAGGAGGGAGAAGGGTTTTTGTCGGTCGAGTAGAAAGAGAGGAGTAAGAGAGGGCTGCGGGAAAAATCATTGTGGAAGCGAGTCACGTCTGTAAGGCGGAAAAGAGGGGGGAAAGGAGGAGTTGTGGTTTTGGTCACTGCGTGTATAAGGGCCACGGAAGGTTTCTCTCCCAACCTCTCTCTCTCCCCCTATATATTTCCTGTTCTGAAAAAGCTCACGCATGAAGGAAGGGTAGAGTTGGAGTGCCGTGTTAACTCCCCAACACTCCCTTCTGTTTCCTTTCCCCCCGCCTTGCTCCCCCCCCCCCCCCTCCTCACCCCGTGGTCGATGGCGACTGGTGCTTTTGGGGGAACGGTCTGGGGAAAGGCCTCGTCCGGACGAGCGGTTTGTTTTAGGGCGACATCACGCGTGGAATGGGATTTCGTATATTTTAAAGCGCGCCTCTGCAATCTAAATAATAATCGCCGACGCTATGTAATGACTGCGAAAATAAAAAGCAAACTGTTGGATTTTTGGACGAATGTTTATGTTATGCTAAACAGAGCACCGCGAAATGATACGATATTTATGTTGTTTATGAAATTGTGGCGAAAGTTAAAGTTAACCCGAAATATTTTTAAGTTTATAATTGTATATTTACCTAGCTCAGAAAACATAAATTAAAAAATCCTTCTAATAATTATAAAACATCTGATTACAGACTAGTTGATGTCGACATACCCATAGACTTCTTTTTTTATCTCTTTTCCTGAGATGTGTGATATTTAAATAATTGCATTGCTTCATCAAATAATTCACCGGCATTCCTATGAATTATACATTACGGATAAACGAATAAAATTTTAATATCATTGGTTGTTGCGAATGTATCCTACAGTGACTGTTTGAATATCGTGGTGTCCAAGCGCTATGTCGTGAACTTTTTTTAGTGAGGCATTTAACGATAATCTCAAATGAGCTTACACTTTTTTTTAAAGCCGTAATTAGATATATCCGTCGAGGCAAAAAAAACTCCGCGCAGCCTCGCATGCGCTTCTGAAAATTATTATTCGGTAGCTATGTACGTAATCTACGATTTTATAACGTGCATTAATTCCCCTTAGGCCCGCAGATAAAATCCGAATCTGGGAAAGATGAATACCGGAGGCAATTCGATTATAAATATACTGTGTTGCCGCATAGGCTTAGGGGTCGAAAGCATATAAACTTTGGGCCCAGGAGGACAAACAGAGGCGCGACGCGGCCTCGTTATCATTTAGTAATTTCCCCCGCGTCCATCGCCACTTTACTCCCTAACGCCCTCATTCTCTCTAAGTTCCCCATTTTGTCCCTTTATCTCCGCGAACTCCGCTTTTGTTCCTACGTCAAATCTCCTTTGGAGAAAAAAAACACGATAGACATCGAACTATCCATCAAGGGGAGGTTGGGAGAACAGGGTAAGTCGGGTGTGGGGAAAGAGAGAGAGAGCAGAGGGGTTAAGTGGCGGGGAAGGGTTGGGGAGTGGAGAGTGAAGCACTATACACCTGCCAAAACATCAACGTGCATGTGTAGCGATTGAATACACAGATTATAATGGCGCCCCTTTCCCATCGGCCCGATTTAACCCCCACCCACACCCTCTGACACACGCGAACCACCTCTCTCCCGCTCCGTAACCATCTGACGCAAGCGTCTGCCGTGGGGAGGCGCGAGCGAGGGCGAGGAGAGGGTCCTTCACTGTGTATTCGCCTGTAGCGCACTTGCCGGCTGTGTCGAGGCGTAGGGACGAAAATCAGAGGGAGTGAGGAACGAATGTCACATGCTGCCATCACCGAAAAACCGCCCACTCGCTCTCATTCCCCTCTCGTCCCGCCGCATTCTGAGCTACCCGCAATCGCTTCTAGTTTGCCGCTCCCACCAAACCCCCCCCCCCTCAACCCTTTCCAAAAGTCATCCTCAGGCCTTTCCCCCACCACCCCCATCTCTCTGAATTTTACCGCCGCTTCCGACGTCACACACCGCAGTCCCTCCTCCTGCGTCCCCTCTCGCCCCCTTTCCCGTCGTCCGGTTTTATCGCAGTGCACCCGGCCGGGATCGAACCCGACGGCCGGCTGTAAATTCGCAGGAGTAGCTAATCGGGACGGTAAGTAGGGGCCGCAGGGAGGGTGGGACACAAGGTACGAGGGGGTAGCGCGGAGAGACTGGTCTCTCTCCGGTCGCGGACGAATACTTCGTGTAGGAAGGCGGTATCTGGGAGATTTCACGTCGCGTCGTGAAGTTACGTTAGCGACGATAGTAAATACGGCGGAATTTACTGCCGCTCCGATGAGCGGGGACTTCGTTGTTTTATTTTTTTTTATTCCCCGTTCGACGCCGTTCCATCCGTTGTTGCCGCCGATGCCCTCTTGTCGGTTCAGGACTAGGGCAAGGAGTAGGAACGGAGGAACGGAAAAAATAAAAAGAGAAGAGAGTACGTAAAACTTGGATGATGTGCGGAAGCAGCTTTCTGCGATGGAGAAACAGATGGGGAGGGAAGGAGAAGAGGAAATAGAGGAGGGAGGAGACAGACGAGGGAGGGGTGAGAAGAGGGGGGAGAGGTGAGAGGAGGAGGGAGAGATGAGGAGAGGATGGAGAAATGAGAAAAGTGAGAGATGAGATGAGAAGGAAGGAGCGAGGGGAAGGAGGAGAAAGGAGGGGTGAGAAGAGGATGAAGAAGTGAGAAGAGGGAGGGGTTAGAAGAGACGAGAGGGGAGAAAATAGAAGAGAGAAGAAGAGGAAGGTAAAAGAAGTACATATAAAACAGTGAAACTAAAGGGGACAGTCAGAGAAAGGATGGGAAGTGGTTGGGTAGTATGAGTGGGTGAGAGTGAAGAAGAGAAGGGCTTTGTGTCTGGGGCGGGAGATATTATCTGTTGTTAAGGAGAAGTTTTTAATCGAGCGGTTGGCGTTCTATGGGTGATTAACGTCATGATGTCGGGGTAAATTCGTCCGCGTCATAAATTCCCCTAGAAAGAGGCCAGTGTATATTTTGGTCTCAAAAGTTTTCGTTTCGATTCGAAGCTTTCGTCATAACTTCACCTTATGGTTGGTTGCTTGCCTCCGCTGGCGCTTTATTCGAGAAGGAGAATCGAGAGAGCGATTTGATCAAGGACCAATATTTCATTTCAGATGAGCGCGCGGTGATAATTACTGAGAAACAGGATTTTTTAAAAAGAGGTCAGCTATGCGGAATAAAACTGTCATATTGAGCGCTTCAGTTAAATTTTAAAAAATCGTTTTGTATTTGCCGTATGAATAAGTGTTGCTAGTTTTCAATTCGTGAACCTTGTAAACAAAACAATAACTATATTCGGATGTTACAGTTTCATTCGTTTAATTGGTTTTTTGACATTTTATTCAGTGTCTACTTTCCCCATAAGCAGTATAGGAGAAAGTAATGTTTTCGTAAAAAAATCAAACCGAGATTTCAACAGAAATACATATACGTTTTAAGGCTCTCTGAGTACATTTACAATATTATCTCGATTATATCTGTGTATGTGTGATAGGAAATTTGTGGGCGCTCTATTTCAAAAACTAATAATCAGATCAATACAAAACTTTATTTATAATTTTTACTAGTAATTCAAGGTCTGAAAAGGTTTTTGCTGAATCTGGTCAACAGGAAGTGGAGGTTTAGTTTTGCAATTTCTCCGTTTCTTTCAAATATCTCCTTTTTATGTAATTATTTATCATCAAAGTTCTAGAAAATGTTATTTTCTACGAGTTTTGTTTGAATCACTTTTTCATAAAATGTATTGTTGAGAGATATTTTGATAATTATTTTAAGTACATACATCGCTAAGTGATACCTTTGATTCCGTTGCTAAGATTAAAATGTCTTATTGTTGATAGCGACGCGTACGCTGCCAAGGGTAATTTTAATTGTAGCGCCTTCAACGGTAATGTTAATTGCTCGAATTTTCGAATTTTTGTTATCCATAGCAGTAAAATAAGATTTCGTTTTCTTGTTTTTTCAATGTGCAAAGTGATTCAAAGTATTTTTCACTATCAAAATTATTCACAAGTTTAATTGCCGGTAGTTATTCTTCAGGACGCTGATGCCGTTAGCTATCATATTCATTACTCTGTATGGAGAAACTTATGCTGGACACATCCGAGTTTTAGTTAGGTGCAGATTTTGAAGTTCATGGATTCTCGGCTAATTTCCTCCAGGATGATCCTCTCTCTAATTATAAATACAACTATATAGAAAACTCGGGGAATAACAGTAAATGCCCAAAAATTATAAAACAGTTGTCACTTCTTATGTCATCATGTCAATCTGAAGCTCTCTAAGGCTCAGTGTCCCAGGCAATATTTCCATATAACCTGTTTTTGTCTTTCTGATAAAATTTGATATGCCATGGTTCGAAAGATTTCATGACTTAACACGTTCATGAAGTTCGTCTCTATATCTTGATTTTATTTCACGAGTAAAAAATTAAAAGCAGTCTTTCCGCGCATGTATCTTTCTAACAGCATTGACCCGTCAGATAACGCCCGACAAAAACACTTTTATGCAGCAATTCTCGGGGTGATCAGTCGAAATTACCCGGGCCTACGCCGAACATCCAGGGATAGATTGATGGCGGAAATCATCTCGACATCGTGTTTTGCTATATTTTTGTGATGCATAAACTGCTTCGCGAGGGGACGTCATAAAGAAGATACGGTGCCACGATGGCGCTCGAGCCCATCAACGACCTCTTCTCTCTAATTCGCTGCGCTGGACACGGCCCCACTGATGACCCCCTCCCGTATCTTCTTCCTCTCCGCCAACCCCACCTCCCTCCGTCTCTACGACCGAATAAAGGCATTTGGCTCTTTTCCACCCCCTCCAACTCCCTTCCCTCCTTCTCTCCCTCCCATTCCTGTCTCGTTTCTCCCTCTCCACCCCCTCCTCCACAGGCGGGGTTCGCTCCAATACGCTGATGATCATAAAAGGAGTGGACAAGCTCTCGCGGCGGTTTTGATTCAATTAATTTACATCTGGACCGGAGCTGCACCGAGTCCGTTTCGTCGTTACGCATCGTCGGCTAACGGTCACCCTTTTCGCGAAATCGCATTTCAAACCGGAGTCGCGGGGTTGTTTTTCGTTTGTTTGTTTGTTTATGTATTTATTTTTTAACGCGCGACTCGCCGGCGCAGTAGTGAACGAAAAAATGACGCGAGAGGGCAAGGAGTTTTTTCTTCTTCATAGGGTAGGTGTCGGGGCGAGGCAGTTTTGCAAAATTGCATTATCAGAGTTACTCGCGGAAAAATATCCTACTAGATGCCGGGGTTGCTAGCATACAAAATTTTCACTTGACTGAAAAAATATCAGCAAACGAATGATCGAAGTATTTTATATATTTATCCGTTTGCAATCTTAAAGACGCATCAACTGAAATAATTTTTACGTTTCCTGACGTCTATGGCATATATATATATAGGTATACTCGTGATCCTTTCCAACTGCCTCAAAGTCGGCCGAAGGGTGTAAACGGAGGCTAAAGGGTGAAGAACAGTGGTGTCCTCGGACACCGGTAGGTTCAACCATGCTGTGAAATCTTACTGCAATATCTCCGGCCAAAGTCAAAGAGGTACTCACCAACCCGCTCTGGGCCAGCGTGGTGTTTTAAGGCCCACAATCCCCCCATGACATGTACACCCATAAAAAACGGCCCTCATTCTCCGGAGGCTAGATTGCCTCTGACCATGGCAGTGGCCAGGAACAAGGCGTGAAGGGTGCTAATAATCCCCGGAGGTTAAACGCCCACTGCCACTCTTTCTCATCCTTACCCAATTCCTTTAACCTCAACCTAACTACCTTTAACTGCCGGACTTTGTCCAGTGAAGATAAACTTCAAGAGATCCAAGAACAACTGGAGAAGATCAAGTGGGACATTTTAGGGCTTAAGTGAGGTGAGAAGAAAAGGTGAAGGCCTATTGGAGTTGAAGAGTGAACATATTTTTTATTACAGAGGAACTGACACAGGAAGAACAGGAGAAGTTGGATTCATCATCCACAAAAAATTGAAGAATAATATCGTGAAAATGGAAAGTTCATCCGAGCGGGCAGCTAGACTAGTGCTTCAAATAAATAAAAGATATCAACTTCAAATAGTACAAGTTTATGCGCCAACGTCATCATACTCGGATGAGGAAGTGGAAGATTTCTACCAAGAAGTTGGACTGCACGACAAAGGAAGTTGCCATCTAAAAGTGGTCATGGGTGATTTCATTGCCAAGGTAGGAGAACAAAAGGAAGACGACAGTGCAGTTGGAAAATGGGGCTATGGAGGCAGAAATGAACGGGGGGACCGACTTGTAGACTTTGCTGAATGTACTATTCTATATATAATGAACACTTTCTTCAAAAAGAGTCCCAATAGAAAATGGACCTGGAAAGGACCCAATGGTACCAAAAACGAAATTGACTACATACCAGTCAATAAGAAGCAATTCGCTGAAGACTGTTCCGTCCTCAAGCAGTTTAAAACTGGAAGCGACCATCGCTTGGTAAGATGCAGAATAAAATTCAACTCAAAGTTAGAAAGACAGAAGCTTATAAAGAAGTCTAAGTCTATTATCAACACGCAGGTGCTAAAAGAACGAAAAGAAGAATTTCAACTCCAACTGAAAAATCGATTCAGTACACTGGAAGACCAAGAAGTTGAATCCCAATTTATAGAGATACTCAAGGAAATCGCTGAAGAAATAGGCCGAACAGTTAAAACAAAGCCAGAGAAAAAGTTGACCGATAAAGCAAGACTGGTGATGGAAAAAAGAAGGAAAATGATAATTACTTATAATCCTAAAGAAATGATCCATTTTGCAGAACTAAACAAAACTATAAGGAAATGCATCAAGGAATATGTGAAGAAATATAATTATGAGCTAATCGAGAAAACCATAGAAAACAATAGAAGTTACAAGAAAATGAAGCAACATCTCTCGATCGGAAAGAGACAGCTGGTGGCCTTGATGCTAGAAGACGCATAGTAGGAAACTAATCCTGAAACGGGTACAAGAATTTTACACCAAGCTGTATGAGGATCCTCTAGGAAATGACGAAGTAAATGATGATGGAAACATGCCCATCGAAGAGGTCCCAGAGGTGAGACACGCAGTCAGAAGTATGAAGAATGGAAAAGCATCTGGAATGGATGGTATCACAGCGGAAGTATTCAAAGCAATGGGTAATCATACGGAAACAATTCTCGCTAAGATTTTTAATTCCTGTCTGAGGAAGAAAAAGATACCATAAACATGGAACCACGCATGTATTATCCTTCTGCACAAGAAAGGTTCCAAAGAAGACTTGAATAACTACAGATCAATCAGCCTACTCCCAACAGTCTACAAAATATTCACCAAAATACTCACTATGCGCCTTCAAAACCATCTTGTTTCTGCCCAACCCAGAAAGCAAGCCGGATTTCGCAGTGGGTATAGCACGATGGACCACATCCAAGTCGTGAGAGAGGTAATCAGTCGGACTAACGAGTACGAATTACCTTTATCGACTACGAGATAGCATTCGACTCTGTCCGAACTTCGTCGGTGTTACGTGCACTAAAGAAACAAGGAGTAGAAGAAACGTACATAACCTTGATCAAGAATATCTACGAAAATGCGACATCTGTCCAGCTGCATGAAGAGACGAGTGCCTTTAAGGCCGAAAAGGGAGTGAGACAAGGAGATACTATGTCCCCTAAGTTATTTACAGCAGCTCTAGAGGAAGTATTCAAAAGGCTAGACTGGGAGGAAAAAGGCATAAAGGTAAATGGAGAACATCTGAGTCACCTGCGCTTTGCAGATGATATCATACTGTTCGCAGGGAGCCCAGAAGAACTCCTTAGAAGAACTGAAGAGCTTGAGCAAAGAAGCCGAGAAGCTGAACTTAAGATGAATCTTAATAAAACAAAGGTTATGTACAACTCTTCACAAATTCTGAGAAGATATCTATCAACGGAGCAGAACTCGGAGAAGTAACCAGCTATGTTTACTTAGGTCAACTCATCACTACTGATGTTTCGCTTCTTGGAGAAATCAACCGAAGAGTGAAGTTGGCATGGAGTGCTTTTGGCAAGAATGCAAATATCTTTCAATCAAATATTCCAGTCTTTCTAAAAAGGAGACTGTATGATCAATGTGTTCTGCCTGTTGTGTCATATTGTTATGAAACATGGACCCTGAATGCCAAAATGATACAACGCCTGCAAACAACACAGAGGAACATAGAGAGATGTATGTTAGGGATCACCCGAAGAGACCGCAAGAGGAACGACGGGGTAAGAAAAAAGACGGGATTAGAAGAGTGAAGGCGCTAAAATGGCAGTGGGCGAGCCATATTGCTAGAAGAAATGACCAGCGTTGGACCTCCAGTGTCATCGAATGGATCCCAAGAAACATCAAGAGACCGAAAAGAAGACCGAAAAACATGTGGGACAGAGAGCTTGTTAAGGTCTTGGGGCAAACTTGGAGGAGGGAGGCAGTTGACAGGGAAAACTGGAAGAGTCTGGGGGAGGCCTTCATCCGTCAGTGGACTGAAAAGGGCTGATGATGATACTCGTGATAGATAAAAACATTTTGGCGGATATATGCTCATATTCTATTCGGTAGCGTACTTATGTAACTGCGAAAGTCTCACTCTCGTAAAATTAATCTCCACCAATAAATTAATTCCTCATAATTGTTGCTCTTCTGCTCTCATTTTGAGCTGCGGGAAGATTGATAATCCACTTACTCTTCACACCTTATTTAAAAATATGAGAGTTTAATTCTGCGTGAGATATCATTCTTAAAACATAAATGAACCTGAAGGTAAAGAGATAAAAAGAAAACTACGATAAGTATCCGCTAAAACGCGGTCCCCGCTCCGTGTCCATCGATTACGTTATAACTAGACCCTCTCAAAATTACAAAGGCGCCATGGTATTCACTTGAAACTACTGATAAACTGATAAAAACTGACTTATAAACAGATAGGTACATTATCTGATATTATGTAAATTTTGGTAGAAAAATTGAGAGAAGTCAATTAAAATCTTTTCTTTTCGAGGTACAAAGCATTGAAATCGTTTCACGGTGAAATTTGAGATCTCCGACGTAACTGTATTCCTTCGACACGTTTCCGTTTATGCTAAATGCAGTGCGATTTTAGCGAGTCGTTGACGTCTGCAGTGCGGTCCGAACTTGTAGTAGTCGAGGAATTCAATATTTTGTTCAAACCATATGGACTGTAGAACGGGATCGGAAACATTTGGTCATTTACGAGTTTTGTTTTGAGTTAAGCATTCTTCTGCGTTTGTTTGCTTGTCTTAACTATTTGCTTCAATAGAGTTTTTAAACAACGGTTTTATGTTTAGTCAGTGAACATCGATTGGTGAATTAATTATTATTTTTCAGCTAATTATATAAATAGATATCTTAGCTAATTATATAAATAGATAATACATTTTCTGCTGATGGTGAATCATTATAATGCAGAATATTGTCATTCGTGGACAATTTATGCACTTAACGATTTTTGACACAGAAAAATACTGGGAAGGATAAAAAAAATTGGGGTTCAAGACTGTTCCAGATCTGCGGTTTACCGAGTTGCGTGATGTGGGAACATTCTATTTAGAAATGCCCATAATGCGTCCTTCTCTTGAATGTTATATTTCGTTTTTGCCACTCTAGGGGAGAAATTTTAATTTGACGGAACACTAACAACAATTTTGTGGAATATTTTAGGTTTAAGTTGGGTTATTTATTCTGGAATACTTTTAGTATTCGTATGACGATATTGATATTTATTTTTAATATTTATGTCATTTATTATTGTTTTTTTAATTGCCTTACGAACAAGTTACCTTCGAATAATTTTTAAGAGTCATACTTTTGAATTCATCCTTTTCTATACCAAAATTGATGTAAGTTGCAGGTTGCCACGCACTCTTCCTGATAAATTTAATATTCTTAATATACGTCAACATAACGCATTAGTTGTGCCGAAAAATTTTATTTTTATCCGATTAAAATATGGTTAAATAACCTTCAAACCGCATCAAAAATGCAGTTATAGCACACATACGTAATAGTAACCATAATAGCGCGAACGTGTATGACAATTTATTTATAAATTGAAAAGAATATTTTTTTCCCTTTTGCGCTTATGTGTGTTAAAATTAAATTTTGAATAACTCGATCTTCCTTTTTGCTTCGATTTAAATGAGTTTGACCATATAGAAAAAAAAAGGGAAGGATTGGCCGTACATAATCTCTAGCCTCACTCCGCTTATCCATCTAATAACGAGGTATGGCGGGTTAGGCTTTCAAACGTATAAGGGAGATCACTTTACGCCTTCGACGACCAATCTCAACGTTGTCGCAACGTAGTTGAGAAGGGACCCGGAAGGTAATCGCGGGGCAAAGGGGTGAGAGAGTGTGAGAAGGGAGGAAGGGATGGACGTTAAGGTGGACGGACGCAAGGGATTCGGGTGGTGAGAGGAGGTAGGGAAGACGAAGGGAAGATGGCCGGGTTATTGGATAAACGGGGGCCAGGGCGTCAGCATCAGCGTTCATCATGAGCGTCATCATCGGGGCGTGCAACTTTCTCCCCCACCTCCTGCTAACCATCCTCCCCCCTCTCCCCTTGTGCCACCCCTATCCCCTTTACCCTCGCCCGCTCGCACACGTAAACCGGAGAATCCCAAAGAGCGTCCCGGGCTACATAACAACGAGCGCCGTACCGCAACTGCCCTCTCCCTCCTCATCTTCCTGCCTCCCACCTCCACCTCCGTATCATCGCATTCGTACCCCATCCTGCACGCATGGAAACTCCTCTCTTCCTCTTCCGCCCGTAATATCATCCTTCCATCTCTCTCTCTCTCTCTCTCTCTCTCTCCGCCCTGGGGCTCACTCCCTCCACTCTCGGTTCCTCTTACTCCACCATGTTCCTCCCCAACCCTCGTAAAATCCTAGCCACACAGCACGCTGGGCCACTACCTCCGCCGCCGCCAAAGTTCTTTTCCTCCACTCGGTGCCTCTTTTCTCTTTCCTTCCTCTTCCCACTCAACTTTATCTTCTCTCTCCATCCCTTTATTTCGGGATCCTTGTTCTCTCTCTCTGTGTTCTTCTGCTCTTCTCTCCTCTTTAATTTTAATCCAAACAAATCCACGCTCGAACTTGCGAATTTCACTTATCATATGGAAGAATTTTCTGGAGTTACTAAGTGAAACTTTCGAGGGATGATTTATTACAGAAGCGAATGTATTCGTTTATATGATATAATTTTAAATTTTCTCATGGGGTTGTTTTTATCTCTGATATCACGATGGCTCCCGTTTTTTTTATCGCACACGTATCTATTTCGTTCTCCCGGTTTTATATTCTTTTCATTTTTCCAGACATCTCTCGCCTTTCATTCGTGTTCCGTAGTTATTTTCTCGTATCGTCATGTCATTGCTTCGTTCATTTCCTATCTCTTTCTCTCTCTCTCCGTCCTTTATAAATTCGTTCCTCCTTCCTTCGCACGCATTCTTTCTCCACGGTTCGCCGTTTTGGGCCGCCGCCCTTGTTCACTGTTTGTTCTGATCGCTGCTGGGGGCTCGCTCAAGGCTCCCTTTACCCACCCCACCTACGGAAGCGATAGAATGAGGCAAACGCAAAGAGTGGGCGGAGAAGAGGAAGAGAGTTTGAGAAAGGGAGAGAAAGGAGAGAGTGGGAAGTACGGGCAGGACGCAGAGTACAGTGCCGTGAAGAGGGAGAAGGAAAAGAAAACACGATGAAGAGATCTAAAAAAAACAAGCGTCGTTTCTTTCATAAAAAAATAATGCCAAAGTTCGCGAAGGGATTGTAGAGAATATCATATTTTTGCTTTTAAGGAGACAAATTTCATTTTTACGCATTTCTTCAATTAAAACATTTTAGTTAAACCGTGACCGTGGATAAAATGGCAACTAATCTAAATAGTTAATGCGCAACGAAAGTTTGAATCGAAACTACCACATAATTATATTCTCACTCATGAACGAAATGTATATGTCGTTGACGGAGCGGAGAAAGTTGAGGTGATTAAATTAGCGAACGCGTCTTAAAGGAGAACATTTACTAGACTATTAAAGTTTTACGGTATCTTGTTTTTGCTAACTTTACATATTTCCATATTCATCTTATTCTCTTATGCTCTTTACTAAATGTGCGGTTAAGGCATGCCCTACATTGAGCGCATACAGCCCTTTTTGCGATGTATTCACCTTGTTAAAATTGAGCTCTTCGGTCAGCATTTCCCCGCTTCCTCCTTACGACTGACTGCCCATCCCTCGTTCTCGCCTTAAAGGACTTTGATCTTTGGTCGCCCGAACCAAGGCTCGATCATCAAAGACTGCAATCATCTCTGGACTAAGGAGGGGACCTTCAGTTTGTATCATGTTAGAACTTTCGGGATGCTCTCCAAAGAAAATGGTTCGTCGTTCAGCGACGCCGTGGAAATTTGCAATATTTTCTCAGAAACTTCGCCATGCAGTAGTTTGATACATCTTTCCAATCCAGCGTTTAAAATATTTTGGTTAAGATATAAGCAAAATTTATGGGATTTTATTTGGAGTTATCCATTCAATTTTAAGTCCGCTTTGCAATTTGTAGCTATTTAATGCAAGCTATTACGAAGGGAGCTCACGAGGAGTGCAATGGAGCGAGAACGTTTCGAGGAAGGTACTCCCAGAATGACTCAGTTAGGATTACAAATACGAGACCCTAATTATCTTTTGACGGAATCCCACGAAAGCTGATTTCGGTCGGCATTGATCTGGGGTGGAGTCAAACGCAATTAAAATGGATGCATAGGTACGCCGATGGAGTAATTTAATAATACCTCGCCGTTTTCCCTCGGCGATCCAAGTGCAGATGTGATAGCTGGCGGAGCACACTTGACGCCGAGCATCTCATCGATCATTTTTTAATTATGCCTCAATACCTCATCTGCCTTCGATGCAAGGATGCACATAATTAGAGGAGGACGTTGTTGCCATCTCCTATAATGCTTTAGCTTATGGTGGGGCATGAAACCGCAAGGGTTTTATAGACAATGCCGAAAGAGTACCCACTTCGCGATACTCTGTTACCCACCATAGGATCGTTTTCAATCAAATTAGTTTCGTAAACGAAGCGATCGCCAAACGCTCGCCTGCGGGGCGTCGAGGTGACCGCTAGTCTTCTCGGATAACGATAACTAATGATTTCACCCTGTGTGTGTAGTACAAAGGAATACAGCTTGGCGAGTCTTTAGAGATAGGTTGTAGGCATAATATAACCTCATAAGTAGGAGATTATTTAATTCTATTTTACTTTTATTGAATCTTCAAAAACAGGAAATTTTCGGATTTTTACTTGTGAACAATATACGTATTACAGTTGTTAGAGAATAAACAACTTGGGATTTTTTCTCCAACGTTAAAGGCTATTGCGCCCTTTTTCTACATGATTGACACGTACACGACATGTGACATCAGTGCTTATTCATCGTCACTCGACACTTTTAACGCAACCGCTAAATGATGTAGTCGTCAAGTTGAATCGTTGACGGATCACAAAAAAAACGTATCAAGTTGCCGTTTAATTCGTTCCCCATCCATATTCAAACTGGCAGCGACGTTAACATCTTCGCAGGAGAGGTCCGTAGAAAGCGAGTCAGAACTAGAATAGGAGGGCTTGTGAAGTGCGTGGAAAGGATCGTAGGTAAATTTGCCAAGGATATTCCACAGATGGCATCGCAAAAAGTTGAGTTTTAAAGGGGAAATCCCATCCGGTTTGTAAGGCTAGGCGAATGAGAGGCAAGAGAGTACGAGAGAGAAAGAATACAGTGACACCGAGAGAGAAAGGGTCTACATGGGAGAGGGAAAAGAGGAGAGGGAGAAAGGGAAGAGGACGAGAGAGGAAGAGAGTGGGCTACGGTTGATCAATCCCGAGTCCCACGAGGAAATAATGAATGTTTTATGTTTTTAACATTCTGCGTTTTTTATATCCCTCCTTCATATCCTTCCGCTCGCGTAGGGAAAATGGAACGCCGAGAAAAAGACACGAAGAAGAATAATAAGGAAAAACCGAAAGGAGAACGACGGACGACTAGTTAAAAGGCGCGGAGATGGGGAAGAGAAAATTAGCGTTAATTGGGCGCTGTTTTGGAAGTACCTACTTATATCAGTCACTTATACGAGCAGAGAGAAAAATTTCCGCGGCCGAAAAGGGTCGCTTTTGTTTTGTCACGCAAAAAATGTATGCAAATGATGCATGATATAATTTGATTCGCGAGATACTGCGGCGGCCGAATTGGAGTTCACTGACGAGAATGGCGAGTGAGAAGGAAAAAAAATCGGGACCGAGGACTCTGAATGAAAGGGAAAAGCGAGCGAGAGGAGTTGGAAGGGGAAAAAGGAGGGAAGGAGAAAGGACGAGCAGCTATTTTCAGGGTTTAAATTTTTGTCTTTCGAACCCAATCTCGTCAGAAGGTCGTAATTTCTCCTCCTTAGGGTCCCCAAAAACACTCTTGCTTGGGAGTGAGAGAGGGATGGGGAGAGAGAGAGAGAACAGAGGGACAAAAAGTCTCAGTGAGGAATGGGAGGAATAGAAAGGATGATGAGTGAAGGAGAAGAGAGGTGGTAGTAACAGAAATCCAGTTTCAAAGGTCTCGTCTTTCCCACTTTCACTTCTGTACTTCAGTTCTCTCACTGTCTCCCATTTTCAATTTCTCTCTCCTTTCTCTTCCGACCTTCATTTCTCGTCTGTCCTTACGTTCATTCTCTACCTCTTCCGTCCGATGTATCTCCTGCCTTTTCTTTCTTCGTCTTCGTTCCTCTCTCTGCTTTTCTCTCTCTCTTCCCTTGTGCGTGATATGGTTTTGTCCTCCAGCGGAGGAAGGAATCGCATGGGAGGATGAAGAGGTGGAGTCACCTGCGGCGCGATAAAGGTTTTCGTTCTCTGTATCGACTGAGAGATGAGAAAACACGGCGCAGTGATAGTGCGTGTTTTTTCGGGATGAGGAAGGCAAAGCCGATCGTCATCATGTGGCATCGCTTGGTAAACAGTCTGCATAAGAATCGGCTTGAATTTCTGCATAATATTTGGTATGACATTGGGTTTTAAAAACTGATTTCAGTGTTCTTTTTTATTTGTTATAAAAATCATCATACATCACAAGACCAATTACGGATATTTTACTACCAAAATATAAATAAAACAAAATGCGATAACAAAAATAAAATAATAACATTAAAAATAAAAAGAATAATTAAATAATTTTTACAGTTTTCAGTTTCCAAATATCGTTCATTACGATCAATGTAGCTCTATTGCATTATTTTAGAAGCCCTTAATTATTAAAAATTTTCTGTCAATTTTCGTTTAAGGTTCAGAATTTGTGAACTATAACCGCCGTTGATCACCAACTTCATAATCATTTGTCCAAGAATGATCTGAGTAGTAATAGTTATGTACGGAATACTATTAAATGATATATTCTTCAGTAATGGGCCCGCTAAAGAAAGAAAAACGTCGGATTTACTTACCGAGACCGAATTGAGCGAGCAAGGTTGTTATATCCAAGAGAGTCTCCCTCTTTCACTTCACAATTGTTCTAATGCAATGGCCAAATTAACGCGGTTTCCATAATGGTTAATTTACCTCGTGGTCCTCGGGAAAGTTGTATGATAATTACGTTTTTAACGTGCCGTGACCTATTGTTCGTGTGTCAAGCCTTCTCTCGCGACGGGAATAATTTGTGAGCGTTATTAATACTCGTTGGTTTCTCTTTACAGTTTAAAAAAAATATAATTCCCGAAAACGAAATCATTAACGCGAAAAAAATTCCGCCAACAATATTCCCCCCGTCGCAGCGAGCTGTTCCATTTTGGATTACGAAACTCGACAGGTGAAGCCGTATTTGATCCGCCGGCATGAGCGAGAGGCCGGATAACAAAAGAAAAAAGAATCGAAAACCGCGCAATAAACTCTCCTCGTGGACACGTCTCCCTCTACATATCTCTTTCGGGCGTTATACCCCCTCCCCTTCTGACTTCTCTCTCGTACTCCTATCTACTATCCGTACTTCCCCACTCCCTTTTCTCTCCCTTCCCTATCGCTCACCTCAATTCCTCCCTTCCGAACGCAAACGCGAATTTCAATTCGAGACCCTTTGACAATGGATCACAGGATCTTTGTCCCGTGCAAGCTTTCGAACTGCGCGGCGCATGAGATACCACTCACATAAATCCAAAGTGCCGGCGAAGCCAAAACAAATACCCCACCACCACCCCACACACGACTCCAACCATATAGCTAAGAGAGAGAGAGAGAGAGACTCCCGCTACCCCTTCCATCCCAGACCAAATCGAGAGAATGGTTCTAGAGGGAGTAATGCGTGTGTTAGCGAGTTGGAGAAAGACAGAGAGGGAGAGAGGAGGAGGGGTGTGGGAGAGAACTGGGTTTCGGTCCAACTCACGTAGTTCCGCCGGCATCCCATATGTAGCAGTCCCTGGGATCAGTGCTGAGTGGTTTAGCATTCCGAGAACCCTCCTGACATATCGGAGCTAAGCGCCTCCTCGTGACTCGAGATTTAAGGCCCCGCGCGGGTTACGCGTGAGGAGAACATGGGGTGGAAGGAAGAAGGGTTAGAGAGAGGGAGAGAGAGAAGGTGCGGAGAGTGAGAGGAAGGACGAGCGGGAGGAAAAGTCAGTAGGTTACAGGCAGGTTGGATTTTCGGTCGGTTGATGTACGTTCTCAGGTTAGAGAGCGAGAGACAGAGAGAGAGAGAAAGAGAAAGGAAGCGAGGAGGATATGCGAGGGCAGAGAGGAGGACGGAGTGAGCGTAGGGAGGGAGGTGAAGGATGATTTCGGCCTCGGCTTTATTTTTTACCGGCCTCGCCATTTTTTATTATGTTCCCAGTGCGGCGGGGAAGGAAGAGGGAATTGAGGGAGGGGCGTGCGTGGCGGTGCGAAGGCGCGGCGTCATAGGCAGAGACGGCGAAATAGGGGAGGGGGGTAGGGAATAAGGAAGGGAGGGGGGAGGGGGGTGGAAGGACGATTTGGGTGCTAAAGGATGGGTTCGGAGGTGGGAAAGGGTTGTTTAGTAGGGAGGGAAGGAAGATGGAATGGAGAACCGAGGGTATTGGGGAGGGATGGATGTGTTTGCGTGTAGTGCAAGTGTGTTTGTGTCGGTGGGTCGTAAGGTTGTCGAGGTAGAGGGGGGAAACGAAGGGTAGGCGAGAGAAAGAGGGGATAGGTTCTCTCCCTCTCTCTTCTGTCCCACACCGCCCCATCCTTTCTCCTCTCCCCTTCAACTCCGTTTAATCGAGCCGCGAGGGCATGGGGGTGGGATGGTGAGGGGGAACTCCATCGGGTGTCGGAGGTAGGGGCGGAGAGGACGAAAGGGATATAGGCAAAGGGGGAAAAGGGGAATGGAAGGTCAGGGGAGCGATATGACCGCCGGGCGAAGCTGGTAGAGGAATAGGAGTGGGGGAGAGAGAGAGAGGGTGGCGGGGAGGGAGAGAAAAGAGAAATAGAGGTTACAGAGAGGAGAAATGGAAGGGGAGAGATAAAAAATGAGAGGAGAGACGGAGATGACGGTAACCGAGAGAACGAGAGTGGGATTGATATAAGGTTTCGGAGAAATGGGGAAAGAGAGAGGGCATGCGGAACGTGGGGAGCCAAAAGAGGAATGAATAATTTCCAAGTAAAGGTGAATGAATGGGTTTGAGTTTGTGAGGGAATAGAGTGATAGAAGGCGAATGACAAATGGGTTTGGGACGAGATAAGGAGAGAAGTGTGACGGTGAAAGTGAAAGGGTAAAAATGAAAAGCGCGGTTAATGGAAAGGGAAGGACGAAAAGAAAGATGCGAATAGGTGGAAATATACGCGTGTAGATATGTGTGATTTATGCTCTTTTAGGTGTACTTTACGATATATAGAAAACCAATGGGTTCCTCTACATAACGCCACGCGCTTTATGTTCACATTTTCAATCCTGCCGACTAATATAAATAAGAAGAGTTTTATAAAAAATACAATACAACGTATTTTAATGTAAAAATAAAATGAAAACTTTTACAGAGAGTGTATGAAGGTGTAAAATTATTTTATGACAACTTTAATTAATTTAAGACGTTACTCTACATGTGATATATTGAGTAATAGAATAACCTCTATTGTGTGAGACAGGCGGATATATGGCCAAGCGATCTAGGCGACTGCCTGCGGCTTCGCGCCCCTCGCACATAGAGCCTCTATAGGGTTAGTGTTAACAGAGTCAGGAGCTTAGTGCTTAGAGGGAAATAAAATGTATACATTAAATGTTAAAAGTCACAACACAAGGAAACGATCATATACACGTACATCAAATGATGCGGACAATAAACGTAAATGATAATGGATGAAAACCTGTCTCAACTGACGGGTGTCATTGAAAAAATTAATTATTTATTATTCGAAGGCTTGGGGCCGCGATTGACATCGGCTTCGGAAGCCCACCCTCTATATTTAATATATATGCAAATAAATTGTTAAGGGTTTCATACCCTGTTTTCCTACAAAAAATTAGCCATACGTTTTCAGAAATCGAGATTTTTGGGTCTCGCATCCCCTAAATCCGCTTCTGGTCTGGGAGCATGTATAAATACGCAAAAATACAATATACCTCTCCAAATAGGGAACTATTCAGCGATAAGAAAAAATATAGAACCAAGCAGAGTCAAATTTCCAAGTAGTAAGTAGCAGCAATATTTCTTTTAACTATAGAAAACTAAACAGTATGTTTTCCTCGTTATCGTATAAGAGTTATCAAAGATTGGATATTTAGTCTTCTATGGGGAACGAGCAAGAATATATTCCACATGGCCATAAAAGAACAATTTGCCTCGAGGAAGGAAAACAATCAGAAAACGTGTATAAGATAGGCTAAAATGAATGGGAAGTCTATAAAAATACATCGAAGTTTAAAAATAAAGGTAGTGGAATGGAAAACAAATATATATAAGAGAATAATGATAATGAAAAATAGCGAAAAAGGGAAAGCGCGGAGGGAGAAAAAGACTAGCACGAAAAGGAACATTAAAAGGGGAAAATATAAAAGAAATGGGAATAAAATGAATTAAAACTTTGGAGGCGACGTAAAAAGGAGATAGTTGTACATTTTTTGCGAATTTCCTGCAGATACAGAAAGAGGGATAAAACGAAAGAAAGGGGAGGAATGAGAGAGGAATGAGGAAAAACGATGAGAAAAGGGGGAACGGGGCACGTGTGCGTATTTTTGTAGATTGGCATAGGATGTGGTAGCTGAAGGTTTTTTTTTTCGAGGAAAGAAGAGGGGGGTGGGAGGGTTATTCGGTCTGAATTCTTTTTCCTTTTTGTTATTTGTGGAGCGGAGAGATAGAGGAGAGAAAGAAAGGGAGAGAGGAGAAAGAGAGGGAGAGATGAGAAAGAGGAAGGATTGTGCCCGTGCGTGTGTTAGGGCGATCCCGTTTTGTGTGCTCTTGTTGGTTTTTACGCGTGTTTCCGCATGGGAAATTGTATTTAGGGAGTAGCGGGGAGGAGAGCTTGTACTCTAACACCCTCCTTCATTCTCTAACCCTCACCTCCCTCATTTTCACGACATATTACCCGCTTCCTCTGACTCTCTTAACTGAACGTATATTCTTCCCTCTCCTTGTCTTTATGTGCCCCTCTGACTCCCTCTTTGTCGCCTTTTCCGTCCTCTTCATTTTCTCTTCCTCTTTCAGTACTGTAGCATAACGGTCGGATAGCGTGGGTAGCCAAATGTCATGCTTTCTCTAGAATTTTTCCGAATTTCAAAAAAATTAAGATTTTTTTAGCTATTTCTTTTTTTAAAGCTAATTTCTGGAGTACATACTTTCCAGTTGATCATTGTTTTTGGATAGAGTAATTTTAAATTTTTTAACCTTTTCAGCGCATTGCTTATCATTGATTAACAAGAGCAACTTTATAGGCTTCAAAATAGCTTTCATTTTTAATTGAATACGAGAGGGGCAACCAATAATATTTTACCGCGTGCCCTTCTGCTCCTAGTTAGGCCTCTCCCCCAGTATCTTCGTCTCTCTTTCCCTGTCGCCCGTCATCTCTTTCCGTTATACTCTTAGCCTTTCATTAAAATTATTCAAACGTCTCTTCATCAAATTGACGAATTATGTCTCTCCAATATCTTTAAGAAGTTTGCAAGTATTGGATGCACATTTTGGCTACAAATCGGCCGTCATCAGTTGTGATTCATTTGTGGAAGAATCTAAAAATTTTAAAATCTCTAATAATTCACAGAGCGTTCTATCGTTGTATCAAAACTTTAAAAATATTTTAGACTCTACCACAGACGAAACGCCACTGATGATGGCTGCTTTGTTGCCGAATTTTCTTAACTTTGTATCTCTATTCAAGAACAGTTTTTCAATTTTATTACATATAATTTTTTCTCGAATCCCCTTTCTCCGTCAAAACGTATCTCCTCTTTCTCTTTTTTTCCAATTTCCTTCCCTTCCTCTTTCTCATCCTTTTAAGCTAGCTACTTTCTCTTTCCTCCATCCTATCTTTCGATCCTACGCATTCTCCTCCTATTACTCGCCGCACATAAAACTCGACGCGCAAGGATCAGAATAGATGAGGTTGGGATAAGGACGAGAAAGAGAGAGATGGAAGTCTCGCTCGGTCGGTCGATCCTTGTATCCAATAGTAACGGATGTTATCAGGGAAGAGGGAGAGCGTGATATTTCCCAACCAGCATTCCTCATATTTTTCGCCTATTTTATCCTTCGCGCGTGCCCAGTTTTTTCTTCTTAACATTCGCCTCTTCCCTCCCATCTCTCCCTTTCTCTCGCCCGAACACGTACTCCCTCTCATTTTTTTTTTAAGGCGTCCTCTTACATATTTCTCCTCCTGCCTCCGGGCATTCTCATGTACCCACACACGCACGCACGCACGCGCGCACGCACGAACGCACCCAGTCTCGTCTTCCTGCGCTCGGAGCGCCTCCTCCTCATCCCCATATCCTTCTCCTCCCCCGAATTTTATCTCGAGTGGTTATCTTCGCGGATGAACGAAGAGGAGAGACAGGAAGAGAGGAGTGGGAGGGGAGAGTGAGGAGGAGAAGGAGGAGATAGAGGCCGCGGGGTTGGGTTGGGGGTGGGATTGGTGACGGAGGATTTTGAGGAGCTTATATTCGCCGCCACCCTTATCGCAATGGATCCGGAAGAAGGGAAAAAAAGGTCAATAAAACGACATGCGAGAAGGATGTATAGAGGGAGGGATAGGGGAAGCGAAGGAAAAAAAAATAAGGAAACAAACCAATTCGCTCCCCACTCCTTTACTCTCTCTTTCATAGGAGGCATCGGAGCGCACTGTGGAGTCCCTTTACAAAAAAATGAAAATTCGGAAGAGTGGAAAGAGGAGCGACGGGAAAGAAAGATAGGGATGGAGTGCGTTAGTCGGTCCTTTTTTTTCCGTATCGGTCCTCTCGCTTTTTATTTCGTGGGAGCAGAAATCGCTCCATCCTCCCTCTCTCTCTCTCTCTCTAAGAGTTTTCCCGCTTGTGGTTATCCCCCCTCTCTCCTACTTTATTCCTCCTCTTTTCCTCCTTCCCCTCCTCCTCCCCCCTAGCCTCTTCCCGTTCTCCTCCTTCGGCGTGTCGATCCGTCGTCTCTACGCACCCCCTACGGGTGAAAAAGGGGGAAGAGGCGCTTCATTGGGATTAAGTGGATTTGGCGGAAGGAGATATTGAGGAAGAAGAAATAGGGGAGGGGGAATAAGGGAGGAGGTGGGAAGATGGGATGGGATGGGAGGAGGAAAGAGAGAGCGAGGAGGAGCTAGAGGAAGATCGTGGCATGAAACTGAAGGAAGTAGTCGGAAGGAGGGCAGAGGAGGAAAAAATAAAAGGCGGAATAAGAGGAAGGTGGAGAGGAGAGAGAGGGAAGAGAGAAAACGGGACTAAAATAAAGAGAGGAGGCATGGTCAGAGAGAGGAAGAAGTGGATGGTGAAAGAGGATAGAGAAATAACACTAAGAGAGATATTTCTGGGAGTATTTTAAGGCGCGTAAGCCTTTTAGATAGTAGGAAAGAGATAGGGAGATAGATGAATACCATAAATTTTCGCGGTTTTGAATAATTGAATCATATTAGCACTCTTATAATTAGTAATATCGGTCACAAAAAGTAATAAATAATATTTCAAAGTTGTTTCGTACCGTTATTTGATGTCGCACAGAAATTTTATGTAGATGGGTTTAATAAAAATATTGGATAGTTTAAATTAAAAGTATTGCAATGCATATAAAGGAGAAGCTGAGAGCAAGAGAAAAATGTATATGATGTGGAAAATTTCGAGGGTTATTCGCTTATCGTTTTTTCTGCGTTTTAAATTCCAATAGAAACCGCAACGAGAAAAGTTAGGTAAAAATCTGCCCGAATGGTTAACTGTTAAAAATTGTTCGTATCGTTTGTGCCTGTCTGTTGTATTTTCGTCTTACTTTACAAAACAGTGTTGTGCGTATTTAATATTAAGACTAGTATGCCTATCGAAAGAGTTCTCCTATGAATTTAAAAAATGTTTCTACATAAATCTTGGAACACCGCATGAAACAGAATGGGTGTCACTATGACGTAAAGTACAGTAAAGGTGGCGAATATAAATACAAATGAATAGAGATGTCGGTACGGTAAAGGAAATGGAGAAAAGAACAAGGGAGATAAGTAAAGAAGACAGATAAATGATGCGGAAAGGAACGGGAAATCCGAGAAAAAGGAAAAGCAATCGAAGATACCTCCGAAATGGCAGCGAGAGAGGGTGAGAATGAAGAAGGATAGTTGGAGATAAGAGGGAGAAATGGAAAGGAGAAAGGTAGATGGAGAGAGCTAGAGGAGGTACTTAATGGACGAGGGATGTTAGAGAGGGCGAGTGGGAGAAAAAGAGGTCAGGTGAAAGCATACGAGGTAAGACCTGCCCCTCTACTTTTTGTGAAGGGTGGAATTAAGGATGGAAGGAGGTGTTCCGTTGGTGGAAGACTAGGGAGGTCGTAGAAGGAGAGAGAGAGAGAGAGACAGACAGACAGACAGAGAGAGAGAGAGAGAGATATGGGCAAGTAAGAAGATGCGTGTGCGTTCGCCCTCTGGACATGGGTGGTTCCTGGAAGGTCTAGGGAGGTGCGTGAGTGACGAACACCGGCGAATGACCTGCGAAGGAGAAGTGCGTGGGAGGAATGGAAGAGAGGAAAAGAGCGAAATGCGAAGAGGAGGGTCTCCGTATCCACGGAAGGCCTCTGGGGTTTCTACCTCTAGTCACTCCATCTCACATACCCCACTCTCGGTGGAAGTCAAGGGGAAGAGTAAAGATTACGAAGGGAATGGGAAGAAGAATGGAAGGATACAAGGAAAGGAGAGAGAAATGAAGGAGAAAAGTGTCGCGCGAGAAGGGTAAGACAGAACGGTGGACGAAGGAGCCAGAGGCGGAAAAAAGGGGAGAATGGAGTGAAACTCTCGTAGACAGAAGTTGATGAAGAGAGAAAGATAAAGGAGGGATGAAAGGAATAGGATAAAAATTTTAGAATCACAGCCAAAGAGAGGAAGAGAAATGAAAGGATTCACATGGGAAGTAATAAAAAATGTAACGGCCTCCTGTATTGGATTCGACAGGACATCCTTAGGGCCATAGATGACTCCCTTTTCCTTTTTACGTTGGTTATCCCTTCGAATGATTCCTACTCGTGCAAAAATCATATAGATGATTTATGCTACTTTTCACACTAGAGACTAGTATTTTTCGAAGTAACTTTTGTTGAAATATTAGGCTGGATACTGAATGAGCAGTTTTATGTTTGTTTGCATGAGAAAAAATCGTGAGAGGTCGCTTTGTGAAATTGATCATTTTTCTATAAAATTTTTTTTACTGATTCAATGTGCCTGTATTTTCATTAGTAGTTCTGTTTTGAAAGTTTATTAGCCATCTCTCTCTATCCCTTATTGTTGAGTAGGAAAATATTTTATGCGTTCACCATACTTTCTCCACAATAACGTAATTTCGAGGTTATGATTTAAATGTTCGAGTAGTTATGGTGTTTAAAGTAGTGATACATCTGCTTACTTTTTATTTATACAGATGGTTATTAAATTTAACACTCATCTTTATGAGGTAACTGGAGATAGTCGTTTTAATTCCTGCGTTAATTTTCCTTGCGGTTGTACTAAGGAAGACTTTATATGATTATAAGTAAAACCAAAATATTATTTGGATGATTATGTAACAATAATTTTAAGTTAATCCAGGAATTTGTTGACAAAGTCTGTGATTAATTATAGGTAGTAACTTCTTTTTCGCAAGAATCACTTTAGGTTTTTGAATTACATTTAAAATATTTTTTCCTAATCGCGCTTGTTTTAGTTACATTCATTACGTTATTATTACTGTATTTTATTTAAGAATATGTAACAATGTCTACAGCAATGTTACAAAATACGTATACAAAATCAAATTGACAACTTACCCAAGTGCATATCTTTAATATGCATATAACTGATAACGGTTTTCTGATAGTTGAAATAATATATTAATATATAATAATATAATAATTTTATAGCCGTTAAAGACACTTGAGTGGTTAGCTTGTCAATTTGCATTTTAATTACTTTTGTATATATTCATTTTTTGCCCAAAGATGGGTGCAATAAATCATTATCGATCTGTCTTCCGTTATTTATGATTCCATCATTTGAAAATGTCGCTGGGGAAGCAATTCAAATGCCATGAAAATTATAAAATATTTAGATATGAAGGTAATTAATGTATCTATAATTTACATGAAACTAATTACAACCTTTTGCGTTTGATTGATACTTCTTTTAATGCTAGAATATGAATACCGAACTTGAAAAAGGTTGATTCAATAAATATTCATGATTTTCTTGAGAAAATGAAAATATCTCACAAATTCATTACTTAGCCACTGGATTGATATTTTTTCGCATGAAAAATATGTTCGCTACAATTTAACGCGAAATTTATGATTTCGCACCTTTAAGTTATTTTTTTGCCAGTTTTCGCCCTACCAAATCACCTAACTCTCTTTCAGAGATTGCCGTGTGGCCTTTTCCGGCACAATATGGTGCTTATGAACCCCGTCGGAGGCGATGCGGTCAGCACTGCCTCTCTCTCTCTGGGGCCGCCATTCATTCACACGTTCGCCAGTAAATGGGCAGGGGAAACCCGGTGTCAGGACATTAGCCTGCGCTTGCGAAATATACACAAAGGGGACCGCGGCTGGAGGTCCCTTCCACATGACCCTTTCCCTCTTGCATCCTCCTCGCAGCACGAGAACCAGCGAGCGGGGACGGAAGGATTCTGAAAATATCTATCACCTGGGACATCAAACCCTCGCCTTCATGGATGGAAAACAAAAGGTCAGTCGCCGCTCAATATAGAGGAAGTCCTCGATTTACGTTGTCGAGATTTATGTTGCCTCACTATAACGCCGCTGACGTATTGGGGAAACACATCTTCATACATGTTACGTCATTCCGATTTAACGTCGTTTTATAAAAATACTAGCATAAGTGCCCGTTGAATTTGAACGGGTTTAATGAAACTAAATTTTCGTCAATGCAACATGTAAAAATCGCAAGAATAAAATTGTGCACTGTTTTAACCATCGAATATTTCGATATTATAAGTCTGTTTTAATTAATTAACTAAAATCTTACAGAAATTCCTTGTGAATAAAATAGTACCTTTCTTTCTACTAAAATAGCCATTGTTATTAGTTTTAAATTGATTATAACATTAGGATTTCAATTTCATTAAATAAGCAGAATTCCGGTTCCAAAAAATTGGTTCAATCTTCAGTTGCCTCTGATAATACTTTAAATAGATTTTGGAATATAATGTACCTCAATATCGTTTATCGTCTGCTCAGCACTCTTGCCTTCTCATTTTCCGAAACAACCACTTTCACCGGTTTTATATGGACTTCAAACTTAGAAGAGAACTTGATTCAATTCAGTTAAAATAACCACATAACAAACTTCTTATTCTAAAGAAAATCCTTTTATAATATGCAATGTTAACCTAGAATTCATTCATTCTGAAAAGTGAATAAATGTACCTACCATGTACATATATTTCTTTCAACTAAAATAGCCACTCTTAACAGATTTTAATGGATTAATGCATTAGCATTTCAATTTCATAAAATAAGCAGAATTCCGGTAACAAAAAAACTTGTTCAATCTTCAATTGCCTCTGATAATACTTTAAATGGATTTTGGAATAAAATGTACCTTAATATCGTTTAGCGTCCGCTCACCACTCTGGACTTCTCAGTTTCCGAAACAACAACTTTCAATAGTTTAAAATTGATTTTTGCTTTGAAATATACTTGAGTCAATTCAGTACAACTTCCGCTTTAAATACTGTAAATTCCAAAGTAACTCCTTTTATAATAGGCAATGCTAGCCTAAAATTAATTCATTCTGTAAAGTGAATAAATAAAGTTCTTTCTTTAAACTATAATAGCCACTGTTATTAGATTTAAATGGATTATAAGCCTTAGAACTTACTCTGTATTAAATAAGCACCAAAATTCCTTTTATAAAAACAAATCAATTCATTAAAAGACCCACTGTTGTTTCATCGAAAATTGCCTGTTAACAGTTTTAAATGTCCTTTTAATTTTAATTGAATTGTAATTTATATTCGTTTCCAAACTTCGGCCATTGTTACGAAATTAATTCGAGGAATAACAATATAAATTCGTAAGCACGTATGGTTTACAAAGAATTTAATTTAAGTATGCTTTTTATTTCCAATTTTTCTAAAATGACACTGTTGATACTTAAATTTTTTTATATTTACGTTAATATACTTATTTTCCACAAAACACGCCCATCTCTCCCCTTCCTTTCTCTCTCTCTCTCTCTCGTATTGAAGCACTCAAGGCACGCTTATTCCCAGAAGGATGTATACAGTAACAATGATAATGGTCGACATAGCAACATCACGTTAAAATGGCGAGATTTCCACAAAATATGCAAATTAAACGTTTAACATGGAATATTTCGAACTGTGGGCGAAAAAAGACGAACGGAATAAGAAACTTTATAAATTTTTCGTCAAAATGGTTCAAATCCGAAGGTCGTCTGTTATTTTCTTCTAATTTTAATTTCCAAATGAATAAAAGCCTGCACGTCGAAAAATCGCGTTTTACATGTAAAGTAATGGGAAATGGAAATGCCTCTCTTGGAGACGAACCAAGGAATTTTTTCGCGATTTAAATTCGTAATTCTCTGAATAAGTGTTAATCAAGCATCCCTACCAAATTTCGAGTTTCTATTATTATTATTTCTCGAGGTATTAGCGTTCGCATAGCGTGACCAGCCAACCAACCAACCAACAGACGACGGCTATTATTATATTAAATAAATACTAGCAGAAGTGCCCGTTGAATTTCAACGGATTTAGTGAATCTAAAACTTCGACCGTGTAACATGTAAACATCGCAAGAATAAAATAGTACACAGTTTTAACCGTCGAATAAAGCAAAAAGGAAGAAAACGTCTCCGCATTTACCTATTTAGATGAATGAAGGAAGAAAATCTTACACTGTGAAATATCGAAAATTACGTGTAAACTTATGGGAAAATAATGATTAAATTAAGCTCTCCCTGTCCCCAAATGTTTTATCGTCATATAGCCTATGTTACCCGCAGGTTAAAAGTATATACCCATGCGAAGTTTCGTGACGATGTCTTCAAAACGAAAACTGTAAGTAAAACCAGCAAGAACATAATAATCAGCAGAAAATATATGAACAAAGGAACAAACGAAAATAATTAATTTAACGACAGACAAAAAAGTAAATAGAGAACGTTTAAGAATCGCATCCACCTACTATAAGCTCGACTCTCTCATCCATGAGAAGAAAAGAAAATTGTTTATATCAACAATACTTTGGAAAGAATGAAACGATTTATTCAATCACAATTTGTGGATAATCTACGTCTAATTATTTAAGTTACTTACCTACTTAGTTTTAAAAACAGTTTGCTTTGGAGTACTCTACGCAAAACGAAAATATCATTAAAAACCATTTATTAGTAATATATCAATTAAAATCAAAAATATTTTGTTGTCATGTATGCAAATCAAAATCGGACATAGAAATTGAAAAGCGATAGTACGTTAAAATTTTTCGCATATAAATGCGTTGGACTCTCAACTTTGGCGACAATGGGAGTTGTTATGGTAGCTTATATTTGGTATTGTCATAAAACGGATAAAATCACGTATTTTTCTGATTCTAAACGCAATTTTACGATAATTCGACCAGGATTCGGATTCTGTCTTCAATAAAAATAAACTTTGTTCTTTCCTACATAGAACTATCGTAGTCTCAAGTTCGTAAGTAATTCTGGTTGCGACGTACCCTCGATAGTTTTATTGATGTATAATTACACTTTTATTTATAGTCGTTATTGATTTAGTTTATTCATTTATTATTCATTTCATAACAAACTCTACTTATTAATATCTTTCTGCAGGCTTTGACGAAAAATATTCCCAAGTTACTTATCACTAAGTCCATAGGTGTGAAATTTACGAGCCATGGACCGCATGCGGCTCTCGTGAACGTTTTAGGCGGCTCGCGAAACTATTCGTAAAATTTAACACAACAAATCATTTTTATTTAAATTGTGATTATAAAGCATTTAATATTGAAATGTTACCTCTAAGAACCCAATTTAGATTTGATATTCACTTATATGAAACCACAGAAACTGTAGGCATCTTCCGATTTAAACTCTAGTCTGGTCCGCCGAAGCATTGGCAAATTCCAATGTGGCCCACCGAAGAATTTGCAGTTGCCAATGCAACACGCCATTTAGAAAAGGTCGCTCACTCCTGATTAAGCGTTTGGGAGAATTGGTTTAAAATTGTTTCGTTTCTTTCAACGTCGCGTTTTCCGAAAACACATACACCACGAAAATCGAGCAATTATTACATAATTAACCATTCCACGATCGATATCATTCGATGCTGCGAATCAATCCCCTGATACTTGTCTAATTTTACATGGGAAGTATTTTTAGTATGCAATTTCTCAATCGGAATGCATTTACAGAATGCTTTTCGATGCCATCGGTTTAATCCGTAATATATGGAAACAGCCTGATATCGATCTTTATTATCGTATTTTTTGGTCGCCTTACTTGTGTAAACACGCTCAATAGATACGTGGCCTAATTGAAATTGATAAATTACAAGCGAAATGTGTTAAAATATTCCTATTTCAATCAGGTCCGCGGAGGTTTTCAATTGGAAAAACAAAGCGGTACACGCGAGTTTATGGGTGTTTCGAACGCATAGGTAAATAAAGCGATTGTTATTGACTCATATACGCATTTGTGGACTAATATTAACACTATATGTATACATATGTGTGTGTAGTTATATACATACACACATGCACACACATTTAAATTACCAAACAGCGGAGTTTAGCTGACGTATATAAAACTGAAATCATACGCGTCGAGTGACATTTTCATTCATATCTCTCTATATTATAAAATTGTAATGGTCATCATGATGCGTAACGCTCTAATTTTGTGAATAAGTCTATTAGAAATAAACTTAGAATCCTGAAATTTCTCAGGATTTCGGTGTTAATGAGTCTTTACGTTATGACTAAAAGAATTTCCAAAAATGTCACGGGTTCGACTCCAGAGGATGAATGTCGTTTCCCGTAAGATAACACGTAAAAATCAACTTTTTGGTTTGAAGGCTTTCATTCTTTTACTCTTTAAAATATTTTAAAATTAAGTTATCGACACGAAATTTACGCTAAAACACACCAAAATGAATGAAGATTCTTATTCTTACCGGTCAAATTCTGCATACGAATTGATATCTTCATAACTTTTAAAACTTTCTACGTTCATCTCGGCTAACCATTCTGGTAGTGTTGTTTAATTAAAATTGACGTCTACTGTCTTGGTTTTAGAAAACGGCTCGAGCGAACCACACTGTGTAAAGAGTTTCCGCTGTTGGATCCCTCCCCACCCGGGCGCTCAAGAGGCTGCATTTGGTTCTTCAATGTATTGGCGATCAGCAAAAATTAATATTAAAACCTGAATCATTTAATGATATTTATATTATATTAGTTCTCCTTTTTCTCACCCACACATACAAAAATGTGTTGCGCCGACCCTGTGCATATGCATACAAATATTTTTTATTTACTAACTTCCTTTGTCGCCATAACCGAGGTGAATATATTGCAATATTGTAGAGGGGATGGGAACAGAAGAATGTCGTTAAATCCGAGTTGTCGTATTAACCGAGGCCGTTGTAACCGAGTTCTACTGTATTTATATTAAAATTAATTTTTGTTCAAATAAAATATATGAAATATTTTAAATTAACTTTGCGTTTAGTATCTGTTGGTTGATAGATGGGGTTCAGAGGGACACGATAGTGGGGCACGGATAGATGAAGGTTAGGAAAAGCTAGTAAAGAAGTACTACTACGAAGTATCCAATAAATAGCAAAAATAGGAGACGGTAAAAAAATGCAGAGTTCCGCTCATTGATAGCGAACGTGAAATAATTTTACTTACAATTTTATAAATTATTTTTAATCTAGTGTAACTGCCATTAAAATAACGGATATGCATCAATTAAATATTAAATAAATTTCCTTGTTCACGCTCTGCTTATATCTTCTTTCGTCTGGTATTTATTCAGCCATTTTCTAAACTGATTCCCTAGAATGAAGTGTTTAATTTAGTTATTTTATGTTCTATCATGAAAACGTACATCTGCGTGTTTCTATAGCAATTTTTCTGCAAAAATTTCAATAACGTAATTTGCCAACCTTGGTAGAGGGGTGGTTAGCGTGTCTAACTCCCAATGTTAGGGTCGCGGGTTCGAATCCTTCCGAGGGCATGGTCGTATGTGTTTGTCTTGTTATTGTTATTTCTTTCATTGTAATAGGCCGTAAAGTGCTGTTGATGAGCTAATGAAAAAAATATTTATCGTATTATAGATATTCCAATGCAATGGACATAATTTCAATACGTTTTACATTTGAAATCTACTTACACTCACGCATATCTTTTATCAGAAAAAGAATGCTATTTGTAGTTCTAATTTCGATGGTTAGGCGAATTTCATTAAATGAGTTTTTGAAATGCGTAAATTAACTCACCTTTAATTAGGTAAAATATCCAGTTTAAAAGCGACATTGGCCACTAATTATATCATCATACTATAAAATGTATTTTCAACAAAAGTTGTATGCATAAGTTATGTTTTATCATTCGCTAAAATAAAGCGATTAAAATACTACAAACGCACAAAATTTACTGTTTTAATTGCATTTTCAGGGAAAATAAGCGTTAATTTACTCTAGATAAAATTTTATTCTCGGCAGCCATTCAGTTTCGTCATTTTGTGTTGAAAACATTATATAGATGGGATAGCGAACATGAGAAAAGAGATTTGACATTCGTAGAGAAATTTTAGTGAAACTGCGTGGATCGAAAAACCAGCATTTAGAAATGGCGCGTTTAAGTTATCGTAGAGGTGCAATGGAGAGCGAAATAGGGTTAACAGTTAATATAAACGAAGACTAAAGAGAATAAGAAAACTAAAGAGAAACGAGGAAACCTTCAAACGAAGAATAACAAATGCCGGGGGGCAATAAAGAGGATGAGGCAAGAGCAAAAGAGAATAAAAATGTAGAGGAAAAGAGGAAATAAGAGTGGAGAAAGTTGAAAAGGGGATACGTGGATGAATAATGCTGGCGGAAGAATCTTTAGTGGCTGGCCTCAGTGCAAAAATGAAAGGTGGACCGGCGTTCTGTCGGGAAGGTTGCTTAGGAAAGGGGGGAACATAACGGCGGTGGGCGTGGAACGTGGGTTGGTGGGAGGCTTCTGGAGGTGACTAGCGGTAGGATAGGGGCGGTTTGTTGCGGAGGAGGAGGCGTAGGGAGAGGGCGGTGGCGGTTTGGGGAAGTGGGTGGGAGAGTGTCGGGGTAAGTGCTGGGAGGTGGTTTTGTCGGTGCGAGCAAGAAAGATCGGAGGAATTCCTCGGGCGCGTAGCGTCTCCTGAGGGAATGAAGGATGGAGTGGGTAGCGGAAAAGGAAGGGAGAGGGAAAGAGGGAGGGAGGAGGCGGAGGTAGAACAGGAATGGAATGGCCATGATTGAGTGAGAGAAAGGTTTCTGCTGGCGAGCGTCGGGGAAGATTTAGAGCACTCGGAGTCCATTTGTGTTGATATTGCGGAAATTTGAAAATTTGAGAAAATTCGTTCCACATTCATTTTGGAATTCCGCTTTATTTATTCAGGTAACTCAGTGACTGTTTGTTCGGTTTACTCGATAAAAATTCCTAAACGAAACGTAAATTTTATCATTTTGATGTACGTAATTTTAATTAAGAATTGCCAAGTTATCATCTCTTCCTACTTTCTACGCATGAATTGAAGTGCTTGGAATGCGACACTAAAGTAACATGATATTATCAAGTTACTACCACGTATATCTGCTGAGTAATAGTAAATTCGTCGACTGATCGTCGAGGATCGTTACTTTGTGAGGTGTCGAGCATAGGTCGACCATTTTATGTACTGGGGACAGTTCACTCTGCTAAACACGCCGTGGGGAAATAAATAATTTTTTATATTTCTTCCTCTTTAGATTCCTGGAAAATATCTCCACGACTTATGATCCTAAGCACGCAAGTGTACGATATGTAAAAGAAGTTTCTCCTCCATCTCACAGATGATAAACCTATAAATTTTACGTGCCGCTTGTGATCGGCTAAGGCGCGCTATTTCTGAGAAATCTCACACTGTTTGAGTCACGGAATACATTCCGCGGCGTGAGGGTCACGTGAAACGTTTGGAAATCAATACTGCGAACGCAAATTTTATATATAAAAGGAGAATACGCAAAAATACAATATTCTGAGGAAGAAAGCAAAAACATACTTGAGGGGAGTACAAATATATTCCAAGAAAAGGTTAGAAATTGATTGAAATCAATAGAACGAAAAAAAAAAACGGAAAACCTGCTAACATTTATAGAATTTCATCGGAAGCAACAGAAGTTGTATTAATGGAATATCCTCCCAAATTGCTTCATCATGCCGGAGGAAGGAGTACTGCTATGAGTCATTTTGACTCTTTTACACCGAAAATTAAGCACTTGGGATATGAATTAATTAACCAATAACCCTCTACTACTCGTTAATTACAAATAAATATTGCGAGAACTTGTAAATTAGTGTAATATCAGATTACAGGATATGTCGACATCAAAAATAGGAAATAAAACATTAAATCAAAATTATATAGAATTTTTAGGAATGAGTTTGACAGAGAAAACTAGGCGTCACATTTTCTGCGAACTTGATATTGGTAATGTTCCGAAGGATGCTAATGAGAGAGAAGCCCAAGATTAAATTTATTGGCCATCTTTACTCTATTTTAACCGAGTGAACTCCACCACCGACCTCAGTGATTAAGCATACCGCCCGAGTTCAGATAAAAATAAACTTCCGTGAAATAAATTGGCCTTCTTTTGAGTGTTTTTATTTCGGCTCCCATATTCCATAAATATTATGAGATTTTAATCTGCAAGGATTTTTATGCCGGTGCAAACAGGAAAAATGTTTTGAATATTAATCTGATACAACACAAATAGCCGATTCGTGATGTTTAAGTGGTAGGGTAAGTTTACATTCTACGGGATGGAATTTCTGAAGTTCGCTCTATTTTTTAATAGCGAGTATGCCGTAGCAGCTTTAATTTAAATTTAGATTCTTCTTAGAAAATTACAACAAAAACGGGGATGCTTATATATTTACGTCCTAAAATTAAAATCAAAGATCGAAGCTCGCCAATTATTTGATATAGTATTTCTTTCCACATTTAAAACATTTTGAGCCACTAAGTAAGAAAAATCTTATTTTATTTTGCATGTCGCATATTATTTACACAGAACAACATGAAGTTGAGCAATTTAAAAAGAAAAGTACTGCACGATCACAATGCAGTCAGCTTAAGGTGGTTTCTTCCCGAAACCTTTATTTCAGTTAACGAAAAAATTAATGAATTAAACCAACCAAGTTAAGATTCACTTTTCCGAATAATTTAACAAAATGATCACAGCATTGCGAATAAATAGAGGATCGATTAGCGTGAAATTCACTCGAATGGAGTGATTAATAAGAGGCTCAAAGAACTACGCGCCAAAATGTTTGATCCCTCCCTTTTCGACTATTCTAACAAGACAGACACGCTCTCCAAAAATTGTTTCATTAACATTGAGACAGGTCGATAATCTGAAAGGAAGAGGAAGCGGGAAAGGGAGAGAGACAAGGGGAATCGGAGTGAGGGCGATAGAGAGTGGGAGAGAAAGGAATGGCGGAGGGAGGGAGGGGGAGGGAGAGAGAGGGAGTCCTGGCCACCATTCAGTCGATTCTGTTATCTGGAATTTCCTGAGTTTTACGACACACGCCGTGCATAATTCCGCGGCGCCCACAATGCGACGCGTAATGCATGCTTGTTATCTTCCGCGCGATTCGAATTTGTTTAATTAGCTGCGATAGCATATCCTCATCTTTGCTTCTCTTCGTTTGATTGGAATGTTTTTTCACACTAAAAATCGACGTCCATTAATGTATTAATTCCGTCCTCTCCAAAGTTACCGAAAAGAAATAAAATGCCTATTTTAAGAATTTATCGATTTCGCGGTGCAAGAGTTCGATTTTCGCGAGAGGAAAATTTCGCATCGTTTTTCCATCGAGATTAATAGTTCGGCTCCGTCATTCGTTTCGTCGAATATTATTCATCTCACTGTTCACGAGGCATTTATCAAAAAGTTAAGAGGTTCGATTTTACCAAGGTGACACACAAACATGCCGATGACGTCCGAATTCAGAGACGACCTTTAACGCGTAACCTCCCAATCGATTTCGGGACAGCGGTCATTGGGACGCATTCCAGGTGCGAACCGCCCGCATCGACATTTTTCATCGATTTTTCGGACACTAGCGGGGCATTCGTGGTGCGCGGGCGGGTCACGCCAACTAGAACACTGGCCCACGCGAGACAGATAAGTCAAGGGGAGAGTTACGAAATGACTTTCTCCCGTCGTTTCCCTCATAATGTCGTGCAGTTTATTTCTTCTGAACTCCTGAATTCTGCCTCAGGGCATCCGTGGAATTCGAGACTATTCCACTCCTATGTCCCCTCGTCCCGTCGTCCAATCACCATTACGGTCGATAACATTTTAGAGAAATGTCGCGTTACCATTAGGTTTACAAACGAAATTAAAGAAACTGATTTTCGTATAACTGTAAAAATTTCTTTTTGAATGGAGAATAATCAATCATTCTCAAAAGGTTTGACTGATGTACTTGACCATTGTCAAAATTGAAATTTCTGAGAAAATATGTTCAAAATTTTAGCAAGTTTGCAGTATCTTGAAGGCACTTCAGTAATAAAGTGTTTCATATCATTTTGAACAATTTTTATAAAATAATGCTAAATTTGAATAAAACGCGAATTTATCGGCAATAAACATAAATTTCCGTGTTTATTTTCTTAGGATTTAATGTAGTCATTAAACAAGTAAACAGCTACGTATTAACAAAAAATAAATTATCATTGAGTCTTTAAAAAGAAAACGCAGAAATACGGAATTTAAACAAACAGAATTTTTTCCAGATGAAAAACGATTTAAAGTTCGTGTTTTTGTACTATCGCCCTATCTTTATAATACCATTGTAATCCGTTTCGGCGTATAGTCATTGAATCGCCGAATAACATCATTATTTATTTCCCGATTTCATGCACACAAAGAATTACGATTTGGCATGGAGATAGAATGCAGTGAGTACAATTACGATACATTTTATGGAGCTATACTTTTACTAATGTGTGTGTGCGTGTACAAATACATTTTCACTAATCAAAATCCCTTCTATAGTTTCGTCAGTCAGTCAACGTCCGAGCAAACCATTATTCTCCACTTTAAAGGGGATCTGTAAAGGGAAGACAAATGTTTTTCCAACTTCGGATATCGGATGCTCTTTCCCATCCACCGTTATATAAAATCGCTTTCATTCCTCCTACAAAGGCATCCCCGACAAATAAAAAGTTCCGGAAAAGTTCTGGTTTTATTTTTATTTTCCGTCGCTTTTGCTTGTTTTCTATTAGTTTGCTATGTGTGCATCGGCAATATTTCTTCGGAGGAGACGGAAAAAATAGGTTTAAATCCTATAAACGTGGAAGTAAAAGGACGAATAGAGGTGAATGTTTGTGAATGTAAATATGTATACACATACGTGTATGCACATACATACATATATTACTCGCACACATACATAAGCATATATTTGTGTACGAACACATATATAACCTCTCTTGGTATCTAAGGGATGAAGTTGTGTTGGTGGCTTGAAAAGAAATGAGAAGAAGAGATAGAGAGGCTAGAGGCACAGGCTAAGCTTCAGCTCGCTTCTGAATATTTCATGGAAGACGTAAAGGGCTAAAGCGGGTGAAGAATAAAGAAAGCCGTTGTTCGACTGAAGGGCACGCGAGGAAAAGAGAAACGGATAGAGAGAGAGGGAGAAATAGAGGGAGATGGAAAGCCTCGCGGAGACAACAGAGAGTCGTTTTATTTGCCTCTGAAGTATTGTATGTGTCGGGGGATTTGAGATGACACCTTACCGTGATTCTTTTTTTCTTTTTCTTCCCTTCTCTCTCTCTCTCTCTCCCTCTCTCTCAACCTCCCGTTATCCTTCTATCCTTCGTAAAAAGTATCGGACATGGGGGGGTTCACGGTCGGAAGAATTTTTTTATTAAAGAGAAAAACGCGCAGGTATTTTTTTTCTTCCGTGTTTTCCCCGAGTGCTTTTTTACGTCTTCTCTAAAGATCAAATCTCATTTGATTTTTCAACGGGTCTCTCTCATATTTTAGTCATAAACCAACAGAATCCCCGGTAGGAGAAAGTATGAAAATATGCAAAAATAGCAAATGTCACGATCCTCACTTCTACTTTCCGTTCTATCCTCTAGCCTTCCCTTCTTTCTCTCTATTCTTTTCCTTTTCATATAGTACTGGTATTTTTTTCAGTACCTTGAATTCAATTCACCTCTTTATCTAAGACGTGCATGACTTTGATAAAGAAATAAAGCCGCCTCTATAGATCTACACGTTAAAGATGCAATTAAAGACGAAGTTCGTAATGTAAAATAAAATATAACAGTTCACAGTGCTAATGTAACGTAAAAACCACCGCCAATTACATGATAAAATACTAATCTGTAAAGTTTTAGTCGAATGTTTTCTTGCTTATTAGGATTATGTGCTTCCTTCACTGGCGCGGATAATTTATCATTAACCTGTCGGTTTTTTTGGGAAAAATTTTCCGTTTTATATTATTTTGACTTATTTTTGCGTAATTTCCAACAAGCGAGGTTTGTTCCTTATTTTGTTAAGTTAAAAAATGAATATTTCACAAAATAATGATCGAGTTCACCTTATGGCTTGGATTCGCTTGACTATCAAAACTACTCCTTTTAGCATAAAAATTGCGAGTAAATGTGAAGGTAATATTACATACAGGATTTCCGTTCTGGGTGTTCATTTGTCATTCTTTAATTCTTTTACTGGTATTCCTCGAATTATTATCGATCCAGCAGTTATTTTGATTATTGCCTTACTAGTTTCTCTTATTGTCCATGCTGATTTATTTTTGGAGTTTTTCCAAAAATTTCGTTTTGCTAGAAAATTGATACGTTTTATGGTAACATTTTCAATATCATTTTCAATATCATTTTCTCTACATTCAGTTTACCCTTTGTCCTCTAGGAAATGTTATTTTGAAATGTATTTTGAATAAAAATTTATTACGCAACTCCTAAAGTTTAACAGACTCCAAATTTTGCAATGAGATATTCCCTCATTGCGCTTGGGAGGATTTATTCTAGAAATTCTTATTTTAGCTGCATACACATTGTAAATACATTTTCAATGTATATTTTTTGTGTCGATGAAAATTTTGAAGGATTTAATTTTTATTAGTCTGAAATTAAATAAAATTACGCCTAAATATAGCTATAAATTTTTTGAGATTCATATAATATTTTGAAAACAAAATTTTAAAAAAACCACCTGGCTAATTCAATCAAAGAAACTATGAGTGGTCAACCGGCGGTTCATCTATCGCATGCGGCTATTCAGACGTTTATGTTCGTCTCCTTGAACCTTTAAACATAATTACGGTGCCCGTTTTCCACAGATAGAATCCTATGCTTCATTTTTAAACGAAACGAAAGTCGGCCGAAAGAGGTAGTGCTTTAACACTAAGCGCTCATTGGGAAATTACGTTGAATGAGCCATAAACATACGATACGTATTTTTTTCACCTATCAGACAAGAGGCGCAGGATGACGCTGAAATTATCTGGCCAGAACGTGCATGTGTGTGTGTGTGTATAACATCTCATATTACAGTTGCTCTTTGGCACAATACATTGGTAAATTCTGATTCCTTCTCAGGCAAAATATATCATCTCCATAAACAGAGACAGCATGAAACCTCGAGAGCAAAATGGTCTGGGCGTTATTATTCTTCCGTACATAATGGCGGACGCTCAAAGAGACAGGAATAAACTCGATTTTAATCGAAAATGAAATGCTCATTGTACCGCGTAAATTTACCCGAAGCTTCAGCCCTCTCCACGCTCCCCTTACTCTCTCCCAATTTCGGGTCTTTATCCCATCCCCTCTATGTTTTAAATGCATTCATGGAGCCCTTTAAGCGCACTCTTCGGGCATTTATCTTTGCCGGTTTTATATCTTCCGCCCGCTTACGATCCATTTTGGCTAAATCGAGCGTAAAGAGCGAGTCTCGCACTATGCGGCGCTCCTTTTTGGAGAGGGAGATATATATTATATATATAATACACAACTCTCCCATTCTCTCTCTCTCGTCACTCACATGTCCTTCGTTCTTCCCTCACTTCTTACATCAATCTTCTCTCGGCAGAAAAGAGGAGGGTCAGTATCGCTCGTTCGCACGAAATGGCACATGAACCTCCTCCTGACGGTCCTCCACGCAGTCGTAAAATAGTTTTTCTCGTCGTTACTTCCCTCCATTCATTCGTCACGTAAGAAAAGAAAGAATATCGATATGACTGTGTGATACTACGTAGCACAATAAAACAACGTGTGGGATTTAAAACTCGTTGAAATAAATATATGAACGGTTCGAACGTTTTAAACCTGGAAATCTTGGGGGCCGATGTCGGAAACTCCGAATTTCTTTCAGTAATATAGTAATATAGACCGAGTTTTATTCTAAATTACCATATGCATATAAAGTTTTTGTAATTATAAGGTTTTCTTTTTGTTTTATATAAGTATATAATTTCCAGTATAATCTAATGAGTACTCCTACACTAAATTTATATAAGGTAGCAAGGAATAGAAATGAAAAACAAAATCTTGAGAAGTAAGTAAATCGTAATAAATAATAGGACCAAATCTGGGAATACGGACGTATAAATTTGGACCGGAGAGGTTTCAAGTGAATGCTGTATCGTACTTTATATTCGCTTATCTGGTTTTCGGGTATCGGACAGAGGAACTTGTGACAGTCGTCATACATAGGCGTGTGTGTATGTTTTTGCAGGCAAACATCCTATAGGCAGGGCCGCACCGGCCTATGGGTGCCAGGGCTGCATCGCACCCGGGCGGCAACATATTAGGGGCGGCAATTCACGGGCGGAGGCAAGAATCTCTCTTAATTTTGTGTTTTAAATAATTTATTTCTTAAATTAAATACAACTTTTAATCAGAAAATCTAAAAAAAATCTGGGCCAGGGTGCTTTTACAAGTCCGTATGGGGCGCCATTAACTGCTTGCACCCGGGCGGCAAATATGCCCGGCGCGGGCCTGCCTATAGACATACATACAAATTGTTATGAAGATATAAAAAAGAATTTATGGATGGGGACAACGCTTGACTCTTTGTGTACGGATATACGTTACATGGCATACAACCTTTAGCACCAAACAAGTATCAAAGAACCCATAATAACAGTGTGTTGTTAGGAATTCAAAACGATATCTTTAATAATTTTATAGCGTATGTTAGAAAAAACTGCATTTTTAAAAGACTTACATAACACTTAAAATAGTTTATGTAGCTACAGTGCCATCATTTCTTGAAAGAATTATTTTTCTTTTAAACGCACCAAAAATGCGTCCTAGAATTAGTTTAAATGTGGCCACGGTACATTATACATGTTCTCTCTCTCTCTCGCATAATTGATTCTTTGAGTAAAATGTAGGCGTCGAGAAATTTTGCAGAATAAAAGAAACGTTTCTCTTATTTGTTGCCGCCCGGACTGTGTTACTACTATAGCAAAACTGTGCCACATAAATATTTTGGATGATATAAAAAGAACGTTTTTCATAGCCCTGTAGACAGAATAACGATTTATTGGGCCGATTTTTTTAATGGTGAGCCTGGCTCCATATTTTTTGTAATTCATTATTTTTGAGCCAACGCTGTTACGCGTCCGTTGATTAATGTTTCTGTTCAAGAGAACGAAAAAGATGTTTTCTGGCTCAAATAATTTCATCAGAAGGAATTATATTAAGAATAGGGGTTTTATGAAAGTGAAATTAATTCTTGATATTTTTATTTTTTACCGTTTAAGTTAAAAAGAAAACATTTGTTACGAGCATTTAAGTTTTTGCGTGACTTTTTCAACCTTATTGGAACGAATTTAACTGACTTTAGAATGCGTCGGCCACCACTTCATTTCCTTCTAATGCAGTAAATACTCTTATGTTGATTTAATTATTGAAACATTCATTAGATAATTATTGAGAACAGTAAGCTTAAAAGATTTCACTGTATGTTAATTAGGGTTGAGTCTTGATCATTTATTTTTCAGTCGTTAACATGAGCTCGTGGGTTAATTCAGCTTATTTCCATCCAAATTGTTAATCATTTTATTCATCATGAGCCTCTAACATAAGTATTTCAACACTGAGTATACTTGAATACGTTTTTTTTAGCACCACTTCAGGATTATTTCGCATTTCTCAGGTGAGCATTGAATTTCAACTTAATATAATGCATATGGACTCGTTTTAATTAAAACCTTCCGTGCGCCTCTCTCCTTTTCTCATTTTTCCTCGCTCTACACTCAGTTCTTCGCTGAATTTTTTTGGGCCCGTTCTCGCTGACAAATTCACCCCTTCAATCCGCCTGCGGCAATGGCCGTTTTTTTGTTTGTGAAAGCCGTTTGTCGCCCCGCCCCTTCTCTCTAGGACATCCCTCTCTCCTCCGCCTCTTTCTCTTTCCCTCCGAATACAGTTTTCTGGCTCGCAAGCCTCCCTTCGTGGACGGATGACGCAGAAGTCGAGGAAGAGAGAGAGAGAGAGGTAGGGAGGGAAGACGGAGTTGGGGATAGGTTAGGGTAAGAGTGAGGAGTTGGTGTGTGGATTTTAGGGAAAAGAGATTGAGTGGGACCGGGGCGGGAGTGAGTTAGGGGAGGAAGGGAGAATGTGGAGAGTAAGGAGAATGTGGTAAGGAAGAACGGTCGGAATGGAAACTGTATGTGGGTAAAATAGGGATAGAGAGAGAGAGAGGGGGGGGAGGAAAGGAGAAGGATGGAGGGAATGGTCGAACGTAAAGGTAGAGTCATCAGGAATTAGGTCCTTCCTAATACCTAAAGGTGGGCGAAGAGAGGGATAACTCGCTCGTATCCTCTTCTTCCCTATCTGGTCCACGCCCCTCATCTCATTTCTCCCTCTTCTCAGCCCTTCCGGAAAATCCCTCGCACATCGCTCTCTATCCCCTTTCTTACCCCTGTACCTTTTCCAAGCCCCCGCAACACATACACGGAGACTCACTTTCCCTCCCCACCTCTCTCTCTCTCTCTCATCCTCTCCTCTCCCCCCGCTCGCTCCTCGGGACGGCGCACTCCTCTCTTCTCCCCCTCCCCATTCCATCCTTCAGAGGACGCAAGGGCGTCTAGCCTTCCGGCGCTGCGGATCTGAAATGGGCTTTTGAAAAGGGCAGCTTAAGGGAAGAAGTGAGATAGAGAGGGAGAGGGAAAAAAGGTATAGAGTATGTCGTCGTCCTCCTCTCTCACTTTTCCTCCATGCCTCTCTTTTTCTATTTAATTTATTTTTCCCTCCAAATTGCGGACCTTCTTTCTACCCATAATGCGTCACGGGGACGCAATCTCCGTCTGCCTCTGTGGAGTCGGAATTGGGATTTTTAGGGGGGCGGGGGAACGAGCAAGAGATGGAGAGGAGTTTTCGACTTATTTTCGAGGAAAGGAGAGAGAGGGAGAATGCGTTTGAAGTTGATGACCCAGTGGGAGATAGGGAGCGAACGGTCCGGATGAAAGCGTATTTTTTTATTTTGAAGGGGTGTTAGCGAGAAGCGCGTTTCTAAGACGAGATTCCGATGGTGAGGAGGGGTTTTTCCCCGTTTTTCTGAGTAAATGTTTGATTCGAAATACGAGGATAATTTTTTTTAACCGCTTCCATAAAAGATCGCTCGGATCCTTTTGGCGGATTTCTCAATTAAAGGATGGAGTTTTTTTTTGCGAGGCGCTCACACGGTTTGAGACGTGTTTTATCCCGGTGTTGTATCCATTCAGCGAGAATATATGAAAGCTCTAGAATTAGGACGATGATTTGCGGTTTGAATCAAAAGAAGTGTAGGCTTTATTGATAATCCTTCGCCCAAAAAAATGTAGGTGTTAAATTGATGATAATTTTAGCTTGTTCGTAAGGAATTCGGCGGCTGTTTGAATTATAATTACTAGAGAGAGCGATTTAAATAGTTATTCAGAATGTATTCGAGAGTGATTCGTAATTACCGCATTGGCATGCTTTGAAATTTTATATTAAATCCACAAGAATGATATTATCATCAAACTTGACTTTATTTGTCTTACTTGTAAGTTATATACCCTTTTAGTGATTTAAATTCTTATGTAAACTTTGTAATATCAAATTTATTGAAGCTTTTAAGCTAAGTGCTATTAATGTTTAAAAAGCGAAGAATATGCGCTTTTAGCTACATGGAATTAATCAAAATTAACAAATAGCTTTAAATGAAAATAAAAATAGGGCTTCGCCTTGACGAGAATTTTTTCTCATGGATTCCTGTTTGAAATTTAAGTGACGCGGAACATTGATTTATCCCAAATCGTTCCAGTCCAAGAGAGCGCGACAACTTTAATTCTTGTTTCAGATCAAAAAGTGCCAGTTTTACAAAACAGCACCGATAAAATTCTTTTTTTTTACGAAAAAACAACGTATCGCGAAGCGGTCGACATTCGGGAGAGAAAGAGGGAGAGAGAGAAGGAGAGAGATAGAGGGAGAGAGATAGAGGGAGAGAGAGAGAGAAAAGAAAAATGATTTATTATCGACTTCCCCGAATGGCGATTTTTACATTTTTTCCGAAAAAAAATTCTTTAATATTTTCTCCCCCTCCCTTCCGAGCGAATGCGCTGCTTTCTGAATTATTTTTTCCCAATACGCACACACATCCTTCCTCACACACACACACATACACGTATATTTATACATGACCTGGTGACCACATCAATCAGACTCCGGACCAGATTATAAGCGGAAAAATAAATAAAGCCTCTCATCGCAAAAAAACCAGCGTAAAAGCGTCTCCTCCATTTTTCCCCGTCTCTTTTCATTTCGTTTCTCATTTATTCTCCTACTCCCTTTTCTCTCCTCCCGACAAAAAAAAAATAAAGCAACCCAGTCCCCGTTTCCTCCCCTGCGCTGGGACCGCCCTTTTTTTTGGCCAGTACTACACGTGGAGGTACGCGGGGCGTTCCCGTGTTCGCCCGTGGGAGAACTTTTCCTTCGGCGCTCATCGAGTTCGCACACGACCGTAACAACGCCGCGCGCGCTTGCATTCGACGGCGGTTTGTTCCGCGTCCCCAAGCGCATAGCTTCCCACTCTCTCTCGTCTGTGCGTGTGTGTGTCTGAGCGCACCACCCCCACACATATTCATAGCACCGACGACCAACCCACCCGTAACATCCCTGTAGTCACCGGAGGATGGAATTTAGATGCGGAAGTAATCCCTCGAGGGTAAACGCGTAGCGTGGGTATATATTATATCCGTTGGGTGCCATAAGGGAAGGGAAGAAGGGGACAAGGGACTATCTCTCTCTCTCTTACGCTCTCTTTTTACCTCCTCTCTCTCTATATCTTTTTCCACCCCCCTCTCAACACGCCACGTCGTTCCCCTCCCTTTCATACCCGCATGCTCGGAAATGAAAAGGGGAAGAAGTATGTAGGAGGGTTTTCTCTCTACGTCCCCCCCCCCCCCACACACACAATGTCCACGTCCAATTCTATTTCTCTTTTCCTCCCAATCTCCCTCCCATCCTCCCTGCCTTTCTCCCTAACCGTCACCCCTCTTCCACCTGAAAAACCTCAAATATTCTAGCGTATAACCCTCCATTTCCACCCGTCCTTTCCTACTTGCATTTTCGTCGTTCTGGGCCGGACGTATTCTCCTCCCCCTCGTGTCCAGTATGGTCAAGGGAGAGAAAGGCACTCTTACAATTTCCTCTCCCACCTCTAAAAGCCCCTACCCACCATCACCACCTCCTCTTGCAATTTTATTCCCAGCTTCCCACCCTTTGCCCCTCGGCCTCCAACTCTTTCTCTCTCCAAACGTAATAATTTCTGACCCTCCTCCTGATGGGTTTTCAGCTCTTGCACCGGCAAAAGGGGGATAGTGATAGGTTCAGCATAGTGGATTAATGGTATCGCGAATGGAAAAAATGTTTATTAAACGGATATAGGGATCGGGGAAGCGAAACGAATGGGTTTTCGCCGCTTGGAATTCCAGTTATCATTCGGAAGATAGGGGTTGGAGAAAGAACGTTTTGAAAAGGGGATGAAGAAATGTTTTAAATTTTTCAGGAGACGCAATAGAACATTCGTGGTTGCAATAACAGCGCTGTCACCTCTGTCATTAATTTTCGGCTCACCTCAGAATGTGTCGCTGCACCTCAAATTAGCGTCGTTTGATATCAAAGATTGAATTTAGAAAAGTTTGCGTTAAGTTGAAATATACTGAATAGGAGCTTCTATTCCAGTATATTACTTCGCTCATCGATGTCGAGGGTAATGTTGGCGAACTTTGAAAAAAAAAAAAACATTTTTGAGATCCACTTAAATATTTCTGAGATTTACTTTGTCTTTCCTTACCGGATTTTTATTAGCATCCATTTGCATGGCAATTGGCGGCTTTATATATAAAAGTAAACACTTGAGATTGCGACAATGCCATGATAGCTATGCATCGAAGACGAGCTTCAAAAGAATCGGGGTCAAACGCGGAAGTCTGAGAACGGCGTCGCATCATTTGAATGAACCGGTAATCAAGCCTCTCAAATTTCCTCGGAACTCTACCCAAAGCTTTGGGTGGGAAAATGAACTTTTCTTTTGCGTTTCAACATTTTTAAGAAGTCGTTGGGTACGGAAACCCAAGAGTAGTTTCTCCGGGATTCTCTCTCTAAACTTTTGAGCACCGCGAAATGGATCCGTTTCTGTAGAAGTGGAGTGCAAGAAAGAATCTGCCCCACGTTCCGGTTAAGTGGCCGGGAGATTTTGAGGTATTCGCTGCACTAATGAACTTCCGTCATACGTAATTCCCCCTCAATCCCAAGTTTCAGAAGTTAATGAACCGAACTTACCAGGATTTAGTACTTTTTCGGAGGGGGAAGAAAATAATTTTATCCGGTTCGTAAAGTATTCAAACATCCAGTTTGTCTCGAGGAATTTATGTGCTGCGAAATATCTCGGGGAAAACTTTCCTCTGAGAAAATTTTAAGATAATTCGTACTGTCCTTTGCTCTGAGATTTACATAGTCTCGAAGAAGTTTTCTTGGTGTTCGCTCAGCTATCCTCCTTTTTTATTTCTAACCATATTTGGTATTTGATGTATTTCATCGCTCATTAACTCTTTCAGGTGCGGCGGTACAAAATTTATACCACCAATTTGTTGGGCCCTGAAGCCAGGTGCTACAAAATGTACTAAGTAAGCACTGCGTATAAGCTCTGAAACTCCACTTAACCGTACTACACATATTTTGCAGTACTCCTTGTATTAATAGCTGCCTACTCTAGATTACAAATCGTAATCGTAAAATGTAATTTTTGCGCCATTAGCATTTGTTTCCGTTATTGCACCATGCCCACATCAAAACATATTTTCAGCAAAAGGTATCCTTTCCCCATACATTTTTGTATCTAAAAGAGTTAAACGACTTTTGACTCAAAATTTATGTGAGATTTGTGTTTTCCTATGAGGGTGAATGTATAACGTAAAAAAATCTTGTGTGTCCAGGACATGACTTTCACCATACAGAATCTATAATATGAAGTGAGCCATATTCCAACACTCTAAGCTTTGACGATTTAAAAAAATTTTTGCCTAATTGTAGAAAGCTGCAAATTTGAACAAAGTTAGTATGTCTAAGGAACTATACATACAAAAATTATTTACGAAATATATATATTTGTATCAGAGTAACAAGAAGCGGAAACAAAGTTGTCAACGTGTCGGAATTAAGACCCCACGGTCCTAATTCCGACACATTGGTGTTCGTAATTTTGACATTACGCAAAACATATGGACAGGAGCTGAAAAGTCGAACAAATGATTACAAAAATGAAATGGAACAAGATATTTTATTTTGTAGAAAGTACAAAAGGCAAAAATCTGGCGTAAATTGAAAAGACTAAAGATTTATACAATGCAATTAAAACAGTTATTTTCTTCCAAATCTTGCCTTTGTAATTATTCTTTCCCCATTGTTGTTTTAGTATCTTCTGGATCCCAGTATGCCTCAAATGGACCGAAAACTGACTTTCCATTGGCTTTAATTCGTGCGTGCAGTTGCTCGGCAAGCAAACCAGTATTATGTTATTGTCATCCGATGCGTCAACAATATTGGCATCAAGATGAGATTTTGCCCCATCGAAGATTAGTAATGTTTTAACTGGAGTTTTGAATTTAGTAAAGTGAACTATCCATTTCACGGAAGTTTGACAGGTCATGTACCCTTCCTGTCATTTCGATTGCTGTACCTGGGGGCATGTCATCACTCCACTCTGGTTGAAATCTCTTTCCTTTGAAAAGGTTCATTGGTGGAATGACTTTACCCAGCGACATGTCGCAAGCAGCAATACTGACATTTTCGGCATTTTCTGGAACAATAAAGTGTAACCGTTTGGCACCTTTTGCGGCATAAACTTTTTGTGTGCTGTGAAGGGTTAACTTGCACGCTTTTTCATCGATGTTGTAGATGTTCTCGGGTTTCCCCATGAACCCATACTCAATCATGACATTTCTCAGTTTCTCAAAGTAATCTTTTACGATGGCACGATTTAGTTTCATTGCTCTCCCTTGGTTCATTGTCTGAGGTTTCCCTTTTGACACATCTGGGTGTCGTTTCAAAAATTACTTCATCCACTACCTACCAGCTTATCCCGAGTTCTGGTTGAAATTGTTTTCTTTATTGCATTTAGTTCACAATTTGTGTAAACATTTCTTCTCAAAAGTCGACCAGTTATTAGCATCCCTATCTCTGCTAACCGAAAAATTCTACGGCATAATTCTCTCCCTTGTTCACAGTTTAAAAGAGCTGTGTGACCAATATTTTTCTTAGCGGTTCCAGAATTACCTAGCAATTCCATATTGTGTGGCAGCTGTTTTCAGAAGCATACCATCCTTCACCTCCACAACAGCTTGTGTCATCACATTCTCCGGTACTTTCGCTCGTACCTTACTTATTATCTGAAGAAAAATATAACATGGACAAACGTTGCATTCAATGGATGGAGTTTTGGATTACGATTATTAAGCTTATATGAGGTTATGCCCATCTTATTACCGGTCAAAAACAACAATAGATGTTTGCATATGTCTTCCGTAATAACAGGTAACATATATCTTAAATAAATAGTTCAGTAGGACACCAGTAACATCGGGTGTAACATAGATAAACACAATAAATGCGTCCATGTTCCTTATTCCGACACCTGTCGGAGTTAGGGACCCCCTGTTCTTTGTCAATCATTTCTCTAATGCACGAACTACTAACACCATCTTAAAGAACAGAAAATTAGCTTATATATATATACTATGTGTGTGTGTGTGTATATATATATATATATATGTATATATATATATTGTTACAAGTTGTTTGTAAAAAAAAAGACCTCAAACCCGACGCCTGGCTCACAAAAACACTAAACGTTTTCTCACGCAGTCACCTCTACTGCCAGGACCATGAAACTAACTGGGTGTCCTCGCTGCTAAAGGTACTTCAGGTAACTACTGTACCTACTCTGTCCGTCAAATGGGCCGAGTGTCGGAAGTAAGACCGTGTCGGAATATGGCTCAAATATCTTATAGTTGCTTTTTACGTAGGAGGATATAAATTATAAGGTAATTCCAGATGAGTTAGAGACTTTAACTTTGGCACGATGGTTGGTTTTTGTCAAAACCGATGAAAAAAATCAGAAATTGTTAAAATTTCAATTTTAGTGTTTGTTTTTACCCCATTATTGCTACATAAGAAAAGCACGCAATTCGGTTCAGAGGTTTATAAATTTGTTTTTGGAAACTATTTTCCTTCAAGATTCGAATTCGGGTCTTAAACTATGGGAAAACTAAAGGATTTTAGTTTTTTATATTTTTGAAGACCGAACTCAAATTCCTTTAGGTTTAGCGCAACTATTTATTTTTCTCGAAAATGTGTGAATTTTTCTGGGTCTCATTAATGGACTATCATGGCAGCGAGCTCAATACTTTTATATTTGTGAGTTTTTAATGGGTGTCAGAGGGCTATGTTATAATGCCATTAACTGTAATCTACGACGTCAACTTATGTTGACGTCACAGACCTAAAACACTAAACGAAATAGGTTGAAATGCTTGTACCGTCTATTCGTAATGAATATGATTTCTCTCGGCATCAACCACCTCAAGAGTAATTGGGGGCAGTTACATTCGTGAATAAGTGTTAAACACTTTCAATAATCTTTACATTGAAAAAATAACAATAAGTAAACAAAGTTTTTGATAAGGATAACAAAATATCGATGCGCATTAGAAATTACCCTCGGCGGCGTACGTATAGCTGTCGACAATTAGAAGATGTTATAATAGCAACATAAACAATGGTACTACTTAGCGACGCATTTAACATAAATTCAGACGAAAAATCAAAATATTTCTTTAAAAAAATCGGTTTTATGAAAAAATGTTTCAAACAAAACCTGTAGGAAATTACATTCTCTACAACTTTGATAATTACATAAATTTACATAAATCGAATTTTTAAAAGAAAATATTTGGAATAAACGAAAAAAACTGTTGAGCAATTTCAGACAAAACCTTTTCAGATTTTCATTTACTAAGAAACATTTTAAATATAAAGTTTTTCGCCTGTCTAATTATTAGTTTTTTACTTAGGGCGCCCACAAAATTCTATCACACAGGCATTGAGAAAATAGACAAAACGCAGCCAGGAGACATCAAAACGTGTATATGCGTTGAAAACTCGAATTCAATTTTTTCCACGAATACAGTACTTTCTCCTGTACTACGTATGAAGAAAGTAAAAAGATCGAGTTGCTAGGGGTGCGTAATAATATTTATTATTCCGTTATCTGGTCGTAGTACTAGTTTTTTAATACTTGGTGTGGTTTTTGTCTTTAAGTTTTCTGATATTTTTCAACCTATTTATTTTCCCCCCGGCTATTCAGTTATCTATTATATATCATGGCTTTTATTTCTAATTCTTGCTCTTTATTTATTGGTTCCTTTTATCTGGATAGAAAAAGTGCGACAAAGTTTTAATTATTTATTATTGATGTCATCTAGCATTTAACAGTACTAATAGTTTTGGAAACCCATTTCCTTACAATTTTATTTGAGTTTTTATTTTTAAAAGTTGAGTGTATTAATTAAGGATAATAATGTTAGGATTCCTTAACGATATATGATCGTTATGCAAGCAAATTAATTTCTGATTAAAGACCGCCGTACTACCAAATGAACCAGAATTTAAGTTTAATTTTCATATATTTATGACGAAACATTCGAATTTCATGCCATTCTTAAGGGTCGTTCTTCTTTAAGTATTAGAAATATCAATGGTTAATTCCCTCGTCGCATATGAAAGCATTCATCGCATTGTTGAACACTATTCTACATCGCAGTGCATTTTAAACTGAAAATAGATACTTCCAATTCCATTCAAAACGACTTAATACAGAATTTTGTACGGTCTAACATTCTGAGGGCATGCAACAGGGCATACAGTATATTATAGTTCAATCCGGTCGCTCCGAGGTTCGAAATGTGATTCATCCTTTTGCACCTTTGAGGAAGTTTCCTTTGGGTTTAAGGTTTAGATAATGGCGTCAACCCTTCGTATATTTGTTTCTAATTTAGTTAACCTTCTAGTTGAGGTTTTAGAATCCCAGATAAACCCAAGTTAAATCTCGAATTCAGTTACCCTAAGTTGCTTGTTGTACACGAGACCTTCGCTAGAGATAGTTTTATTAAAAATTCAGCGTCATAGTTTTCTGATGTATCATTGATTGCTAAAGTGTTTTTGGCTCATAGTTGTATTTAATACCTTCGTTCACGATAAATTTACGCGCGATAACAATCTCACCTGTTATCAATGAATCATGATGGCCTCTTTGGTGGATTAATTATAAAAATTTTCTTTAAATCGATCAATCTAATCATTGAATATGTTAAGTAATGGTAAGACAAAGAAAACGCTCTTCCCATGAAATCTTCTTCTATAAATAGAAGAATATGCGAAATAACCTTTTTATTTCAAAGAAGTCACAATTTCTTTACGTCATGTTTTTTTCTTCCGAATATTCGTAAATAATTTCGCTGTCGATCTGAAATTTTAAATAGATTTCCTCGGAGTCATGTCTCCATAAAATTAACCCGATAACTCTCTCCTTTCCCGACTCTCCTTTGATAATTCTGCATTGCCTCTCTCAAAAAAATAAATTTTCCCTTCTGTCGGGCGGTTTCGCTAAATTCGGCATTGTTACATCCCAATTAATTCACGTGGCCCCTCCCACATACGCAAATAGCCTAAAAATCTACCGTAAAAAAGTTCCTTCTGTACAGGTCCTCTCTCTCATCAAACACATTCCCTTTTTCATATGCCAACTGGTTTTTTTCGTATTGCCTTCGCCCTTCTCTTTATTCCCTTTCTGCTCTTTCTACCTGGAACAAAAAAGACTTCCTCGTCGATTCAACGTATTAATACGGATTTACCTCCCTACGTTACCTCTCTCTCTCTCTCTTTTATATTCCTCTCCCTCCTCCCCTCCCTTCTCGCCGCCTCTCCATCACAACAAACGGCAACCTTTAAAAATTTCACGAAATACAGAAAACATCAAAAGGGATTTGGAGAAATGCTACGCTGAAAGAGACGTGTATTCTCTCTCTTTCCGAAATATTCTGTCCTCTAATTGGCTGAAATAATTCTTATGCTGTACTTCCTCTGACTTTTGAAAAACTAAATCGTCCTTTCTCCGCTATAGACATACAATAGAGTGATGATGTGTGCGTGGGAGGGGCGTTCTGTAGGGCATGCGTGTTTGTGATTGGTGGTAGACAGGTGATCGCTATAGTGGACCGTGATATATACTCAGCTTTTGAAATTTAAAGGTTAAGGGAATCTGTGTTCTTATTTCCAATTTTGATGTCACCTTTAACTTTGTATGACACACCTTTAAGGTCGATCTGGCTGAAAGGCATAATTAGTCAAAAATTTACTGATTTATAGTACTCAATAATTTCTGCTTTATTTGAATAAAGCGAAATTTAAATCTCTTGAAATTACTGCCATCTGTTTTTTAGATTTGATTTGCATAGGGGCATGCTGGCAGAAATGTTCCGATTTTCGTGTATCTTATACTGGAAAGTTTAAGTGTTAAACATATATGTACTTAGAACGGTTTGTGGTGCGTCATAGTGTTTGCAGTCACGTAGGATAACAAGCATATCACTATCGCAAAGCTTATGATTTAAAAAAATCTTAGATTGAATGCCGCTGTGCGATTTATTCAAAAGTTTCATCGGAAATAAATTAGTCATCCGTTTGATTTCAATTATTCCCCGTACATTTTGAATGCTTCAGAAAGGGAGATAAATACATTTTCTGACTGTTCGGAAGCAATGACAATCGAAAGGGAGACGAGATTTTTCCATCTTATACGTCAGCAGCGGTCATAGATTGATTTCTTGGATTAAATTCCTTATATTGATGTCAGTTTCGCAATTAATGCCTTTATTTTACAACTTATATCTTAATAGATGTTTATCAGGTTTCTCTCCAACCATTAATCAGAATATAAAAAGTAAGTATACATTTTAGCTTTAACTTTGCCGAACTTCACTTTTTTTTCGCAGGGACCTCTCTGGAACAATTCAGTTTAAGATATAAGAATAGAGGCAGAATGCGTTTCAAAGCTCCCGTGCTTCCGCTTAGCTCCGAGCATTAATCAACGTCGTTTGACGTAAGAATTAGATTCGCCAAAATTAAAGGTAATTAAATTACCAGATGAATCCGCCGGTATTCTTTTTTTCACGAATGCCATGAACTTTGCCGAACTAATAAAATATGTGGCGAAGAGAATACGTACGTGTAACTTTAGATTTATGTGCGCGTTAAACAAAAAACTGATTCATTCTCCATTCTTCTGCATGTATGCATGTACGTACACAACTGTACTTAGAAGCTTCATAAAAAGCTGAAATATTACAGCGGAAATGTCAAGAGATAAAAATGAATTTTTTGGTAGAAACGAAGAAAAATTACAAAATTGAAAATTGTAGTCGCTTTTCACTATAAAATCCTAATTTCATGCTAGTACTAACCTCGTAAGCAGTTATATAGATATAATGATAATAACTACATTGGTTATTCGTTCAAAAGTTTTAAAAATAAAACATTTATGGGTTAAATTACAACATGCGCAATCAAAATAAAGTATTTTTACTTCATTTATTAGTCATATTCATGAAATAGTTTTTCTGCTTGTTTTCAGTATTTCAATATGAACTTTTCTATTGCCACTATATGTTAAATGACGTAAATCCCAAGCTTTTTTTTTTAAATTCCTACGGTGATCATCCTATATTCCTACTATCTTTAACATAAAAAACAAAAAATAATTAGAAAGCTTTAGTTTGCTTGACCAGGATTGTTAAAACTACCTTTCATGAAAAGTTTACTGTACTTTTAAAGTATTATTTAGGCACATTGTTTCACATTCCGAATGTACACTGTTTTGCTATTTAAAGCTTTAATTTCTAGCCGTGTACTTTCAGTATGTGTATTATATAAAAAACTCTACCAAATTATTTGCAGTTTAAGTAGCTTGACGATGTTTCAACATAGCAAACATAGTTCTTAAGCATAATCTAGTAAACAAATTATAATATAATAAAGTCTGTACTTTTCCATTTTAAACTATCGGTGCTTCCCTAAAAGGTATACTCCCTTCACACTGCACACGCGTAAACCTTCGTCTTATGATCATGTGACCGAATTTAAGAAAATTCTCTTGCTCTTATAATATCGTGCTGTGGCTAGCAACTTATATATTATGACGATAAATGGAATGCCATCTCTTATTCGAATGAAATGTTTATCTGTTTACGTTTGCCTTAGTCTGTATATACCCCTCGAGAAATTTGTATGATTTCTTTCCCTAGTTTTTGTCTCATCCAAACTAACAGTCCACGTCTCATTCGGTACGATGCCCATAATTCTCATTCTTCCTGTTCTCCCTTCTACCTCCATTACCCCTGACATCTTTGCCACCCCCCTTACGTCGTTTCTTCTCCTGCACAAGCACGTGCTCTCTTCTACGCCCACTCTCTCAAAACGCCTACGCCTATACACACACATGAGCTCCTCTCTCTTCCACATCCGGCAAAGAGGAATCCGCCGCAGAAGATGAATGGGGAAATCCTTTTTCTTGGGGGTGCCTTTAGTAAGGAGACACACTTTTGGTTGAGGGGGTGGAGTACTGGAGGAAAAATGGGAAGGATATGCGGGTGAAAGAGGAGAAAAAGGGACTGGAGAGAGAGAGAGAAGCAGATGAAAAATAGAGGATAGAGAGAGAGAGAGAAAGTGCGAAGATAACGTAAGACTTGGTGTTGATGGCAAGAAAATAGTGGACAGTATTTTATGTTGACCACGGAATGAGTAAAAAGAAATCTTGGAAAAATGGAGGAAAAGTTAGTGGAGGAGAAAGAAGCTCTCAATAAGGAATGATGAAAAGGAACATATAAGAGAAAAGGGAGTGAATGATAGAAGAGAATGGTGCAAAAAATGTACGGATTACGAAAGTAAGATAGATAAGAAGAGTACGGAGGAGGGAAGAAAAGAGTAGTAAGTGGAAGCAACTGATATAAATACGAGGACAATACAACAAAAAATCTGATGTGGCCAACACATGACTTTCTCCATATTTGGGGTATAGATATTTAAATTATTATGAATGGCATTATGAGGCAAAATTATCATTTCGTATCGTAAAAGAATACAGTCGTCCTTATTGCCGTAAATTAGGTATATTTTGAATATGTTTACAGAATTCACCGCTACATGGTAGTGACGCTGTATACTGGTATTAAGAAAAAGCAAAATATATCCGAAATGGATGGTTTTACGAAAATTTGTTTCAGACAAAACCTGGAAGAAATATTATTCTATACAACTTTGGTTCTCACGAAGATTACCAATATGTAAGGACGTTTTTAAGGAGATATTTGACGGAAACCGACAAAACGGATTATTTATAAATAATTCCTAAACAATAACTCCTATGGAAAATTATTTCAAATGAAAGTTGTAGGAAATTACATTCTCTATAAGCTTTGTATAGAATTGTATATACAATAATGATGTTTTAACGGAGAAATATCGCAAAAACCGAATCGGGTTTCGAATAAACCTCGACTTCCGATTAACCGTTATTGTCCAAAAACTAATCAGTTCTTTGTGCTCATGCTAAAGTGTTATATATGAAGTTTGGTAAGGATATGGCAAGTACTTTTTGAGTTACAGCGCCAATATCAGATACACACACAGACACAGAGACACATACGCACACACACACATACACAGACATCATTCCGAAAATAGTCTAAACACAATACTTTCCCATTACTACGTATGAAGAAAGTAAAAACGTAAAATGTGAAGTGGATAATTTTTTATGAATGGTAAACTTTAAAAATGGCAAAGTGAATAACGATAATGGGGAAGAACATGATTTCAAAAGGAAAATAAGAACCACGTAGTGGTAATAAACCAAAGGAATTTAACTTAATTGAACAGGTAAATTGGTAGGGGAAACGACTGCAAATGTAACCGATAATGACGACGCTCTGTAATGTATTTAAAAGAATAATGAAAATCGTCGAGGGCATAGTAATATCATTAACGCAGTGATAGAAATCAACTGATCGCTAAATGGATGAAATGTGGTAGTAATGGAAAGGATGTGGGATACGAGAAAGGAAGGGTAAAAAAACGGCGAAAAGATGAGAGTGAAGGTACGTGAAAGAAATGAAAAATGGAGAAAGTGAGAATTAATAAATGGGTGTTAGGGGGGATTATTGAGGAAATATAGTGCTGGAATTTGGGTTAGGCTGAGTATGGATGTAGTGAAAGCAGCGGAAGGATAGAGAGACGGAGATAGCAAGAGAGAGAGAGAGAGAGAGAGAGAGAGCGAGAGAAGGCTTCGGCGATGGAATGTGGGAATAGAGAATGTGGGAATAGAGTCATGGATCGAAAGGGAAGAAAGACGGCATCGTGTTGGATATGTCGTTGCGTCGTAGAAAGTTCACCTCGAAAGAAAGAATGTATGTGAGAGAGAGAGAGAGAGAGAGAGAGAGAGAGGGAGGGAGGGAGAGGCAGTGTGAAAAGATCCCAGTGAATAAATGCTGAATAAGGAGTCGAGTGGGCACGGCAGTAGTGTAAGTAGAAACAAGGAGAAAATCGTTGATTTCAACGAAAGGGTTTTTTTTCCTCAAAGAGGTGCGGGCAATACCGGAGAGAATTTGTTGTGGGAGGATGAAGAAAGCGACGGCCAAAGAGAAGAAGAATGTAGCATGTCGGCGGACGAGCGGAGGGAGAGATTTTTCTGCGAAACGAGAAATCGGTGAGGACAGCGTGTTTCTGGGTTGGAGGCTAGGATGGAATTGATCGCGGCGTGAGGGAAAAGGGAAGGTAGGAGAATGGGGAGAGTGAAGAGAGCGTGGAGAGCAACAGAGATGGAGGGAGAAATCACGACGTGTGAATTTTTTCGGGTCTCTTTTTCTCTTCTCTCTCTCTCTCCCCGGATTTTCGAAAGGACGAAAGAAAAGCTATGGGGAGAATGGTTTCGGAAAAATATAAGAGAAGAGCGGGAACCATGCCGAAAATGATTTTTTACTTTTTCCATACGTAGTATAGGAAAGTATTGTGATCACGAAAAAAACCGACTTCGAGATTTCAACAGAAATACACGTTTTGAGATCCCTAGAACATATTTAGATTATTTTCGGAATGTTGTGTGTGTGGATGGATGGCTGTATGTGATTGTGGGCGCTCTAAATCGAAAGGTACTTGCCATATCTTTACCAAACTTCATATATAACACTTTGGTATGAGCACAAAGAACTGATTAGTTTTTGGACAATACCGGTTAACCGGAAGTCGAGGTTTATTCGAAACCCGATTCGGTTTTTGCGGTATTTGTCCGACAATACGTCATTATTGTATACATTGACCATTACGAAAATGTAGGAAATATAATTTCCTACATCTTTTATTTCAAACAATTTTCCATAGCAGTTATTGTTTAGGAATTATTTATAAATAATCGGTTTTTTCGGTTTCCTTCAAATATCTTCTTCAAAACGTCGTTATTCGTAATCTTCTTGAGGACCTAAGTTGTAGAGAATAATATTTCTTCCAAGTTTTGTTTGAAACAAATTTTCAGAACCATCCGTTTCGGAGATATTCAACTTTTTCCTAATTTTCAGTATACAGCGCCATCACCATGTAGCGGTGAATTCTGTAAACATATTCAAAATATACCTAATTTACGGCAATAAGGACGACTGTATTCTTTTACGATACGAAATGATAATTTTGCCTCATAATGCCATTCATAATAATTTAAATATCTATACCCCAAATATGGAGAAAGTCATGTGTTGGCCACATCAGATTTTTTTCTGGGGTTAAAGAATGTCTCGGTGAATTAAAGGGAATGTTCATGCTAGAAAATGTACATTTAACGAGCGAGACTTAAGGGGGGGGAGAGAGAGAGGGAGGGAGGGAGGGAGAGAGGGAGAGAGGGAGAGAGAGAGAGAGAGCGGGAGGGTGAGTGAGAGAGGGAAGAAGAGAGAGAGAGAGAGAGAGAGGGCTTCGGTCAAGAAGAGAGAATTAGGCAGAGAAAAATTGAAGTAGCGGTAGATAGGAGAAATGCCCATAAACGGGACGATGGATAGTTAGTGGGATTAGTTACGTTGTTTTTTCACTGAGGAGAGGAAATAGGATATTTGGAGGAAAGAATTACGGTGGAAGGCAAGGTCAATTGAAAAAAAAGGGACTGAAAAATGGGATAGAGAAAAAGAAGACTGACGAATGGACTAAAGGGGTGTAGGCTAAAGAAAAGAATATTACCAGAGAAGATAGGAATCGGGTAAACGATGTAGAATGTCAGTAAAGAGAGAATGTTGCCGGGATATATTGGTCGATAGGAAGCTTGAAGAGAAGAAAATTTGAATGGAAAAGGAGGGAAAGGGAAGGAATTTAAGATGTAAAGGACAAGGAAGTTGGGAGAGACAAGATAATGACTTTATGGTCGTGGGGAAAGAAAGAGACTCGGGAACGAAGGGCAAAGGAAATAGGTAGGAAACGAGATCAGGGGGCTAGAGGGAGAAGAAAATATCGGTATCTACTAGGAAGGATTAGTTTAAAGATGAACGGAGCGGGAAAGAATATGCGTCCTGCGTGGCCCGGAAAGGAGGAAGCGAGAGAAAAATAGGGGGCGGTTGGTCAAGAGGGTTGTCCTGAAAGGGATAGAGAGGAGGTGACCGAGGGAGAAAAGAAGAAGAGGATCGACCTACAGGAGAGGAAAAAGAAGAATAAAAGAATATTAATAATGGTATAGGGAAACGAGGGAGAGAGAGTAACACCTGAAAGAATGTTGGAAAAGGAAAACGGAGATTAAGAAAGAAATGGACGAAAAAACACGAAAGCGAGAGAGAGAGACGTGCGGAAAAAGCAGGAGCGATGGAAAGGGGAGAAACGAGCAAAGGCAGTAAAACCAGGGGAGGTTATACGGAAGCTGAACGAATGAAGAAAAAAATGGCAGAAAAGAAATCACTATCCTATTGGTGGAATAGGATTGAGCTAGACGAAAATTGGCGGTGGATTCAGGGGAATTAATGAGGGCGGGGGATGAATGGAACGTTGCGGGAAGAAAGGGTAGGAGAGACGGAAAGAGATTGTGGAGGTTTGAGGCGGAAGGGATTTAAATGTCCAGGATGGGAGAGAAATTACATGGGAACAACAAAGATCCCAGAGAAAGGTAGTCGAAGTGGAAATGAAAAATCCGGAGCCGAGAGGGAGAGAGGAATTTCAAAAAAATTAAGATCTGCGGTTGCTCGCGAGAGGGGCGTCCGTGGGAAAAATGAATCCGAATCCTTTTTAACCCCCAGACTACCAAGAGGGTAACGAAGTTACCCCGGTTGGTATTTAAAAAAATTAATTTATTAATAATTTTTTGGAAATCTAGGCAGTCCACGCACTTGTCCTATAGAATCCTTAAAATTGAATCAAGTTAATAACGTTGAAAATACACTAAAAATGTGGAAAAGATTGGGAATTTGGGTAGGTGAGTTAAAGCTTTAGTTATTATTTTCTATTACTATTTTCCAAGCCAGGCGAAATGTAATTTTTCTGACCAGCAGTGTCTTGTACAATTTTTATTTTCATTTAACAATGCCTAGTTAAAAATCTCTTATTACTGTAAACACTGCCATTTTAAAGAGAATATGACAGTATGCGTTCAAGAAGAATAACACAGTCATACTTTTATCTAGCCAGCAAAGAAAATATTACAGTACTAGTGTAATTCCCGTTGAAATGTCAACTATTTCAACGAATTTTTTATTGTTTAAATTGAAATATTTAGTTAGATTGTACTCGTCGAAGAATAAACTTTTCCCCCCATGGATGAACGTGCGAGAAAATATGCTTTTCATCCGAGGTACAATTTTACGCCCATCTACACACATTGAACCCCTCTAATTCCGAAATATCGGTACTGGAGACGTTTCGAACTCTATGGTATCACGACTGTAATGTTGCGATTTACACCACATATCCCCAATTTTGTTTTTTAACGAAGATATGAATGAATATAGCACGAGGAACATAAAATATGAGAATTTAATTACTAACTAGCTGAATCCGCGCAATGTTTGCGCAGTATATTTTCAATTGATTTATAAAAAATTAAGAAGCATGTAAAATAAGTTGATCTCGATAATTCACTTTCAACTCTAATAATGCATTTCTCCGGTATAGGATTTTAATATATTTGGTTCCCAATGTAAAGTTCGCGGGTTCGAATCTCGCTGAGGGCACGGCTGTGTGCGCGTATTGACAATTTATTATGCGAAGTCAGTCAGAAATCTGCATTTTGAAAGTCCCAACCTAAGAAAATATTGCCGCTCAGAAACAGGAGGATTAGTCTGCTACGATAGTTCAGTGGTAGAATATACGCCCGGCAGGTGGATGACCCAGGTTCGTATTCCCGGTCATAGCAGACTTTTCTCCTATTTCTTCATTTCCCTACACAACAATTGATCGCGAATTTATTCAAATATATGTCCTTTCTTTTTTATATAACAATCAATGGAACCGTTTATGTCGATTATCAATGAAGAGAAGATAACCATGTAATGTGCTAAAAAAATAACGTATGTCCCTATTCTCATTTAATTTTAAATATATGCGTGAGCGTATTTACGTTAATAAACATTAAAGTTGTATAATATAAGAATTGTACTTACAAAAGGGTAAAATTCCAGCATTCAAAAGATGAAATGAAGATTCAATTGCTTCGATTAAATCGTTATAAACGTTTCCCATATGCGGTCAACAGAATAATTATCCGTAAGTATTTATGTTGCTATGCATCATTAATTTCGATGTTTAAGCGAAAGTGCAAAGCGAATAACCCTTTTATTTCTCCTATTTGAAGGTTTAATTGGCATTAATTGAATCGGAGGCAACAATTACGGTCGCCTTGGCCAACGCCCGGAAAGAGTACGAAATATCCGTAAAAATTTGAAATCAATAGTGTATTTCTGAAAACTTCCACATTGTAACCTGTAAACATCGCAAAAATAAGATAGTATAGAGTTTTAGCCGTAGAATAAAGTAAAAACGAGGAAAATCGGTCCACATTTACGTATTTTAATGAATAAAGGAAAAAACCTTGCACTCTGAAAAATCGAAAATCCCGTGTAAACTTATGGGAACATATAATTTTCTCCTGGATTCGAACCCGGGACTTTATGAAAATGAGAATAGTTTTCTAGGGACCTCCTAGCTTTTACAAACAAAACGCAATTTACCGCATGTCTCTACGACTAACGGCTTTCGAGATACAGGGGGGGACGGACGGACGGACACTTCCAAAATTATATATAGGATTATAAGAAAAGTTGCCTAACTGACCATCTTACTGACACCGAAATATATATTTAAGAAGGGGAAGTTTGCGCGCTAATTCTTTGTGTTTGTACCAATAATCCCTGACGTGGGCTAAAATCTTATAAACCCAGATAGCGTGTGATTGAGTGAGTGTTCTGCCCCTTATGTAGAGTAAAATCCCTTAACTGTGAGTATTCCGTTTCTTTTTTTTGTTATAGGGAGACATTAAGTTTTTCCTTATAAAGCAGTTATAATTGCGTTATTAAAGACGAATTCAACCTACAATTGCGAACGCGTTTAACGTTCGTAAAATTCTTTCTTAATCTGTGAGAACGCAGAGCACGGGATAATCGAAAGAAACTCCATCCACGCTGTATTTCCGAACCAGGGGTTTTCCCGGATTATTCAAAATTACGGAGATTTTTCCGGACCACGGAATTCCTGATTGGTGAGGTTCAACTTATGATACAGAATTCGAAATGCAAGGTACTCGAAAACCTTTCCAACCATCAAAATATTTTTTGTCCATAAACGGAAAGAAACCCATTTCGATAAATCCGCTCAAACAGGACGTGCGTGGCATTTGATCTCGTCGTGAAAGCGCGGAATAACGAACAGAGGCGCAGGGGAGAGCTTGATTTAGAATCACGGACGAGGGTGACGCATAAGGGTAAGGGATGAGACGTGAGCACACGTGACTCACGTATGGGAATCCGCTCGACCCCCTAACTCATCTGCAAGGGAAAGGGCGTAGCATGGGTCTGCGTCGAAGGATAAGAGGAAGAAAGAGAAACGGGCGAGGGAACACGAAACAGAATAAAAGAGAAATTGCATGGACGGCGATTCGCAGCGCGGCAGAGAAAATATGATAAATACAGAGAAGTTTGTAATATGAAGTTTGGTACAAAAGATTAAGTAAAACTGTATGATAATAATGGAAAGGATAAATGAGAATGGTAGGAAAAAGAAAAGTAAAAGTAAACTTAAGTATAAATAAGAGGATATAGTGAAAACCTCGACATCGTAAGCGGGATAAATTTGGATGAAGGGAAAACTGTGTAATATCTACAGAGAATTATAGAGGAGGATGCTGATGGTAAATGTTTCGTACAAATCTATGCTGGTTTGGAAATAAAATGTCGCCGACTAAAAATGGTTTAACGCGGGTTTCCCCGACACAGATTTGATTATGTGCGGTTAAATAAACGCGATGTTTATTTACATGACAAATGTAAAATTTAACCATGCACGGCCCTGAAATGGGCGAGCTCCGCATTTTACGTATTTGTATGGCGTGGAAAAGATCAGACCATATGAGCCCATAATTCCTTACGTTAGGTAGTAAATTTGCGCAACGCAGAGCTTCGTCCAACACGGCTTTAAGCAAGAACGTAACCCCCGCAAAGGGATCAGTAAGAACGATGATAAAATGGGAAAAAGGAGAGATAAAGAAAAAAATGAGGAAGAGAGAGACAGAGGGGAAGGAAGAGAAGAAGGAAAAGGACGTGGATAGAAGAAGCAGGAAGTGGATGACAACGACAGCGGTGCGTCGCACGTGGAGGAGGAGGAGATGAGAAGGAGAATAGAGAGAGAAGAGGCGGCGGAGATAAGAGGACAGGGAAGTTAAGGAAGGTGGGGAGGAGAATTTGAGGCGGAGTGGCGTCGGGGGTTGGTCGGTATGGTCGCCCCTCAAGAGGTATATATATGAGGTGGTTTTAGGGAGAGCGTTCCTGGCGTAAGAATGCGTCGGGTCGATGAGAGGGAGGGGATCAAGAGAGAGAGAGAGAGGAGCTGGTGACGTGTATGGGGACTGGAGCGAGGTGAGGGTTTGTTGAGTTCGTGTGGGATCAAGAGGGTTGGCCGGCGGACGTAAAATACCCTCAAGAGGGCGAGAGAAGAGAGAGAGGGTTGTAATGTCGGAGGAGAGAGAGAGTGAGAGGGAAGAAGAGGAGGTGGCGTGGGTTGGACGCGAAGGTCGGAGTGAGTTAAACGGGAGGTGGGGGTGGGGGGAAAAGGGGAGTCGGTGTGGGAAATGGGAGTTTGGAGTGCGGGAGGAGGAGGCGAATGAAATGAATGTCCCTAATGGATGAGGGAAGTGGGGGGGGGGGGTGAAGAGAGGGGTTAATGTGGGGGAAAGAGACTTAAGGTGTGAAGATGGGAGAAGGAAATGGTAGCAGGGGATGGGAGAGGTGGGGAGAGAAGGGAGAGAGTGGAGTGGGAGTGGATTCCACTCCAAGCGTCGCATAGTATGGGGGGAGCCTCGAATGGGAGGTACCGACTTTGAAGAGAATGTAGGTGACCGCTGGAGACAGTGGGGTGGTAGTCGAGGGTTTTCGAGAAAGGGAGTGGTGAGTTGGAGGAGAAGGGCTTGGAGGGAGAGACGGGGCGATGTCACTTTGCGCTAGGTTAGTCGGGTGGACGTGAAGGCTCTTTCTCGTGTTAAGAGTTGGGGCTCAGGAAGGTCTCTGGGAGAAGTGGAGGGAGGGTGAAGGAAGGAAAGCGGAGAGGAGGCGGAGGAGGGAAGATGTGTAGTGTACGTGGGTGTTGCCATGTGTCCGGCGGTCGTTGAGTTGAGCAACCGACGTTGTTTGGGTCCTGCGAATCGCGGTCCTGTTTTAAAGTGTTTAGATCCCTCTCAGGATTAATACCCGTTTCCTCATGAGCCTCCTGTACTTGGCGTTCGACGAGGGAAAGAAAATTACGACGCGTCAACGGACCTCTCGCAAAAATATACGGGCCTAATAAACTGACGCTGTTTCCCACGGAAAATGAATTTTCGTTTTTTTTCCCTTCAAATTAGAGCGTAAAACGTCTTGAAGGAATATCTGTCATGTCCTTTAATCGCAATAATTTAAAGAAAAAAAAATCATTTTTCCGTTCTAAACCTGAAAGACTTAATTGAAATTCCAAATTTTTTAAATACCCATTTTCACATTTTACGAGTTTATTTATTTAATTTTATGCTTTCAAAGTTTGTATGTTTGAAAAGGATATTCCCTTATTACCATATACATTGAAAATTGAAATCGAATGCTAATTTTTTTCAATCCAATCATCTCAAGGCGTTATAATATCGTTTTATCGCTGGATTTTAACTAACAACTCCTGCATATATAGGCATACAATGACCCATGATGCATTACTTGAGCGGACAGCTTTTAAAGATCGCTTTACCAATAACGGTTTCCGAACACAACGGACCCAATAAAGGGACAAGATGGTTTACGGAGATTCCATTCCGCCTCCATCCTTACCTTCGTCCCTTCCCTCATCCTCCTCTCCCACTTCCCTTCTGCCCCGATTTCACATACCCACCCCCTACTTCCTCTCCCCCAAACCCTACCGCTGGAACTCTCCCCCTTTCCCATGGCTCCGTGCAACCTCCGTACGCCGCCGATATCGGTGGCTTTTGCGGGAAATGTGCAAACTTGGTTCGCTCGCTTCCCGGCAATTAAGTCAATGGCTTCCAATCCAGCGAGAGACACTGCAATTTTTTTTTTGCTCCGGAATTTACCTTCGCCGTAAATTTCCATCCATATCCAAGGTTTTAATCGGATACACATTGCACTCCGTCAATAATCCAGCTAAGCAATCTGAAAACATTGAATACAATTAGGTAAACTTCTGATGGTTCTTGAAAGCGTTTCTTCAAATGGTTATAATTGTTAAAATTTACCAAAGATAGGTGTTTTTTCCATCACTTATATTCACTTTTCAACCGTTCTACTATTGCTAACTTTAAATTGCAAAGACTATGAGTACTACATGTTCATACTTGATAATATGTGGCAATGAGTATTTAAAAGATACACAATAGCCGAGAAAAGTGTAAAATCGCGTTACTTATTTTCCCTTCTCTTATTACTTAAAGGGTTCTATTTCATCTCCTCAGTATATTTTTTCGATTTATTTCTTACATTTTCAATTTAACTATGATTCTTGCATTTGTTTGGGAAAGGTTTAAGTAACGTTAAATGATAACAATTCATCTTTAAAGTTAATGAAATAAATTATGAATGGAGTGCATAACGTAAAAAAAAGTTCAGAAATCAGAGGGTTAGAAGATTTTGCGCTATAAAGTGAAAATTTATTCCAAAGTAATGTATCATATAACGAGTAATTTTTCTTCGATTCGCTATCAATTTTGTTTCCTCCGAAAACATAGAATGACAGAAAATTTTCGGATCACTTGGGTATTTAATTACGAAAAACAAACGGCTTCGATACAGGCAATTCAATTAAGGAGGGTGCCATAGATAGAAAAAAGGCCTTCGGGCCTGCTCTGAATCGTACGAGCGTTTTAATCCGGGTGAAATCTACTTTTCGACCCGGAAAATTTTCTTTCTCGGAATTCGCAGTTTAGGAATAACACAATTAGTTTGTGTGTAAGAAGCCAAGGAGATCTCTCTCGCTCCTTTGTCCACCCGTTTTCTGACTTCCCCTCATTACTGTATCCTCCCACTCTATTATGCAAACAAAATTCAACGCGCACGTCCTTTCAGATACTGATCTTACTACTTAATTTGAAGAAAATGAATTGAAGTAATTAATTGACACTCGAATATATAGTTAGTTTTATCTAACTACTCATCCAAAATGAAAAAAAATTCAAGTCGCATTTTAAAAATTAGTAAGCGTGACAATGCTTTTAAGTTGCGTTAACTAGAAAAAAAAACAGAATAGACAGATTTTCATCGATACTGTTTTCGAATATTTACAATTAACGAAGGATTTATGGATGGTTATAATTGTATAATTTATTTAAGGACCTGTAAAAGGATTTGAGTCCAAATGCCATTCAGTTTTTTCCGAGCGTGCGTTAAGTTTCAATCTCGTGAATGTTGATTTTGGGACAGGGAAAGCTAATTTTGGGATAAGCGATTAACGTAACTATCTATTGCAGTCATAAAGGTGTCAAAACGACAAGTTTTCTCGCAAAAGTGAGAAATATCGTAAGCAGATAAACCGACACTAAGACACATTAAAAATGAAGATTCAATTTTTCATTGAGCACGAAAAAAAAAACACCGCTGAGATTGAAACTTCAAATCCTGAATAAACAAAAAAATTAAACGCGAAAGGCGTTTCGAACGATTTTTCCGGGTATTAAAGTCCGGTGAAGATACAAAAGGCCAGAAAATCCCAGCCATCCATTTGCCTTACGCGTAAGTAATTCAGTGTTTAGAGTGCCTTGGTATATCGGACACGCGAGCACGGAAGAAACAAAGAAAGGGGAAAGAGAAGGAAAGGGCGGTGTGAATCCCTCAGTCGGAGTTGGGACAGCTCCGAAGATGGGGTGGGAGGGAGGGAGGTCGGAGGAGGAGGAGGATAGGGCTAAACGCGACAGCTACGAGCAGGTGTGGCAAAAGGATTATTCCCCGAGAGAGAAGGGAGTTATAGAGGGAGAGTGAGTAGGATGAAGAGAGCAGGGAAAATAGTGTTGAAGGTAGGGAGGGAAAGGGGAAGGAGGACAAAGATTAGCGTTGGTGAAGGAGGTGGAGGGTGGATTGACAAATGAGTTTATCAGCGGGGATTAGACCGTGCAAGCCTCTTATCCCAGCCAGAGACCAAGATGAAGTGGAGCGAGGAAAAGGCTTTGCTGCACGATGACAAATGGTTGAGAATAAGTCAGGCAATGGGAATTTTAGGATTAAGCCGGTGAAAAATCGTCAAGTGTAGTACGTGTGGGATGTGTGGAAATAAGTGCCAAAAGAGACTTATAGATAATCCGAGGCGGAGCAGATGGCGATACATAATTGCCGATGGAACGCAATTTCAAATGTTTGAGATTAATTTGAGAGATGCGATAGGTGCGTCCGGGAAATTCTCCCACTTTTGACTTCATAAAAAGATATATACGAACAGGTGTTGCGTGATGTAGAGAAATGATTATTGACGTTTCTGATAGAAATTAGTACCTAAAGTTTCATCAGTATCACTAAAGATTTACTTGAATGAATAAAACCGATTTGTGTAGATAAAACTATCTGGAAAATGAATGACGCAAGAAGGATTAGGTTGTATGGAGATCTGAGAATAGCATTGCAAAAAATTTTGCAACTTAAGCTATAATTAACGTATACGATTAAAATCGTTGATATGTCATACACCCAATATATCAGTTAATTATTCCGTGTTGATCTGCAATTAATAACAGTCCATTATTTTTTTAGAAATAGGAAACTTATTACTATAGTTATTTTAAATTCAATAAATTTTCATTCACTAATTACTTTTTTAGAATCGCTTTATAATGAAAACTATTTAATGTGCAATTGGTGGGATGTATTTTCATTCGACTGTTTTCCGAAGAATTTTTTTCTCTGAATTTTTGAAAACTCTCTTTGAAGCTATTTTTCTTGTAAAAATAAATAATTTTTGTAAATTCATTCACTAATGGATTATGTCATGCAAAATAGTAACATGAATTGAGATGTACGTTACTAAATACACACGTTGTCGCAAAAAATGAATTTGTGTTTTAAACTTCCGCTCAACTCGCTCCGTTTAGAGTGCGGGAATTAAGGGCGATTTGATTCGATCTTCCTCTGATCTTTTTTCAAGTCACTGCATAACAAAAATGACCTCGTTATTTTTATATTTTCACAACAACAAAGTAATAGAAAAGGCTTGTGTTTTAACTGAATGACCTCAGTTTTAGCAAACCGCAAAAATATCCTAAATATCTGTAGCGTAATGTGATTGGTTTTTCACTGGTACGCTTTTATTTAAAAGTCACTTTTATATTCTCAAGTGAACAATGTTGCAATCGTTTAGTTCCAGTAATAAAAATAGTAATTTACATCATGTGATTCTGATGTAATAAAATAATTCCATCAATCTGCTCATCGCTCTTTCGTACTAAGCGGAAATGTAATTTTGTCACATTTTCTTGGAATTTACAGTAAATATTTCATAAAATGAACCCATAACCTTCATAATTACATTCACCTATTATCCGATCTCTGGGGATCTTGATGTAAGCCGGGTAGTCTATAAGTTGGTCGATGAGTTAACATTTGGACGGAGCTTGCTCATATGAGCAAGCTCCGTCCAAACAGGACACCATTACGTAAAAAACTGTTTTAAAATTCTCATTATTTAATATTTTAAAATTAAGATTGAAATTTGTACTAACCAAATGCGAATACTTGTACAATTTGTGGAAAAATTCTCCCTTGTGATTTGGATTCGTATCATCGTGAACTTACTTGAAAATATTCAATTTGATTGTGCAGCACATACGAAACGCGCCATAATCACTCCAGTGAAGGAACTCTTCCGAAATCAGGTTATGTGAAATTTCAAACAGCCTTCTTTCTTCCACTCCGTTTTCTGTCGAAAGCAAAACAGAAGCGTATTTCCTTCCCTGTCCTTTGTCGTGTGTAGAATTGCCACCTCTCCGGGTTTCGGCAGTCGTCTCCGGTCAACAGAAAAATTCTCCGGGTTAAAACGAAAATTTTTGAATCTGATATTCCATAATTTTTGTATTACATTACTTATACGTTAGATCGCAGAATAGATTAATTATTTCCTTTTCACATTACATTTAAATGGAATTTCCCTTCGTTTGCTGTTTAGAATAATTATACCTTGATTACGCATCCTATAGATAAGGTATTTTCTCTTATAATATGAGGAAACTTTCATTTCTAAATTTATTAAAAACCATTACAAGAACTCAAGATTTGAAATTTATATGTTATCCAGCTATTTTCCAGTAATAATGGATCTAAATGTTTCAACCATGTCACTTTCGGACTCTTCGAATTTAAATTCTAAATTTGACAATAATTGATCAAAGAGGCTCAGGTGACGCTGGAGACCTCAACGCGAATGAAGCGTCGGCATTTTCCGTTCGCTTCAGCCAAAACAATCTCTTCGAAGTGTCAAGTATTTAAACCTAATGGGAGCCATCAACGAGGATGAGTTATTACTCATTTTTTTCACATTAATCTCATTTTAACGAAGCATTGCGTTCCCTCAAAACTAAAAGTGTTTCCTTTTGACCTTTCAAGGACGCGGGGTATCATAAACAAGGAGCCTAAACTTTCCTTAATTCAGAGAGGGCTGTAAAAAGCTATCCGATGTTATTCATTTACTGTGAATAAGTTCAACGAAGTAAAACCCCATCGCCCTTCCGTATTAGCATTTAGATTACAAAAAAATATCCGCCAAGTCAACCGTACGTAGAAATCGTTAAAATGAGAAAGGAGGTTTTGAATACGGGACGTTCTAAATATAAACTCGCCCCGCATTTTTCTTGCCACCCGAAATACTTTAAATATTCCCACGAACTTGGGCGGATAAAGATGAATACGAAAATGTGACGGAGAGGAGGAGGTGCGCGATATTTTCAAGGTTTTTAGGGCACTCGATCGATGGGGATCGACTGACAGCTCCTGCAGAGCCGTGACCCAGTGGTGAGAGACGAGAGATGGAGGGAGGTAGGAAGGGAGAAGAGAGAGAGAGAACACGGACGAAGATCCTCCCGAGTTTTTCTACCGCACGACATTGACGTGAAATACTGTAGAGATTCGGGAGAGCCAAATCCGGTCGTTTGCGGGAGAGAGAGAGGAGGAGGAGAGAGGGGGGAGGGAGGGTGGAGTGGCGAAAGGAAAAAGGGGCGAATCTCACTCCGCACGTCTCGCGCGTGTGGCGTCGAAAGCGCAACTAAACCCGCGCTAAGGTATTCCGATTCCGTGGTAACTGGCGGTTCGCTCGCCTTCGCTACGTTCGCGTGACGTATTATGGAAAGGCAGATGAGACTTCCGCGAGATAGAAAGAGAGATAGAGGGAGAGATGAAAGGACGGGAAAGTGGGGATGCATGTTAGGGCCGAGCGTAAAAGGGATTTCGCCCAAGAGGACGACGGAGACTATTCGGACTGACAGGAACCCCCGGGAGCTAATGACTCTCCTGCTTCCCTCCGCCGACTCTCTCGCCACCTCTTTCTCTCCCTCTTCCGTTCCTCTCCTCTTTTTCTTCCACTTTTCTCTCTGCTTCCTTTTCGAAACCACATTTCCTCTCCTTTTTTTTTAAATTCACCCTCTCGCTTTCCATCCTCTTCTTGCGCCCCTACGGGATGTTTTCATTTCTCCTACCGACTCCGTTTCTTTCTGTTTCATTTCCCACTCTCCTCTGTTTCTCTTTCAATCCTATTTATTCCACCCTCGCGTCCTTTCGCTTTCTCAACCAGACATCTCTAGATTCCCCGCAATCCCCCAACCGCTCGCCTCTTTCTTTTTCTTCTTATCCGCCGTTATCTTGCCTCTCTCTCTCTCCTTTCCTTTTCCCTTCCCTTTTCACTCTCTCTTCTCCACCTTACTTTTCGTTCCCTCTTTTGCATTTTTCTACTTTCTCGTGTACGAAGTATCGAATGAAATCTCGCATTTCACCCGTAATTGATGCCATATCGTTTAATCATGAATATTATAAAGGGACGAGTTTCAATAAAACTGCCGCAGTAATTTTTTTAATAGATCGAAATTCGGTTATAATCGACGAGAGTTTTATGTAACAAATAATACTAAGTACTACATATTCATCATCTATGAACTATACAGCGTCCGGCAGCATTATACTATACCGAGTTATACGATCAGCAATGACCGAGAACTCTCTCTCTAGGAGCTGCAGCATTGTACCATGATAAAAACTGGGTAAAAATATTTCTCCCGCGTATCAGAAATTACGTGGAATGTATATCGCGCAGATTTTTAAATTATTTTCTCTCCTCATTCTCTTCATGCTGTTCACTAATCTTTGTTCCTTCTTCCCGCTATCTTCTTTTCTATTCCATTATTAAGATTATTTTTACTTTCCACTTATATCCTTTTCTGTTTTATTTCCCTCGCAGCGTCTGGTACGTCCCTTTTTATCTTTCCCAAGCTGCTCTTTCTCTCTTAATAAACTTATCTAGCTTAATTCTTTGTTTTGCATCTTTTTTTCCTGTCTCTCTCTATTCTCTTTCAATAAGGCCGCGTAATGGGTTGGTTAGAGTGCTGGTTTTCTACTCCGCATACCTAGGGGGGTGGGGGAAGGGAGATAAATTTACGCGGAAGCGAATTTACAGCCTAGATCTACGTCATCATCGGATGTAGAAAAGGGAGGAAATCCTTTCCTCCAGAAGGGACGCAAAAAGAATTTGCGCGGCGCCTTCGTGCGCTCCGTTAAAAGTAAGGACCGGCTTAGTACGCGTGAATGCGTGATGGAGCGGAATAATGACTGCACCCCAAATCGAATAATGTAACAATGGCCTTTCTCTTTCCGATTCTTTGTGCTCCCCCTTTCTTTCCTTTTCTCTCTTGGCTTCCTTTGCATTGTTATTTCTTCCTCTTTCCGACTCTCTCATTTCTCCTCTTAGCCCCGTAGTCTTTTATTTCTCTTCACGAGTTCTAACCTTCTCTCCTTTCACAGCGGTTGAAGTTGAATTTTGGTGGTCCAGAGCTAACGCTATCTTTGGGGGTTCTAAATTAAATTGAACTAAAAATGAGAAATGAAATTTCGGTAGAAAGTAGGTTCTGTCATAAGTATTGATGATTTATGCGTTTACCACAAATTCTTGTTTCTGCGAGTTTTGATTTTATTGTGAAACGGGGTCCTCTCGGTTATGGTAGCTCAGTGCAGCAGTTATGTTCGTAGATCCACACCGATATTTCTTTTTTTCAAGTTTATTTGTGTTTTTCTCCTCTTTTCTTCATTTCCTCTCTCATCATCCATCTCGCTTTCTTTTATACTTACCTGGTACTTTTAAGCCATACCTATTTTGGATTTTTTCTGGAGTATTTCCTTTTCCAAGGTCTTCTGTTATTCGTAATTGTCGGTCCCAAACTGGGTTTTGGACGCATTTCACGTTTTTTCTCCCTTTTCCTACCACATGTATCAGAAGCTAAAGTTTATTTATGTCCATTTTTTGCTACTGCGTTTGAAGATGATCATATAAAATCTGAGGGATGTTTTACTAACCCTATCCGTTTGAATCTTGTGACCTTTTGAAAACACGTCAACAAGACAGTTGGGATTAGACTTAAATGAGGATCATCAGCGGCAATATCGTTCAGAAACGAAGGGATTGCCTATCAGTCTTTGCCTCCTTTCATTAACCTAAGTTTCTTTCTCTCCCTCCCTCTGAATATCTATCATTACCCGTCTATTTATCTATCCCCCCCCCCCCCCCCCCCCTGGGTCTTACCTTTTCTCTACTCGTTCAAAAATTCCTCTTTTTCTCCATCTAACCGTTTCCTTTATTTTTTCTCTTTTAATTTTCTCCTTTTCCCGATCGCTCTCTCTCTCTCTCTCTTTCTTTCTCTCACTGTTTTCAATCTCAAAAGGACCTTGGGAACGGGTGAAAGGCACGAAGGGAAGTGTAGCGGCTTGAGACGCCATCGGGTTTTTGCATTTTTTTCCACGCCACCTCGTTGAGAAAAAGGAAGCGATGGGAGGGACAAGAGAGAAACGGAAAAGGGAGAAAGGAGTGAAGGGTGAAGGGAAAAGGAAATAGAGAGAGTAAAGGCGAGGTTTAGCTCAGTAAGTTCTTTTACTGCCGGTGTTTCTGCTTCCATCCTCCCTCGCCCCACCCCCTTCGTTCCCTCTACTGCTCCTCGTTCTTGTGACGAATGGTCCGCAGTCTTTTTTTTTTGCCCGCTTGTAGTTCGCGATTTCCACGCGAATCCCCGCCTAATTTTTTTACTATCTCCTTCCCCTCCCTTCCTCCCTCCCTCCCTCCCTCCGTCCCTTCCTCCCTCCCTCACTCATTCGCTCACTCCTCATCCCTCCCCCGCTCTCTTCTCTCTTATCCTCTCATTTCTCAAAAGCGTTCGACGGATCAATCTCGCCGCAATAAACGCGCCATCTATCAATCTGTCTGTCCGTCTGTATATTCCCGATCATCCTTCATTTTCATTTCGCTTTGCCTTCCTCTCTTTCTCTTTCCCTCTTCTCCTCTCTCTCTCTCTCATCCTCTTACCTCTCCGCATTTTCCTCATCATCCTCCTCTATCAAATCCCGCCTGGCGTATTAAGGAACTCTGCACTCTCTCAAATCTCGACCAAAATGAAGGCGGTTTTTATTTCCCTATCCCTTTTCTCTCTCTCTCTCTTGTTTATTTTCTAGCCCATCGCTAAGTACCGCGCCGCGGCTACTTTTTTAAATCATTTATTTTTACTCCTCCGCTCGCTGTATTTTTACGGCATGTATATTTCCTGTGTCGTCTGCTGGAAAACTTATCACTGTGGAAAGGCGCATTGAAATGGGATTTTAGTTCTTCTGCGAAATGCATTAACCACGGTGGAATATTTTATAAGTGGTGATTACTGAGGAAGGGTTCGATACACATATTTTTTTATAAAAAAATGAGTTTACATCCCGTCAGGCACGGGAGATTTGAATAAACGATAAATAGTGCGTATGATAATAATAATAATGTTATAATTTGAACGTTTATAGATGTGTCGATTGGATAACATTAAAGCATCCGAATAAATTGATTTTGTTACTTTAGTTAATTAAAGATATAAAATATACTAATTGTAAGTGAAATGGGTTGGGATCAGGTGCACTTTTTAATGCAGAAAATTAAGTAAATTCAGTTATATTTTAAGATTACAGTTAAAATTATATTAATAATAAGCTACGTGATTACAAATATATACATTATCTAAAAAGAGGAGGAGAAAAAATACAGAACTGGATGCGATGTCGTCGTTCGGACGCCTGATCTAATAAACATGATGGAATAGAAGGAAAAAAAGTGTTATGGAATGAATTAGATACGGTAGGCTTGGACCGTTATGATAATGAGTTTTCAAGTTGCGTTTCGAGGAGCCATTGATTGGGTCCCGTGAGATTCTGAGACTCATTACTATTTGTCCTGCATCTTCTTGGTTAGGGTTTCTGGATTCTTGAAATATCAACGGAAGAATTATAGATAGCTAGATTATTATTATTATTTTCGTTTAAAATAATTAATATCACACTTTTACATATGAAATATTTTGTCATATACAACATTTCTAGTGAATATTCCGTTGTTGGCGGGCTATCTTTAGTTAAACTTAAAATAGTTGCCTCTCTTTCCCTCCCTTTCCCCCTCCCTTTACCCCCTCTCACATCCTCTTTCCCTCTCGCACCCTCTCTCTCTCCCCCTCCCCCATCTCACACCCTCTCTCTCCCTCCCCACTCCCTCCCCCTCCTCATTTCTCTCCCTCCCCCTCTCTCCCCTCCCCCCTCTACTTCCCTCTCTCTCACTCCCCCCTCTACCTCTCCCCCCCCTCTCTCGTATTAAAGGTATTCAAAGCACGTTTATACTCATAAGGATTGAATTAAAAATATGATATAGAGGTCTAACAATGGAATTGGTAGGCAAGGCAACATCCACTTAAAATGGCAAGATTTCCTCAAACTGTGTAAATTAAACGTTTACATTGAGAAATTTCGAACTGTAGGCGGAAAAAGATGAACAGAATAAGAAACTTTATAATGTTTTCTTCAAAATGGTTTATATCCAAAGATTATAGGTCAATTCTTTCTAATTTTAATCTAAAAAAGAACAAAAGCCTGCACGTCGAAATGTCCCTTTTTACGTGTTACCTTATGGGAAATGGAAATTATCCCTTGGAGTCGAACCCGGGCTTTGATCTCGAGTTTGATACATTAAAACGTTTTTTTAAAATTATATCGTAATTCTATCCTGAAAATTTCATCCAATTCGGTTCGGTCGTTTTCGAGATATTAAGCTTCAAAAAGCATTACATGACAAGGTGACATTGTGACACTGTCTTTTATATTATAAGATCACAACGTTTGAATACTCTTGCTTCAGATTTCTCTTATCCATTGAAATAGCAGATTTGATTATGATGTTGAATGTTTTTTATATCTTCCCTTATCTATCTTTTTCCTTCTATCCCGTGACTTATTTGCTGCCCTCCCTCAGTTTTGAATCCGCCTTCAAGAGTGCTACGTCCTTCACGCTAATATTTTCCTTATTACGCTCCATTACATAAAATGAAAGCTAAAAATTTCTTTACCTCGTTCCAAAGAGTATGAACAAGGCACGAAACAATTTTAAAGATTATGCATGCCCGTTATCATAAAAAATACATCTCTGTATTTTTGTGAATCGAAACCTTTTATCTAGACGCACTTGCCCATCGATTCTGGACAATTAGGAAATGAAATTGAATTGAATATGAAAGGGGAACATCTTCCCGCTGGATAGCCGTATCTCGAGACAAGGAGCCAGGATTATTTCCGAGCAAGAAATAAAGCAGAGCGGAGTATCGCTCGACTGAACGTTCTCCGATGTAACGACGGAGGCGAAGATCATGAAAGGGCGAAATGGAGGGGAGGAGAGAGAGAGAGAGAGAGAGAGAGAGAGAGAGAGAGAGAGAGAGAGAGAGAGAGAGAGAGAGAGAGAGAGAGGGAAGGAGACGTAAGGAATAGGAAAGAAAGAGTGAGTGAGAGAATTGGGAGAAGCAGTGGGATGGGAAAGTTCGTACGGTCGGTGGGTTTTAGTTTTTAGGCCTGCAAAGAACGGGATTGAGAGAATGAGTGAGAAATAGGAAAAGAGAAAGACACGTATAAAATGAATGGACAAAGTTTAGCTAGAGAGTGAATAACAGAGTAGCTGGATTCAAATGACGAATGGGACCGGAAAGTTAGTCGGGATATATTTTTTATATGATAAAAATATTAAATGGAATTTATAGTTTGTTTTTATATGAATTCGTGTAAAAATTATTTACTTATATTTTCATACATTTAATTACAAATATATTTCACGGTGTAAGCGATTACATTGGCTAGTTTTTCCCGAATAAAATATGAAATGCTTCGGAATGAGTTGAATTTACGCGGTGTCGTTGTCCGTCGGTCAGGCTGAGCGACATCAAGGAGGATTAGATGGTTCCGGGATTAAGTTGGAAGTGGAAGAAGGCTTTTTCGTCCATCTCGCGAAAGGACAATTCCATCTTGTTCTCTTCGTCCCTCTCTTCCCCCTCATACTTCGATTCCTTCCCCTTTACCAGTTTCATTCTCACTCCCACTCCTCTGCTCCTTTTGGTCTGTCTCAGCTTTTACATCACAAGGGTGGAGCCATATTCCTCTTAAGGACCATTGGTGTGTGTATGTGCCCGCGGGTTTGAGCGCTTGGTATATACTTCCGGGAAATGGCGATCCATTCTACGTCAGGGATGGACTCCGGTCAATCCAAACTCCCAATAACTAAATTGAATGCTAAAGTTTTCTGGAGAGAATTTTTTCGCTCCACTCCTCCCCGATGAGCGAAACTGTTGCAGTAGATAAATTTGTAACGCTATTTTTTTTCTTAAAGCACTATGCGGAATTAAATATTAATCATAATTTTTACTTTGTGATCGGATTTGTTTATTGCAAAATGCAACGTTTTTCTGTCAAACTCTACTAACAATTTCCCCCTAAAATAAGCTTGAAAAAATTTCAGAAATCCTCTCTGAATTTTGCGATTTAAGAGAAAGATAATGCTTTATTTTTTATATTTTGCGCGAATAATGATAAAAATAAGGGAGGAAGAAAGGAAATATTGTCGCAAGAGGTAAGTTATATAGAAAGCCATATATTTAGTAAAGTCTTTTAGATTTACGCATGAATAATACTGTAATTCCAACTGATTTTAGTTGGTTAGAAAACGGAATCTTAAATGGTAGTCCCGTAGTCGAGTATTTTCTGAGGATTTAATATGTTTTGTTAAAAATAGATACCCGAGGAGTGCGAGAAGACAGCTGTAAACCTATATATATATATATATATATATATATATATATATATATATATATATATATATATATACGTATAAGTGAATCTCTCACGCTCAGTTTTCCTAAACACATGCGCGTGAAGAAGATGATACTATACAAAATATGCTCTATCGCATGAAGAGATTCTCTCCTCTCTCTCTCTCTCGATATTTCTCTCTCCTCCCTTCCACAACAGTGATATCCACTCTCTTTTGAAAATGAATGTTTGCGGGCGAGAAAAATTGGTCAGACACTCGGAAAAGGGAGGAAGTCCTCTTGCTTTTTGGGTCGATAACTTCTTTGCAGGAGCGAAGTGGTGGAGGAAGAGACGGAATAGTGAAAGAGGGTAAAGAAAGAGGAACAAGAGAGAGAAGAGAATGAGGAGGGATATTGGGAGAAGCGGAGAGAGAAAGAGGGAGCAATTTTGGAACGGAGCCAAAAGTGTCCTATCTCCAAAACACGCATCCCAATAAATATGGGATTGGAAAGTTTCTGAGAAAAACGGCCATGTTCCGAGTCTTTTTCTCTTATTCTCCTTCCCCCCTCCATCACTCGCTGCAATTGCGTGCCCTTTCCTCTTCTTTGCATATTATATTTTTTTTCTATTTGGTATCACAACCCAGAGTTGCGTCTAAAAACGCAAACCGTTAAAAGGCCCTGATTTCATTCGAAATGACTCTGTCGAAAAACTTCCTGTTTCGGAGTGGTTTTAAACGCTAATACTTCTGCGAGGGCTGCAAAAAATAAACCAAAGAGCATATGGAAAAGCACTTCCAATGCGTTAATAATGTGAAATTTTGTAGTTTTCACCTAAAAGTGAAGGTTTTTACGTTGTCAAAGGAAGACGAATTTATTTTATTCAAGCATCTCTTTTTGAATTTATGGTCAAGGTTAATTGTTTGTTGTTCAGAAAATCGCTTGGCATTTTTATGCATGAAAACGGGAAATATTTGTAATTAGTCCGTTATATTTTATTTAAATAACAATACGCTGAAGTATTATGTATATTAACAAAATATTTTACCAGGTCATAACCCACAGCCATGGAGAAAAAGAGAGAGAGACATCGCCACCTTCGACCGTAAAAGAAGGCGAATGAGATCGATACATGCAGACACTTTATCGCCCTTTTGGCCGTCAAATGTTTCATTCGAACGCGAAATAACAGACAGCTGCTCAATTTATTTAAGCTCGGGATCTGGAAAAGGATGGAAAATGTATCTGTCATGATTTTTCGATAGAATGAGATAGTCGATAAATTTAAGTCTCTAGAGTATTTCATTTCTCAGGGGGGGGATAAAGACCGATTCCTTTTGGCTTATATTGCTGTTCTGATAACATGACAATCACGAATCGGGACGTGATAATGGCTCATCAAAGCTGTGTGCGCTATATTTTAAGGGGAAGTTGTATATACAAGTGTAGCAATAGAATTATTTTGCACAAATGATTAAAACTTCTCTGATAAATATTATATGTGAGGCAAAAACCAAAGATATATAGCGCAGATTTTTTTATAATGTCCTATTATTTTCTGTTGCTCTCCATGTATAAGATTGCATCTCTTTAAGAATTTACATCTCATTGTCAGCTAGAATCTAATCCTGAGGAGATACATGCATCGTACTTATTTCTCCCGACTTAAGCAAGTAAATTATGGAGGCAAAGCTTGATAATAACAGTTAGAAGAGACACAACTCGGTCGTTGTTTTTGTTGCCTTATTTTTCGCCAAAAACTTTGGACCAAGTTAAAAAAGGCAGCTTAACATAAATGGTACAAAAGAAATAGGTGGAATAAGAATTATTTTCGCGTGATTCTCAAAATGCAATTCAATTCCAAAATTCTTGAAGTTTTAACTCTCGTAACGAAGAAATGTTTTTTTTCTAGCTTCCACGACCTTAACTTAAAAGATGAATTTGATTATCAGTACAGAAATTTCAAATCCCAATATGCGATATGTGATATTGCTTTTTAAAATTTGCTTCAATATATGTAGCATTGCGAAAAATTCACCTCGTGATCGTATACCATTTTGTATTTCTTTAAAAATAAACCCTGCTCATTGAAAAATTCATCGCACACTTTGAGATACTCCTTTAGCCATATCTAACATCCAAGACGAGACAGCACGCGCTACTTTACCAAACCAGTAGTTGTAACACACTCCTCGACGTGCCCTTGACCGTCTCCAGAGACCTTTATTCCTCCATCCTGCTTAATTTTTTTTCGAGGGCAACTTATAGAGAACACTGTCCTCGTCCTGTTTTATCGTTTTTTGCCTCATCGCCATCCAAAGTCCTTTTGAATGGACGGAGGGAAGAGGAAGAGAAGGGAGATAGAGAGGAGCGAATGATTAAAAATTAACCGGGTCCACCTGCTGCTACTGTCGCCGCCACTGCTGCTGCCTTCGCTTCCCTTGTACCCGCGATAAAAAACAAACGGCTTTTCTTTAGCCCAGTTGAGAATTTCAGTGGGAGCTGCACGGGAGACGTCGGGCGCTGCAATTTAGTTCACCGCTAGATAATTGAGTAGGGGGAGGAAGAGGAAGACTTTAGAAAGATAGGGAGAGGAGACGGAGGGAAAAAGAGGGTGAATTGGGCCAGAGGCGCACAGGCCGCAGGAGAGTACTTCTAAGGAGCGAGGGAAGAGTGTGATGAGGTCGAGGTGATGGGGGGAGAGATGGGTTTTCTCCGAAACGGATGAAATTAATTCAAACGGTTGTACGCTGCATCGCATAAGATACCACCAAAAATCTTCTATCTTAACGGCACTTGGCGGAGCAGTTTTTGGCCGAAACATAGCTGTGGAACTTTTGAGGGCGGTTGGTGGGTTGGTGAGCGGGAAGAAGAATGCACTGGGTCTTGCATAGCATTATTTTTTTCGTCCTCTCTCCTTCTCTCCTCTTCACCACTCCTTTCTCACACTCTCGTGACGTTACTTAGTGTCTGCAGCATCCCGCAAGGAGGGCACTATCAGAAAAGGACTATCGTTGCGACTACTTTGTCCTCCCCTTTCCTCCTCCCTCCCTCTCTCCCTCACTCTCCCTCTCCTTATAGTCTCCCTCCCATCTCAGCTGCGGACACGATGGAATTGTGGGAGAAGGGAGGTCGAGGAGTTAGTGGGAGTGAGGGTTCAGGGGGGGAGGGGGGGGGGGAGAAAAAGGAGGGAGAGGGAGTGAGAATGGGATGGCGGGGTTTCTGAGGGGCCGCTGGTGGAATCGGGACGTTGCGATAATATCCGCAGCGACTCGTGGCGTGGTGGCGAGTCTGGGAATTGGGCGACTGAGTCTCCCATTAAGGCTCATTGGCCTGGGTGTTAGTGGCCGGCTTGCATCCTGTGGAGTGCTGTGGGATGGTGACCCTTGTGCCCATCCTTCCATTCTGTGCCCTCCATGGCATTTCCCTCTCTTCCTCTATCTTGATGCCGCCTCTCTCATTCTCTCACCCTCCCTTCCTCTCTCTCTCTCCTCTATCTTCTCCTCTTGAGGTGTCCTCGACGACGACATGGAAACCATCAAGGCATATGTAAAGGCCCCTACTTGTTGATGGGATTTTGAGGTGGTTGGGGTGGCGAGAAGAGGGGTCAAAAGGCGGTGGGAGATGGTCCTTTTCCTGGGCACTTCGTGGGGTGGTCGGGTATGAAAGAGGCTAATGGCCTTAGAAACACGATCGCTACTTTGGACGAAGTATCCCGTGGTGCGACGATAAATTTGCAGCGACCTGATTAGCAAAGGCTACGTGCTCTTCTTTGGTTATTTATCGTCGGTGTCGGCGGCGACAAAGGTTGGGAATTTGAGAAGGTGCCTTGCTTATACGTTTCCTTGTGTTTTAACCGCCAGGTAATATTTTACGTCACTAGATTCGACGCGGTTAGCGAGGCATGGTAGCTATTTACAGGTTAAAGTTATGCACTGTTTTAAAAATAGTTAAACGGAGAATTTTATCTTTGGATAATTGTTAAAGAATTAAACCCTGGATGTAAATATTAGATGAAACTATAAATATTCCATATTTTTGGAGTGCAAAGTTTTTTGCTATTTTTTTATCCATGGCGTTTTCTGATGAATAGTATTAACTTATTTATGTATTGGAGTAACTTTTAAAATATTTTTTCTGTCATAACAAGTCAGTAATCTTATATGTTGATTTTTTCGCTTGCATTATTTACAGTTCAATAGTGGTTTTTATGCAAAAGTGTTTCTACAAGGAAAATGAGAATTATGTCAGTATGTTGACAAATCGGCACTTATCCATAATGTAAACTGGTTAACCTCACAGGGATCCCAAAATATCTTTTTATCTTTTCTTGAAAATTACATCATATATGCGCGGAAAATGGAAGAAAGGGTATGATTTTGCAATTCTCTCCTTAAGTAAGGTACAGATATATATTGTTTATGAAAATGAACAAACAAATGTCATTAAAATAGAGGGATACTATATTAAAGCAAATGTCGCCATATACTCTTTGTCGGGTGTCGATCTTTTTTATATGGAGCGGATGATAGTCTGTCACTCCGAAACTGCGGTTTGGCCCACCAGCGTATATTTTTTTTTGTTTTAAACGCTGGTAAAAATTTAATGCAGGTTGGTTTTAGAAAATACAATGTCTGTATTTGATGCACTATTTACGGGTGCCACAAAGCGGACATGTGTGTAATGAATTCATGTATTTGAAAAGGAATGAAATAAGATACGCTTGTTGCTTACGTTTGGAATGGAAATATTTACCACAGGCCGAATTTTAAAATTTTAACCTGGAAGAATCAAATAAATTCGTCACCTCAAAATAATCGGACTGCGTTTATTTTTTTAAAAAACATTTTGATTGAAACGAGAAATAAAGTGAATCTCTCGCTCGCAGGCATCGGGGAATGTTCAAAATACTTCATGCGAACGAATCGGTTGTCAATCAGAAAAAAATTAATCAATGGCGTTCGTTAATAATTTAGCATCGTCGTTTCGTAGGCTTGCGAATCGACACCTTCCATTGTAGGGCAAAAGCGTGAATTTGAAAAAAAAAAGAGGTGCGAAGATTAAAAAAAAGAGAAGATTGAATTTAGCGATGCATAGATAATTAAATTTACCGTATTATTCTATCCATTCTAAAATAAACGAATCATTTGGATGTCGAATAAAAGTAAAACGCGTAGAATCGTTCGCTGTCTCGGTTTTCCCCAGCAATATCGCTATTCTTCTGAATAGGTAAAATTGAAGTTCGATTATTTTACGGATGAGATACTGTCGCGAGATTTCTAATTTTTGCCATAAATCCGTAACAGTCGACGCGACGCAAACGAAGGAAAATAAAGCGGTTGGCTGACTAGGCTGGTACGTAGAGAAAAGAAAGAATCGGACAGATAACCGCACTTCATCCGCTTGGCATTCCTCGCGAGTAGAGATAGCGACGGAGTGTACGAAAAATTTTCCGCGCCCTTCTCCATTCTGATGATGAAGCAATACACTCGACGTAATATCGTAAAAAAACAGACCGAGTTGAATCTTCCGCCCGACATCACAAACTCTGCAATTTTATGAGGAAACCGCTTGTACACAAAAGGAGGAGGCGGTGGAAGCGTATCAGTCCGAATAACCCTATATTTATATATATCTCTCTCTCTCTTTTACAAATAAATTAGGATGAAGATCGTGTCACGTGGATGGAACTACGCCATTTTGGAAATTCGCTCGTTTATTTTTTCCGTTGTCCTCCCTTCCTCCTGGCATCCCGGAGCTTCACATTTTTTGAGCGAGTCGTGATGTTTTTTCCCTCTCCGTCTTCCACATCCAATGGTAAGCGAAGCGATATAATTTTTTATTTTTCTTTGTGATGTATCCATGAAACACTTTTGGGAAATGAAAAAAATCCTTTATTTTCGTCGGTATTTGCGGAGCAGAAATGTGTTTTGCCTAACCTCTTACTAGCTATATTGAAACTTTTTTTTGGATATTTGTATTTTAGTACGAGGGGGGCTCGTTTGAGATTTTAAAACATTTTTATCATCCTTGTTACTTTCTCCATATGCGTAGTACAGAGAAAGTATTGTTTTCGTGAAAAAATTCAGATTCGATATTTCAACGGAAATACACGTTTTGAGGTCCCCTGGACATGTTTTGACCGTTTTCTCGATGATGTCTGTGTGTCTGTGTGTTTGTATGTCCGTAGGTGTGACAGAAATTTTGTGGACGTTCTAACTCAAAAACTATTCATCAGATCAGCATGAAATTCTATATTTGTGATTATGTATATATTCTTAAGATTTGAAAAGATTTTAATAACAATCGGTCAGACGAAAGGAGCGATTTACTCCTGTCAAATACGAGTTTTTCTTAAATATATCACTTGAAACTGAATTTTTGTTAACACACACACACATACATGTAAGTTGTAGATATTATTTTTTCTACAGCTCTTGTTTGAAATAAATTTTCATATGAGGAATATTTCAAAAGATATTCAATTTTCTTCGAAATTCACGGTTAGTTGGCATCTCGCGCGCGTGGTAGCGGCGGCAAAGGTGAATTTACAAAACAATTGAATCACTAGCGCTGAAGCGTGTAAGTTGAACTGTTCCTATCGCCCTATTTATTTGATTTTATTGTTAGTTGACAACTTACGTATGGAGAAAGTCATGTGTTGGACACATCAATTTATGTATATTTGACTTTGAACACGTTACCTTATGCAATAAAGGAGCTCGTGAAAAGTGAGCAATCTTTCGAAAAGGTCTTCGGCTAGAATCTTGTGACTTACCTAAATGTCTTACCATGGAAATGGAGTATTTTTCGTGACTCGTGAATGTTGCCTTACTATTACGATTTTCCTTCAAAATGGAGTTCTGAAAACTTTTTCCCGTTTCCTCAGTAACGATAACTTCAGTTTTGCACGCTTAGGCGTTTCCCGGAATTTCGATAATTCTTTGGTATCACTCTTTAAAATCAAGGCGGAAATAACAAAAATGTCTGCCAGTAATTATTGAAGTTAATGAAAGATTACTCCTCTCAGTTCTGCTTATAAATTATGATTCCAGGAATTAAAATATAATCTGATTCATTTAATTTTATCCTATACTAATGTATGTAAGTTGTACAGAAATCAAAATACAAAAAATGCAGAATGCCGTGAAATTCTATGGTAACAGCACTGGTTTTTCCAAGTAGCTTGTCTGATTCAGAGTCTTTTCCGAAGTCGTTATTTTCATATTCCAGAAGAGAGTTAACACAGTGGTAAGCGAAATTAATTCTCTTTGTATTTCTATCAGATGACAGGAGCGAGAAATTATGTAGGGGATTAGAGGACGTATAAAATACATTTCTTTAAAGTTGGGAATTGGCTAAGAATTTTAGAATTCATACAGATAGAACAAAAAAGGCTGCTTCACTAATTTTGCACTAGCCTTACAGTCATTCTTGTAATTTATCGGCGAAGAACCAGTCTGGTCTTAATATTTATTTTCGTAACCAGTTAAAATTATGATTTTTGTGGAGTTATTACAATTTCGCTCCCTTTTTATCTTTCAACTATAAATTTAGCCATTTAATGCCGATGTTGTGAAAGAGATGTTTCGAAATCGATGGTTTTCTACCCGCCATCCATAACGAACATGCAGTAAACTAAAAGAAACACTCCTTATATCTCGGAATGCAATTCCTTACGTAAATATTACTTTAGACGATTCGATTACATTTTTATTTTTATAAGAAGAATGAATGTACATATAATTGAGTTTTTTTATTAGTGTGCAAGTAAGATAAAAAGTTGTAAAATATTTGTACCAGCAAGCATATTATTCCAACTTTTTATATTTCTGAGAGTACAAATAATATAATGTTACATTGGAAAACAGGAAATATACTGTACATGAATTTTAATGTGACATTTAAATGATTAGTTGAAAGTTAATTTTAAATAATCAACTATATTCAGCCTTGTATACAGAATGGCGTTCGAATTCCAATGATAAGGAGCTTAGTTCTTAAAAATTACTAATAAAATCAATAATGTGTACAAATTTTTGACTCAACCTTTCTATGGCTTTTGATACTATAAATTATTAACCAATGAATTTTCACAGAACTCTAGGAAAATAGACTCCAAAATACTCTTTCCTCCAATCTCATTACTCTTTGATATTTCGCCCGGCAGATTGAATGCAACTATTCTAAAGAAAGATTTATATAGAGAGAAAAATCGATAAACGAAAATTCCTATGGAAAGCTTTTCCAATGAGCGAAGAATCAAAACTGTCTCACTCTCTTGAACCTAGCACGGTGGCCATTCGAGATGGGTGCGCCATCCCTCTAATCCTTCTCCTCTCCACTACCCTAACCCTCCCTACTACTCTCGCCCTCCTCTCGAACACCGCAAATCTTCACCGCGCCGTCACGGAAGAGGGAAAACAGACGTGGGACCGTAAATCTAACGTCGTTTTCCCCCTCCGAATACCTCTTTCACGTCCGACCCCCTTAGCATCAACCACCCTCCTATTCCTCCCACCTTGAGAGGCGAGACGATTGTCCGAGACTACTTATATTTTTTCCTGACGCCGACTCCAGCACACACACATAAATATACGTACGTTCTCCCCTCTCACCATTTCCCCTCGTCGTTTTATCCAAAAGAGAGTGGGAGAGAATCATGGGAAAACTGTTCCGGCCATTAGGGAAATGAAAGAGATTCCGGAACGAGCTAAAGGGAAAGAGAGGATGGATAGAAATAAGCCGGAGGGAGACGAGAGAGGGAGAGACAAATAGGGATTGTGTGAGTGAAGAGGAGGGGGATATAGAGCGTGTATGTATGTATGAGAGAGAGAGAGAGTCACCTGCATTATTCCTATCCCTACCGTACATTCGATTTCAATGCTGTCCAACGGGTCGATATATATAGGGCATTGCTATAGGGAGAGAGCGAGAGAAAGGGAGAGGCGCGCACGAGAGTCCGGGAGTGTGTCGGTTTTCGGGTGTTGGAGGAGAGGAAATTTCGGTCGGACGCGAACGATGCCTCATGGGGATAGGTATGAGGGACGAAATGAGAATGGCGATATCGGCTGGCAGAGCGACGGTAAAGGGGGACTTGAGGAGGGAGGGGGAGCGAAAGGGAAGGGGTTCGCTCGGGGGCTACGATGAAAACCGTGATCAAGAATCGAATTCCTAGCCACTCGTTCCCGACGCCGCACTCATGGCCGCACCGACAATGGCGGAGGAAGAGAGGAAGGGGGGGAATAGGAGAGAGGGTGCTGTTGGAGGAGGTGGTGGAAGAGAGGGAGATAGAGAGAGAGAGAGAGGAGGGGCCTCGGTCGCGGGTTTTGGGATGAGGAGTTCAGCGGCGGCTCCCAGAGTCCACTCTCGCTGAATATTCAGATTTGACGCGTGGAGCATGCCGGGAGGAGTCGGTCGGTGCGCAGAGGACGATGATGAAGGAGGGTAGGACGGGCGGGCACGTGTATATGTGTGGATGTGTGTGGGCAGGTCCAGGGAGAGAGAGGGAGTACTCTTCCTCTTTCCTGACCCTCCCATCTCCTGAACTCTCCTCCCAATCCCTTGCTCTCCCAGTCTCTCTCTCTCTCTCTCTCGTTTCCCACTCTTTCCCTTCCTTGCCCGTAGGGTGAAGCTTGGCGGACGCCGTCCGCAGTTTCCCATTTCTGAGAGAGAGAGAGGCTGGAATAAAATTTATTCGCACTCGGAAAGGAACCGAGGGAAAAAATAGTACGAAAGCCGTGGGAGTTGCATGCCATTTGTCATTTGGATGGGGAGAAAGAGGGGGAGAGTGGGAGGGAAAGATAGGGAGAGGGAAAGAAACGCCGTTTGCGTCCCGCTGCCGGTGTCTACATGATAACATAGATATCGGCCCGAGAAGGACGAGAGGAATATTTTATGTCTCGAGAACTTGCGGGTGCAGATTGGTCGCAGTTTTCGTTATTTATTAATTTTGTTTATTTCGCCTCGGTTTCCAGGACGCCGCTGAGTGAGTCTACGGAGATCAGATTGGGAGAGTTGGGTAGGGTGGGAAGCGAAGCCTCTTGGGGCACGTGGGCGTTGGCGTTTCCTGATTCAATCTGAAACGCGAGAGAAAGGACAGCGCGAATCGTGAGATTTATTTCCTTTTAAATGAGAGGAAATTTATGCGCGAACATCTTTTCGCCCTGGGGATAAATTCTTGATACATAATGGGGAGCGCGAGAGAACCATCGTTCGCCGCTTTATTCGTTAGACGTAGTGGGAGTGGGCCGATCTGGTGATGGAAAATGGATCTGGATTCATGTTCGAGTGGAAAATTACACTCCTTGTGGCAGATTGTTTCGGAAAGTCTTTTTCTATAGGGATTCGGTTGTTTTTGGTGTGTATACGGTTTCGGACTTCGGGTTTATGGGTTTGTTTGAAAACTAATTAGTTAGATTTGCCGGAAAAGTTGGTAACGTGAATAGATGAATATTTTAATTGCTAACATTATTTAATATATGCTAATCCCTTACCGTGGTCCCATGTTTGTCATGCAATACTTATATTTGGCAGTACGAATATATATATAACCAGCAGAATTTCCCGTTGAATTTAGTGAAGCTACTACAGCACAACATAAAAATAAAAACTCTTTAAAATATATAGTAGACACTTTTAAAATTACAATTAGATTTTCTTAACAATTAATCATATTTGGTTGTAACAATCCGTTTCCGAGCCTATTGCATTGCATAACGATAAGTTTATTTCCTATCATATTACTTTCGCCAAATCCAGCTTCATTTATTGTGTAATTATGCCTATGAAATGTTTACATTTATGTCTTGTAAGCAAGAAACCCGTGAAAAAGCAACGTGCAGCTGTCCATGATTGAACACCGACTCCGGTAAATGTACACCAGATACGTGAGCTTATTTATGTTAATAAACATTATAATGTAGAATATAATTATTTTACTTACAATAAATGTAAGATTCCAGTATTCACTAGACGAAAGAAGGTTCAATTACTTTCATTAATAAACGCCTCCTGAATAATAATCAGTATCTATTTACGTTGCTATCCATAAACATCGATCGTTTCGTTGCTTAAACAAAAGTGCGAATCGAATAACGCTAAATTTTCGTCTTTTTATAAGCTTCATTGAAGTTAACTGAATCGGAGGTAACAATGACGGCCGCCTTGGCAACGCCCGGAAAGAGTACGAAAAATCCACAAAATTTCGAAACAAATACTAGCGTATTTCTGAAAACCTCGACCGTGTAACATGTAAACTTTGCAGGAATAAGATAGTATAGAGTTTTATTCGTGAAATAAAGCAAAAACGAAAAAAATCGGTTTATATTTACATATATTGATGTTTGAAGGAAGAATACCTTGGAAGTCAAGAAATGGATTCATACGTGTTATCTTATGGAAAAATGTTAATCCCCTATATTGGCAGCACTGATTAATCTCAGCTGACCAAACCTTGACCATTCACTAAGTTAGGATGTAAGGAAGAATCGTACCAAAGTTGGTTATCTAGCTTTTATCGTTTAGGAGGAGTTCCATGAACAAAGACACGCTTCGAAATATATTATAGATTAATTATATTAATGGTGGTACCGTCACTGATTATTTTGGTAGTGGTTTGCGTAATTAATTAAGGTTTAGCTACCAATTTACAGTATATTGTAATCTTTGTACACGTTTTCTCTGCTCGTGAAAATTTGATAAATTTATTTAGACTGGAATACGGATGTACGAGATAAAAATTCTCGCTTTCGCTTGAAAATATCAACTACCCTATTCAGAGTCAGTACTTCATTCCTTAAAAAAATTAAATTCCTTCGTAGATGCTACATCAATAGTCTCCTTTGAATTATGATTAATGATTAAACCGCCGAGTATACTAATTAATTTTCCAGTTGGAAGAGAATGAGCATTAACTCGGAATAAAGTCTGTCAGCAGTTACGTAAAAGTAATTTTTCCACGGTTAAGCGCATTACAATTGCATTTCATGGACCTCTGATGAAGAAATGGGCCAAAGTAGAATTTACCAAGGATTCGAATCGAGATAATGAGCTTTTCCTCCTCCTCGCTGAAACCTACCAAATTCAATTAGTAATTTATTGCGCCGTTCCGAATAAACCGCGGGTAAAAAAATACTGCCTTCAAAGCCCGGCAAAGTTGATACTCCGAAATCGTCTCCTCGTTTTTTTTTGCCGGCGTTTGTGCTTCAGAGGACGTACACCGGGATTGCTTGGATGCAGGAGCCCCCGTTTGTCCTTTTTCCTCGGGGAGTCCGTCCGCTAATACAATTTTGAAACCGCGTCGGTTCGCTAGTTGAAAGAGAGGGGAGAAAAACTGAGGTGGATGATGACCGAACGATGATGCAAAAGGAATACAGTTAACCGAGATTCCCAAAACGATGGGGAAGTTAACGCGTTTTGTTCGCATCCTACCCTCGACGCGCGTCACGGTCCCACAAACTGGTTAATCACGACAATGACATCGTGAGAAATAAAAAAAAAAAACAAGTCGAGTCGCGATTTTGGCAAGTCAACTTTCTCCACGTTTTGCAACAAGATCCTGCTCGCGCTTGTGGTTTTCCGCCCTCAGTATCTCCGTCGCTCAAAAAGCGTTCAGTAAGTTTCCTCCGCTCCTCCTTCTCCTCCTCTCTCTCTCCTTTTCACGCCATCATAATCCCTTCCTCCAAAAGTGATCCTCGTGAAAATGAAAAAAAAGGCGAATAAGCGCGACTTTTCCTTCGAAGTTGGTGGAAGAGAGAAAAGCAGTTGGGAATGTAGAGTTATAATTGCGTTGCATTTGCCCGTCTCTCCCTCTCTCTCTCTCTCTCCTTTCCTCTCGCGGCACTCAAAAGCGAATTCCCTTCTCAATCCGAAAAAAATAGGAGTCTGAATACATTCGTACGTTTTCTCTGCTTTTTTCCATTCTCTAATCCGCGGTCGTTGTTACGCTCTCCTCCGCGGGCGCGCGTGTGATATAACATTATGAAACTGTAAACGAGAACATTTACCTTTTGAATGCGGAAGAAACCGTTATGGTGGATTTTTGAAGGAGCTTAGTGGAACATCTCCATGCAAATCCATCCTTAATATCCCTTTCTCTCCCCTCGAGCTCACTTTCTCTCTCTTTCCTTTGAGGTTCATTTTCTCGAGTTTCCTCCTTTTATTCCCTCTCACTGTTCGTCTGTCTTAACATCTTTCTGTTCCACTTTTCCCGCATCCCTTTCACTCTTTCGTAGAGTCTGCAGTTCTTTCTTTCTGATTCTGCATCTCTCTAATCACAGTAAAGTTTATTTCTCTTCAATTTAATGGTCCATGTTCTTGAATTTCTCGCCCCGTATCTTTTTCCTAATAACTTTATCTGTTTTATTGTACATGTATTTATTTTCATAATATATAGTCCTCCCACTTCCCTGTTGCAGTCTCTCCATCTCTAATTCACTTCTATTTTCATCTTATTCAAGCCTTTTCCTTCTCTTCTGCATCCTCTTTCTCTCTGCCTTTCTCTGCATAGCTTTCCGCTTGGGCAGAACAAACAGCAATTAGCCGCTGTGGCATCGCTGTTTTCTATGGGCGCCTTAATGCTTCCCCGACTACGTCCCATGCAAAAGACGCATAAGGTAATAAGTGTCTCTTTCTCTCCGCCTACCTCTATCATCAATTCTATTTTTCTGTCTCACGTTCAAAAGCGATGATACGACTCCCCTAATGCTAATGTATTTCATCTTCTTTACTACGATGGAGCTGATATCCTTTGTTAGAAGTTCTTGTTTTTTTGTCGCTTTTCCTATTTTTCTATAGAAGATATAGCTGAGGTGACGTACTTTGCGACTGTATTCAGTATTTATTTATTTATTTAAAAAACCGTTACAATTTAGTCGTATGACTAGGTGGTAACAAGAACTAATTTAACCTAGTATTTCACACACACACCTTTATTATTACCTTTCCTTTTCATTATACACATATATATATATATATACACGTTATATATAATAAGCCCACAGAATAATTACAATTTGTACCTGAAGTGAGAGTTTTCGCGGGTTCACCGTAGCTACCGTAGCGGTCATGAGGCTCACGAAGTCCTCACCGTACATCACCCTACCAAACAATCCCCTACTTCTCCAACACTAAGGCACAATACATTTCTAAATATCCTTCCCGTAACACAAATATATACTTTATATTATTTCATTTTGCTACACTTGTTTCCTGCAATCTATTATACATAATAATTGTGCATAGCCAAGTTAATTTCTCGTTTGAAACACATAGCATCTTTAGGTAAGGGCTTAAAGAGTTCTTCAGGTAGCTTATTCCAGTCGCTGACTCCCCTGTTTAGGAACGAATACTTTGCAATATTTGTCTTCTGCGGCCTAAGTTTAATTTTAAATTCATGTCTACTTTTTCCTCTAAAATTTGATATCGCTAACCGACTTCTTAAGTCTTCCCAAGCCTCACTATTACTATTTGTTTGATACATAGCGCCTAATCTGTTGATTCGCCTCCTATTTTCTAACGTTTCCCAACCCAACGTTTTTAGCATTTCCTGCAATTGAACCTACGCAAATATTCGTTTGGGTAAAAATATGGCCGAAAAGTGGAGGATAGAGGGGATGAAATGTGGTTAGTTGACGTCAAAATCGAGCAAAGAACTAGCCGTCTAGTGCGCTGATGTTATCACGGTGATGTTTGTTTTTGGACGGTATTTTGTGTGTGATTGTAGTTTGCATACTAAATACCGATCATTTTAAATATCTCATAATGACACATCACCAGCCCTTAACAACGATCGTAATAACTGTAACGAAGATCATGTTATCCAACCATGCCTTTGACCGGATTTGAACACGCGACCATAGCAACGAGATAAAGACACACTAACCACTCCTCTACCACTACTTTTCACATTACTGGACTTGTTTTGTCTTTAAAAACACCTGGCAGGTTTCAGTTTCATGCTGAGTTACAACAAATATTATGATTTAAATTACTGGAAATTGTGCATTTTTTCATATAGACAGTGGTAAGTAGAAATTCGTATCTGTGTTTATTTCGTTTAATGTATTCGCAAATTCTCCGTTATTTTATTTCAGATTATTCTATTATTTTCCAACACTTGCATTTTCATTGTGTTAGCTGTGGTCCCTTTAATAATTTATTTTTGATATATATTCTTGAATTTTTTTACCCGGTGTTTCGAGATAACAAAAGGGATAAAGAGCCATTAATATCCATCCGGCAACATGATGTATTTAACGGAAAAGGGGAGATCTCCTAAAATAATATTTTAGCCGTCCATTAAATGTGTTTAATTTTTTATTCCAGTCATAAATTGATTTATCGTCCCACGAGTGCCTTGAAAAACCTTTCGTTTCCATTAAAAATTTCAGCTTAAAGAATTACTCGTTCAAAGAACGCGGTTCTTGCTCTCAAGAAGAAAAAATAATTTAAATCACTACATATACCGACGGTGACATTAATGTTAATCCGAATTTGGACCGTCACTCTTCTAGCAAAAAAATCTTAATCCACCTTGTCTCTCCTCACCCTCTCTGTAGGTAACGAGTCTTATTAGATTTATTTTATAATTTTTACTTTTCTCCTTTCGTAATTGAGTTTGTGATTATAGAAAGACCTGAAAAAGCTCACAGTTCTGCAGAATTTTAAAAGTCCAACAACTGACAAAGGTTGAATTTATGGTGTAACATGATTTTAGTCAAATAAAATTACGCTTTCCTTATGTATATATAGAAACATGTGCATCATTAGTTTCTGTGTTATAATCTCTTTAAACTTGTTGTCCTATTTCATAAACGAATACAAAATCGAGTTTTCAACCCGTCATCCTCAGAAAAAATCCTTTTTATAATTCAGACGCTCACGATTTCTAGATTCAATCCATCAACTCAATTTTCTCTTTTGCATTTCGGTTTTAGCGGCCTTTTTTATATCTCTCTCCCTCTCTTTTCCTCTCTCCGCTAATTTCATTCAATCGTTTCGGCAAGTCATTTTTCCCCACCTCCGGTCGTCTTTCTACCCAGGCCGTTCGATTTTCGAAAATTTGCGAATTCATGGTTTTCTCTCGCTGCTGACACTTTTCTCCGTCCCTTCTCTCCCCTGATTCTCCCCCATCCACTTCCCCCATCCCTCGCTTTCACTCCTTTCCCCTGCCCAGCAAATTCTCCTCTCTCTCTCTGCCACAACCACTCCCTCCTCCCCTTTCCTTTTCCGCTTTACTCTCCACTGCCTATACCTACTCCTCCATTTCCTCTTCCCCCCTCTCTCTCTCCCCCGACCTCTCCACTCGTTTCCCCATTCTCAATAAATCACGGGACTCCTTCATCCGTTTTATCGCGTTTCACTTTTTTTTTCACTCTCCCTCCCGAACACTTCTTTCCTCTTCATTGTGTACCACGTGAAATATTTTTCCGAACACATTCTATTCCCGTAACCCCCTTTGCACAGTCCTTCCTCCTCCACCTCCTCACTCCTTCCCGTCATCTTGAAGCCGTCAGGAGAGAGAGAGAGGCTCACTCCATCTCCTATGATTCCTCTCATCAACCCTTTTCGTCGTCCCCTTCCTCCGATCTCCTCCTCTCCCCCCCACACCCCTCCCGCCCTCTCTTTAACACTATCTCCCCCCCTCCACTTCTCTCTTCATTCCATGCGCTCCATGTCACCCGCCTCCCTCCCTCATCCTCACTTCTCTTTCTCCTTTAATTTTCAAATCTCTCTCTCTCTCTTCTTTCTATCCTCTTTCCACCTCGGAGTCTCTCCGCCCTCCTCCTCCTCCTCCCCCACCCCACCCAAACTCCTATCCCTATCCACCCCCACCACCCTCCCTTTTCCACTCTATGGCTGCCACTGCGACCGACCGACCGTCATTATCCCGTCCGGCATAATGACTCACTTAAACTCCTCTCTCGCAGTCCGCGCCATCTTATTCTCCTCTCTAGGGATCGTCTTCTCTCTCTCTGTCTTTCTCCCCCACGCCCAGCCCGCACTTACACAGCATTCTATCTCCCTCCTCGAACTACATCTATAGTACGTGAAGGTCCCTCTTTCATTCCCTCTCCTTCCTCCCCATTCTGTTCCTCAAGTCTTTTAACTCCTCTTCCCTCATTTAAGGGGTCCCATACCGAATTGTCTTAATATCTATTTCGTCATTCCTCCTCCATCATCTTTCTTCCTAAACTCTCGTCTTTTCCCTCTCTCTCTTCCTTCCCTCTCTCTCTTCTCTCCCTCTTTCTCTAGTCGATTATTTTATAATCTCCTTTCTCTTAAGATTATACTTGGTTGATATTGAATACCTGACGTATAGTTATGTACCATTTTGTGTACCCACTTATGATGTGAAATGTATTTTAGTCCCTTGAAAGTAAAAATTCCTTCCCCATTTTTATACTTGTTATTTCTTCATTTTAAAATTTTTATTTTTTTTTGTCACTTTTGTGTTGTTCCTAATTTAGCACGAATTTCATGTCGAATGATATTAGATATTAGTTGTTCAGAGAGGTTCAAAAGGGTCTAACGTGTCTAATAAAGGTTCCAATCAACCAATCACTGAATCTCTCTCCTCGGTTTATTTACCAGTATCGTCACATTCCCACTCTTTTATTCGTACATTTCTCATTAATATTTCATACGTCTAAGTTTTCGCTTTATTTCTTCTCTCTCCTTGTTAGCATAGCAACAAACAGCATCCTAAATCTCTCAAACGGCGTCGTCGTCGTCGTCCAACACAGTGTGAATTCGGATGTCTGGATATTTTTCATTCTATGTCCCATTGATCTTCATGATAAGCTATTTATTTTAATGAACTTTTGGGAGATCGTCGCTCGGACCCGAGGATATATTTTTTTCAGAAGCGTCGAGCAGTCGTAATGAACTCGCGTACATCAGTTCCCGATCTTAATAGTTTTTTATTTGATTTTGTTCAGAGAGAAATGCTGTCACTATGTTAAACTTTCGTTGCGATAAAAAAGCGGCAACGCAAAGGAAGCAATTATATGAAATTTTATATGGAGAAGGAAGATGATTATCTATTGAACTGTATTTATATTCTTGCGGACTGATGCGAGGATTTGATTTCGAAAAAATAGCTTGGTAAATTCATTTAATTCATTTAATGAATTGCATTTTTTTACTTTGAGATATAGTTTAAAAAGCGGAAGGAAAGAATATATGTCGAAATGCGTTAGATTGGCTTGGAACAGATTATAAGGGAGAAAATTGGAAGACATCTTGGAAACAAATAAATTTGTTATCACTCTTATATATATATATATATATATATATATATATAGCTACGATAATGTAGAATTTAAAACAGGCCGCCGGAAGCAGAGATTGGTGTTGATAAAAACAAAAAATCTGTTCCTATAAATATAAGAATTGAAGACCGAAATAATATTTGAAACTCCGTTCAACACGAATTAATTTAAATTTAAAACGGGGGAAAGTTATTATCCCAATAAACTTTGTAATCATAAAATTTCCATTTTAGTGCCGGCATTTCCTTGTTTGTTGAACCGTTTGAATCAACTCCTATCCGTGGCATAGGTAAATAGTGATTCTTCCAACATCTGCTTATTTTGGACTTTTATACCTTAATCTCAAAATGAAAAAAAGCAGGAAAATAATCCTTTGCGTAAATTTTTCGTTTATTTTTATCATCGAAACTTGAGAGAAAAGTCTTGCGTAAAATCCCTCGCTAACTTATTATCTAAGAAGGATGCATGTCGGTCCAAGGGAAAGAAAAGTAGAATATCACTCTGGTTTCGTTTAGTGTTGAGGAGTTAAATAGCGCCTTTAAAAAAATGGCCCAATTCACTCATTAATGTCTCTCATCTACCCTTACTGTCGCGTTAATGGCCCATATAACAGAAAGCCTCATATATCCGTCATAAAGGCTGACGTTAAACACAAAACGAAACACTTGAGATATTAATGCCGTCGACTTTTTTGACTTATGACACAAATTTTTTTTTTCGAGAGAGACAAAGGGAGAGAGCTTTTCGTATTAACGTCTTCAAAGGAAAAAAATGGCTTTCGCTGAAGAGCGACACGTCGGTTGTACTTTCGCTCTTATCACATACTAGCAATCTACATCTACATAATACCCTGCAAATCACCAGATTGGTGGGTGGTAGGGGGTGCAGCGCACCAAAGCCTACCTAATAACTTCTCTCGCTGGAATCACTCTCCGGTTATGATCCCGTATGTTCCTTCGGAAAAACGTACCCTGGTATCGCTCGGTCCTACAGTCTATCTTTCGTATTTTATCCTCGTGATCGTGCCTACCCATGTAAGTAGGTGCCTCTAATATTCCTGAGACCTCTTCTAATAGACCTTCCGACCTAAATTTCTCCAGAAGCCTTAACCTAGCGCTTTTTCTGCGGTCCTATAGCGACATCCAATTCAACTCCTCCAAGAGTGATGTGACGATTAATTTATGCTCATATTTTTGCTTTACGAATCTGGCTGCTCTGCGTTGGATTATTTCTAACTCAAGTATCTGTCCCTTTTCGTACCGATCTCACATGCTGGAAGCGTATTCGATCTGAGATCTGACCAATGATAAATAACACGTTTCTCGTACCTGTTCTGTGCTACTTCTTACTACTCTGCCTACGAAGCCCAATTTCTTATTGGCTGCGCCTACGACCCTTCGAATATGCATATTCCACGATAGATCACGATGTCCTCCTTCCTAACGGAATTTAGGAGGAGAGTGGTTGAGAGAAATTGGGAGAGAAAAGAGATGAGGAAGAGAGAGAGACTCAATTACTTCCTGCGGCGGTGTCTCCCTCTGGGAATAAATCTCTAGAACTAACGATCCGTCGCCGGCACAGCGGATTTTCGCATTTAAGAGTCGTTAATCTGTTTTGCATCGAAAATTCTCTGACTTCTTCTTACCCCCCCTCCCCCTATTGAATAAATATAATCTACTGCAGTCAAACCTCGGTAACTCGAACTTCTATAACTCGATGAGACGAAGTAGATACCCTTCACGTTCGTATTTGCGTGCGTTTAAGTGAAGGCCTACGAATCGATTTTCGATACCTACCTTGAATTTTCCATCTTCTCCTTATATTATCGAGGTTTGACGTGGAATGAATGTATGTACAAATGCTTTCACCGTGCTATCGATTCTTCGAAACTAACGGACAAACCTCGAGGATCCATATTTCTCTGTTATCGTATGTGTATGGTTGAAGAAAAGTGTTTTCGAAGTTCCTCGCGCGTTTTTTTTACCTTCTTCCTTTTCTCTCTCTTTCTCCCTATCTCACCAATAATAGGTGCATTTTTGCGCGGCAAAAAAGGTTAGGAAGGATGACATTTTTTTTATCGCCCTAAAACACCAGGTCGTCCTTTTCAGCGCCGAGTCATCAGTTTCATTCAGCCGTTTTTCTATTCCCACGATTCGCGCAGCCGATCCAAGTTTTTAAAACCTCAGGAGGAAATGTTTGCTTTCACGTGCGCTCTCCCATTCTCCCTCTCTGTTTTTCTCCCATCTCCCGATTTTTCACTCCTGCCCCGTTTTTTTTTTGCAACCTATTTTACTTCCCCCCCTCCCAAAAAAAACTTCCTTCCTCCCGCTGCTACTACTCTTTTCTTGCTTTCTCTATCGATTTCGTCTCCTGCAGAGCTTGCAATTATTGCGGTCGTGAGCTCCCTAGTTTCAGGATCTTCACCGTCTTCCTATCCTCCCTCTCTCTCTCTCTCTCACTCGGTCTTCATCCATTTCTCTCTCTCCCCCTCTCTATCCCTCCTCCACTCCTTCCAACCAACCTCCATCCTCTCCCACCCCGCCTCCCTTTTCTTAATCTTCGTTCACCTTCTGTGACTCTCTCACTCCCCCTCCCCCCCCCCTCTCTCTATTCTCGCTTTAACGTAAACCACCCACACTCGCGAGCCGCCTTTTCACTCACCCTTTCCTTATCCATCATCTTCCTCTCACTCCATCTCTTCCTTCACCCTTGAAGCCTTCATTATGAGGTCAAAAGAGTCGAGAGACAGAGAGAGAGAGAGAGAAAGGATAGCTGAGGAAAAGGGGAAGGGTTTTTGGGTATAAGAGAGAGAGGGAGATGAGAAAACCGAGGGGGTGGTGGTCTCGGGCTGATTCTGGGTTAGGAATGAGACGCCGAAAAAGGGGAAAGAGAAGTATTTCGGTCGGAGTAGGTTTCGTAGGAACGAGGAAGGGAATTCTGGAGAAGGGTTGAGTGGGGACAGGATGGGGTGGACAGGAAGGAGGGTTTAAGGTTTTCGGGGCGGAGAAGGATAAGAAGGAAGAGAAGGAAGCGAAAGACGAAAGGAGACAGAGGGAGGAATGAGAGATGGGTTGGAAGGGATTTTGATAGAGATCGAGGGGATGACTATGTAGTAGGGTGAAGTATGGGAGGAGGGTTAACGTTGTGGACGAGAGAGGGAGGAATGGGAGTGCGGGGAGGGTATATGGGCATACGATAGCTTTAACGTGGAGTAGGTGTTACCTCCTTGGACTGCATTTGCATTCTAATCCTAATGGATCTATACACGGGCAGTGTGAGCGCTTGTGCTGCCCTTGGTTTTGCGAGCATATCGTTCCGTAGATAAAGGGGACGGAATTTAATGGAGGGGTGAATGAACGGGAAGTCAAACTTATTATCATATTACGTCGCTTTTTCTTTGCTCGCACCTCTCCGAGAGGTGGAGAGAAGAAAGGAAACGGACAACGATCTCCGCTTTTGTGTTGCTTTAATTTTGCTGTGTTAAACTAGCTCTTTGAAGGGAAATTTTCCCTTCTGTTCAAACAATGCATGGGTCATGCTACACTTTTGTAATCTAGTTTCACAATCAAATTGCAGAAAAATGCCGGAGGTTGCGTCTCCCTTAACGGTTAATGAAGTATTCAACGATTAGATTTCATTACATATTCAACTTTGTTTTGTTTGCCGTTGGGACGTTTGAGAATTCTCTTTTTTATAGTTCATTCACTTATAAACAGTTCCTATTACACAAAATGGTCAAAGAATACATTAATCTTTAAAGGTACGCTTATGAAGAAAAAAATCAAATAATATATAAATTATAGAAGTACCAGGAACGATCTTTACCTATTTAGAACACATGTTAAACTTACAGTAAAATCGTTACTACATACAGTGCTATTTTGCAAAAACCCGCCACATTTAAACATCCCATGAGTCTAAATTCTAAATTATCATTCGTCTACGAGTCACGGTCAAAGTTATGGTGGAACTAAATGTAACCAGAACGATACCGATACTGTTTCCCTTCGTTAATCTGAGTGAGGCTTCTCGCTATCAAAACTTTCAATGAATTTAGCGATTCGACGTGTTTTCCAATGAGATCAGCGTGGGAAATAACTTTGCTTTAGTCGACAGGTGACGAATTCGAGAAGATGGATAGAATCCCATAGGTATAACATTTGAGAGAGAGAAAGTAAGTGGAGCCGGTGGCGAAAGATGATTTGAAGCTAAGATCATATTTTTCTCTCACTGAAGGAGAACGTAGTGTGTCTGAATGCTTAAAATCATGTTTCCGTCATCTTTCCCCAACGGTTCCACTTTGTTTATATGCTTCACTTTCCTTTCATCTTTGTACAATTACTGTTTTACTTATCTCTCTATATTATAAAATCGTAATGGTTATGACGCGTAACGCTCTAATTTTGTGAATAACTCGATTATAAATAAACTTAGAAGCCTGAATTTCAGTGTTGATGAATCTTTATGTTATGACTAAAAAAGTTTTGAAAAAGGATGAATGTCGTTTGCCATAAGATAACACGTAAAAATCAGCTTTTTGATTTGAAGGCTTTCATTTTTTTACTCTTTAAAATATCTTAAAATTAAGTTAGCGACACGAAATTTGCACTAAAACACGCCAAAATGAATGAGGATTCTTATTCTTACCGTCGAATACTGTCTCATTCGAATTCGCTCATATTTTGAATTTACACTCGAGTTTTGGTAAATTTTTTAACATTTCAATAATAAGATTCCATTGTTACCGGTATTGTTGTCCTCGGTAATTTCCGTGCATATGCACTTAAATAAAGGCTTAAAGACTGAAAATATGATTAAAACTTGCTCGAAATGACCGAAGATATGAATTTAATGCAAATGAATCGAACGCAGTATTCATGTTATTTATATTTTTATCTATATTACTAAAATCCTATTTCTGGTTCTCTATCTCTCTCTCTTCCTTTAACGCTCTATACCTCAGCCATTTTTAATCTCCAGGAATTTCAGCCCTCGAAGTTTATTTTTTATCGAGTTATTCAACTAATTTTCTTAATTTGTTATTAAAAACCAAACATACATCCCTTATAAAATATATTCATTAAACTCATATTCAAAACATATTCCCGTTAAACTAATCTAAATCCAATTAGTTTAACGGGAATATGTTTTGAATATGAGTTTAATGAATATATTTTATAAGGGATGTATGTTTGGTTTTTAATAACAAATTAAGAAAATTAGTTGAATAACTCGATAAAAAATAAACTTAGAGGGCTGAAATTCCTGGAGATTAAAAATGGTAGGAACGAAGAAACAGCGAGCAAAGAGGGGGGGGGCGGGGGGGTTGGCGAGCGTGAGCGGGCAGGTTGCTTGCCCCATAGTTGTTTAATACGCACACACAGTACAATAATTTAACGCACATTAGTACTGCACGTTTTCGCTCTACCTAGGTAGTGTGTATTTTACTTTCATATCAATTTTCTTGCAACTAAGCCCATTTTCATGTAAATCGAGTGAGTCTGGGGAAGAAATTCAATAATTATGTGGCATTTAAATGCCCTAAACGAACACTAACAATATGCCACTTATGTCTATTATTATATTTCACCACCACACCACAAGATAATGTCACAAGTGTAAGTTTAAAAAAATCGTCGTGTTAGCGACAAAATGATTTTCATGTATATGTACGTGCAAGTGCGTAAAAGCATATGTAATCCAATTTTACTTTTCGCTTCATGCAGGGATTTTTTGTCCAGCGTAGCATTTATCAGGACTTAAACCGACTTAAACGAGAGTGCACTGCATGTGTACGCATGTACACAGGCACGCGCGTGCACGCAAACACGCATATTCCTGCGGATCTTCTTTTCGATAGCACATATTAGATTTTGATATTTAGATGTTCTTCAATTTATCTTACTACAATTGCTTTTTTACCTTTCCTCTTCATCAGGGACATATACACAGAAATACACGCGACCTCATGTACTGTATCCCGTCCGTAAAACTTACCACAATGCGAATCCGATGAACGGCGAACGAGCGACCGGAGGCAGCGAAGGAGCCGAGGGAGCGCAGTAGAGGGAAGTGGTGAGCGCGAGGCGATTAGGGCTTTTAAAGGGAGCGAGTGTGCGAGCGGAAGAGCTCCCAACGCACGATCTGCTTCGAATTTTGTCTCGCGGGAGACGGCTCTCCTCTTCCGCCATCCGTCCCTCACGCCGTTTTCCTATTCCTCTTTCACGGAGAAGCGCGAGATGGGACCGAATGGAGGACGAGGTAGCCGAGCAACCGTACTTCTCTCTTGCGAAATCTAATCAGGCGGCGAAGTGCCGAGTGGCGGCAGCGGTGGGCCGAATAAAGAGGCAGAGGATGAGGAGTGAGGAGGGAAAGGGGATGCGAGGAAAAGGGGAAGAGCATCGCGACGATTTCGAGATTGTCAACCGCGAAGGAGAGAACCGTTCGCCCGACATTGCTCAGGGGATGGCGAAAGGAATGTTAATGTCTTATCCTTTATATGTGATGGCGGGCTTAAGGAGGTTTTCTGTTGGAGGCGTAACTGTTTCTATCTCTCTCTCCAGTGGGGATTAAGGTGGAGGAAGGACGAGAAGGAGACGGATTAAGAAGTGAAGGGGAAAATCAAGAGAGTGAATGGGAAAGAGGGAGAAATAGAGATTGGGGAGGATAGAAGGAGAGTGGAAGAGATGGCGGGCTTCCGGGTTTTACGTGTAGTGGAGGAGAATCATGGATGGACGCCTAGGAAAGGTGTTTGAAAGATTCGGTGTAGTTTGTTCGAAATGAAAAAAGGTTAGCACCGAGTCTACGATATTTTTTTCAAAGCAGCCGTCGTCAATGGTGGTTCACCGGTTATAGATTCTACGAAAGAATTTACTGTCTTTATTTAAGGATAATTTACTATCTTTATGTAAGGATATTTGATTTTGGTGAATCAACACTTACGACGGCTGCTCTGTAGCCGAAATGCGGATCTAGTTTTCTGTATTATTTTATCGATATCGGGAAACAGTTTATCGATTTGATTTCAGTTGCGCTTGACAATTCTTTCCCGAATAGTTTACATGGTACATACTTATGCACGAATTTTTAGCGGGTAAAAAAATCCCCCTTAAGCGTTCGGTTTGTCCGTTCGTCTGTCTGACGCACTAATTCATAAACGAAAGCATATAGAATCTTCCTTTTTTCGCCAATCGATTCAGTATTCTGCCTCGTTGTGCATGTTTACTCGGTTTGTCCGTGAGTCTATTTTTTTAAACCGCCATTTACTGTCTGTTTCAGCATATCTCTCACCTTACTCGAAGGGAGATTCAAGGAAGCTATTCGCCATACTAATATAAGTGAAGCAAAATATGGAATTCTGTTTCCCAAAAACATGGAGGAAGGGACTGTAGTGGGATTCAGCGCTCGCGATGCTAGATGTGCGAAACATTCAACTCTGGAACACTTTCTAACTAATGACGCCATTGTCAATGAAACTCATAGCACATTCGACTCAGGAAATGACAGGACAAACTGTTTGATAACGAGAATCTGATTTTAGTTTCCTCAACTGTATGTTAATGAGTTGGTCAATTATCAAGTGCAAGTACTAATTCGGGAAAATTACAAAATAAATCCTGTCACTAAGCTCTAAATGTACTTGTCGATTTTATAAAATTAAATTTGCAATTTCATTGATATTCTGGAAAACAAAATCTAAATGCTTGAACAGTATTGATGAGAATTGTTCAGGATATGAGTCTAATTATATTTTAATTAGAATGGTTAATAATACGATAACTCCAAGTGTAATCTCGATATCGTAACATGTTACTCTTAAAGATTGTAAGTGAATTTTATGAATAAAATATATTTTCTCAGAATTATTCGGTAATTTTAAAGAAGACGAAAAAAAATTGGATTATATTTATGCATAAAATTGTTCATAGCTATATGAAATTTGCCGATACGACAAATAAAACATTTCATCGGATACTCGGAGCGAATTTTTTATAGACGTGTTTCAGAGGATTCACTTCATCGAAAAAAATCCATTAAAATTTTAAGTTAATTTTACAACTCAACCCGAACAAGATAAATCAAAATTAATTTGCATCTGCGATAATATTTCATATGATATGCCAAGAATTCGCTACCTAAAGGCTTATTATTTCTTATCACGATTTCGTTTGAGTGCAGTGCATGATATTCATATCAGGAAACACGAAAACAACGCTTATAATCTCGGGCTTAGGCAGTGAAGAAAAAAGTCATTATGAATTATTGAGTGAAAGTTTTAAATCAAAGGAAGTCTATTTCGAAACGTTTCGTTACTTCCCTACATTCCCTAATGCCAAAGTGAGATATGGTTATTAATAAAGGACCTTCATTTCGTTTTTTCAAAAATCTTAACGCCTGAGAATTCAAAAGGAATAAAATTTGATTAAAGTTTGACGTTTTCGTGAGCGGAATATTTTGATTTCGGAGGCAATGTGAAAGAGGTTTTAGGGATAAAAATAATAGGATTATCCCTTGACCCCAATGGAATGCCAACGAAGTGCTTCTGCCTATTTGGGAAGATTTACACGATCAACTCGTAAATTACGGTCTCCGTTGTCCGTCCCATCACGTACTTTCCCTTAATTAATAAAGTGACGTCATCAAGAAGGAATCTTTTCTAAAAGTTCGCAGATTTTTCTTTCCTAAAACTTTGGTAGGAAAAAATCTTACGGGGTCAGTTCATTACAAAAAAAGAGAAAAAATACTTGAAGTACATACATATCGAATTTTTTAGTGAAACCATGGGAATTCTCGGTTTTCATTTGTTAAATTTTTGTTTAAATTTTCGTAAATGACGGCGAATGAACCGTGACGAATAATTGTTTGGCGATGTTTGTTTAAATGCACACCAACTAATAACATTTGTTCGATCGAAAACAGGGTTTTCCAAAGGTAACACAACAGTTTTTTATTGCAATTTGAATACTATTTGGTTAATTATCATAAGTTGATAAACAGTACCCGATTGATTAGAAATTCTGCGAGCAAATTGTTGAAGTTGCTTTTGAAATTTAAAATTGACTCTTATTGCCACTTAGAGAGTTTTATGCCTTATAACAAAATTATGTAGCCTAAGTAATTCGATTGGAAGTTTGAACAATAATAAATAATAAAAATTGATTAGTAAATGTACATTAACGATCACTCTATTGGAAGACAATCTTGATACCATGCCCAGTGCTGCCTACCGTGTCAATAATGCTGTTTTTGCCTAAAATACATGTTATAATTATACAAATTTTATTCATCTCAATTTTGATTGCAGAGATGAATTTCATTCTTAAAATTCAGATTGGATTGAGGATGAAAACTATTAATCACAATTTGGCCTATAATGCATTTCAATTTCACAGTTTGTTTTTGAAAATTTAAATAGGATATTTGCACATTATTTTCATATTGAGTTCAATTTCTTTGAATATTTATATTGTTATTTTCTAATTGGTCACAAATTATAGTGTAAAATCCCAAAATGTTCAGAAGCCATAATCAACAATTATTTACGTTCTTGATTGCTTTATATAACCCTGGGACCAGTCAGCTATGTGTTATTGAAGATGCCTTTATTTCCACTCTCATGCTTGCTGAACCTCACACGAGTAGCTCTTTAAGTTATCTTAGAATGCCACGGTACTTTAGTGTTCCGGGGAATGAAATCCTTATATCCGTGTATACAGGAAAGTTAGTTTTCAATGATTTTCATTCCATCATTCAGCTATGCGCGCAGAGTCAAACTCTACCTACAATCCACCACTTTGCTTATCAGCGACAAATCGAGCCTTATTATAAATATCGATAAAAGCTTAAAACAGTGACCTAGATAATTTTACTGTCTCTTTACTATCGAATGCAACTTTTGGTAATGACGTCTGATATGAAGAATATGAACTACATGGAAAAGTAAAACATTGCCTCTGTCCATTGGCTCAATCTGTTCTTGCCATTCTTAGCAGCACCTACTGCATTGGCTCAATCGGCTCATCGTCATCTAAAGGGCTATATTTATACTTATACTAATTAATGGACAACATAATAGCAAAAAAACTGTTGCAATATGTACAATTAACAGAACATGAAAATAATCAAATAGATTACAAAATAGGTTTTATTTACATTGAATGCTGGTAATGAGTAGCGTATTATAAGTGGCTTTCTTGAGGAGAAGTAGCATTAAATAGAAGAAGTCGAGGAAGTAGAAAGAAACTTTTCTGATGATGGAAAAGGCTTATGGAAAATCGTAAGGGCCTTAGAACTGGATGGAACAGGCTCATTCGGGACACTCTTCTTTAAATATGTTTCTATTGAAGTTTGGACAGCTGCTTTCTTGTTCGCACGATATATTTCCTTGTAACATGTAAGGGAATTTGAGACAGCTCTGGATACTGAGGCAAATCTTGCACAATCTGGGTCTTGCTCCTCGAGCAGTGCCAAGCCGCCTTCAATCATCGTAAAGGCCTCAGCCATTTGTTTCGGTATGAATTTTTTGTGTAGGTGTCTCAGCCACAATTTCCGCCGTCTCTTTTTCAGACATTTTCTGTGCCTCCAGTTGCATCAGGTCATCATTCGAGAGATTCTCAGCATGTGAATCCAACAACTCCTCAACATCTTCACTTCAAGTTTAAGATCGAGTTGCTTTCCCATGTCAGTTATATTTTCAGTGACCTTTTTCAAAGTCCACTCAATCCCTTTAAAATCAACAACAAACTGAGGGCAAAGTTTTTTCCAAACCCATTTCATGTTGGTCTGTGTGACTTCATTCCAGGACTCACTAATATTCTTTACTGCACTATAAATGTTGTAACCCCTCCAGAAATCTTTGAGAGTAAAATCCTTTTCTACTTCTGTAGCCCTAATTGCCTGGGAAAAGGTTCGGCGGGTGTAGTAAGCCTTGAATGACCTAATAACTCCTTGGTTCATGGGTTGCAGCAAGGAGGTTGTGTTAGGAGGCAGAAACACAACCTTGATGTCAGGATGAAAATCGTCTAGAAAAACTGGGTGCCCTGGTGCGTTGTCTAACAGAAGCAAAATTTTGAACGGAAGATCATTTTTGGCACAATAAAGTCTAACTTCAGGCACAAAATATTGAAAGAAGCAGTCTTTGAAAATTTCACAAGTTATCCAAATAACAGGAAGGGAAGCTTTCGAAACACCCTTCAATGCTCTAGGTTTCTCAGATTTGTACACCAGGAGGGGTTTCAGTTTATAATCTCCGGAAGCGTTCCCCCCAGTCAAAAGAGTTAATCGGTCTTTCGCAGCTTTAAACCCGGGCATAGTTTTCTCTTCCTTGGATAAGTACGTTCTCTCTGGCATCTTTTTCCAAAAAAGGCCTGTCTCGTCGACATTGAACACTTGACGAGCACTGTATTTTCACTCCTCAACTATAGCAACAAATATCTAACGAAAATTACTGGCTGCTTTTTCATCAGCACTAGCAGCTACCCCACTCACCTTAATGTTGTGTAAATTTACCCTGGCTTTAAACCTATTAAACCATCCACGACTTGCTGTAAATGGTCTAGCAGAAAAATCACTGACACCCAATTTTTTGATTAAGTCTAAGAGCCTTCTCTTGTATTAACTTCAGGCTAATAGGCACCTTACGCTGATTTTACTCCTCGAGCCACAAAACCAAGAATTTCTCCATGTTACCAATAACATTACTTCTTTTCCTTATTATTATGGTTGATTGCATTGGTGTAGACACCTTCACATGTTCCAAAATTCTTGCTTTATCTTTGATTATCGTCCCAATCGTCAAACGATTTAAACCAAGCAAGTGGCCGATCTGTGACGGCGTTTCTCCTTTCTCAGAGCGTTTTATCACATCCAGTTTCATTTCAAGGGTTATGGCTTTCCTTTCCTTTAATACAAGTTTGTTATCAGCAACACTCTTCCGCTTGTCAGTCATGATAAGGGTATTGTAAATCACAATTTATATCAATGTACACTTTTATTGCTCGGAATTTAACGAACTCAGTAAATGTACAGGATCACCATGTCTCTGAACTTACCACGCGCTACTGGATGGGGAATGATGAGGGCGCGCACTCCTCTTGCCTCGAAGGTGATTCCACTAAGCCCGGGCATAGGGAAACCCCTCTCACACTTAGGAAGCAGAGTAAGAGGGTTTTCTTTATGCTGAGTAAAGTTGGGATTAAAATTTGGCGCGGACGATGTTTTCATCAATGAAATGGAGGAATCATTAACTTAGCTACAGATAATCTTATTCTAAACCCTACTTCACGAAGCCATCCTAAAGGTGGGATCTCACTTATAAAAAATAACGCCATGCCATGCTTCTGCAGATCTCCACTTAACTTGATTTCACTTATACAACCCAAGTCACTCCATTCACTCGGATGCAGCTGTGTACATACGCCAGATCAATCTGCTTATTTAAACATCTCGCCCTTTTATAGCAGTTAATCCGACAATGCCTTGTTAACAATTTCAGATGATTGTATAAAATAGGTACAATATACATACGCGATAAATACATTTTGTTTATCATAACTACCATTATTACACAGCAAGTTATAAAGAAATCCCAAAAGAAACCTACATTTTTGTATTTAATTTTTTTTAAATCCGCCCAACTTATCCTTAGATGGGCATTTAAATTTTGCAGTTCCTTCGTTCATAAGTACGGGTTGTTCGTAAGTCGGACGTTCGTAACTCGGGGACCCTCTGTATGTGTGTGTGCGCGCACGCACGCACACGCGCGCACATATACTCTATATATTTATATGGATAAGGACTAGAACTGCTGAAGCTCGACTATTTTCAAAAGCTCGAGCTCGCGAGCTTCTTTTTACGAAAAGCTCGGTTAATCGAGCTACCCGAGCTTTTCGTAAAAATTTCAATGTGAAACAATGCAACACACATTTTCATTTCTATTATTATTTATTAGGAAAAATAAAAATTTTTAATGTATGTAAATAAATGATAACTTGCAGAAAATAACCTACTTAATAAAAATTAACAGATACCTATACATACGATACATAGGAGTTACATGTACAGTACTAATATAGTATAATACAATTAAAATATATAATATGGTCAACATACATGTATTTATTAATTATTCTTTAAAAAATCAAGCAGTAAATTAAATTCTTTGCCGTGTTCGAATTTCGCGTAAGTTTGCAGAAGACTATTACGTACCGGTGATAATTTGAAAAGTCTAACTATTTTCCTAATGCGGCTCAGAGCCTCTCTATAGTGAAAACGGAAATGCGGAATGTTAAAATTCTGATTACTGTCGTTTTCGCTATTGCTATCAGATTCAGTATCTGTATTATTATCAGTTTCACAATCTGAGTTCGAGTTTGAACATTCCTCGATTGTTTGATCGGATTTCACATACAAACCGTACATAACAGCCAAGTGTATACCGTGCCTGTAACACATTTGATGAAAAATTGGTAAAATTTTGCCAGATTTTTTCATTACAGCTGCACCATCTGTTGTGCAGCCCATTATGTCATGAAAAGTTAATCCAAAATCATTAAGTTTATCTTCAACAAGTTGTGCTGCTTTTTCTGCGGGAAAATTTCCGAAGATTCTAAATAGACCTAAGTTGTGGCACCGTCCATCGGATTCGTGAAGATTTACGTTGACGTATCTACGATTCCTCTTGCTGGTCTATTCGTCCAAAGCGATACTAAATTTTTGATTTTCTTGGATTTTTACCTTAATGTTATCTCCAAACCTCTGTTTTACAACCCCGTAATAATCATAGACAAGTTTCATTATATCTGAGTGGTTTTTCGGCAAAGAATACCCGCATTTAGAATAATATTCCCGAATAAAACTACTTTTACTTACTTAGGCTCGAGGATCGATCTTTTTATGAAAAAAGATCGAGCCTCGAGCCGAGTCTTTATTAGCGAGTAAGCTCGAGCTTTCTGGCTCGAGTTAGCTCGAGCCAGCAGCTCTAATAACGACAGTGTCTGTTTCTGGTTCCCTCCGTCGCTGTTAGACGAGCCGGATTCATTCCCAACCATAGCAGAGATGAGGTGAGTTATAAGTCGAACGGTTGTTACAGAAAGGGAGAGAAATGAATCCGAAATGAAAGATACGGCGATGAATTGGATTCCTGAAAGCGAACGAATCTGCCAAATAGGGAGCCAACAGATAAGAGACGTAGGAGAATGCAAGGGAGAGGGAGGGAGAGATAGATTCGAGTGGACGAATCATAACTACGGATGGAGAGTGCGTTGGGGAGTTTCTTTAATTCATTTCTTTTATTCTCCTTTGGTTTTAAAAACATAAGATCTGGCATCTTTCGCCACTGGTTTCACAGCATTGTGCACTGGGTTTCCTTCTTCCCATCTGTATGTACACTTGTTATTGGTTAGAAATAGTTCTCCGCGTATCCCTGCTTTCCGCAATCTTTATTGTTTTGGTTCAAGTCGTCTATCAGCTAAAACGTTTTCCTACCTCTCTCTTGTCCTTCTTACACGTCTTTAATCTCTTCTCCTCGGGTAATGCCCAATTTAGCTCGCCTTCCTCTTTCTCATCAATAACTATAAAAGGCTAAATCTCTTGGTCACTTGGTCATCATTTTTTGCGCAACGCTAAATATCTCAACGTATCTCGGTCATTTCTTCAGCCAGTCCAGCCAAATTCGGTAGGATTGCTATGAATACGTTCAAAAAGCGAATGCTCTAAAAAATTTCAAAAAAGTCCCGGGTTCGACGCGAGGAGATGTTTTACATTCCACATGAATCTCATATATCGGCCCATAAGTTTACACACTAACATTTAATTTTCAACGTGCAGAGTTTTACTCTTTTGGAAATTAAAACTAGAAAGAATTGACCTACGACCTTCAAATTAGAACCACTTTAAAGGAAAATAAACGGGCCGCTTAATTTTGTTCGTCTTTTCTCACCTAAACGTAAAACTTTAGCAAATTTTAGGTTTAAATTCTCCGATGTAAGAAAAATCGTTCATTTTCATCAATGATCGCCTTGGAAACGGGCATTGTTGTTTCAAGCCATATATGCTCATAAACCTATATTCATTTACGTAAATTGGATGGATAAATGCGGTAAATTACGTATTTTAAAACATGCTAATATTTGAAATAATTCGACGATGTTTTAACGTGCTTTCGTTGTCTTATTGAAGTCTTTCTGCATATTGAAGGCAGTTGCTTGCGCTGTGCCTTCGCATTATCTGAATAGAACAGATATTATGAATTACATTTGCCAGATGCAATTTTTTCACATGGACAGCTGTATGTAGCCATAACTAGAACACGTGACAATCATAATTTGAAATTTTGGGTTAAGGATAAAGATAATCAAGGGCAATTGCTGTTAAACGAAAGAGCATTTACAAGGAACGTCGTTATAAGAGAGCTACTGAATAGCTGAAATAATATTATTGTAGTATAGTGTAGTATTATAGTATAAGACTGTTTTCTTCTTAAGTTTTTAAAACTATTCCTTTGTTTTCATTTGTAGCCCTTTCCAATCTTGTTCAAATATTATAATTTTATCATTTGTTTGTTGGTTTTATTTTTATATTTTTTGTTTACTAAGGTCGTTTTAAACGGGCTCATTCGTCTAGTAGTCCGTATCATTTTCCTATTCTTCTTTGTATTTTCTCGTTTTTAATCCTAGTTGTTCATTTGAACTTCGGTATACTTCACCTTGCCCACATTTCAGAGGCTTCCAAATATTTTATATAATTTTTCCAGAGCGTTCATGCGAATTAATACTCAATACAAATGTACAGGGCGACCAGGATAAGGCGGAACTCATTAAAAGTTTTTATATTAATTTTATTTTTATAGCATTTATTAGGATCCGAAGAAGGAAACCAACGAAACATTGAAGGAGATGTTGAAAGAATCTCTCATTCACACCCAAACAAACTTGGTATGTTGAGACCTCCTTCAAAGTGTCTGGATAATTTTCTTGTTCAACGTTGGGTATATTGATTTTGAATTGTCTAATGGTTCTTCGGCAGTTGCAAACTCCATCCTTTAAATATCCCGACAGGGAGAAATCAAAACATGGCAAATCTGCCAAGTCCTGTAGAAATCAATCTGTCAAGTATTTCATGCTAGTAGCGTAAGTAATCATCAGTTGTGTGAGCATTTGATTATTTTGCTCGAAAATCTTCATCATGAACTTTTTGAATGAATTCATCGAGAACTAAACTGACGTCCTGAAGTTTTGTTATTAAAAAATGGTCCCAAAATACACCTACACTGCGCCCCATGTGCCAAATTTTCAGTCATGTAAAGGTATTTCTTGCTCTTCATTAGGTTTGTCGGCACTCTATCGATTATTATGTGCATTTACATGCTCTGGAAAGTGGAACTATGCCTATTCGCTGAAGAATATTAAATATCTAACTGTAGTGGCTATATTTCTTCGAAACCAACGACAGATTGAAACGCGTTTTTGAAAGTCAGGACATATATGAATATAAAACACAGTGAAAGGTATGTGAAGAGGAATATGCTACACATATTGAAAACGTAGACCGGGGGTCGGAAAGCTCTCTGCCTGGAAGTTACGAATGCTTCGGCCGACCTCATAAAAGCTTACCTCGGAAGATAGATTCAATAGTATCATATAAGTGAAAATCATGTTTATGCATTATTTGTTATTACTAACATTTCAGCAATCTTGATTTTTTTACCACACTTTCATTTAAATGAAATTGTTTGTATTAAATATTACGGGTCGAGTTTTCAATGTAGCTATGCAGGCCGCACAAAATGCTCTCGAGGACCGCAATTACCTCTCCGTCAGTAGTTTGAAGACAAAGTACTATTTACGCTAAATATCAATTGGCAAAAGAAGCACAGCGATTGATATACAGAAGGCAGTAAAATAGTGCGATGAGAGAAGTGGAAGAGAAGATTTAAGTATGCAGGTATGGTGACAGAAAGTGAGACGCATTTTTGCACGATCTGGATCCAGAAACAGAAAGAGAGGGAGTAAAGGAAGATGAGGCGATAGCGCGGTGGCATTGGTTTGCCATTAAGGGCGGAGAATTTTAGGGCGTGGGTGAGTGGCAAAGGAACACGGCGGAATGTTCGCATAAAGGACCGCCGATAATGCAGTCCCGCGGGATGGAGCATCAACGAAATGGAGGGTGAGTCGGAAAGAGGGAGGTGGAGGGGGGGGGAGTAGGCATCGAGTTAGGGATGGGTGGGATAGAGAGGGTGGGAGATAGAGGGATGAAGTATGGAAGGGACAGAGAGGGAGAGATGAAAGGGAATACGAGGGATACAGATGAGGGCGCGTAGGTGGTTTGATGTGAGCGAAGGGTTGGAAAAAATTCGGGGAGGATGAGTGAGGTAGGAGGGAGAGAATGGCAACACTAACTCTCTCCCCCTCTTACTGGTCTTTCTCTCTCTAAAAGGGAAGACGTGAGTAGTCGTATAAATCATTGAGGAAGAGCGAGAGAGATGACTCTTTCCACTCTTCCTCAACCTTTTTCGCTTTCTCCTTCTCTCTCTCTATCATACTCTCTCTCCCGTTTTTTTTTAAAATTCTAAATCGGAGTCCAAGGGGGTGGAAATGGGTAGGTTCGATCGGTAAGGGGAGGGGGTGAATTCTATGGAACGGAGGACGGAAGTGGGGATGATGAGTGTTGGCGGAGAGAGGATGAGAGTAAGAGAGAGGCTAAAATGGCTGGAGAAAGGGAGAGAGAAGCGAGAGCGATTTTCTCCCGAGGGCGTTAAAGGGAGAGAGAGTGGAACAGAGGAAGTGGAGGGGGGAATTGGAGGCCCCCGATTATTTAATTTGCCAACTTTTTCTTCTTCCTTCCGTCTCCCGGCTCGGAGAAATTTATTTAGAATTCCTAATGTCGCATAGCTATCCGAATCTTACATCAAAGGGCCACGCGGAGCGACTACTCGAATTTAATGTAGCTGGATGAGCATGTTTTCATATTTTAGACAGCGTTCTTTACGAACATAAAATGTGTTTCCTTGAAGTCGTTTCTACTCAAACAATTTTAGATTACTTGCGCTTGTGGCGAAAGTAAATGATTTTATGATGTAATCATTCAGCATTCTTAATTTTTCTTGAGTATTTATTAAGATGAAATAAAACTTCCTTTAATTTGGAAGATATTATCTTTAACATCTGTAATTATTTGCAACTTTTGGAGACGCAACTACATTATCAACATATTTTGCAAAAATCCATCATAGGCAGCGTCGGAAATATTTCCTGATGCATTATTTATTATAGCGTTATGTTAATCCTGTGTATTTTGTTATTAAGCTACAAATATTATAATATATCTCTATAACTCTTAAATATTTTCCGTCTCATTGATAATTATTGTTTTAGTAGTTACTTCTTTTGATAAAATTGCTCATTCCCATTAAATATCACAAGCGAATGTGCATATTGTGAAAACATTGCAATTTCTACGCGTTAGATGTACGTCCTTAAAAGCTATTATCCTTCGCGTGATGCTTTTTAGTAATTTCAATGGTTATGAAAATAAAGTCCGCCTTTATCTTCTTGTAAATATTTTTATGGTCCAAAACTAATATAAAGAGCCTTATTTCTCTTGGATTTTTTTCATATTGAGCATTTTTTTCAACGTTTTGTTCATATTTATTCTCATTTCATGACTGGAAAGCATTAATCAGATGGAATACTTCCCCTTCCCAGCAAAATGCAAATTAATATCGCAAACATAAAACCAAGTGGGAAGAAAGTTTTTTCATTATGTTTTAATGTAGCAGTATAAATAACTCTTCGGGTTTGGAAAAGCACAGGTCGACCGTAAATTCGCGATTAAAGAAAAATATATTTCACCCGGTCCGTAACAACGCGACTGAAAATAATTTACGTTCCTAGTATAGAACTAATACATGCATGGAAATTACACATTAAGAGTTAAGAAAAGGAAGGTATTTTTCATGTAGGTATCGCCGCAAAGAATTCCATAGATTGTGAGTCATTGATAATGAGCAAATAAAGTTTACTCGAGTTGCACTCGCTAAGTATTACGTCGTAATTTCAACTGAAAAATCGATTTCTTAAATTCTTCCTCACGGCTACTTCAGATGTACATTTCCTCGAGATATTTTCCCTTCGGAGGTGCCTCACATAAAAGCGCGCAGGCGCCGGTAATACAACCATTGCATCCAATTCGATATCACCGCCAATCCACTTAAACCTTCACTTGATACGAGGCCCTAAAGACGGAAATCATAAATCTCCTCCGTTTCAAAATGTGTAATTGGGTGTGAAAGGCATTGTATCAGATTCTAGACGAACAATGTAACCGACCGGGAAACACTGAAGATGAGAGGGCGAGGAGACGAGCGGTGGGTTGGATCCCAGAGAGAGAGAGAGAGAGAGAGTCTCAAGATTGCTTTTATCATAATTGCCTCAACCGCCTAAATCTCTTTTCCCTCCTCCAAAGCCACCACCCTCTCCTCCGATCTCTCTTTCTCTCACTCCCTTTTTTCTATCCTCATCCTCCTCGAGTCGCCCCCTTCTTTTGTGGACCACTAAATTAAGCAGGGGCCGTATCTCCCACAGTCCCAGCATTGCCGGTTGAGCCCCAATATTGCTCGCCCTTAGCCTTCAATTTGCCCAGAGAGCACTCTTAAGCGAGGAGAAAAGGGGAAAGGCGGTTTCCTTAGCGACATCGATTCGGCAACGTCGCATCCCCTTAAAAGCCTCGTCGGGAGCGCAAAGTTTTTGGGCACCCTCTCCTCCCGTCACTCCCCCTCTCCCCCTATCGCGCCACCTCGTCCTCCTTCTCCCTCCATCTCTTGCGGAGAGCTGGACGCAGTGGTTCAGTCCCACGGAAGAGGGAGGAGGTGGGAGTAGCAAGGGATTTCGGGAGAAGAGAGTTGTGAGAGCTGGCAGATAGAGGGAAAGAGAGAGGAAGGGGAAGGCTAGTAGTGTGTACCACGGTCGCCTTAAAGTTGAATGAAGTGAAGGGAGGGGACTCTTGAGTGAGGGTCAGTTAAGAAAACATTCGGAGGGAGGAGGAGAAAGGTCACTCTGATAAGCTTGGATTCCTAAGGAGAAGGAGGGAGGCGGGGAATGAAAAGTGATGTGAGAAAGCTCCCAGATAGGCTTAAAGGATATCTTCTTCACTGTGTATAAGGGTGTGAGAGATGGACATAGAAGAGAAAAGCAGAGGGAGAGAGAGAGAGAGGTGGGATCGAAAGTGTCAAGAGGAGAGTGGCAAGGAGGAAAGAGAGACGGTATCGCTGCTTGTCACAAGCAGCCTCTTGCTGGCGCTGCTGCATTCGCATTGGGGTCCCAAAGGAGAAGGGGTTTTAGGTCGAAAGTGTCAGGTTTAAGGACAGGCGGTTATGAGAGTTTTCTTCTTTTTCTTCTTAGCGGTGGTGGAGGAGATGGGGAGGAGACCGGGAGGGAAATGGAAGGGGGCGAAGCCGGATATCTTGAGGTGGTGGTGGAGGCGTGGATGAGGAAAGTGTAGCATTCGGGGGCAGACGGAGGCTCTGAGGTCGTTCCCGGATTTCCTCCCCTTCATACTACGCGTTGGGACATGTCATGTGTGAGAGAATGCGTGTCTCAAGAGCCTCGGAGCCAGACGTCGGAAAGATCCTTATACCCTCCACACACTTCCAGATAGCGAGGAAGAGTATTTTTTCGTTCGTTTCCGCCATCTCCGTCCGTATCGTCGCGTCAATGTCTGCTAAAAACGCGGTGTGGAAAACACTAAAGGCTGCATATTTTTTTCCACCAGGAACTGGTGTCGCGATGTTTCATTGCGACGAAACTCGAGATAAAAACGCTGTACGTGCTTTTTGAAAGATTCTGGTAGTTGCGGGAGAATGAGAACAATGTGTAGGAGTGCCGAACGAACTGGTGAGAATCGAGAGGGAAGTTTTCAGAGGTACGTGTTTTAGGTTGGAGGATTGAGGTGTGGGGGAGGGGATGAGAAGTCGGGACGAAGTAGATTGGACGAAGCATTGAGGGTGGGCAGAGCAATGGCGCCGACAGATTATAAAGTTGAGGCCGGCGACAAGAAGTGGGAACTGCAAGGGAGGTTGAGAGAGGTGGGGAGGAGATGGTGGATGGAAGGGGGGAGAAGGCAGGCAGATCGCCCAGCGAGAGCAAGAGCCAAAAGGGGCCTGCTTTCGGTATCTACGACCGAGAGAGCATAGCGGCGAGAAAGAGAGAGAGAGGGGACGTACGGGGGATTGGAGAGGAATAGGAGGAAAAGAGGTGGCAGGGAAAGGGAAGCGGGAATTAAAATTAGTGGGAGAGAAAAAAAGAGGTGATGTCCCGACGGCATTGTTTGCTACGACAAAGGGAATGCTGCACGCCTTGAAAAAGATTCTTTCTTTCCCCGCTCGTCCCGTGGAAGATTTATTGAGTTGGTTTTCATTCGGATTAAACCTAGCGATAGTGTAACGTTATTTCTTATCTCGTGAAAAACACTCGTTGGCATGAGCATTTTTTGTCTACGGTTGCAAACAATATAGTGCAATGTAAATTTCGATGAATTTTTATAAAAAGGGTGGAAATTTTACTGAAAATATAGGAAAAAGGAAAGTTCTTTGCAATGGACTACCGTTAACGGGACCGCTAATGAAGAATTTCAAAACTAACTAGATGATGAAAGAGCTAACGAATCATCTCAAGTCATATTGTTTTTCTGAAAATTTTATAGAATACCTTTTTCATTAACTCTGAATGCTCCTAATTTTTTGCTTTTTATATTTCTAAGCACGTATATAAAGATTAAGTGTACTATTATTAGAAGGTTTATTGTTGAATAGGTGATAAGATAACCAAAATCCTAAAGGCTTAACTCAGTCGATTTTTTGTCTCAAGGAATTTTACGCAACGCGAGCAAGTGGTGAAGCAATATAAGATAGATATAAGGGTATACGCCATGTATTGAATATATTGGCTTTTATTAAGTGCATCTAGTAATTCTCTCAGTTATGTACTTCATTTTTATTTACGAAATCCAAGAAATAGTTTCTCTTGTAAATGATAAAAGTGTTAAACAGGGACCCGCTGTAACCCGTGAGAACAGAAAGCGAGACAAAAGACAAATTGAGAGTGTAGCATCATGTGAACATCTCGCTTGCCACTCCCCCCTCCCCTCCCCTTCCCAGTCTGCGTGCGTCACAGCGTCACTACTCCTGTAATATGTATGCCCTGCGTACTTTTATCGGGAAAAAAGCGCGCTGAGTTTCGTGTGTTTTAGCGAACGAGCAGTGTGTGTTGCAGCAGACGGATGCGAATAACCAATATTTATCTTCCGAGAACATTGAAATTTTCCACGATCATTTCCACGCGAATATAACCCCCGCAAAAATGGAAAAATTACTGTTTTATTGCGGATATTCTGCTGATAGTGAATCTCGTGTGTTATATGGAAAATTGTCATTCGTGAAGCAGTTATATTGAAACGAAGTTTGACACTCCGGGAAAAATACTGAATATATGTTCTGAAAGGATAAAAAATTTGGGATCTGCGTTATACCGAGATACGGGTTTTAGTGGATCCCGATGTATATAATACTATAATTGCCACTTATAAGGTAAATAAAAGGTACATTCAATTTCAGAACGTAACATGATTTTTGCGGTATCAAGAGGTGAAATAATCAATACAACATTTGCAGAAAATAGAGAGTTTAAATCAGTTTATTAAGAAAAATTAGATTCTTTGCTTACAATTAATTCTCGAAAAGTTTTTAGTATAGTTTGAATCAAATTATGAATTGGTTATACTTTCTCCATATACATAGTATAGAGAACGTATTGTATTAATGAAAACAATCACCGAGATTTCTACGGAAATACGCCTTTTGAGGTCCCTAGAAAACGTTTTGACTATTTTCTCGATGTTGTCTGTTTATGTGATAGGAATGTTTCGAAAAACCGATAGTTTATTAGATATTTTGATCTCTAGAACACTTTTAAACTATTTTCGGAATGATGTATGTATGTGATTGTGGGCGCTCTAACTCGAAAGGTACTTGCCGCATCTTTACCAAATTTCATATATAACACTTTGGTATGAGCACAAAGAACTGATTAGTTTTTGGACAATACCGGTTAACCGGAAGTCGAGCTTTATTTCAAACCCGATTCGGTTTTTGCGATATTTCTCCGACAATACTTCATTATTGTATACATTGACCATTACAAAAAATGTAGAAAATATAATTTCCTACATCTTTTATTTCAAACAATTTTCCATTGCAGTTATTGTTTAGGAATTATTTATAAATAATCGGTTTTGTCGGTTTCCGTCAAATATCTCCTTAAAACGTCGTTATTGATAATCTTCGTAAGGACCAAAGTTGTAGAGAATAATATTTCTTCCAAGTTTTGTTTGAAACAAATTTTCGTAGAACGATCTGTTTTGGAGATATTCAACTTATTTGTAAATTTTCAGTATACAGCGCCACCATGTAGCGGTGAATTCTGTAAACATATTCAAAATATACGTAATTTACGGCAATAAGGACGACTGTATTCTTTTACGATACGAAATAATAATTTTGCCTTATAATGCTATTCATAATAATTTAAATATCTATACCCCAAATATGGAGAAAGTTGTGTTGGCCACATCAGATTTTTTGATTATTATTATTATTATTATTTAAATGCACTGCACTAAATTGCAAGAGCTTGTTTTTTGATATAATTAATCAAACGATGTCCATCAATAGTTATCATTCGTTTGTTATGTCAGGCATAAAGTTCTAAACAAACAACACGCATAGTTCTTGTCTTAAAAGTCTTTAAGAACAAAATTAGTTTCTAGCGTAATGCGTCTAGAAAGGTTATTTAGTGAATAACCATAACTTTCCTTTTTCGTTCACGCTTCCATGGCAATAAAATTAGATTTATCCTGTAGCAGAGCAAAGAATACGCCGGCCTAATCAGCACTCGGTAGTGATTGTTTTGTTTGTCGCGTCGAACAAAATTACAAGACTTATTTTAAGTTTTATTTGCATCTCATTATAGCTCTGTTGGATTAAGTCGTTTATACGCCGAGGAAGAGAGTAATGGAAAACATAAGTCTGGCAATAATTTCCCTTTATCCTGGCAATCCATTTTCATTCGAAAATATTTGCATAAAATCGCAGATGGTCGTGAAATTACGCCGCCGCACCGACCAAAGTCAAGCGCGACCGTCGAAATCTAAGAGCTATAAATTGCCGATTCACCGTTTTTAGCTGCAGCGCATCGTGCGCGAAGTGGATGAATTTCCGGTGTTTAGGCTTTCATGTCGCTGGGGTGATAACATTTTGCGCTGAGCGCGGAATTCGACCGATGTTTACATTAGTCTTTCGTCCTTTCCGCGCGCCTCGATATAAAAAATGAAATAACGTATCCGTCGGGGATTGTTATTCGACGCGGCATTAGCAGCGCTACTCATTTCCGTTGAATAATTTAAGCTTCCACCCAATTCCCCAAACGATATGTCGTCTTTAGAAGAAAAAAACAACGATCCTACTTGAATATGTAAGCTCTCTGAAAAATTAAAAGTTAATCCATTAAAAAGTTATTTTTTTTAATCCGACGGGCTCGGATATCATAATTAGTTTTAGCATATCCTAGAGGCGGAAAAAAATGCCTTTTGAACCCGAACCGCTGAAACCATAAAAAACGTACGGAGGTTAAAAAAAAACGAAATTCGCCATCTGCCGGGTTTCGGCGTCATCAAGGAGATAAAAGACGAACGAAATTTCGCGCATCTACCCTTCTCTTTCCCGTCCCTTTTCCCCTGGTATTGCAAATCCGATAACGATACAGGCTCCCTTCCAAACCCCTCTTCCTCCCTCTCCCTCCTCCCCGTCGACTCTTCTGCGGCCTCTCCCACCCCTACCGCTTTCTCTTCTCCCCTTACCTCCGCCTTTGCGTCCCTACCGCTTCCCATCCCGCCCCCATTTTCACATAAACCGCAAGATCTTTGTCTCCTTTTTGACCTTCCGTTTCTCCCCGCAGAAGACTCATTAAGATCGGGCGTTATGTGGTCTCGCTGGCCATGCGGTAGTCTCTTTTTCCCTTCCTATACCTTCTCCATTTCCATTCTGTCGCCCACGCCGCTTTCGCTCGCCGCCTCCCATTTACCCTCCCACTCTTTCTCTCGTTCTCCCTTTGATCTTCCCTAACATTTCCCCATTGTTATTGCCGGAGATGGAGAGAAGATTGGAACTGCCCGACCCAATTACATATATTTTTAAAGTTACTTAAAACCGAAGCACTAGGGCGTCATACCCTGGTGCATCGAACGCGTTGTATTGGAGAATAGAGGGAAAGAGAGAGAGAGAGAGGGGGGAGAGAGAGAGGGGGGAGAGAGAGAGGGAGAGATGGGAAGAGAAAGGCAGACTGACTAAATTGAACTCTCAACTCTTTTCGGTTCCCTCCTCCTCCGCCTCCCACGCCGTTCACCTGATCTCCCTCTCTAACTCGACACGCCCTCTGTGCCGTCGAAGGAAAGGCGGGAAGGAGAATCCTCATAGGAAGAACCGTCGTGGGAGTTATGAAAATTAGGGAAAGGTTGCTCAGGAAGGTGGAAAGGAAAATACGGGAAGTGGGAGAGAGGGAGTAGAGGGGAAAGAGGAAGGAAAGAGAGAAATCGGAGAGACGTGGAGTGAAGAAGAAGGGAAAGGGATACGGAAAAACATTCTAATTACAAGGTTATCCTTGACTGACTTGCATGTTGGTTTGTTTTGGGATAGCGTTTCTCATTCTCCTCCGCTAATCCCCGTTCCTTTTCCATTCCTCGGCGAAAGCCGTTCGAACACCTTCCCGCAGCATTACCGAAACTCCGGGAAGCCTCTAGTCCTCCTCCTCCCTCCCTCCCTCCCATTCTCCCCTCTGTCCTTCTCCTCCCACCCCTCCATCCTCCTCCACCCGGTCGCTATCTATCTTTCTTTCTCCTACCCCCGTTCCCATACGCAACCCCCAATATCCTCTTCCGACCCAACGAGGTCGCCTCATATGGCTCACGCCTCTCTCTTTCCTCTTTTTCTCCTCTAGACCCATTTTATTTCCTCGTCTCTTCTTCAAATCTTTTGCTCTGTAATCTTCCTTTCTCTCGATATTTGTTTCTCAAAGAAAAGGTTGCCCTTTACCTGCTTTCGCTCTCGCTATGCCCCTTTCTTTTCTCTCAGTCCTCCTACATCCTCTGTCTCTCTATTTCTCTCTCTTTACATGCACAGACATATTTGAGGAATAATAAAGGTAAAATAAGATATGGGCGGCAACTACATGCTGTAGTGAGTGGGCACATACCGTCTGGATAGTGGCCGGAGATGTCGAAGATACACATACATGGTGAAAGCTTTTCATGTAATACCGTTACTCAGCTACGGAGAGAAGTTGTCTCCTTCACGTCTTACCTGAAAAGCTTTCACCGTATGCCTCCCCATGTGTATCTCCTACACCCCAAACCACTCTTCAAACGGTATACGTCCACATCCTACAACATGTAGTTACCTCCCTCCCACACACACACGCATAGATATACGCATCGCTCATCCTATATCATTCCGTGCTTCTTTTCTTTCTTGTCCGATATTACTCATCGGCATAATTTTCTTCTGTTTTTGAATTCTTAAATGTAATCATCTGATCATCTTCTGTGCATTTCTCCCTTATTAATCTTCTGAACTTTCGCTTTTCTTGTTCATTCTTTGTATTTATATATTTTTTCCGTCCTGATTTAACTCTTCCTTCATCTTTCTCATAATGCAATAGTCAGCATCTATCGTGCATAAAATACAGGCGCATGTGTGTTTGCTTATATATGCATTATATTAGGTATGCTTCCTTTAATAACAATTTATTGGATGGAGTTATGAGAGGAAGTAAAACCGTTATGCTAAAGACAGATTTTAAGAACGCTCTTGACTGCTCTATCACTCTCCTCTAAGCACTCCAGTCTACCTCTTTAGCTAGCTTCCCCCTTAAACCCTATTTCGTGGAGCTTTTTGCTCTCTACTTACTTCTTTTCCACTTTCCACACATCCGATGAGAAAGAAAAGGATAGGAAGAGGTCGCCCGGGATGGAGATAGCGTGGAAGACAGGATTTAAGAGTTGCGAAGAGACTCTCTGAATGGTGCGGGCGAAGGTGGATAGAGAGGGAGAGAGAAATAGTATAGGAAAGGGATGGAGAGAAACTCAACGCCCGCTCATTTGTTCCATTCCGACCACCCACGCCCGCTCTCCCTTTTTATTCTCTCACCGAAACCTCTTACCCTCTTCCACCTCACCAGAAACCCCCATTCGCACTCCCTGCTTCATCTCCCCTCGCCTCCCCCCCTTCTCACTTCCTTCCCTCCCTCCTCCTGTTTTGCCAACTTTTCCGACGCAATCAGTTTTGGTCGCTTATCTCGGCGTTTTCTTTCTCCCCTTCCCTTCCCCCTGTTCCTTATCTCCTCCTCTTCCACCTCTCTTTCCAACCCCTCTTTTCTTCCTCATTGGCCATCCCCTACCGTAATTTTGCGAGCTTCTCTATTTTCCACCCCCTCGAAATTCGCCCCTTTTGCTCCGCCATCTCTCTCACGCTCTCGCCCCTTTCCGAATTAAACCTTCGCCAAATGGTTAATTTGTTTAATTTGGTCGCGGAGTTTCATTAATTCACTCTCCGTGATATCGCGTTTCTCTATTGTGTCTCGGGTGGATTAATTTGCTCTTTATTACGGCTTCCTGGAAAACTACCTTTGTTTCCCTACGTAGATGGGAGTCGGTTGTCACGCGACAAACTGAATGGTAATGTCTGCTTTACTTTATGTGGGCAACTCCTTAGTTTATGTTGCCTCGGTTAAGTATGCTCTCAGCATTACCTAGTTTCATGGAAAGTGTGTCGCAAGATAAATTTTGTAATGAATTCCTCGTAAAATAACAGACGTTTGCAACTTTGTCTATCACGAAATATTTATGTCAAGATGTCAGTGGTTTAAATCACGGAAGTGAATGTATCGGTTTTTCACTGTTAGCATTGATGAATTTGATGTAATTGGGGTGGTTGGCGATAGAGATCTAGAATAGAACTACTTAAAAAAAATTTCCCCAACAGATTTTAGAAGTGTCTTTTACTCTGTGAACATAGCAACGAACCGATGAGTTTAATTTTAAGTGCCTTCTCTATTATATTGAACAAAATATCACTTCAAAAGGAACCACACGTGTGCCAGTTTTAGCTATTATAATACTATAAGTTAATTCCATACCTTGGAATTTTATTTCATACCATTGAATTCACAGAAGCCGCTCGCTAAGACGGCCGATCCAAAAAAGAATAATAAAACGATTGTAAATATACGGTGATTCCGTTCCAGTTCACTTAAAATAGGAAATCAAAATAATGTCTTTTCTCGCTTTTCTTTGTAATTTAATTCAGAGCGGTCGTTCTCATTCTTAGGTCTACCATGAAGACATTATCGGCGTTGTTTTTTCTCTACGCAAAGTATAAAGAATAATAATGATCTTCTTGCGTCAGTTTTTGCCTCTGAAAGAAACGTCGTGCCAATCGCAGTGTGGGAAAAAAACTTCGGAAGAAAGAAAATAGGACGATTTCTGTCTCACTTTTGACGGATAAGTTCTCTTCCCCTTTCCCCTTAAGCAGTTCCCCGTTGGTACGTTTCTATCCATCTCTTTCTCTCCCATTCTCCTTAAATCGTTTCTTCTTCCCGTATCTTTTCCTGTTTACTTTCCATCGCTGTCGTACAACCGCCTTCACTCCCGCTTCCTCGACCTCTCCATTTGCCATTCTTACTCTTCCCTTATTAGACATTCGTTCTTTTCTTTGCCCACTTCTTATCCCCTTCACCTTATTTCGCCCATTGCTTTCTCTACTTCCTCTTTCCTCGTCGCTCCCTCTTCCGGTCAGACCTCCGCCCCTTTGATCTTCGTTCGTCTCCTACCCCTTCCTCTCCGCACCACATGTGCCCTTTACCCATTTTCAGACTTTTTCCTTCTCTCACGGATAGAAGATTACCCTTTCCGCCATCTACGCCGTCCCAAATCTTGTTTCATTCCTTTTATTTCTCCCCACCTCTATCCTTTTCTCTATCCGCCCTTAGTTTAAACGGGTAATATCTCCCCCTATCTCTTCTCCTCCCCTCGCACGCCATGCCAGTCCTCATTCCTCTCATCCAACTCTCATCCCTTCTTCCTCGGTTTCCACCCTTCCTTCTTTTCCCTAATTTCCACCCTATTCCCCTCGCTTCCACCCTTCCCATTTCTCCATCACACGCTCTAAGCGGTAACATCCTTCCGTCAGTCTTAGCACACCGCCATCATTCACCCCAAAAAAACCCCTCCTTTTTCCTTCGTAAGACTAACTCCACCCAATTCCGCTGCCCTATCTACCACAAACCCACCCTCTTTTTTCCCTTCCACCTTCGCCGACATTTTCTCCCTTCCCACTCTATTTCGCCCTTTCGACCTGCACACACACACACACACAAAAAACGGACTTTTCTCATTACTTCTCTCCCGAAGCCGCATCACTCACTCCCTCTCCTTTTGCTCCTCATCATCCCCGCCATCATTTATCCCTCCATGGGCCATCTTCACACATTAAAAGGAGGGTGGCACTAGGAGGAAGGTCATTCCCGAAAAATATTTCTAACCTTTTTTTTTGTATGTATCGCGCAGCAACAAATTTTTATCCTGCTTGTCATTTGTTCTCATTTTTTAGATAGTTTTTCAAGGGAATCTTGAATTATCGCTATTCGTGTCACTTAAGAAGGGTTTTATCCGAAATATTTTGAAGGCAATAGAATAGTGAGCTGTGAAAACCAAAATAAAAAATGAATTTAGTTTTTATATCAATATTAATTAGTATACACGCACGTAAAATTCAAAAACTGGCGAAATTGCGATCCAAATTGTGAAATTCTTCTGAATTATTAAAATATTAATTATCAACAAACAACAATACCGTTGTTAGTTCTAAGATAACTTGCGAACTCATCATTTTAAACCCGATGTATAATATTCAAAGCGTTGCATACTCTGCTATAACATACAATTATATTTCAAATTATCTTAATGGGTTTCAATAGCGGTGAAGAATACACTTATCAGTTCTCCAGTTAATATAGAAAGCACTATAAACAGTGGAGATACGGGAAACATTCACGTATGTGCATATTACAGGCCGCCAGTTTCAGATGCAGAAGAAATATACGATATAGAGGCTCAAGTAAACTCACTAAAGAAGAAGAATAGCAAAAGCCTTATCATAATAGGAGAAGACTTCAATCTACCCTCGATAAATTGGCACAGTTGTAGCTTCATAACATCCGGTAGAAATCGTGAGTCATGCGAATCACTAATAGACATCTTCAATAAACATTCCCTTATCCAGGTAGTGAGAAAACCCACGAGAGAGGACAATATATTCGATTTACTAGCAGTTAATATCCCCGAGCGTGTTTCCGAAGTAGCTGTTGAAGAAGGAATCAGCGATCATCGAGCAGTTCGAGTACTTTTGGACATAGCTATCGCAAAGTATCGCAAGCCTAAGCGAAAAGTGTACATGTATAAAAATGCTAACTTTGAGGATTTCAAAGAGAAACTCATCAAGGATTACAGCGATTTCAGCAATTCTACAAGCACGAAAAACGTTGAGGAAACTTGGAAAGCATTCCTATCAGGAATTATAACGGTATTAATACGTATATACAAAGTAAATATATTAGCGATAATGGAGAACCAAGGTGGTATAATCGGCAGGTTAGGTGTGCCCTCAGGCACCAAAGAAAGCTTCACTCCAAATTTAAACGCATCAAAAACTGTAAGTCACAGGAGGAGGTAATTTCAATTTCAAATACGTACAAAGATTGTCGGACTAGGATCAAAAAGTCTATGTGCAAACCATTAATGGACTTCAAGAAAAAGATTCTTTGTGAACATCTAAATGAAAATCCCAAAATCTTTTGGTCATATGTTAGGGAAGTTCAAGACCGATGTCCAACCGTAGCACCGTTAAGAAACGACAAAGGAGAGGTAGTTAACGATAGCTTAGATAAAGGAAATTTGTTGAACTTATTTTTTCAGAGCGTATGTACTACCGAAGATGTGAGAGCGAAGGACGTGTCGCCCGAACCAGGCATGGAAAAAATGAACGATATAGTAATATCAGCTTAAAAATATCAAGGCAAATAAATCTCCGGGTCCAGAAGAGATACCAGCTAGAGTACTCAAAGAGTTAGCACTGGAAATAGCACCTTATCTCGAAATAGTTTTCAGTAAGTCACTTAGTCATGGCGTTGTACCTAAGGAATGGAAATTAGCATTTATAACGCCGTTACATAAAGATGGGAAAAAAGACGACAGAGAAAATTACAGGCCAATTTTGCTTATCTCAATATCTTGCAAGGTTCTCGAGCACATTATCGTTAGTTCCGTGGTGGACTTCTTAGACTTGCTAAGTAAATATCAGCACGACTTCAGGAAGACGAGATCTTGTGAAACACAGCTCGCTCTGTTCGTTCATGATATACTAAGACGCGGTTTTCCTTGACTTCAAGAAGGCTTTCAATAAAGTTCCTCATAGTAAGCTAGTGAAGAAATTACATGGCTATGGAATAAATCGAAAGATAATCGAGTGGATCAGGGACTTTCTTAATCACCGTGAACAAATAGTAGTTATAGATGGATTTAAATCAGATTCAGTAAGCGTAGCCTCAGGCGTTCCAGAGGGAAGTGTCATCGGCCCCCTACTATTCCTTTTATATATAAACGGCTTAGATAAGGTTGTTAAAAGTAAAATCAAATTATTCACGGATGATACAGTAGTTTACAGAGAGATTAACAGACCTAATGATCACAGATTAATTTCTAACGACTTAAATGCAATTATTGAGTGGTGTTAAGAGTAGCAGTTAGAATTGAACTTAGGAAAGCGTTCCTTTATGAGATTCTGGAGAAACAAAAACATTGACGCGACGAATTACATTGTTGAAGACGTCCAGCTAAAACTAGCCTATTCCGTCAAATACTTAGGCGTTACTTTAACAAGTAACCTATCGTGGGATATGCACATACGAAATATATGTGGGAAGGCTAAACATAAACTAGGATTCATCAAACTAATCGTAGGTAAAAGTGAGGAAAAAGTCAAAGAGACATATTACTTCTCTTTAGTAAGACCGCTGTTAGAATATGCGTCGAGTATATGGGATCGGTACGAGAAAGGATCAATCTCAGGGTTAGAAAGAGTGCAGCAAAAAGCTGCTAGATTCGTCAAAAACTGTTACGATAGAAATAAGTGTTACAGGCTTGATACAGGACTTAGGATGGGAATCACTAACTGAGCGCCGATCACGTTGTAGGTTAAAACTTCTTGAAAGGTTTAGAACGCATACATTCTCCAACGACGTTGAAGAAATAATAAGAGCGCCAACTTATATTGGTAGAATGGACCATCCTCGTAAAATAAGAGAGATAGCCTGTAGGACAGAAAGGTACAAAGGCTCGTTTTTCCCTAGAACGATAGCTGAGCAGAACAGAAGTTACGATAAAAATCAGCCGACGTAGGGTGATATGCATCCTCATTATTAAGCGCTTTTTCTTGGTGCTATTGCACCCCCTGCCACACACTATTGCGGTGGCTTGCAGAGTGAACTGTAGATGTGATGTGACTGAGAAGCATGTAGATATGTCTCGATTTGGTGTTTGTTATCTTAATGTAATAAAGATTTCTTTTGGTTGGTTTGTCCGTCACGCTCGAAGGCTTATTTAACCAGCAGGGACGGAAGTCTGCGGACTTTTTTGCATTTCGTGTGGTCAGTGTCTTAACTGTGTGGTTCATCGAGAAATAAAGGAGGTTTTCTATGCCTGGTTATTTCATATTTGGTTGTATTTGTAATTTTTTTTGCTGTTACAAAATATATAGGAGATGCTAGTCGAAGAGGTTGGAAAGCATCCTTTCTTTCGTGAGGAACTGCTCGGATAAAAATTGACCGCACGAAGTCCAAACACATGTGTTTACATAGCGGAAACGCTCGCGGTCGTCCTCTCCCGGTCTGATTGTGAGTTGGTCTCAAAAAGATTTAGGAAAATCACCTTGTACAACAACGTTCGATTCCAGAAACGTTTCAGTTTTCCATTTGAATTACATAGGAATTTGAGCAGCGTATTTTTTTATATTAAAATTACAGATTTTCTTTGTAAAAATTCGAGAATCCAACCAAATAACGCCTAAAATAACGAAAATTCATTTTCCTACTGGTGGTTTTCAAATACACAACGCAAATCTTTTGAACCCAAAAATTTCTTCATCGGCAGTTGCTGGTGCTGCGAAATTATGCACATTAAATTGAGTTAAAAGGAAAACGGGAAATAATTCGTGAATTTGTTGTCGAAAGGGTTTTCTCTAAAGAATATTTAAGTTACTTTTAAATTTAAATATGTATTGGGGGGAGGGATGGGGAAGAGGAGAGAACCCTACCAAAAAAAGATAAATTTTATATAACGTCACTTTTTACGAGAATTTCCACTAGTTTAAAAAAGATTCATCGCCTCAGTTCCATTTACAGTTTAGTAGTTTTTGAGTTTCAATATTTGTCATTTTAGCTACACGTTCGGCTTTATTTTTTATTTACATTCAGTTCAGCTAGCGTCTTCTTTGATGATTGTCTCTCGAGACTATTCCTGCCGTTTCTTGGGAAAATTCAATTCCGTTATCTTACGTCTCATGTATCATTTTTGTTACGGAAATTCGTCTCTGTGGAAGACCGTGTTGATCTTACTCTGCGAAAGAAATACTATTCTTGGGAGGTAAATGATATTATCTTTTTGTCACAGGCGTCCGTTCCTTTCTGCTTATTCACATTTCCACTTTTTCAATTTATTTATCTTATGCCAGAATATGGAATTGTTTGGCAGCTTAGATATTTTATTTCTCTCATTAAATAGTTAGGAATATATTATTTAGCATTTAATTGTTTTTACTGAAGGGAGTTTTGAGGTATCAACCAAAAATATATTTTCTCCGCTTTCAGTACATTTCTTAATGAAGTATAATGTAATAATTTTGTTTATATGTATTTTTTGTTTATTTATTTTAACTTTTCATAAGTTGATTAAAAATGAATTTAGGCGACCGAAAAAATTTTAGAGCGGAAAGAATTTCTCCTGGACCGTAAATTATTTTCATCAGTTAATTAACACATTGGAGATATTATTACAGAGATTTTGCATTCGATAAATTCCAGATGCTGCCATGGCACTCGACTGCTTACATTTTATATAATTTTGATTTGAGTGAGAAAATATTATCAAAAACGCTAAATACGACGGATATTTATTGGTATGCTATGTCCTGTCTGATATTCAGTTTGCAGAGTCACGCGGCATTGTCGTATGTTTGTCAACTTGGCGAACATTTGATCGTATCTCCATCCTAGTTTATACACTTTTATCCATATGTGTACACTTCTTCCAGCGAGAATTTTGAGAGCCTTTATGCGGAATATATGGGATAAAAACGAGAGAGAAGTCATCTTCATAAAATAAATATTCTCTCGCAAATTGTGGAAAAAGAACTTTTCGTTTTATTCTCACCATCGCTTTTAAATTTCGGTGATGTTATGCGAAAAGTTTTCCCTCCCTCTCTTCTACGCCGTATATGATTGCCCTCTTAAGCTAACGCCTTCAAAGTTCCTCTTTCGCCTCTCTCAGCTCCTGCTCGTCCCTATACGAGTCAAAACAAGTCTTCGATCTATATCTCTCCCTACTTCTTTTTCTCTCCACCTCAAAAAGCCCTTTATATAAAAAAAAGAGTTGCGCTCGACGCTGGGAAGAGGGTTCTTTAAGTAACCCCTCTATCTGTTTTTAACCTCTCCCTTAACAACCACTAATGAACGGCAAAAATAAAAGAGCGTCGTCCCCTAAAAACCCCTTTCCCTCTCCGGACCTCCACTCTCATAGCGGGTCACTTGCCATTTCCGCGGAAAAGCACTCTCTTCCCTTCCCTCCGGCTCGGTCCAAAAAAAAAAAGAGGAAGAGGACAAGATTATGCAAATTGGAGGGTGAGGAAGGAAGGGGGGAGGGGGAAGAGGCGCATCCAAAGCGAAGATTAGGCGGATGAATTCGAGGGGAGGGAAAAAAGAACTCTCCGACGTATCCTTTTCAACGCGCTCACATTTATTTTTTCCCCGAATTGCCCGCACACCGACCGGCTTAATCATCTGTCTCACTCGCGCTCATCCTTTCGAATCTTTAATGCCTCAAACGCCCGCATCGCCAGGAAAATAATGTAATGTTATCAGAAATTCGACTACGTTCGCGAGTTATCCCACGCACCACTTGAAGGATTAAAGGCGCTGCGGTGTAGGCGAAGAGCGGCGCGATTTTCCGTCAAACACTCCGCTAATTACGGGAACGTACTTCAGCTATATTTCTCCACCCTCTCCCGATGTTTTTCGTGCTAATCCACCATCCCTACTACGAAAGCCACTCTCCTCCTCCCTCACTCCTCGATATCTCCATCCTCCAACATGTCTTCCTACTCCCCTTCCCACCTTATATGCGCCCCCATTCTCCTTGGCCGTATAAAACGGAATAATACCTATCATTCTTCGCAATTGCCTGAACCCTTTCTTCCTACATCTCAACTCCTCCTCATCCTCTCCCCTTCAACAACCCTCGTCGAGAATGCTTCTGCAACTAACTACCCTCCTTCGATCCCTCGATGCCCTCTTTCTCTCGCAACCTCTTTCCCTCCCCCCTTCCTACCCCATTCTCCCGACCTTAATTAGAGGAAGATGCGCGAATTTCGCGTAATTAAGTCGGTCGCGAGGACCTAGGCAGCCAAGGTAGCTGGGAAATGGAATAGGTGAGAGCCAATTGGAAATTGGCGGGCGCGAGAGGGAGGAGAGTGGCGGAAGGGAAGGGAGTATGGGGGGGGGGGGGGGGGGGGGAGAGTATGGGGAGAGGGAGAAATCCTTACCGCTCTCAGATTAGAGGGATGCCGATATGGCAAGGTGGTCGGATAAACCGCGGAGTGAGGCGGGGTGCAAGATGGAGTGGATGAGGGTGGGTGAGAGAATAGGGAGGAGTGGAACGGAGACGACCTGATAGAGAGTGGAGGCAATTGTAGCAGAAGAGGGCGTTGCGAAAAGGGTATCGGGGTTTTTGGGATCGTAAATACGGTTTAAGACTATCGCCTCGGTGGAGTCGAATGAATGAGGGGGCCTCGGAGGTAAATATAGGAGGGAAAAGGGGGCAAGCAAAGGATAGAGGCGTGGAAAAGATGTTTCTTAAAGTCGGAGAAAATCGTCTTTGTCCCGACCGACTCTCTTTTTTCCTATTTTCCGCCAACAATCCAAAAGTGAAGCCCGGTAGGAGTGTAAGAGTGAGGAACGAGGATGGAGAGAGGAAAAATTGATTGAGGAATCGAAGTAAGCAATTGAGGTGGACAATGAAAGAAATTTTTAATTGCTAGATAGCAACGAAAGGAGCAAAGAAGAAATGGGAGAATTAATTGCCGAAGAATCACGGGGGCGGATGAGGAAGAAAGGCAGAGACGTGGAGGCCGAAGACTTAGGAGGTTAAAAGAGAGGGAGAAGGGGTAAAAAAGTTTTGGTCTTTTTCTTCCTCACATTCACCCATACGTCTCAGCTCTCTCACACCCTCCGTTTTCCCTCTCCATTTCCTCTCTCCTATTCCTCCTTCAGTAGGACTCCCATTTCAATGAGGAAGTCGGGGAGAAAGAGAAGGGGAGAGAGAGAGGATAGAGAGGATGGAGAGAGACTTTAGGTTTTAGGGAGGGAATCTAAGCTCTGTTGGGACTTCTCTCCGAGTGAGAGAGAAGGAGAAAGAAGAGAGGGAGAGAGAGAGGGCGCAGCCTCGCCTCGCTTCCGACGGCTTTTCTAATTACCGGGGCGTGAGGGCGCGCTGAGATAAGGGGTGGAGGCTAAGGGGTGTGGAGCAGGAATGGGAGGAGAGAGAGAGAGAGAGGTCTGGAAAGATCGGTAGGAGGAAGATAGTTAAAGTCGTGGGTTGGGAAGGCGAGAGTAAGGGGGAGAAGGAGAGGCAGAGACAGAGGGAGTGCGTGGGTTGGAGATTTCTCGTTTGGCGCCTCGGATTGGAGTGACTGGAGAGTTTGTGAAGGAAGTTAAGGCCTGTGACCGTGGAAGTGAAGAAAAGGGATCGGGGGATGGAAGGCGGATTGAGAGGTATATCTCCCGGGGATACGGTTGAAGGGACGTGGAGAGAGAGAGAGGGAGGGGTGTGATGGGGTGCGGAAGGAAGGGAGGGATCGAAAAGGTAGGAAATGTTTTGCACGGGTGGTGGATGTTGTGAGTTGGACGGGAGGGACAAGTAAGAGAATTAGGAACGGAGGTGAGCGAAGGGATGTGGAGAAAGCGAGGAAAGATTTTTGGCTGGGTAAGAAAGCGAGGAAGATGGGGAAGAGGAAGGATAGGCAAGGGAGAGAGGGAAAGTACGTATAATTGAGAGAGAATAGGAGAAGGTGTGGGATAGAGCTCATGAGGTGTGGGAGTCAGGAGGATGGATGTCGTATTGTGTGTGTGTGTGTGAGAGAGCGAGAGAGAAGGGAAAGACGGAGTGCGTGCAAGGCCTCGGCATTTCGCGGCGCCGTCGTGGAGGTCGCGGTGTTCGGTAGCGTCATATCTGACATGATGGGGTTAAAAGATGTGTGACAGCTGCCACTTCTGCGCGTTCGTCAACGAGAGAGAGAGAGTGGGGAGGAGAGGGTGGGGGAGATGTTGAGAGGAGAAGCTAGAGGTGGGGAAAGGATTCGGAGGTAGGAGTTCTGGGCGTGATGGGAGGCGTGTTAGCTCATGGGTGGAGGGGATGAGTGTTGGGTGGGTTGGGTTGCGGAGCGGAGGACCAATTTGTGGTGCCCGTGGAAGGGTTGGGGGGGGGGGAGGGGGGATGATGGGGTAGGAAACGAGGCCGGGGGCGAATGGGAGGAGGGGAGGGCGAGCCGAGTGCCGTCGAGCTCCGTTGGTTCCACTTCCGTTTTCGTAGGAGACGACGTGGGTATGAGGGAAGGTGTATAGGGCGTGGGGTGGAAACTGCTGGCTCTTATAACCGACTTAATGGACTTGTCTCCGCTCGTAGATTTTTTTCCCGCCCCCGCAATGCGCTTCTCCCTTCCCGTAATTCTTATCCTCCCCCTCACCTCCCTCCGCTGCCCGTCACAATGTTTACGCGAGGGTGCAACATCTGGGGGAAACTGATTTATGACTAATGATTGCACCGTAGCGTCCGCGTACGGCGTGATGGCAGAGTAATGGAGACGAGGAACAAAGGAGGGCGTCGCCCTATTGGATGTTGCGCCCTCGTTGTTCAGTCTTATTTCGAATCCATTTTTTCCCCTGCGGCTGCGGGAGTAATGGAGGCATCGTACTCTCGCGTGCGCGCGGGTGTGAGTGTGTGTGTTTATGATGAGGTTTTTGGAGAGTTCCATTTTTTTGTCGTCGTCTCGCTCAGAGCTCGATAGATGTAGTGCATCGCTCTTTCTTTGAGCCATGCGGATTTACGTGATGGAAATTTAAATTAGGAAAACCGTAGAATTTTTCCCTTTTCCACTTCAAGAGTGAGGAAATGTTTATAAAATTATTTCAGGCTTCGTTTTATAAAATTGAATGTAGAAAAATGTGGATGCAATGTTAATCTCCAAGCAAAGGAAATATTTCAAGAAAAAAATTAATGACTTTAAAACGAACATGGAGCAGCTTTAGATATACCAGTAATTGCTTAACTTGATCACTATTTTGAAATATTTACGAAGTATTATCTGGAATATGCAGAAAATAATCAACGGTTCAAACTAGCGCTAAAGCACCGCATTTTATTAGATTGAATAATATTTATGAGAAAAGTATAATTTAATTCTCTTGAAATAGTCGGGAAATTCGATGTTATAGAGTGGAGAAATCTAAAAAAAAATGATTCTTCAAATGATGCAATTCTGCATCGAAGTGATTGATTCAAAATCCTCGATCCTTTTGTGGACTGGATTTGGTAGAGATAGATGTTTTTATTTTATCGGAGTAAAGGCCCCTGATTTATTTAGGCCGTATAGATTCAAGGGAGAGAGGGGGAGGCTTAGGCGGGTTTGGAATCGTTTGCCATATTTTTATTCCGACCCATCCGGAGCCAGCTTTGTTTCCCCGCAAACCTAACTCCATCCCTCTACTGCCAAACAACGGCAGACACGGAATCGAGAATAATATTGCGGCAAAGGGCACCAAATCAAGCGGAAAATTTCCCTCGTGTCATCCTTCAAATGCATTCTATTTCCCTCTCTCTCCCCCTTTCTACTTTTTACGCTTTATTCCCTCTGTAATAATCATTGATTAACGTCGATTCATAAGCTCGCCGTGTTTTGTTGGTCCTCCTCTGCGCCGCTAGGTAATCCACGAAGACGAAAGCAGCGAATGAGGCGAGGCAAAAAAGGGTCTGACGGATTATAAAAAAAATCAACGGGTCCTATTGTATATAAACATATTTATGTATATATGAATTATGCACGAATGGAAAAACGGGCTGGATAGGGAGGAAAACGTCGCTCGCACGAGACGATAATTAACGCCGATGAGAGAGACGAAGACGCGAGGGTATTTTTTTTTAAATAAAAAAACGTCCCTCTTTGCAGACGCACGCCTATGCAACGAGATGCCCTCTTCCCATTTCCGCTTTCAAAAAATATGAGAAATATGCGTGGGAGGACATTCGCTCTTGCCGGCAAAACACGTACTTACTCCGAAAGCTGACGTCAGCTCCGATGACAAATTCTTTTTAACTGCCTCTTTCAAAAGCGTCCGCAAAATGCCTCGCCTGCCCACGTCCTCCTCTCCTCGGTCTCTCCTTCCTTCTGTCTCCCTCCTTCACTTTTCACTCCGTCCTCTCTCCCCCCCCCCCATCAATATTTCTCTCCATATATCCAGTTGCAGCCAAACAGCTTCCATCACCATTTTCTCAGCATCCTCCGCCCACCCACCAACCAACAACTCTTGTACCATCGCCAAAGTCCCAGCCTAATTTCCACCTCTCCCCCTCTCACCCCTCCTAAAATTCCTCCCTTTTGTCTCACTCCTCTTTCACTTTCCCCCTTCTACTCCCCCCGCTCCCTCAGACCAGCCAGCGACACTCCAGTGCATAGTCCTCTAGGCTTTTTTTTTCCAACCCTCTCCCTCGTTTCCACATCAATCCATCCACTCTCTCTCCCTCCCCCCCACCGCATCCATATTCCCACTTCTCTCTCATATCCACTTCGCCCACTCCATATTCAGTATAACTCCCCATCGCTCACAGCTCTCCACCATCTCTTTCTTTCCTTCCTCTCAGTTTTAGTCTCCCCCCCCTCATCCTCCACATCCACCACCTCATCTCTGCCCCTTCAATTTGATCTCTCTCCCCCATTTTTCCCGTCCTGATGTGTGGTCTCCCAACCCCCGCTCAGATTCACTCTCCAATCTAAATTTCCCTTCATGTTGTGTTTCTTTTCTCTTTTTCCAGTAATATCTCTCTCCTTTTATCCTCTCTTCCCCCCCTACCACTCCTCTTTATCTTCGCACATTTCGCCGAGCGCCTTCAATGGTGTCGAGACGGACAGAAAAATATTAGTTTTTGTTTGTTCTTTCAAATCGGTTCGGACAGGGATTGGTTTTTCAGGTCCAACCGCTCGTAGATGTGTAATCCGTTTGATTGCCTGATGAGACTTTCATTTTAATTTTTTTTATCGGAGAGAAAGAAAGGGGGGATGGGGTAAATGGGCTTTGCGTTTTTTTAAGTTGCTGTGTTTAACAAACGATGCGGTTGTTATCGCACTTCCAGCCGATGGGTTTGATAAAGTGTGCCGGCTTGTTGTTTTTTTACGTTCGAGGGAGTGACGTCGAGTTCTCGGCGTCAAAACTAGTTATTTCGATTGTTTGCTTCGAATCTTGAATCTCGGCTACCCCATTATTCCTCGTGAGTGGATGAATCGCGTAACTCATTTTTGTATTTTCTTGATAACGAGATAAACTTGATAAATTGGCATTTTAGGAGATGATTACGACTCCGGCACTCTATTGTTTGAAATTGGATGGTGAAAGAAACGCGCATATAATTTTTTAATGTTCGTCAACCGCATTAATTTATTGATGTTCAATGCTAACAAATAATAAAGCAGTCAGTTTTGTATTCCTTCGTATTGTTTTCAAATGGAACAGAGTCTATAAAATATAATTATGTGTATTGTTTGTATGACGTAAACTATAATACAAAAATTACATATTTGTAAAAAATAACTGAAGTTAGGATGAGGCAAATGTGATTTTCATCCTAGTATTAAAAAAAGAAACTTTTGCAATCTCGTATTCTTATTAATACCTGAATTATGACGACGAAAACACGAACGGCCAATTTCGTACTCAATGCGGAAAAATCCTATTTACCGTAGTAGACGGAGCTTTCCATTTTTTATAAGCTCTATATAGGTCGAAGGAGCAATAAACAGACTTATTAGGACAGAAGTAGATGCTTCCTGTTACGGTACGGTAATAATTCATGATAAAACTGGTGTCTGCACGCTACGATGAAGATGAACAGAAGATTTCTGAATTTACGAAACGAGCTTCAATCTTGCGTTAGGAAATATTAATGCAAGTACTTGAATCGTTGGTGTGACGCCAAGATATGTCCGTTCTTATACTTTGATGCATTAAACCAAGCCCAGGGACATCCATATTAAGTATTTCGTGTTAAATGATTGACTCACTTCAATGAAAATAGTTTAACAAGCTTATAAGAAAAATAAAGAGGGGAAAAGTAATAGGGCGTTCAATTTCTCATAACTGTAGCAACGTAAAGGAGAATGGGTCGCAGAATGCTACACTGCGGGACTCCGTTGTTGTGACACGTAGATGGGATGAATGGGAAGGAATGGCCATTTTGTCCCTTAAAGCCTCGGCGTATTATGACAAACATTTTCCGGCAAACGGCACGGCTTTTATGGACCATATCTCACACTCACTTCCATTCTTCCTCTCTCGCCTGCCTCCCCTCTCTTTCTACCATCGTATTCACTCTCTTAAGTAAAATATGCGGACGCTCTTGGGAGAGGGCGATGAAGAGAAAGGGGGAGGAAGAATGCGGATTGATGATGATCATCCCTTCGCTCGGGAAAAGAAGGAATGACGTAGAAAAAAATGTCACCGAGAACACCCAAGGTGATCCTTAGGAAGGACGGACCCACTTCTTCCTGTTATAAAGTGTTAGTTGGACGCCGAATAGAAAGGAAATATTGTCTCCCCTTCTAGCTTATTTCGACCTTAAACCATGACCCCCTTAATTCGTCACCCCTTCAACACCACCTCCGTCTGGAAAGCCCTCAATCATTTCCCGGGATGTGAGGTTAGCCGGCGGCGCGAGAAAAAGAAATGAAGACGGAAAGATATATACGGGCTTTCTCACGTTAAGGGACGAAACGGAATCGAATAAAATATGCAGAGCCGCCGGGACTACATAAGCGCGTATGGAAAGGGAGGATGCGTTTTTGAGGGAGATGACGCCATGAATACGAATCCACTTACCCTCTCTCCTCCTCCTTCGCTTCCGTTTCCAGCTCCAGTCCTCGACTCCTCCTACTCCTCCCTTCTTTCGCTCCTCTTTCTTCCTCTCCTCCTCCTCTTCCTCCTATCAGGAGTCCTTCCCCCTCCACTATGCCGCGAGGCACCCCACACCCATCATCTTTAATAACTAATCCATCCCAACTTTCACCAAAGGATCCACTTATTTTTTTATCTACGTATTTAGAGATATTAATGTGCGTTATAGCTCCCAAATCCCCGCTTCTAAAAACCAACACTCCTCTCTCTCTCTTTCTCTGCCACTTCGTCGGAATCGTCTCGAGAGGTTCCTTATCCTATATATATATATGTAAAATAAAACAAAACACAGTAAAATCCGGGTAAAAGAAACGGCGAGCGGAACAGCCGTATAAACCGCACACTTTTTACACTTCTGGGACGTCGTTAAAATGACAGAGAAGGGAGGAAGCCGCGTCGCTGATGTGTCACGGATAGCATTTTTATTCACTTCTTTTTCTGCATATATATATATCTCTCTGTTTGTCTTTTGGAGATCCCGCCTATGAAACGAAGTGGTATTTTTCCTTCTCTCTTCTAAAGCTGCCGCCGCTGCTCAATTTCCGCTCTTCTCTTCTACTCCTTCGCTCTGGCGAGCCGAGGGACGTATTCGCCCCTCGAAGCACTGCCTTCCCGCTCTCCTCAAAACTTGAAAAAAAAATCCTCCTTATTCCTCCCCTTTCGATCGTTCGCGTGAATAATTCAACCGCTTTTGTTCGCCGTTGAATTAGTGCCGCCGCTGCGTGTCTCTCGCTCCCTCTTTCTCCTTCTCTCTCTCTTTTTCCCTCCCTCTACCTCCCTATTACGGCAGTGCGCTCGCTCTTTCCTCCACTTTTCCACGTCAAAACGCCGCACGCGCTCCCTAGCGCGCCACTCCCTCGACTCCCAGGCCTTTCGTGGGTCGACTGACGACGCCGTCGGAAGCAGTGGCGGCACTCTCCTCCCGATCTCCTTCTACTCTTCTCCGCTCCTCTTGCCCACCACCTCTCTCTCTCTCTCTCTTTCTATCCCCGCGCGCTATCCAAACACGACGCCGGCGCTGAGTCCGTCACCGAAGGCGTGAAACATTAACGAAGGGCGAAATAGTTGGTTTTATAAGGGATGGCTTTGTCCGGGTAGATAAAGAGGCGGTGTGTTTTTTTTTTAAAGAGATTTCTTGGGATTTGTCGGGGGAATTTTAAAGGTTGCGATCCCCTTTTAAGACGGATCAGGGATTAGGGAAATACCCTCGGCGAGGAGGAAAATAAATACAATCCGTAAGAAGGGATTGCGTTCGTCGCAAAATCCGGACGTCTTTTTTTTCCCTCGTAGTAGTGGAATTGCTCGAAGGAAACTAGAGAGATAGAGAAAGGCTGACGAAATGGATGGATGGGCTTCCCCTTTAGCCGACGAGCCTTTGTTTTTTTTTTTACTCTCTGGCAGATGTCTTGAAATCGTCGGAACGTGAAATTCCGCGCGGTGGCAAAAAAATCCGGCAATGTTCTTGACCAGAGCGACAGCCGTCACGTTCTCTTTTTTATTTTCGTCACCCCTTCGTCATCGGCAGGGAAACAAAATAAAAACACTCACTTCCCCCGCTGCTCGCGGGAAAAAAATATCCGTCACGTATTGCTCACATTACAGGACACGTGTTCCCTCTCTTTGCTCAGCGAACGAGGGTCCCCTTATATAAAACTCCCGTCCCTCTTTATAGTTAGTCACACGCGCACTCGCACACACGCTCACACAGCTCACGCGCACGCAAGAGGTAGAGGAGGGGGGAAAAACACTAAAACAGTCGATTACACGGGTATGAAAAACCGAATCTCTTTTACTGTCGCTATCTTTCTTTCTTTATCTTCCTTTCTAAACAATTTTTTGCCGAACTGTTCAAGTTTCCTCAGGAACTCTTGCGTTTTTCCCCTCGTTTCTGGCGCGCACTTCTTCGGAGGGGAATAACGAGTTTCCTCGTTCGCTTTTTTTTTATAGTTATGTATTTATGCTCTATCTCCCTCTCCTGGCCTTTCGGGAACCGACACTTGCTCCGACCCTCTCTTTTCCTCGTTAAAGTTCAAACGTTGTAGGGGAGATGAGCGAGGATTGATAAGGAAGCGGAGATGAGATCTGGAGGGGATGAACTGCCGCTCCTTTGGCGCCCGAAACTCTTTATCTTCTTTTTCTCCTTTTTTCCGTTCGGATTGGTGACGGTGAAACGTCTTCTTTGAGGATCAGGACCCGTACAGGCCCCTTCCTTGTGCGTGTACGTGCGTTTTTTCCTCCGCTATCACGTGCCGCAGTCGTCGGCGCCAAAGGGGTGAGTATCAACCGGGCGGGCGACGACGGCGGGAGGCGGAGTAACGGGTCGTGCACCGAATTCGGACGCTCGGAGACGTCCGAAAGCCGGCGGAATGTTTTTCTCACTCTCTCCGGAAATTTTCACTTTTTCCCGCTTCTTAATAATTCCTCGCGGTGAAACGTCTTTGTTTTTTTTTTGGAAGGGGATAGGAATATGAGGGGGGGAGTGATGAGAGGGAGGACAATGGGGGAGGAGGAAAGAGGTATCTCGAGACGAATCGAAAAAAGCCACCTTATTATGCACGAGCGATTCGGAGAGACCGCTTTGATATTGTCAAGTGCGTCACAATGTCCCTCCGTCTCACTCCCTAGTATCGCTACTCTCTCTCTCTCTTTCACTCTCTTCGCTCCGCGCTGCGTGATTTTATACCTCTTCTCCCGACCTCGCTCCGTGCCCGACTGTCTTCTCTCGTGCCACACAAATTGCGAACCCAGCGCCGCGCCGCGGGCCGAGCCGAGTCGATCCGGGCAGAGCCGACGACCCCGCCCGCCGACGCTCTCACGACCTCCCCACACCACCCGCCACAACTCGGTCCCTCCCCCCTTTTCCTCTCTTAACCCTCTCATCCCTCTAACTCCCAACCTTCCTCCGTATCTCCCTCTCTAGCGCACGCCATCCTCCGCGCCTATTCCCCTATACAGGGAGAGGTAGGGGAGGGGGGGGGGAAATGGGGGGCTTGATGATGGGAGGGGGGGGGGGATGGAAGTGGGAACGGCTCTTCTCTCTCTCAGCTCCTGTATGCCGTGCACTTTCCACTTCACACCGCACTGAAAAGGATGCGTGTTAGGCCAGTTTCTCCGCTTACATTTTTCTTTTACGAAAAAAGTAATGGTTAAGCGCTTGTAGTTCGCGTGAAATACCGACTTTTTGACCGAGGTATTGGATATTAATGCAGAGGTCTAAATTACGCCTTCAGCGGATGACTGTTATCTCTTCTATCCGTATTGCTTTGGATTTTTTAAAAATCACTATAGCAGTAAAATTAACTTCATATTTTGTTGTTGGAGATTTGACAACAGCAATCTCATTTTTATTTTTTATTCGAAAAAAAACTCTTGCCTCCGGTAATTTAAGAATACTAAATTTCTTATATTTCTTCCATCTAGGAGAGAAAGATCTCGTTTTGAGCATAATTTCTAATGTCCTTTTAAATATACACTGTTAAATAACTTAATTTTATATTTAAATTTGACATTTGTATCAGTCTTAAAATTTAGAAAATTGTCTATGAAAAATTTAATTGTGTGTGACAGAAAAAGGTTTTCTTATTTGAAGGCCAGCGTCTGGTTGATTGATTGACGATGAAAGTAGATCGTTGGGTTTCATCTGAGGATGGCTGCTTTGTATGCGTATGTTCATCTAGTTTCCCCAATAATTTTTTTGCTGTTGGACTATTCCCTATTACCAGTTATGTTCAAAACAAAAAGTAAGCTCGATTTTCATTTTTGGATTTCATTTTTAGAATTAATTAGGGAGTTAAATTTTGGATTTAAGAGACAGTTCCAGAAATTAAAAACTTATTTGAATCGAAGGAGCAATTACTCCTACGGGATATTTTCTTATATCTGTTGCATAAAAAGATATAAAATATGCGATTTTTCAAGCGATGAGTAACTTTAAATTTCCGAAATTTCTTTATAAAATCGTATTTAAGCTGCAGAGATGGAAGAATTTCTCTGTAATTTACTATGCTCCGTTTTATAGGAATTTCAAATCTTGCTTTCTCATTTCAGCTTAAACGTATTAATTGTAGCTTGTTTTTCCCATTCTTTGAAAGCGTCGATCAGTATTCTTAGTAATACCAACAAAAGAAACATTTCTCAATTCCATTTTGCTCTTTAATAGTAATGTTAAATTCCACATACATAATTTCCTTTATTTTTCTGTCGTTTGCTTTTGTACCGGATTGAATTTTCAGCGTAAGCAGAATAACAGTTATCTCTTTAGCGATTCCGCTTTTTTTATGTAAACCAATACCTGTGATAGTATTTTTTGTTTTTGGCACCCTAGCTATTTATTTTGCAAACTGTCAGCGTTATACATTTTATATACATCATGATGATACAGATAACACAACCTGAGAAATACGAAAAAATAGAGTTAGTAAAACATTAATTTTTCATTGACATTCAACTTTTCTGGAATAATTCTACTTGAGTTAATCATTTATACTATTATTAAACATAATGTTTATAAAACCATTGGACTTAATTTCAAATTGACACAACTTTTAAAATAATTATGTCATTATGGCAGTGGCGTGGCAGAACTATTCTGCCCCCCTCCCCCCCGCCATAGATAACAAGTAGAAATAATACACATTAATCATACAGTATAAATTAGTCAGTTTCTTATTTATTAGTATACTTTTTTAATTTTAATGAGTAAAACTTGTAAAATAAACATAGTTACACTTTTAAAGGCAATTACATATATAAAAAATACATACATGAAAATATTTTTATTTTTTCATTCTCACGTGAAAAAAATTTCTATTTGAACATAATTTATAGCAGTTATGTAAAGAAATTTTATCTCTAGGTATTTTTTCCTCTGTATGAGTTGTTTCATAATAGTAATCTGCACTGAAATATCTATTGTGTTTCCCGTCAGTCGGAAAAGGCCCGTTCGGCTTGCAAGATCCATAGCTCAAAATAATTGCTTTATATTTGGATAATCAATATTTTCAGAAAATTTACATCCATCCGAAGGATACTGGCAAAACGATTTATCAAAATCTAAGGAACACCTCGTCTCTGAAAATTCTTCACCCGCTACCATTACCTCCACGCTTTCACGAGGAATACAACTATAGCTACTCGTTATTAAACTAGTTTCATCACTACACTGTACATTACCCAGAGTCTTGCATACATCTCTAGCGTCACTGCGATGTTTTACTCTGGACGCTGGCGAAATACTCTTTGTTTGAAAAAAACTTGTCAATAATTTCGCATTCTTTTAAAGGAAACGTTCACATTCTCATTTTAATTTACGTTTTTAACCTTTAAACGGGCAAGGCTAATTTGTTACGTATCCAGTCGAGTAGGGTCAGATTTGACCCCAAATTTATTTTGTTCATGGAAGGTCACTGAGTAGACAATTACTTTATTTTCTCATATTTTTCATTGCTTTAGGTTTATTAAAAATGGTTTTAGCTCCATATTAGTAATACTAATATTGATATCTTTTGTTATTGAACATTAACTTACACAACCTTTGTTTATGAAATTTTAGGTCTATTTAAATGAAGTTCAATATTTTGCAAAGAAATATTATCTTTTATTACTAGTTCAGCTATATTCATTCACATTAACATATGTACATAGAATTTTACATAGAATCAGAATTCTCTTTGTGTTTACATTCATGGCACATTCGAAGTGTCTCGCTATGCTGGTCACATATGAAATGACTGCACTTTATACATCTGTTTTGCACTTTTTTGTCCTGCTTTCTGTCACACATCTTACATCTTCCTCTCTTGGTTTGTCTCATGTTATATCCATGACCAATCTCAATTTTTCTCTTCTGAACTCCACACATTTCCATGGCTCTTCGTATTGAGAAGTGGAGGTTCGGTACGGTCGCTGCCCTTTGCTTCATGTAAGGGATTACTAGTTCTTTTCCTAGCACCTGCAAGAACTTTCTACGTTTCCCTATCTATTGTAAGACTGCATAGTTTTTTTCATTGTTATGCTGGAAGATTACTAAGCTATTGTATGCAGCCGCGTCAAGCCAATTCATAAACAATCGCAAAGGCCATCTTTGTGTTCGGCGACTGCATGAGTACTCGGAAATCAAATGATCAAGGGTGTCTACACCCCCTTAGGTCGCATTATAATGGGAAATTATGCATGGTTTTTTGCCATTTGATGAATCCATTTCTACCTCATGGTGCTGACTAAATAGCAAAAGTACAACTCTGCGTTTTTTGGGTGTGTACCCGACAAGCGTAAATAAATTCGAAAATAAAAACTTTGTTGACTGGGATTCAGCTTTCATCAAAGATAAAAGCATCTCTCTGGGAACATCTTGATTATTTTTTCGGATGGTCCCAACTAATGTTAGATTCTTCCTAATTTAGTCCAGGAAAAAAACATGATGTGACCATGGGCGCACGCTCACGAAGATTTATAACCATATTCTTACTCTTCAAATGCCATGGATATATGTTTTAGGTATTTTTAAAACTGAATCACACGTAATTGAGTGATTAATATAAACAAAAGTGTCAGTAATTACGAATTATTATATCAGGTCCATGAAAAATTTTGTTGGCAATAGGTGTCGTTGCCGGACAAGTTGGGTCTAAAATGACCCCATCGAGAAATATATTTTTTTAAATTACTTTAAAATTAAAATTAAAAAATCTTTTTGCTACACACAATAAACTGAGACAAAAATAGGAAAATACGAAAAACGTGAAACTGATACATAAAGACTTGAGCTCAAAATCAAACAAAATGCAAGTGTGGGGTCAAATATGACCCCACTTGCCCGTTTAAAGGTTAAGAACTACTTAGCTGAGTTTACTTAGATATCTTAAAATATAAGTGTCATCAAATTTTATATGTTAATATAAAAGGGAAAATATTTCAATAAAACACACTTTAATTAATTTATAGCTTAACTTAAGAGCAAGAATGAGAAAATCACAAATCAATGCATACACTAACTTTTTCTTTTTTGTTGACGCCTTGGTAACGCTCAAATTCACCTAAATGCAACTACTGGAATAAAACGGCAGCGAATTACGAAAGAAGCAAAGTTTTCGCTAAGACTGAATACAAGGATGCTAGCGGAGTCTCCACTCCCTCACTTACTCCAAGTCCGCTTTCATAACATTGGTGAAGAACTTGCATCGTTAATATCTTTGGGAATGTTGTTTGTACACTTATATTACGTGGCATATAGGCACGTTCCGATGTTTCGAGTGTAACATAAAAATGCTTTATGCAAACGACTTTGCTCTACGCATAGCATTTTGTAAACGGACTGCAGGCGTGGGTCGTATGTGTTTATTCTTTGCCGTAATTACTAACAGCACAAACGGCTCTTCCTCAAGCGAGCAGCATTATCAGTTTGTTCTGTTCGTAGGAGGAAAAACAAAGGTGGTGTCCCTATACTCTCGTATAGTTCATGCAGGGCCGACTTGAGGCAAGTGCCATCGGTGCGGCTTCACAGGTCCCCGCGTTCCGAGGGGTTCCGCGCGGTCTGCTTTCACATCGAAACATTACAGACAGGCAGACGCCAAAGTGAAACCATAAGCGCATTTTTTTAACGCGCCAAAAAGAACAAAATTAATTCTATTGATTGTACCTGCCGAAATCGCATATTAAATTCTTACGTATTTTGAAATGCAACATTATGATCTCTGTAACTGTTAACCCAAAAATTTTGTAATATATGACTTTTGGCCTCTTGCCTTTCCAGATGGAAAGCAGCGAAGATTGCAGTGCCAAATCAAGCCTTCGGAGAGAATGCAAGTCGCATCGGAGGTCGTGCGTTGACGCAAGGACTGCTGAGCGTCCAAAGGATTCGCCGATGGAATGAATATTCCCTAAGGTCAGTAATTAATCGACGCAGATGGCACTCCCACCGATGGACGACGGACGATGCTCCGGCCCCAGCGAAGGGTTGAAGAAAATTTCTGTACCACTAACCTTTACTAACTAACGCTTTAACTAATTTAGAGTAGCATTGGTGCAAGGCCGACGCAACAGAACATCTGTATGCGTCAGTCACTTTCGTATTTCGTGTTTTCTAGGCGCGAATTGTTTTCATGTTAGGCACGTTAGGAAATAATATTTAGGGAAACTTATACGCATAATTCTGATTTTGTTGTTGTTAGTTAGTTAGTTAATTTTAACACACTAATAACTGACACTTGTGTATGTTATCTTCACCATTTCTCATCCACTGTTTTTTTCGTTTCACACCACAAATGGGAGCCCGTTGCCAAGATAACTGAATCGCTATGCATAAGGAGAAAGGTAATTATATTTTTATTGATATGTTTTCGTGTATTCTATACGAAATTTTCTTTACAAAATTAAACGAGTTGTATTGTGTACTGTTTTCCAGTAATCCTTTAAAGTGACGGAGTCACGAATGTTCACGACTTTTTCTTCTACTTGAGGCGGAAGCTTTTCTATAGTGGACGATATGCAAGCAGGTGAGACTTTCATAAGTTTATTTGAATTTTATCTTAATTTATGCAATTTTCAGAATTCCTTCCTGACGAGCGAATGCAAAAAATTAGGACGTCCGAAAAAATGAGGACGTTTGGTATAGTCCTAACAACTTTTATATATCGAACGCTATTTTTATTTTCTAGATCATTCAATGATGTTAATTTTAGATTGTTTTTCTGTTTACTTTTTAGTGCATAAATTGGCGGTTTCACCAAAACTAACTTATATTCAATTTATTTTTCTGCTTTTAGTGAAAGGTTTAAAATTTAGCTTTCGCAGAAATTATCCTCAAAGAACTTTAAATAGTTCAGTAATTTTAGTCTCTTTATGTGACTTTATTAACAAATATCAATGAATGATTGAATATTTGTTTATTTTCGTTGTATTATATATCGTACCCAAGGAATTGCTTAAACACCGAGTAAATTTCTTGAATATGTGGACAGACGATGATACGAGCTTATAATCCCAGTCGATCATAAGAAATTACGCCAAACTAGCGTAGTACCAGTTGAATTTCAAAGGATTTAGTTAATCTAAGACTTCGACCGTGTAACATCCAAACAAGAATAAGATAGTACACAGTTTTAGCCGTCGAATAAAGCAAAAACGAAGAAAATTGGTCTATATTTAGGCATTTTGATGAATGAAGGAAAAAAACCTTGCACCCTGAAAAATGGAAAATTACGTGTAAACTTATATTTCAACATATATAATTGTACTAGTGGAAACCCGTCAAAAATGACGGGAAGACAATTCATCTTGATCGGATTAAAAAATCACTTTAACAGCTCTTTAATCACGACATTTTTGGTGAACGTTTTTCATTCATCAAAATCTTTCCTTGGTAATTGGTGTCTTGTACAAAGTATTTCACATTTTTTAATTTCATGCTCTTGTGAGGGCCCGTAATAATTTCTGCGTCGATATAGTTATTTTGCGATTTTTTACAACCAATCGGGTACCATTAAGAAGTCCTTTTTTATCTAAAATCCTAATTAACATGATGAATGCTCCAACTTTGAGACGAAGATGATGTTGTGGCATACCCGATGGACATTGCGAAATTAATTTAGTATTAGAATACAACAATATTTAATATTTAAATGTAAACTTTACTTTGTTTATTTTGTTTGTTTCTATGGAACGAAATGTTAACAAAATTGTAAAATCAATCAATCAATCACAAACGAATTTAGTATCTAGTATTAGTATTACATAGGGTTGAATGTAAATTATTTAAATGTGAACTTTCAGGAAGTTAATTTAGTATTAGAATACTGTAATATTTGATATTTAAATGTAAACTTTTTGTTTGTTTCTATGGAAGGAAATGTTAACAAAATTGTTAAATCATTCAATCAATCACAAAGGAAACTAGTAGTATTAGATTGGTGTGTGTGTGTGCGGACGGTGTAACGCTTGGTTGCTCTATAGTGTTAGATAGGAGAAAAGGAAAACCGCTCATAACTAAAAAGCTTTTCAACCTTTTTCAATCAAACATACAGGAATCACTTGACTATTCCACTTTTCAATTTGAAACTGCTCGCCGTGTACGTAGTAGTCCTGGGTTTCATTTCAGGAGCATATCTTTTCTCCATTTGAATAACATGGACAGATATGAAACGAAGCAAGAAAGCCTTTTTTCTTTAGCATTTTAAAATATCTTAAAAATGTAATATCGACGCGGGATTTTCACAGTTAGACCGATAAAACTATGGAAATGACTTTGCCTATCGTAGAAATTCAAATCTCATTCAAAAACTCCGAAAATTAGGTATAATGACTATTTTTTCGTGATTTTTACACATTTATTCAATTCCTCGCCATGGCAACTGTAATTGTTAAAGTCTATTGTTGGCTCGATTCTAATGCTTAATAAATGTACAAAAATTGTGATAAAATCGTGTTAAAACATCATTTTATATGTCCATGACTATTATTACCTTCTGCAACATTCGATTATGTGGATTTTATATTAATTTCTTACGTTTTAGTGCACATAAAAGTTGGTGTCATTAATTATTATTTTATTTTAACGTAACACTTAATTCACGCCTACCCGTCATATTTGACGGGCAATTACGCTAGTGGCTAAATAATTATCGAATTAAGCACCCCTCCCCCCCAATTTTTTATCGCCGTAAAGCCTATGTTACCGGAAGGATAAAACTGTAAACCTATGCGAACTTTCGTGACGATATCTTCAAATCACAATTTGTGGAAAATATAAGTCTAATTATTTAAGTTACGTGAATTTAACACCGAACACAGTCAAAGTAATAGAAAAACCTGCGGTATTTCTTACAATGAAAATGAAAAACACTTTGCACCTGGCCCCGCGATTTACCAAGCCGGCCCTGAGTTCAAGCATCTTTACTTCCATCTCCCTCTTAACATTTTCTTTGTCGGTGAGGCCGTTTAGCCGTGGTTCGCTTTGTGCTCCCTTCCGCTAGGCCTTGGCATTCAAAATGGAAATTTTTGATTGACTAGCATAAATTGAATTCTTGCATTCTTGTAGAACGATGTGACCTTACTTAACATGATTTTTACAAACAAATTTTTTTATTTAATACACTTACACTTCAAGCACTGAAAATTCTTTTAATTCACTGTCTCCGTTTTAAAGCCATGGATATTGTAGTATCGCCCAAAACTTATTAAGGTGCAGTATGTATAGATATTTTCTTGATGAGTTTTCTTCCTAACAAATCTTACGAAAAATTATTAAAATTATTTGTTTTAATATTAATTTGCTGCATTACAGTGCGTTATTTTTGTTCCATGTATTCGTATTTTTTCTCGTAATTGGAACCTTCTACTCGATTTATCCCTATTATTTTTAAACAGAATAATTTATTCATATTTGGAAAATCAACAAATATTGGTGTCTTCTTTAAAATAAACAAAGGGGTAGATCTTAAATGTTTTCGTTATGTATACATTTATGTATACATTTAATTTATTACTCAATATAATGTAAAAAACATTGTAGCCCAAACAAACGAATTGGTATTTTTTTAAATATTTTGCCTGCAAATAAGTTTCTACTTTTATTCGGGCAGGAATTATTCCGTTATTTTCCTTAAATTTCTTATAATCTTATTACCATTATTATGTAAATTTTCTTAGTGGCGCTGAATTTCCTCTTTTGATTTCATAAATTATTTTCCTCCAAAATACCGGGTCAATCCCTAATGAATGTAAAATCCCATCTTTGCACACGATCTCTTTATCCTTTTTCTAAAATTCAAGCCGTCCCCCTTTCTCACTCGGTCACTTTCGCTCCCTCGTCGTATCCTTCACCTCGCCCCCCTCCCCCTCCCTGCACCCACTCTCCACCACCCTCCCCTCCTTTCCTTTCCATTCCGTCTTCTTCCTCCCTTTGCATCAACGGCACTTACTCTCAGCCCACGCCTCCCTCCTCTCCACTCCTCCTCCTACTCATGCTCTATCCGACCACTCGCCATTCTTCCTCACCATACAGGACTCCTAAACCCTTATTTCAGATTCCCTCCCCCTCCGTCTCCTACCAACCCAACCCAACCCACTTCATCAAGGACTTATCCTTTTACTCTTCCACCCTCCATTCCTCTCTCTCTCTCTCCTCCCTCCCAAGAGATCTCCTAATTCAACGGAGGCTCTCTTCTCCCTTCTTACCATCCCTTACCCCTCTCATCCCTCATCCCCCCGACTTATTTAACTCCCCTTCTTTCTCCCACCCTTCCTTTCCGGTTTTAGAACAGTTCGGCACGACCGGTTCGGCGACGGAGTATTCGGCTATGGGACTATTCGGCACCGGACAGTTCGGCGACAGCCGTGTTCGACACGGCACAGTTCCTATATATTTTGGGGGGAATGGCGTCATGATAATATTAATATTACAGCAATTACCTTAACGTGGCTGAATTGAATTCACTTAATCTATAACGTTTAAATAAAAATGACTATATTTAAACAGAAATAGATTTAAATAAACTTTCGTGAGAAAAAGTACGCGATAAAAATTATACTATGAAAAATCACCGGATGATATGCACAATGATTTGCGCTATTAATTATATTAATGTTAATTTTATACAAGTGTTACTGTTAAGTTCAATTATCTGACTTGATTTCATCGGACCAATATATACTGTTTAAATAAAAATGATTATATTTTTAAAGAACTGCTATCAAATTTACTTTCGTAAGAAAACGTTCACAATATACAACTACATATTAAGTTAACGGGGTGTAGAACAAAATGTCCCTGCGAACCAGAGAACCAGTCGATTTCTTATAAGTGTGCCAGAGTTTTTCATCTGCTACTATATCCTTTTGATTAGAAACAGTATAAAATAACGAGAGAAAAAAAAATTATTAAATATGTTTCACGATGTTACGGCTTCTCTAATTCAAAAGGAATAAGTTTAAAGAGGGTAAATGCATTCAGCTAATTTCACTTAGCAGTAACATTTGCATTAAATTAACATTAATATAATTAATAGTGCAAATCATTATGCATATCATCCGGTGATTTTTCATCGTATAATTTTTATCGTGTACTTTTTCTCACGAAAGTTTATTTCAATCTATTTCTGTTTAAATATAGTCGTTATTATTTAAACGTTATAGATTTGGTGAATTCAAGTCAGCCACTATAAGATAATTGATGTAATATTAATATTATCATGACGCCATTCCCTCCAAAATATATAGGAACTGTGCCGTGTCGGACACGGCTGTCGCCGAACTGTCCGGTGCCGAATAGTCCCATAGCCGAATAGTCCGTCGCCGAACCGGTCGTGCCGAACTGTTCCTTTCCCCTGTTCACCCACACATATCCCGTCTCCCTATTGTCCTTACTATAACGCACCGCTTCCTTAAAAAAGCTTCCTAGTCTCGTCTCTCTTCCTTCGCCCACGCAGCGAGTTACCCTGTCCTACTCTTCAAGACAGACCAGATTCCTCCCAATCTACCTCCTACACAACAGTCTTAACCTTAAGATTCCTTTCTCCCGCATATCTCTCTCTCTCCCCGCAGTAAAATCGTATCTTTTCTCGTTTCGCTGCGTCCCATTTCCTCCCATACTGCATCCTTCCCCTCCTCTTCCTCCCCTCTCCGCCTCCCAATTCCTCCCTTTATCATCCCCGCCTCTCGTCCTATCCCTCATTCCATCTCTAAATCTCCCCTCTCCGTCCGCAAACGCTCCTCTCATTCGCCCTCTCCCTCCTTCCGACTCAACCTACGCTCAACTCTCTCTGTCTCTCACTCCCTCCCAATCTCCCCCTTTCTACCATTCTTCAACCACTTCTGAACTCCTTCTACGCCGGAAACTCTTTATGTGTCTCTTTTTTCATCCTGTATCGCTCTCCCTTTACTCTCCCTCTCTCTCTCTCCCTCTCTCTCTCTATTCCATTCTCTCAAACCCGCTTTGTGATTCTCGCTACCCATCCGCAAAACACGCATGGTCTTTCCAAAGTCCCGAACTCTCCTTATCCCTCGGCTTCTTCTCTCCCTCTCCTTCCTACTAGGCACTCAGGTCACCACGTGACGTCCATTTCCTCACTCTTCTCTCCCTCCCCCCGATTCGACTCCCTCCATTCTGTCTTATCTCCCTTTTCTTTCCCTCCCCATCCATAGAACAAATTTCTTCCTCTCATAAAGCTCATTCGCCACCCCCCTCCACTCCATGTACATGTGTTGCCATGGCGCCCTTCCCCTAATGTTTTATCACACCCCCATCGTTCCGCTAGAAGAATTCGATTCCTATGTGCCCTTGGAGTGTGGGGGAGAGTTGCTGGTGTGGCTGTATTGGGTGAAGGCAGGAAGGAAGGAATAGAAGGAGGGGGAGGGGGGGGGGGAAGAGGCGATTGGGGTTGGTGGACCGGAGCAAGCGTGGGGTGGGGAAAGCTGTAAGTGGAGTGGGGCGAAAGCGCTCTTTATTTCTCTCTCTCTCGACCAAAATGCTACGCTCTGATGGCGTGTGTGATATTTTTTTGGAGTTGGCCATTGTGTGAATATAATATACTTCGGTTCCGCGATTGTTCGACGCTTGAGCGGTTTGGGTTAATGTCGTGCCCTTCAGTTTCACCGCCTTCCCCTTTTGGAGAATGTGTCGAGGGTTTAATATTCATGAGAGTATCAGGTTTTCTTTTGCATTTTAAATTTGGCGATGGCTGCTAGGAAGGGGGAATTGATGAAACGGTTCGTTTTGTTTCATTTCCTCGGTCGAATCGCTTCCGTTGCGGTCGTAAGATTAGTATCGTCCGATAATATCATACGAACAATTAAAAAAACAATGCTTTGAACTTAAGTCCTTCCCTCTGGTTAACATTTAATAATTGTATGCGTTTTTTAAACTATTGAATCTAATTATAATGACCATAAATACTGTTTCCCAAGTGTTACAATAATGAACGACGATTTTAATCTCACTTCTTGTTTACTAGGCCACGTGATGTAATTAATCAGGAGTTAGATGTATCCTAATGCATACACATGAATTATATTTTTGAGTGAGGGATTTTTTCACATAAATGCTTGGATTAACCCGCAGTCGCAGGCATCCGATCTGCACTTAATGGCGCGGAAAGTCATTGTAGTTTATGTAACGGCCGTTTTCCATCCGTATGGGGTTTGGATTGGGAAGAAGAGAGGAGGACATGAGACCACATCCAATTACGTTTACACATTCCTATCTCTCTCTCTTCTCGCAATACATCCAAAGCACGCATCTCTTTTATGTATGGCGCCTACTTGCTTCTCCCCACCTCTCTCTCTCTCTCTTTCGGCTTTCCTATCTTCAACCACATTCGTTCGGTCAAAGTCGTGTTTTCTTCCTACTCCCCCTTAGCTTAAAACCGTCTATGGTTGCAATGGAAAGTACGGACGCATATGTCAACGCATATAGATAAAGGTAAAGAAAATTTACGTTTTACTTATTACCTTTTGGGAAAAATAATCCGAAAAGATGAACGGATATAACATCTGTTACGGAAGCAAGGGGAACAAAATAAGCAAAGGGGCTGACTCATCAGTAGAAAACGCTTTTTTTTCGCCGACTAAAGCAGCTTTCAGTGGTTGTAAAGACATTTCGCGTCACGTCCGATGCTTCGAGTGTTTTTAAAAACAAAAGTCACAAAACGCTCATAATATCCCCAGTTTACCCGTCATTTCCCCCTAAACATCTTGTGAATTGGATAACTTCCAGCCGAGCGTCCCGGGAAAACGAAAAGCGATCTGAAGAAAACACGCGAAGAAACAAAGGGAGTGATAAGAGTTGCGAACGAGATGAAAAAAGACTACGTTTGCGATTACTCCAACAAAAGCTTTTAAAATCCACCCGAAATCGGTTTCAAAAGGGAAGTTAATAAGGCGTGCGGCTATTTTTATCATAATCCTCCGTTTACAAGAGGATTTTATCGTTTAAACCTGATTTAAAAAAAACGTACCTCAGGACATTGGATTATACCCAAACAACTCTTTTAGAAATATATCGTAAGGGAATCACGTATACACACGATATAGAGGGGAGAGCGAAAGAGAGAATGGAGGAGGGAGAGAAGGGACTTTAAAAACAAGTAGGGGTTGTATAATGCTCTGGAACGGTAAAAGATGTGGCCAACCCCTCTCGGCTTACCCACCCTGCTCCACCACTCCGATCCTCCCAAACCCTCTCCGGGCTCTTTTCTTACCCTCAACCCCTTTTTTTCACCGCCAGCCCTCGCAATTCCACGTTCCTCTCTCGCTCATCCCTCCTCTCCCTCTCTCGCCGTTACTCTCCCTCCCCCTACAAATTTCCCTTCCTCCTCTCGCTCTGGAAGCCAAATCCAAAGCCATTATCATCTTCTAACCCCTCCTCCTTCTATCTCTCTCAAGTTGTTCCTCGGACGAATTGCACCCCCTTTGCCGTTCTCCTCCTCCTCTTCCTCTCTCTCCCCCCCCACGTCTCCCCTTCTCCCCCGCCACCGTTTCCCTCTTCTTCCCTTTCCCCTCCCCCCTCCGTCGTTCCCCCTCCTCGCCCTCTCCCCCCGACACCATCACTCACTTAAAGCTGTGTTCTTCAGGCGGAAAATAAAGCCGTGAGGATATGGAGAGGAGGAGAGGTTTGGGAGAGAGATAGAGGGAGAGAGGGAGGGGGTAGGTTGGTGGCGAGAGAGGAAGAGTGGGGTGAGAGGGAAAGAGGAACGCAGGATCCAATAGCATCCCTTAAAAGATCTGACAAGTGGAAGGTCTCTTATTTTTTTTGAAGGGGTATTATTTATTGTGACGTAACGAATGGATTTAAAAATCGAGATGGTGTTTTCTGCCTCCCCTTACATTTCTCTCGCGTAGGGAAAAAATTCATAATGAAATCCTTCTTTATCTGTCTTTTGTTTGCCTCGTTGACTGCTAAGACATTCGATTTTTGTGTTTGTTCTGAGAGGTTTTTTTTTTACACCTGCGGTCACGAATCTTGTTTTATTTTTAGAGTTTTTGCGAAAAGGCGAGTGTTTTTGTAATCGATCGCCGGGAAAGACGTCGGCGATGCCAAATGTTTTAAAAGCAAACCCTCTCTCTTTGTATCCTCATCGATTCGTGTCTTCGGACGAGATGTTTCGTCTCGTTCGCTCGTTTTTTTTCCGGTCGTTTGTTTTCATTTTTTTCGCGGCGCATAAACTTCGCGAATTTTATTGCTTTGTTTTCCGGACGTGTTTATCGCGGAATGAAATAAGAGTGAGCACATAAGGAAAGGGGGATTTCTCGCGTTTATCTCCCGCGTACCGGGTCAGCGGTGGGGATTTGTAAAACAAATGAAACGAGGAGGCACGACCCAGTTGACGTTACGATCGGAATTTTGGCGGAAATTTTTATCGCCGATCGTATGGTAATTTCATAGCGACGAATTTAATCTGCCTTCTAATTTGATGAGGACTCGAAACGACTTGTAGAAAAAAGGAGTAGATTCTATAATCGCTGCGCCCTTTGGAAAGCCGCGCGTTGTCAGCGGTTTACAATAAATGGACTTGGGATTGCAATTATTTGATTAACATCTGCATAGAATGGGTTCGTCAAACTTCTCTCTTATCTCGAGCGGTTGAGCAAATAACCTAATCCCTCAGTCAGAATTACAATTACGAGAGCCGTAAAAGACGGAACTTTAATTCTTCGCGGAGATGATGGCGTACCATTTCGTCGGGGGGGCGGGGGATAGAATTCATTTTGCGACTTATCGGATGCTTGTGTTTTTTCTTTCCCGATTTGTTATCCCACGGGCCATAATCGAGCCACCTGGACGATGTGGGCTTACCTCATAAATTTAGCCCCAGAACTCACTCCCTTTGCTTATATAAATCCCAGATAACGTCGCTGCTGATCGCATCAGAAAATGTTGCATGTCGGCGCCTACTCTGGTAGTGGGTTAATACGACAGCCATCCCACGTAGAAAAACGCATTATATGCGTGTTACCCCGAATCCCTTCCCATCATACTAAACCGCGATAACATCGACCCGGTCACCGCTAAGGAAAACCTTTTAATCTCTAACATGGTGTGAGGATTTTTCCGCCTCTGTCGGCTAGGTATATAGGTAAGGGGGAGATATTGCGCGTAGTTTGGTCCCTTTTCTTCATCTCTCGCTTCCATTGTCTCTCTCTTCGTCTGCCTTCCTTCGCCGTCCACTGACAGCCTTCCATTCGCTTTGCCAGTCCCACACGCACACACACACGCGCGCGCACGCATACACGCATAAAATCCTTCCCTCCAGTTATCCCCCTCTCCCTCTCTCTCAACATCCCCGTGGTGGAGAGAGAACTTTCTGCCCGAATCCTCCTACTCCCTCCGCCCCATAACTGCCCCCTCCCTGCCTCTTTCCCTCCTCCCGAGGCAGTCCCAACCCCTCCACGGATAGCCGCCGCCACCACCACCGTCGCCGAGACGCTCTATAAATTCCCGAATAGAAGGGGGAGAAGAGGGATGTCGGGGGAGGAAGGTAGGGGATGGAGAGGACGTCGCAGGAGGTGCATTAGGGTTGGGGAAGAAGGGTACAGAGGGAAGGGAGAGGGGGAGGAAAGAGATGGGTCGGTTTGGCGGCGACGGAGTACCCGATTCACATCGCTTCCCCCCTTCCTCTCTCTCTCTCTCTCTGGGTGGAAGAGTGCGAGGAGGTGAGGTGGAAAGCAGCGACTGGGAGGGTGTCGCCAGCACCGCGCCTTCGGTACACAATTAGTGGCCAGTGTCCCGTTCCGCACCCCCTCCCTGAGCATCTCTGGTCTCTAGTGGGACTACGATTTAAGTGTGGGCCTAAACCCTCCTTCCCTGAAAGGGGGAGAAGCCTCATAAAGCGGTCACATGAGCAATTGCTCATGTCGCATTTGGCGCGCACCTCTAATATTCCCAGCGCCATCCCTCATTTATGCTATTTGTCTTTCCCTTTTCCATTCTTCTTCCTACATCTCTCACTCTCTCTATCTCCGTCCTTTTATCCTTTTTCCTCGCCACCTCTCTCCCTTTCTCGCCTCTCATTCTGATCAGTCCCCCACCCTCCTTTCTTTTTCATTGCCTTCCTATTCGTCTCCTTTAATTCAATACACAGTATTTACGGTATTCCTCGGCACCCAGTCTTTTCCGTCTAATCTGGTATCCCGGTCGTTCGGTATACCTATTTACATTTAGCGTAGAACGCAAAGATGAAAAAACGAAAATATTGAGGAAGTAAATAAAATATTCAAATAAAAGTCTGATGTGTTAATAGGTCAAGTAACGCCCTTTTTAATCCAAGGATAAGTAAACGCCGTGTAAATGCACATATGTAAAAAATAGTGTGAAAAACTTTCGTTTTTTAAATCCCGTTTATTCGATATCCAGTTAATCGGAAGTTCACTACACCTCATCCTCCATATCTCCGATCTTTCTCTTTCCCCTATCTCTGGCAATTATTCTTTCACTCTCCGTTTCATCCCTCTCTCTCGGTCGTCCCGGCCAAATATCCCTCCCAACCGCCGACACCGCCAGCAGAAGCAATGCTCGCCTTTCTCACTTAAGACCGTAGCGGTGGCTGTTTGTCGTCTCTGTTCCATTTTATAAATCCGTTCCGTTCCTACTTTGCGGCCGGAGATAAATCTCTCGATGGGTCCTGTTTAGTCTTCGGGCGATCAAATGCATTCCTATACACACACATGCAAACGCATATCGAAGGGAATTCTAGGAAGTCAAGGGAAGAGTGGATGAATTATGGCGACCTGCCGGCTGTTTGGTTCTTCTTTCCCCTCCCTTACGGTTGAAGCGGGAATATGTTCTTTGCGAAATCTCCCGAGTTTTTCGATGCGTCACGACCATGTGGTCAACAGAAAAACTTTTCAGGTCGCGGTAATTTATGAACGGTATCGTTATCGCCTCAAGTGATATAGAGAGAGGGAATGGATTTGATTGGAGTTTAAAGTTTTCATTTGCTATATTTACCCCGATTAATTTCGTTTGCATCACGACCCAAACTTCAATCGAGGAATTGATGGAAATGTATGGATGAGTGAAAGAGGGAAATTATCGATTCACGTGTTTATGTAACGCGGAATACTGCAGTTTAACTTATGAGAGAAGGACGCGATGTGTTAATTATCCCGATTCCGCGAAACTGCTACGGTTTAAATAGAGTCGCCCCCGGACGAATAAATAAATTTGCATATTAAAATTTTTTGTGGAAAATGAAAGTTTTAAATGCACACGTTTTGCTCGCCGAACAAGGAAATGAAAGTCTTGTAATAACATTTGTAGTATGTATTGTTTTTGTATTTGATATCGGCATTCCTGGATGGAAAAACGGGAAAGAATAACATGGTGCGAATTCTCATCTCGGCCGATATAAGCATACAAAATGTTTAGATCGTAAAATGGTTTAATGCCATGCGTCAATTTACGATTTTGTGGCATTGCTTACGACCATAACGTTTCCCTCCGGTTTTGTTTTTTCCGACTTTCAGCGTTGAACGCTTTCGCCTTATTCATGACCCTCCGCTCTCAGCATAAAATGACGGGCGTTAAAGATAAGACGTTTTCTTTTTGTTTCTCAGCATTTTGCGCTCGTCTCCTTTCAGCCTGGAAATACGTTTGGAGCATAATGTATAGAGTTGGGATTTCGAAGGGTAAAAATATCTTTTCCATGCAGATTCTTGTCTTAGGAGAAACTGTTCAATTTTTATCACTTTGAGAATAAACATCTCTCTCTCTCTCTCTCTCAAGACGCTATCTATTTACGAAACCTTTAAGCGTAGTGGGTGACGTAAAGTGCGACTGGATCACTAGAATACGGCGGGTAGGCGTCTCTCATGCGGTCTCCCTTGAGAAGGCGACGCCCACTGAAAGGACTCATATTTTGAAAGGACTTACTGTTGTCACCGAGGCGATCAATGAAGGGTTCTGCGATTGTTGGTGGGTGTTTCGGAGGTTTATACGCATCAAAAATGGCCGCGTGTTTATTTTTATCGTGACGCTTAAAATTTTTTATAAATAGAGCGTACTAGTTCCTAACATGGTAAAAAGTCTTCGATTTTCTGAGTTTTGGATGACGTGTGAGTTATTAACATCTATATAATACCCTGCAAATCACCAGATTGGTGGGTGGCAGGGGGTGCAGCGCACCAAAGCCTACCTAATAACTCCTCTCGCGGGAATTACTCTCCTGTTATGATCTCGTATTGTCCTTGGGAAAAACGAACCCTGATATCGCTCTGTCCTACAGTCGATCTCTCGTATTTTATCCTCGTGATCGTGCCTACCCATGTAAGTAGGTGCCTCTAATATTCCTGAAACCTCCTCTAATAGAATTTCCGACCTAAATTTCTCCAGAAGCCTTAACCTAGCGCTATTTCTGCGGTCCTCTAGCGACATCCAATTCAACTCCTTCAGGAGTGATGTGACGATTAATTTGTGCTCATATTTTTACTTTACGAATCTGTTCCTTTTCGTACGGATCCCATATGCTTGAAGCGTATTCGACCTGAGTTCTGACCAATGATAAATAACATGTTTCTCGTACCTGTTCTGTGCTACTTCTTACTACTCTGCCTACGAAGCCCAATTTCTTATTGGCTGCGCCTACGACCCTTCGAATATGCATATTTCACGATAGATAACGACAAATGGTGACTGCTAAATATTTAACGTATTCCGCAGATTGGATATACAATCTATCAATTCTGTACTCCGCGCCTAATTCATTGTTCTTGCCCTTCCAGAAACTCAAAAGGGAACATTTGCCGTATTTAATTTCGATTTGCCAATCTTGACACCATGCTGAAAGGGCTTGAAGTCTTCCTGGAGCGATTTCTGGTCATCCTGGCTCTTTACCTCCTGTTACAAGACGGTGTATTCTGCGAAGTCTGATTTTGCAGCGAACTACCCAGCAGATGTCGTGTATATACATATATTCGAAATAGTAGTGGCCTATGACACTTCATTTTGGAGCACCTGATGGGAAAACTATTTTTCCTATTAATTTATTATGGGGTACTATATCAAACGCCTTTTTAAAGTCAATAAAAACGGCGTCAACCTGAATTTTTCTCTCCGCATTGCAACAAATCATTTATGAACAGGGCGAGCTGCGTTTCACATGACATACCTTTCCGAAACCCATGTTGACTTTTGCTTAGCGAAGAACGACCATCTAAATAGCGCAGAACAGAGCTAACGACTATATGTTCTAGAATCTTACACGATAATGACATTAAGGAAGTCGGTCTATAATTTTCGGGGTTCTCTTTATCACCGCCTTTGTGGATGGGCGTAACGTATGCTAATTTCCGGTCTTTCTGAACGATACCATGTGCAACGGATTTTTCGAATATTATTTTCAAATAAGATGCGATTGAACACTCGCGCGGGTATGCCCTCAGGCCAGGGAGACATATTTTTCTTAATCGACTCTAGTTGGTGCGCGATACCTTTTTCAGAGAATATCAAATCCTCCATCGAATTTCCCTCATCGTTCATAACTGGTCCCTCAAATATGTTTCTCTCCGAAGTAAACGCTTTCTGAAAGTGTTCATTTAACAAATTCGCTTTTTCCGCGCTATCGTAAACTACATCACCTGCCTCCGTTCTCAGTGACGGTACGGTGGGGCCTCTACCGTGAACCTTCCTAATGTATTCTTTCGGATTTTCTTTCAAATTACTATGCAGAGCTTTCTTTTTGTAGTCATTAAAAGCTTCTTGCATTGTTACTCTAGCTCTTGACCGCGCTTCCCTATATTGATGCCGTACCATAGACCTCTGCTCCTACGTGACTTTAGAAGAATGACTATTTAAGCGAGCGTGAAGTTTTCTTTGCCGTCTAAGAGCGCATCTAACTTTCTGGTTGTACCATCTTGGTCCAGCTCCATCACGTTTAAGTTTATGTGGAATGAATTTATCCGTACCCTCTCGCATCATATCCCTGAACACGCACCATAATTCCTCTGTACTAGCGTCGATTGATGCCACGCAGAAATTACGGAATTGCATCTGTAAAAAAGACCTAAAATTCGAGAAATCGCCTTTGGCGAACATATATACGCGACTTCTAGCGTTAACCTGTTTCTCCACTTTTATCTTAAATTCTACGTACACGGCATTATGATCGCTTATTCCTTCTTCTATGGATAGCTTGTTCATACGCTCAGGGTAATTCGTTACGAGTAAATCTTATATATTTTTCGAACTCGTGGGACATCTCACTAGCTGACACAACGAGTGTTTCACGGTTTCTACCAGGGCTTCACATGATTCACGCTGTCTACCACCGGGATCAAAGCAATTATGATTCCAGTTTATTGAAGGTAGGTTGAAGTCTCCTCCAATTATAATGGCCCTCTCTTTATTTTTCCATATTAGCGTTGTTACTTGTTTCTCTAGATTATGAATAATTTCTAAACTTGGATTGGGAGGCCTATAAAATGCGCATATACTTACAATTGTAGAGTCGCCTCCTCTAACACTATACCAAACACTTTCTACTTCGACGTCGCTAATCCGTAGTGGAAAACTTTCGTATGCTTTGCTGACTGCTATAAGTACTCCACCTCCCGACCGGATGCTACGATCTTTTCTAGAATCTCGATAGTCTTGAGGGAATATCTCCTGACTTGCAATCTCGTCCGTGAGCCAACTCTCAGTATCGATCACGGCATCGGCGTGTAGACTGCGAATGATATGCTCATATTCGGCAATTTTCCTACGGATGCTGCTGCAGTTCAATACGACGACATTTAATTTCTCACTGTCTCTTCTCAGATAAACCTTAACCTTTCCATTCCTATTAGTTTTAGGAATACATGCATTCTCCATACTATCATTCCTCCGGTTGGTGGACTTTCAGATCGCGTTTTGTTTCACCATTTCCCGCCACTTTATCTAGCGATTTTATTTTTCTACTACTCGATCTACCGCCATTCATGGAATCCCTAAAGTTAATATTGGCGAACTCTAACCGATGTATTGATTTTTTTCTCGTCTAACCTAAAAAACCTATCGTGTTCAAAAACCCTACTCGCTACCGCATCCGCTGCCTCGGCAGTATAGTGAACCCCAGAACCGTTTAGGGGTACTCTATATGAGTCCAGGACCGGCCTCAGATCAACGAAGTCCACTCCATTGCCCCTACAGAAGTCCCACAACCTACAGTTCAGCCCCACCACACGGCTCCAAACCATAGAACCGCAGTCCGTCCGAGGGACAATGCTGCAGATAGTAAGCCGCACATCGGAACCCTACTCCTCTCGGACACGAGCATCCTCAGCGGCCAAGCTCTTAAAAGAACTTAAAACCTCCTCGGAGCCGCGCTTCGAGGCGTCGTTAGTACCAACATGGGCCACCACCTGCAACGGGGAGCAACCCGTGCCCAATTTTACATTTACATTAATACCCTGCAAGCCGCCAGAAGCGTTTGGCAGGGGGTGTCACAGCACCAAATGAACTCTAACTAATGCCTCTGTTGGACTGTCATATCACGTCTGGGAAAAAAGATCTATAGTATTTTTCGGTTCTAGCTATTGTTTCGACATATTTTCTCGTACGCTCTTATCTACATCTACATCTACATGATACCCTGCAAATCACCAGACTGGTGGGTGGCAGGGGGTGCAGCACACCAAGCCCTACCTAATAACGTCCCTCGTGGGAATCACTCTCCTGTTATGATCCCGTATGGTCCTTGGAAAAAACGAGCTCTGGTATCGCTCGGTCCTACAGTCGATCTCTCGTATTTTATTCTCGTGATCGTGCCTGCCCATGTACGTAGGTGCCTCTAATATTCCTGACACCTCCTCTAAGAGAACTTCCGACCTAAATTTCTCCAGAAGCCTTAACCTAGCGCTAATTCTGCGATCCTCTAGCGATATCCAATTCAACTCCTTCAAGAGTGATGTGACGCTTAATTTTTGCTCATATTTTTGCTTAACGAATCTGGCTGCTCTGCGTTGGATTCTTTCTAACTCAAGTATCTGTCCCTTTTCGTACGGATCCCATATGCTGGAAGCGTATTCGACCTGAGATCTGACCAATGATAAATAACACGTTTCTCGTACCTGTTCTGTGCTACTTCTTACTATTCTGCCTACGAAGCCCAATTTCTTATTAGCTGCGCCTACGATCCTTCGAATATGCATATTCCACGATAGATCAGGACAAATGGTGACTCCTAAATATTTAACGTACTCTGCAGATTGGATATTCAATCTATCAATTCTGTACTCCGAGTTTAAGTCATTGTTCTTACTCTTCCAGAAACTCAATAGGGAACATTTGCTCTGATTAACTTCGATTTTCCAATGTTGACACCATGCTGAAAGGGCGTTTAAATCTTCCTGAAGCGATTTTTGGTCATCCTGACTCGTTATCTCCTTATATAAAACGGTGTCATCTGCGAAAAGTCTTATTTTGCAGCGAACTACCGAGCAGATATCGTTTATATATATCAGGAATAGCAGTGGGCCAATAACACTTCCCTGTGGAACACCTGATGCGACTTTTACCGGGTATGAAGATTTCCCATCAATAACTACTATCTGTTTTCTGTTGGAGAGGAAGTCTTTTACCCAACTCACGATATTAGGGTTTATGCCGTACTTTCCTAGTTTTCCTATTAATTTATTATGGGGTACTTTGTCAAACGCTTTTTTAAAATCAATAAAAATTGCATCAACCTGACTGTTTTTCTCTCCGCATTGCAACAAATCGTTTACGAACAGGGCGAGTTGCGTTTCGCATGACCTACCTTTCCGAAACCCGTGTTGGTTTTTGCTTAGCGAAGAACGACCATCTAAATAACGCAGAACAGAGCTAACGATTATATGTTCTAGAATCTTACACGATAATGACGTCAAGGAAATCGGTCTATAATTTTCGGGGTTCTCTTTATCACCGCCTTTGTGGATGGGCGTTACGTATGCTAGCTTCCAGTCTTTTGGAACGGTACCATGTGCAACGGATTTTTCGAATATTATTTTCAAGTAAGGTGCGATTACCGAGGCTAGCTCTTTCAACACACGCGCGGGTATGCCCTCCGGCCCGGGAGACTTATTTTGCTTAATCGACTCTAGCTGGTGCGCGATACCTGTTTCGGAGAATATCAAATCTTCCATCGAATTTCCCTTATCATTCGAATCTGGTTCCTCAAACTCGTTGCTCACCGAAGTAAACGCTTTCTGAAAGTGTTCATTTAACAAGTTTGCTTTTTCCGCGCTATCGTGTACTACATCACCTGCCTCCGTTCTCAATGACGCTATGGTGGGACCTCTACCATGAACCTCCCTAACGTACGACCAAAATGCTTTCGGATTTTCTTTCAAATTATTATGCAAAACTTTCTTTTTGTAATCATTAAATGCTTCTCGCATTGTTACTCTAGCTCTTGACCGCGCCTCTCTGTATTTTTGCCGTATCATTGACCTCTGTTCCTCTGTGACTTTTGAAGAATTACTATTTAAGCGAGCGTGAAGTTTTCTTTGCCGTCTAAGAGCGCATCTAACTTTCTGGTTGTACCATCTTGGTTCCGCACCATCACGTTTAACTTTATGTGGAATGAATTTATCCGTACCCTCTCGCATCATATCCCTGAACACGCACCATAATTCCTCAGTACTAGCGTCGATAGATGCCTCGCAGAAATTAGGGAATTGTGTCTGTAAAAAAGACCTAAATTTCGAGAAATCGCCTTTGGCGTACATATATACGCGTCTTCTAGCTTTAACCTGTTTCTCCACTTTTAGCTTAAATTCGACGTACACAGCATTATGATCGCTTATTCCTTCCTCTATGGAAAGCTTGTTCATACGCTCGGGGTAGTTCGTTACGAGTAAATCTAATATATTGTTCGATCTCGTGGGACATCTTACTAGCTGACACAACGAGTGTTTAACGAAGGTTTCTATAAGTGCTTCGCATGATTCACGCTCTCTACCACCGGGATCAAAGCAATTATGATTCCAGTCTATTGAAGGTAAGTTGAAGTCTCCTCCTATTATAATGGCCCTCTCTTTATTTTTCGATATTAGCGTTGCTACTTGTTTCTCGAGATTATGAATCATTTCTAAACTTGAATTGGGAGGCCTATAAAATGCGCATATATTTGCTATAGTGTAATCGCTTCCTCTAACTCCACACCAAACACTTTCTATTTCGGCGTCATTAATCGGTAGTGGAAAACTTTCGTATGCCTTGCTGACTGCTATAAATACTCCACCTCCCGTCCGGATACTACGATCCTTTCTAAAAACTCTATAGTCGTGAGGGAATACCTCCTGACTTGCAATCTCGTCATTGAGCCAACTCTCTGTACCGATCACGACATCGGCTTCTAGACTGCGAATAATATGCTCAAAATCGGCAATTTTCTTACGGATGCTGCGGCAGTTCAATACGACGACATTTAATTTCTCACTATCGCTTCTCAGATAAACCTCAGCCTTACCATTGGTAATCGTTTTAGGAATACATGCGTTCTTCATACTATTATTCCGCCAATTGGTTGATATAGCATTTTCTTTCTTATCGCGTTTTATTTCACCTTTTTTATCGAAATCCCTAACGTTAACACTATTGACATCACGGATGTCAGCGCCTTCATCGCTTGGTAACTCTAATTTATTTGCGGTATTGGCCGGATTTCTCGTAATATTGTTCTCTGTTACCCTCTCAATTACACCCATTCCCCTAGGACGCCTACACTCTACCCTGCTCTCTAGCCTAAAAAAGCCCTACTATGATCAAGGATCCTACGCGCTACACCCTCGGATGCCTCCTGCGTGTAATGAACCCCCGAGCCATTTAGGGGTGCCCCACACGATCCGAGAATCGGACGAAGGTCAACGAAATCCACCCCCATGTCCCTACAGAAAGACCATAGCCTTCGGTTTAGCCCCTCCACCCTACTCCAAACCTCAGAGCCACAGTCAATCCGTGGGACAATGCTGCAGATGGTTAAATGCACATTAACCCCAGACTCCTCTCGGACACGACCGACCTCGGAGTTTAAGTCCCTAAAGGAACTCAAGATCTCCTCGGAGCCGCGCTTCGAAGCGTCATTGGTGCCAACATGCGCCACCACCCGCAGACTAGAGCAGCCCGTGCCAACGACCTCTTCCCGAACCACCTTCGTCACCTGGGGCACCGTACCTCCTGGTATACACCTGGAGAACACCCGCTCCACCACTCCCTCCCGGCGGGCCCTTGATAGCAAAGGCGCCATCACACGCCGGACGTTAGAACTACCTATCACTAACAGCCCTCCCTTCCCAACCCGACTTCTCTTAGGTGGAGTAGGTACGGTCACAGAGTTCGTTGAGCTATCCTCCGACAGCACCGCAAACCTGTTGCTAACAGGGGTAGGATCACATACCACCTGCTTCCGCAGCACCACCCCACGACTACCACGTGTAGCCACCCTCCACTCATCAGGCTTTATGGAGGGAGTCGTCCCTACCCGTGGAGAGACCGCGCAAGACTCCTCGATCACCCAGCCGGCGTTAGCACTGGGGCGAACCCGAGCCGCCATCCCGGCGCGGAGGGATCTCGAGGAGCGCCCCACGTGTCCCACCCGGACGCAAGAGTCCTCGCTACCTTCCACCCTAGAGCGGAGCTCCGCAACTAACTTCTCAAGCACCACGACCCGGGCCCGCAAGGACTCGCAATCAGCAGCACTCTTGAAGAGAGAAACAGAGGGCCTAAGGGGAGTCATCCTATCTTTTCCAATTACGGGTTTCTATAAGCTCTTAAATATCGTATGTAATAGACTAGCCTAACGCCTAATATACGCGGGGAAGTTATTCCTGGAGTGCTCGAGTGAAGGGATCAAGGGTCAAGCGCAGGTAGAAAGTGAAAGTTAGTCACAACGCAAACAACGTTACTTCGCACACAAGATGGTTAGTACACAATCAACGCAAATGGAGTGTTAGAAAATTACTACACTACGGTATACGACTAATAAGTATTACGATTTTAAAAAATGACACGGAGGTTATTAGTTAAGATAACTACTACTATAAGTAAATAAGCTATAAGAAAGGCTAACAAGTAAAATAAAAGAAAAGTGTTAGAAAATTACTACACTACGGTATACGACTAATAAGTATTACGATTTTAAAAAAAAAATGACACGGAGGTTATTAGTTAAGATAACTACTACTATAAGTAAATAAGCTATAAGAAAGGTTAACAAGTAAAAGAAAAGAAAAGTTAGTTCTACTTAACAGTACGTCTACTTCTACTCTAATGCTACTGCTACAATGGTCGCTCGTAAGTCCGTTGGGCTCCACTGAAGGAAGTGAAAGGCACGTCCGCTCACTTCAACAGCCAGGTTAACGTTACATTCACTAACACCGATGAGTACAACTATGCCGCGTACGTCTTCAACGAATTCGGAGCTTCTAAACTTTTCAAATAATTTCCTTTTTTACTCAGTTCTTCTACTCTTCAACATCTGCCACTTCAGGTCCCTCAAGATCTCTGATACACTCGCATCATACAGATATTCTCCCTTTTCAAATCTGGCAGCTTTAAGCTGAACCATTTCGAGCTCCCTAGTTAGGCCTTCTTCGAAAGGATCCCAGACGGCGCACAGTATTCCACGACGGGTCGTATTAGAGAAAAGTGTGCGTTTTGCTTCACATTCGAGGGGCATCCCCGCATGACTCTAGAGGAAATCCCTTGAACCCTGTTTGCCGATGCTATGACGGTTTTGATATGCTCCCTACTAGAGAAATTGATACTGAGTGTGACTCCTAGGTATTTGTAGCTATTGACGTATTTTAGCTTTAATCCCGATATTTCGTACGAGTAACGGACGAAATTCATGGAACGCGTGAAATTCATTGCGGCGCATTTCTCTATATTCAGATCACTCGTGGGGTGACTTAAACTTAACGAACAACGTTAGTAAGCAGGAAAGCAACTCTAATACAACACATGTTAGTACACAAACAGCGTACAATTCTAATAAAAGGAAGAACTTATGTGTATAGAGAGAAAAAGTAATATCAGTTACGATATAAATATCGGAGTTAAAAAAAGCGCAAATGGAGTGTTAGAAAAATTACTACACTACGTATACGATTACTAAGTATTATGATTTAAAAAAGACGACGAGGAGGTTATAAGTTAGGATAACTATAAGAAGGGTTAACAAGCAATGAAACGTTAGTTCTACTTAACAGTACAGCTACTTCTACACTAATGCTACTGCTGCAACGGTCGCTCGTAAAACCGCAGGACTGGTGGAAGTGAAAGGGACGTCCGTCCTCGACGATAGCCAGGTAGAGATTAACTATTCTACTAACAAAAAATCCAAAGCGATATAATAGATTCGTTGCGATGCTTATGGTATATTCCAGTTATTCTATGTATATTGTATTTTATCGATCACAAAATCTATATAAATAAAATTGTAACCTCTGTCTGTACATTTGTTTTTTGCCGTGGTTTTACTTTTTCGTGTGTTTTGCGTTACAAGAAGACATTTGAACCGGTTTGCAGAATTGTTGTCTGTCTGTTTGTTTGTTACCGCATCACGCAAAAACGGCTGGTCGAATTTTTATGAACTTGCAGCATATCTTTAGACTGGTCCAGCTTAAAATATAGGCTATGTGGTGTATCTCAAAAAAATTTTAACTGGAGGTTTGGGGGGGGGGCATCGATTTGGTTTTTCGACGATAACTCTAGAGTAAATTAACGTAGGAAGTTCAAATATGATACTTGTCACTTTCAATACAAGTATAAGATCAAGTTTGTAGATGAGCAAAATCAGACCAAGGGGAGGCGGCTTGTGGGGGGGAAGGTGGGGAGGCACCCGTAAGAGAAATCATAAATAAACGCAAGTTACAAAATATGAGTTACAGCAAATGATAAACAAATTTCCAAAATCATAATTGAAGTTTTATTCTTTTCTGTGCGCAACCTAACTACAAATAGATAAGTTTGTGGGTTACCATGTTTTTGCCTCACACCCCTCAATTATCGTAATTACTGAGCTATCCTGAAAATTATGCAATATTGCTTCAAGGCATCATTTACATTTGCATTTAGCATTTCTGGATTTAATACCTATCTCCTATATATTTATAAAAGTTTGTTTGTTTATTTGTGCATGTATACATTTCCACACCGTTAAAGTAATCAAACTTTCAACAGATACTTTCTTGAAAATAGAAAGGCCGTAGGCTACATTTTAATCCCAAATGTTTTATATTAATTGTACAAAAAGCAAAATAACTTTGTCAGCTAAAGTTAATGGCAGCTCATTTTCTGTCGGCTCCTTTATGCACGCCCACAATCAACCAATTCCAATCTAATTTAGCAGGACAGTAGGGGGCACCAAGGGCAAGGTCGACGCGGTGTTTTAGTGTTTGTATGTCCGCTTCATTCAAAATGGCGGTCGATTTAAACATTAAACTACGCGTATTTTCCAAGTCCTACTATTGATTTGAATCAAATTTGGTACGATTGTGGAGGGCTCCCAGAAATAATTCATACGTGGTTTTTGTTTCTCTCTGCCCGTTTTATTCAAAACGGCGGCCGAGTGAATTCTTAAATACCATGTATCATCTAGAATTCCGATCGAATTTGAACCAAATTTCCCCGGGCAACGCCGTGGATTTCTGCTAGTCTGAAATAAGATGACATTTAGGTTATGTCCTACTATTTTCCCGTATTATTTAGCAAGTCATTCTGGTTTGTACGCAATGCGAATAGGATTTACAGAATTATTAATGTACATACCATTTGCGTCGATAGCGCTAGTTTTTTCCTCCATTCCAAGATATCTCTCCCGGCAATCCATCCCTCGTGGATTTTTAGTATAGATTCCACCTGAACATCTTCCATTACTGTTTTGTTAGCATTGATTTTATTTTGGAAATTATTCTTATTGCTGGTATGTTCGAATGAAACATTTATTATTTAGCGTATATGTATAACTCTCCTGAACGCAGTTTTTTTTTCTTCAGTATATCAGCTCTTTCCACAAAAATATTAAATGGGAAATGGAATAATACGTAATTAATATGTAGTTGTTAACGATACTATGAAACATTCAATAAGTATTAAGAATGGACTGATAAAGTAATATTCAAACGGTCAAATAAATTTTCATTTGTTAATTTCCTGTTGTCATGTAATTTTATTTGTACCCAGTTCAGTTTGATTAGTTTTTTCTCATAAATAAAAATTATCTACTTCCAGCTTCATTTAATCTGGTGATGGAAGATGAGTGTAAAACGATTTCATGTCTCCTATCGGTAATGATGGAATTTTTAAAAAATGGTAATATGACGAGACATAATTATTTCGTGTTTTCTATTAATCGCAATGCATATTAAAATGATTTTAATCAAATGAAGCACGGGCACAATGAAGATCGGAATTTATTATATTTCATCATTGAATCGATATCTGAATTACTACGGAATTTTCTATTATTTATGTCTAAAATGTTATTAGTATATATAGTACTTAAATTATAAAAAATTAAGATATTATTAACACGGTGTTACGCTGCGTTTTTAATATTTTATATACATATAATATTTATTAGATGGGTTATCTAAGCAGCTGTCTTTCTCGTGTGTTTATATACATACATATATACACACACACTGCGATTATTTTTATCGTAACATTTTTTTGAAAGCGGAGACCATTTTTCAAGATAAAGGAAGTATCTTGAATTCTGCATCTTTCCGTAATACACTGTCTGGGCGCATTGCAATCAAGTCTGACATGAAGCCAAAAGATCTCTCTCCTCTCTTACCTTAGGATATGTTGCCCCAGAGTGTTAAGCTTTGTACTTTAAAGTGCCTTTCCGCCTATAATGGAACAAAGGTGACAAGGTTTCCCTCTTCTTGAGAGCTCAAAGTCGTTCCCTTCCTCTGTGCTTAATTTCTGTGCTCCATCACGACCTGTCATCATAGCGTCTTACGCTGATTCACCGTTTTGGAGTTGGAAACATTTTCATTTCAACTCGTATAGGTATTGCAAAGTTTTCCAAGTTTGTTTTTGGAATAATATCTCGTTAAATTTCCTCGTTAAAATCTTTAATCGTTCTTTTAAAAGTTTTACCCAATTTCAGTATATATCCAGCGAAAAAGGTTTCATGTTGACCTTTTACTGCACCTAAGTTTTGTCTTATAACATATAAAGTAAAACTAACTCAAGAAACTCACGTTATAAGTAATACCTAATTAGGCATTTAAATCTGGGAAAAAGCATAAATCAGTATTTGTTTTTTTATTTTTTTAGTTTATTTTATAATAGAGACGTTCAGTAATTTTTCACCTAAGATGCAGTCTTTAACCGTGAGTTATTTTAAAACAATTTTCGCAAATTAATTGCCTAAGATTTAAGTTGAACCTCGCGAGATTTAACGAAAAAATCATTTTATATTACGTAAAAAGGATATATAAAGCATTGCATGTATTGAGCTCGGCCTTTATTATAATTCAGACCTCGTTATATATTTTTGACATAGTTACTGAAAATTTTATTTCCCTACATTATTTTTATAATAGATATACTACGTACTATTTCTTTAATAATGTTTGATGCATTAATCTCATACGTTTTTAAAGACGTTTCTGATCTTCGGATATAAATTGAGAAAAGGAATTATTGAAAAGCTTTTCAACCTTAATTAGGTAATCGACTCGGATAATGGGCTTCTTATTCCGACAAATAAATTTTAACCACCTCTTTAGTTTGGCTAATAAGATCGAGCCGCGAGACACTCCAACCCAGAACTTCGCACGAAGAAACCTCTAGCCAAAAAATAATTGGGCATAGGATCCAGTTAAGATACTCACTCAACTACTTTAACGTTATCTCCCCACAAAACGTTTACCTCTACTCCAAATGAAGTTTTCCCCTATCCCATTCAAAACGAATACCTCCTACCGTGCGATCTCAAATCCCATTACTTCAGGCCAGGCGTTGACAGCAGTAGCAGCTACACTACGTCTTTGTAACTCCCTCGCTAGCTTGGGAAAATGGGGGGAAAACGTTCCATCGCCTGCTGCCTCCGCTCTGCCGGTGGAAGTGTTGATTTCAAGGGCCTTCTTGCAGGCTGTTATTTCAAGCGGCATCTGCCACTTAAAAGTGAGGGACTGCAGGCACTGCTGCAAATGTGTCTTTTTTCTTCCTTTTTTCCCATCTCTCTCTCTCTATTCCTCTCTATCTCGCTCACACTGTAGTTCGGAGAAGAGACGCGGTGTCGACGTCGCGGAATCTCATTGAAGTTCAATTGTCCTCGCGATTACTCGCATGCCCCCTGGGGTGTCTTCTTCTCTCGCTACCTCTTCCACTCACTTATCCATTTCCCGCCCCGAGAAGAACCTTAAAGAGGAAGAGACGACTCGGCGAAATCCGTGCTTCTCTTCTCCAGCCTCTTGCTGCCGCCAACATCCGCTAATCCTCTCCTTCCTCCGTCATCCCTGCCTCGTCTCCTCTCCCTCGAGCGCAGTACATCCAGGGGAACTTTGCATACGTCTCCTTACTCCCCCTTCCTCCCTATCCTTTTTTTTTTGGTGGGCGTTCGGGATGGCGAAGGAAGCCGTATCTCCTCTTCCACCCACTTCGTACCATAAAGAAATGCTCCAACGAAAGACACACTACCCCTTCTCTGCTCTCTTTCTCTCCACCCCTCCCCACCCACCTTTTTATCTCTCGTCGTCCACATTTCGGGAGTCTCCGGCGCTTGTTTCTCAAATGAAATCTCACTCCTCATCCCCCTCCCCCCATCCACCCCTCCCTCCCTACCTCCTCCAACTATCTCCGTCTCCCGCCCGTACCCTGGGACTCGACATCCTATTTTCTTTTCTCTTCTCTCCCCCTGGTTCCTTTTAATCCCGTCCCCTCTCCCATCCTGGATGTCTTCCCCTCCCCCCCCCCCCTCTCTCGCCTCCTCGTACTCCTTTCGCGTTTATACGCTCTTTTCATTCCTTCCTTTTTATTGCCATCTTCTCCTATCTTTCTTGCTCAACCCGCCAAGGAGTGCGCACTCTTTCCCTTTCTCCACCCTCTCTCCCTCCCTACTCTGCTCCTCCTCCTCCCTCCGCCCCACTACCCTTTCTTTACCCATTCATTCAAAACGCTTTTCTCTACTTCTTCTTCCCACGTTGGAAAAAATACCGCATCGCGCCTTCTTGTATTTCTCTTGCTTCGAATGTGCGCGAGGGTGAGAAAGGGGGAGGTAGACGCGTGTGGAGTGGGGAATATAATGTGTGTGTTAGTGTCTCTCCTGCGTTATCTTTCCCGGCGCTCCTGACACATCCCCTCGTTCTTGCGGAGGTGATGCACTCTGGCGGAGAAACCTACAAATTCGCGCCTATTCCTTCCACCTTTTAATGGCAACGTCGACTTAAAAAGCACTGCCACGCATTTTTTTACTGATTGTTATGCGGCTTTCGTTTATTTTTTCGTCTTGAAATTCTCGGCGCGGTCTTAGTGCCCATTGGGAAATAAAGTGTGGTATTCTTTTTATGGATTTCGATAATCTCATTGAATAAGATGCGCTAGTACGCTCTTTTATTTTATTTACTGTTGTTTAATGGATCGAACGGATGCAATGTATCTCTGTCTTCCGGGCGATTATCAGCGTGCTATGCAAAGATATCTCACAATGCATTTCACTAAGATTAGTAATATGTTTACTTCATATTCTTGCGTACTGTGCCTTTAAATCTGATTCGTTGCTGGAATTAACGCCAAAATTCTTGTAAAGCCTAGATTTGCACTGTTTTTTTCCCGCAGATAATTTTCAAAAGCTAGCCATTTTCCGTTTTCTTTAAACATTTTTCAATACAGCCTTAAAGTATGATTATTCTAATGATCGAAAGGACGTGGTTTCAAGAACTTTCATATAATAGGATAAATGTGTTGCGAGACGTACTATCCGCTTGAGATAACCGCAAAAGACGTAAGAGTATTTTCATACATTTTTAATCATAATAAAAATAATTTAAAAAAACAGCAAATGCACCTCATTTTATCCTAAGTGGAATAAATACCGAGGCTTAACGGGAGAGAAAGAGAGAGAAGTATACAGAAAAGTTTTCCTCTTTGAAAACAGTTTCCGGAAACTCAAAATAACGTAATTTTCCAGCTTTTGGTGTTCATATCAAAGTTAGATTAAAATTACGCAATTTTAGAGAATATCGCAGGAATATTTCAAAAAGTTAATCCACCATAAAGTAATATTTTCTCTGGAATAAGATATACTTTTAATTATAATTTTTTGCTCCTAACTTAATTAATTCGAAATATAGTTGTATCGACGTGAAATTTGAATCAGAAGTTTCTGAGTATCAAGTATCGATTCATTAGCAATAAGTACTAGTCTAGGAAGAACTTTCCTCTTATTACGGAGTTCATTAAAAAAATTGAGCTACTCTGTAACCAGGAGCCTAAACAACTGATAAGAGGTCATTCCTTCAAGAAAAACCTCGTCTGGTAAAGTAAGATTTTTTATTATTCTAGTAGTTATTTGAAAAATGATCCTTCTAAATAAATATTTCTCAGAATGATTTTTAACGAATTACCTATTCCCATCGGGCCATAGACTAAGAAACACATCTTTTAGAATGCTGGAAGTAGTTTTATTTGACTTATATCAGTGAAATATTAGCGAACTCACTAATTAAAAATTTTCAAAGAGGATATTTGTTTACGAAACCCCTGATCTCTGTTAGCTGTTAAATCCAAGTCAGAAAACTTACGGATTGCAATATTATCTTTTTATTTTGTAACTTTTTTAAGAACCCGATTTTCGTTCTCTTGTTAAAGATCGTAGGCTCTTCTTTATAATTGATTTAAACTTTAACGACTTTGCTGCGATTTGCACATTTTTGAAATTATTTTTAAGCCTTATAATTTAGCAAATGTAAAGGAGTTGGTGGCGTATATGTTCTGTCGCATCGGCATACCTTACCCTTATGAGATGGGAGTAAGAGTATGATTATAAAAAAATTGATTTATACCCTCGCGACATTTGCATTAAGATTAAGCGAGTACGGATTTCCTTTATTTATCGTAGCTGTTGCTGTTTTGGACGCATAAGGAATGGATTTCCGAGCTTCTTCCCTTGCGACTCCTGTCGCCGTAAGGCCCAATCTGCGACGAGAATTCTTTTAAATTCTTGTTGGGCTCTTCTTTTTCGTCTGTCTAACATCACTTTCATTCCTTCCCAACATTGCGATTTCAAGACAACCCGCGAAATGTGCAGGCCAAAAGAAGAAAATCTCTTCTTTTAACAAATTGATCCCCCGATAAGCATGTTTGCGTCGTTTTTTGGACTCCCCTATTTTTGGCATTAACTTCATTTACTTATTAGAAGTATTTCTGCATCATAAAATGAATTGGAGTGCATACAACAGAATGATCCGTGTACAACGTCAAGGAAGGTCTAAAGATCCGTTCTCTTTGCTGTCGAGTACCGTATGAATGGGGATAATAGAACTACATCGTGCGCTTTTCATTTCATAATTACGAGAAAATACAACATTTTCTCACATTTGATTCTTATTTAATTATATATTTTCTTTTGATCTCTCATTTTTGTAGCATTAATCGTTTGAGGCATAAATAAATTTTAATTTCATTAATTGCTATGATCTACGAGTTTAAATGGAAGCTACTCATTATTTGTGCGTAGAGTTTACGAGTATATCACATACAATTGGTGAATGGAATAACTTATTTATTACAAGAAGTCCATTTAAAAACTGCGTTCGTAAAATTCCTACTCATTCAGCTTGCTCTTCTACATTTAAGTCAAACGATTCTCTAGATTTGTCGGCCAGCTTCGTTTATTTCCACTGATAATGAGCACCCTTAAAGCAATTTGTAGCTCAACTGGAACCGCTTTTTGAAAGAGAATTAAAAATGACAATAATCGATTCAAGCCTGGTACCGGCATATTTATTTTTGATATAACATCTTCAGAATAAGCCGACTCATTGACTTGCTTATTGAAGTCACTTGAATAAACTTTTAAATGGCAAGTGTTCGCTTGTTCATTAATACGATTATGCATCAAAGATTTTTTTAGCGATTATTATTCATCAGCTTACAAACAGCTTCAAAATGCTCTCTCAAGGGCAGTCGCTGTCTTTGCTTCGCGTGAAGGGTTCCTGAGATCTCATCTCATTAAGATGTTGAATAAATTTTCTTAAATTAGAAAACGCAACCCTTGGTGGTACCTATAAATCTTGCCGCTCTAAATTGCTATGTACAATGCCTTTATTCAAAGATAAGCTAAATTTAAGGCAGATCATGCGTGCTTTGAGACAGAATATTAATACCAGTCATGTTAGCCGAACTATTTTCATCAATGATAGCCAGCATGTTTCTAATTATGCATCTTTATTTTATTACTTAGTCACTTAATACTTGAATATATTGCAAATATACAAATTAAAATGTATTTTTAGTAAAAACTACTGCCAATGGTACGTAAAGGTAGTAGAAATGCAACAGTGTCTTGACGCCGTCGCTTAAATCACATATCCGGATACACTCTGGTCTTCTTTCCCCCCTCATCATTCTACATTGACCTAAAAAAAATTACCTAATAATTAAACATTGATTTAAATATTTATTCTATATTAAGTTATTAGTACCAATGACATAAAATAAAATAAAAATATTTTATTAAGTTGTATGATCGTAATATTGGTAGTAATTGGTAGTATATTCTCTGTTATACCGTGGGAGATGCTATTGCGTGGGTCAGCCAGCCTTCGCCTAAAACCACGATATAAAGCTTTATAAAAATATTTTATAAATACGTAAAATTTCTACGACTTACTTTACAATAATTTTAAAATTATTTATGAGATGTTTTTAATGCAATTAACTATGGAAAAAATCACCAATAGTTTTTCACTCTTAATAGAACAAGGTGAATTTAAAGATACAGAAACTTTTTAGCAAAAATATTGGAAGTCGAAGAATTATAGACATGCGAATAATATGGTTAAGACGTAATTTTAAAAACTTACGAAATTCAAATGCAGTTAAAATTTACAAAACTCTGAATAACATACGTGATTTTTATTTTTATTTTGAAAGAATGGCAAGAGTCAAAATATGACGTTTTTCTATGAGACTGACAGAGTTCTTTATTTACAAAATACTTCCCGTTGTTGATTTCTTTGTTAAAACAATCGCAATTTATCTTTATTTGTGTTGTCGAATAGTTTTTTAAAATGCGGGAGACATGATTGGGTGCCTTTTGGCAAGGTTTCCTGTCAGTAGAATTTATTTTAGCGGAGGAATACGCAAATTCACATGTACATACATTAATTTGCATATACACACATATACGCGCATGTGAAATAATAACGCAGATTTCAATAGAAATTCTCGAAATCCACTGGTCTCGAGTGGATTAGATGGATCGTACATTGCGATACACAATTTCGAGCAGCCATTTTCTTTACAAGGACCAAGGAATTTCGAGATGACAATCTCAACGGAGCCTTGTTTTCATCTTGCACCAAACCCATTCCACGGCCTCATTCTCTTCGCATTCCCATCCCCCACCCCATTCCCTCCCTTCCTCTGCCGTCCCTCTCTCCTCCTCTCACTTCTAATCCTTTTCCCGGAGTTTTCCATCTCCTTACCCCTTTCATCCTTTTGCTTATTTGAGTTTTTGATTACGACCCTTTTCACCCACCCGCCCACACACCCCTCTCCCTCTATCCCGTACCACCTCTCACTAGCCTCCTTCTCACACTCCTCAACCTTTCCTTTCTTTCTCTCTGTGTTCTTTTCTCCTCTCCCCCCTTTCCTCACCCTCACCCTCTTTCTTTCATTCTCTCTCTCTCTCCCTTTTAGTCCCTCCCCACGACCTCTTCATTCCTCTCTCCCGGCTTCCACACCTTCTACCGCCCAATCCTCCGACTTTTCCTACCCACCCTTTCCATCTCCCCGATTTCAGCGTCACTCCCTTCCTCCTCGCCCGGTCCGCACACACGATCTTCCTAATTTCAAAGCTCCCTTCCTTCCTAATCCCCTCCTCTCTTTCCCTCTCCCACTCCACTCGCTCCCCCACCCTCTCACTCCACAGTCTCTCTCCGCCAAAAGCCCTCGCTCTCCGAAGTTCGGACGAGAGCCAAGTTTCCATTATTCCTCAGCCCCAGGGGGAGTCAGAGAGCGAGAGAGAAAGAGAAGGAAAGAAGAGGTCACGTCAAGGGGAGAGAGAGAGAGAAAGTCGGAGGAAAGGAGGGAGGGAGTGAGAGACAGGAGGAGGGGATAAAGAGAAAGAGAAGGATCTGTGCCGCAGGATTACCGTTTGTCATCGGATGACTCGAAGTCTCAGTAGTCAATCCTTGGAGGTCGAAGAAGTCGAGGGAGAGGGGGGGAGGGGAAGGGTTATGTTTTCTAGACTTTGGAAGGAGAGGTTATGGAGTTTTTAGATGAATGGTCGGCGGAACGCGGTGGAGTGGGAGGGAGGTAGGTGTTAGGGGATGATGGAGGGAAAAGGCGTGCGGATGGGGGTTTTAAAGCGAGGGCTGAAAAAATAGAGGTTAAGGAAAAAGGATCTTTTGGGAAGTGTTCCGTCCCTTGAGCGCAGGTGAGTGACGGTGAGGGTCACGTCATCGCTGGGATTGGGGGCGCGATCTCTCTCTCTCTCTCCCCCCCCACTCTCTTCGCTACTCCTTCAACTTCCCTTCCTCCATCCTCGCTCCCTCTCTCTCGCAGGGAAGGTCATTTCTAGTGGAATCTTCCTTAATCGTTGGCTACTTGTGCTGCGTTGCCGTGGGATAATCTTAATTTATATTTGCAAGAGATGACAAGCGATTGCTTCCTCGTTTGAAAGTAACGAGTTTCAGTATTTTGTTTCTAATAGTTTTGCACGCTTGGTTTGAACTATGCATAGCCCCATTCTCTATTTAAACAATCGCATTTTTACATCTGGATCGATTTAAGGAATTTTAATGAAAATTTAACGTTTTTGCCATTAATCAGCATTGTGGATAATTATCTCAAAGTCGCTTAATTTGCCTCAAATTAGTTTGGAATTGCGTGGATCTAAGTATAGGTACGTGTTTTACAGTAGGTCTATCGCCATAGTGTGGATAAATGGAAATATCTATAGTTTTTTCTCTCACTTTTCCCTCTATTTTTAGACGATCTCATTCGCCGGATCGGTTGGATTTGAAAAATTTATTGTTAAATTCAGTATTTTGACAACAAAACAAATTATGGCAATGTAATAATAAATAACGTGTTAACTTTCATTAACGATAAATTTAACCAAATAATATTACAATAAACATGGTATTTAAGCCCTCTCATTAGTAGCTTCAGTACATACAGTATGCCAAGGGATAAGAATAACTCTCGGAAACGTATGACCGAATTGATTTTCATTTTACGATGAATAATAAACAACTGAAAAGAGAAAGCTCATTTTGCATACGAAAGTTCTATGCACCTGTTTTTCGTGGCAATATATGTTTTTTCTACTGAATAACGAAAGAGTAACGATTGAGGCTGAGTAACGACTAAGTAACGTGTACGTTTTTCGTTTTATTATATATTTATGTACTTTTCTGTCAGGAAAGCCACCGTTATAAATAAAGGACGATCAAAAATCAGGGTTTAAGCGTGAATGCGCGAACGTTCGGCTTTACTTAATAGTATTTACTTTTTTATTGGTTCCACTACCTCAATTTTTTTATCGGATTTGGAATGGATATTTCAAGAGAAAATGCTACCAGGAATAATTGGAGATACAGTGGCGTTATTAGAGGTACCATAAATAGTTGTATATTCATTATATGGAAATAATATTCAAACTAATCAACTCTGATAGGACAATTAATTATCTTACCGAAGATACATTTTATAGTTATGTCTGTTCGTCATATAAATAAAAACGTAATTAATGCGCCATAGAGGCATAATTTGTGCTTCACGTAAAAAATATTTCATTAACACGCCATGCGTTATATCTTCGTTAGATGAGGAAATACGCAGAGACAGCGTTTCCCAACCTATGGTCGGCAGACCACTTGTGGTTTTGTTGGTGGTCCCCGGAGAGGAAAAGTTAAGCTAGTTTTACACTATCACAGGTATTGGATATTGTTAATAATGACGTTTGTATAACTATTTCATATTTCAAAAATTTCTCCTGTACAAATATTGAAAATAATTCTTGGAATAAAACAAAAAATACTCAGGTGATCCTCAAACAGACAGAAACGTGTGTAATATATTTGTAAATGGTCAAGTAAACTACGTAACCAAGTAACCAGTTGTCTTAAACGTAGATGCAGTAAGTAGGTTAGTGTAAGAAATGAGGTGGTCCGCATGGCCTGGAAGGGTTGCTGAAGTGGTCCGCAGAGTTCGAAAGGTTGGGAAACGCTGATCTAATGCATAAGGAAAATTTTGCACTCAGTTTAAAAAGAACTTTGACCTCCCATGTTTCTTTTTGGAGATAGTTTTCCATTCATTTGTAACGTACGTCTCTTGCGGATTATTTATTTAAGTCTTATCTGAGTTAACATATTTCTGGAATGTTATGATAAGCAAAATATTGAAATAAAATTCATCAACAAGAGGAGGTTATTAAAAGTAACGTTGATTTCTTCGAAATTAACTATTCGTTGGTATTTATTATTATTCAAGCATGTGTATAAAGCCCGTAAATCAACATGCAGGTTTAACTTAACTATTTTTACTTAAAATCGAATGGACTGATTAATTAGTAACAATAAAATATTTCTCAATTTGTTAAAATCACCTTTACCAATTGCAGTTCTATTCTTTGTTGCGATTCAAGATTGCAGATTTTATTGAAACACTGGAATTTTAACGAAATATATTTCGCTGTACTTGTTATGGAAAAGTCTACGAGGTGAATTCAGAAACAATTGAATTTAGAACATTTTATGGATGGCATTTCAAGTCGTTATAACGATGAAAGTTTTTCTGTATTATTGTGGTTTCATTTCTCGAAATTAAATGTAATGGGACGTATTTCTACTTCAGTTCTGTAATGCTTTCCTTGTTACAAAACAGGCTTCAGCGATGCTGAAGCGATCCGCTTTAATCTCATCGCGTCGACGTATTTGACGAAGAATATTTGCCGCCAAAAGGATTCGAGTTTCATTTACGTGACAGATTACGTTTTCCAAGAAGAGGAGAAAAAGGTCAAAAGTTGTACCAAGGCAGCGCTTCTAGGGATTTATCGTCGTTTTTTTACCACCCTCTCTTTATCTCGCTCTCTCTCCCTCGCTCTAAAAAAAAACGTAGAAATGTGAACTGCGTCTCAGTCACTGTCCACTTGCAACCACTGTTCCCACCTCTCCGCTCAAGGGAAACATTCCCCCTCAATCATCGAGCGGCTCGCCCTTCGGTAATGAGGTAGGCTCGCCGTATAAGGAAATCGTACCCTGCTGCGTGTTTTTCTTGTCTCGGACTGATTACTCTGAACGTAACATTCGAGATCGTTTCACTTCCTACTTCCTGGGAAAAAAAAATACCCGCAGCGGAATTTTTATTCCCGTAAATTGTCGTCGTATTACGTACAGTTTTAAAAACCGGTTAAGTTCAAAAGTTCGACGAAATTGAAGCAACAAGGAGCATTTGAGACGAGAAAAATGTTTTTAGAATGAACTCGAAACTTTTTGTTTGTATCAAAATCTATTAATCTTAAGAAAATTTTACTTCCAAGTATACCCCGACATTTTTCGGATATTTTTTCCCAAAAAAAAAATTAAAGTCGAAACGAAGCCAACTTGAATTACGCCCGCTCTCAACAAAATAATACATCACGGGAGAACTGCGTGGAGGGCAGGCAAAGACGTCAGGAGCAGTGTTCCTCCGCCTTCTTCCGCAGTGAAAATAACTTTGCGAGAAATGATTAAAAATAATAATACAAATAAAAACGTTACGGAGTAGAGTGTGTTATTTTTTTTAAATCAGGCGGCATTAAACTTGACGAAAAAAAAAAGGAGTCGGAAATTTCCCGCGCAGGAGTTCACAGCTGAGATAAGGCTTATCATAAGAAGGCGCGAACAACTTTTAGTTTTAGGGATGGTTTATTCATGAACCGCACAAGAGAGAGAGAGAGAGAAAGACGGATTTACGCTGAGTTGCGTCGGACAGAAAAAAATGAATGAGAGATAGAGAGAGAAATAGAGAGATGGACCTCAGAGAAAGAGAAGGAAGGATGGTGGATATGCAGGACGGGTAACTAAATTTTCAAAAGATGTCGTCTCGCCCTCCTCTTCCTTGCAAACAATGTGGAACGAGACGGGTGGGTATATATATCTAGGCGCATTATAATTATGTTCTCGACCAGGTTTAAAGGGATTTTGAATAAAGGGAGGTTTATATGCAGACTGCAGACGTAAGCTCCAACGAGGAACCTTTGTCGGCCTAAATCGGGTTAAAAATTTTCGTTTCAGTTTAGTTATAAAGGGAAGTAGAAAAATTTATATGTACTATTCACCGGGCTCTCGTTACGTAAGAGCATTTCAAAGCATCTATTCCGGGAATGAAAAATGACCTTTTTTAAAATAACCGCGTTTCTCTGATGAAAGACATGAAATTAGATGCCGTTTGCAATAGTAATTCCGATGGAATGCATTAAATAGGTTTTGAGAGTACTCTCACTGAGGATGAAATGATGGAAAATTGTCACAATATTATCCTTTAATGCCGTTTAATTAGTATTCGCGTAAAATATTACAAGCTATTAATTTTTTCTTGACATTAATGTAATGAGAATCAAACTCGGTCTTCTTTGATAGTGTTCTCAGCAAGTGCAGTGTAGGTTTTATAATAATAATCTTTATTGACAGGTTTGGAGTATAGCACTCTTCGCCCATGAAATGAAATGAAGTATAATACATTGCTATCACATTAGTGACCTCATCCACTCATATTTAAATACTTGGTGGGTAAATTGCTTCACTTATTACAGTCTAAATATAAATTACATGTCTGTATATAAACGTTATAGTCTTAAAAAGCAGTATATAAATTTATTTCACATATTGACAATTAATACAATTAATTAACATCATTCCTTTGTACAAAGTAATAGTAGTATAAAACATATCAGATACCTTTTTGTAACAAAGACCTTACATAAATAATTAAAAAATGAAAAACAAATATATATACAAGTATATAGGGATTAAAGTAGGAACTGTTTAATTATAATCACAGTCCAGGGTTCATTGATGACAAAGACTTTACATAAATAATTAAAAAATGAAAAACAGATAAATATATAAATTAAAATAGGAACTGTTTAACTATAATCATGCTCCGTGGTTTGTTGATGTTGCGATCTCAACACCTTTTTCAAAGAGGTTAAGGGGGAATTAAAGAAATCCAATCTGGGTATTGTGTTTGATAATATCATGGCACAATTAATCGGGTTGTATTTCCCATAATTTGTTTTATGCCAGTCACTTGCAAAATAAGGGTTATTTCATAATAATCTAGATGGAACATGAAAATTGATAGCTGCCAGTAAATGTTGGCAATCAATGTAATAATTTATTAATTTAAATAAAAACATAATGTCATTTTGTTGTCTGCGGTTCAAGAGTGTATTTAAACCTAACTGGGAGAGAATGGTATCATAGGTATAATGTCCATATCTAAGTCCGATTTTATAGGCACATAGACGGAGAAATCTTTTCTGGACTTTTTCTATCCTAGAGATGGAGGACGAATAAGATGGGGACCAGACAACAGTACAGTATTCAAGTATTGACCTTACTAGTGCACAATAAAGTACTTTGAGAGTTAGGCTATCCTGAAATCCTTTTCTATTTCGACTTACAAATTCTAGCATTTTTAGGGCTTTAATGCAAATAATATCAATGTGTCCTTTGAAATCAATGTTTGAGGTGAATAGTACTCCAAGGTCCATTATTCTGTCTACATGGTCTAAGTAAGTATTACTGTCAACTTTATATGGAAAAGTTATGGGATTATTAATTTTGTAGAAGCTAATTACTTTGCATTTTTTCAAGTTTAAAGAGAGATCATTTAAGTCACACCATGATAGGAAGTTATAAAAATCAGATTGTAATAAGTAGCAGTCTGTAATCGAGGATATTCTTCTATAAAATTTCAGGTCGTCAGCATAAAGCAGAAAATCAGAGTTACACATGATTGATTTAATGGCATTAATAAAAATATTGAAAAGTAACAGTGATAAATGGGCCCCCTGTGGCACTCCTGATGTCACCTTAATGAGTTCAGAATGAAAGTTTTTAATTTTGACTTTTTGTGTTCTTCCTGTTATATAGGTAGTTTGCCAGGATAGCAGAGGATTACCTATTCCATTGACTTTTAGTTTATTTCTTAAAATACTATGATTAACCGAATCAAATTCCTTACTAAAATCTGTGTAAAAGGAATCAACTTTAGTTCTTTGTTCAAGTGCTTCCAGTAAAAACTATTCATAACACACCAGATTGGTGCAAGTAGATCTACCTGCAATGAAGCCATGTTGCTCTTCATTTAAAACTAACATGAAATGAGGGGTTAAATAGTCTACAATTATTGATTCAAATATTTTAGCAATATGGGATAACTTATAAACTGGTCTGTAGTTTTGTATATTTGATATGTCTCCGTTTTTATGGAACGGATTCAAGTAACTAATTTTCCAAAAGTCTGGAAAATTACCTGTTTGTAGGGAGAGATTATACAAATTTACAATTGGAGAAACCAGAGCAAATTTACATTTTCTAAAAAAATGGTGAAATTCCGTCCGGACCTAATGATTTGGAATCTTTCAATTGTTCCAACTTCTTAAGTACATTGGATAAAGTAACATTACATGAGTTTACATATATCTTATCACAAGAGGAGATTTGAGGTATATTGCAGTTATTCCTTGTATAAACTGAACCAAAGTGAGTAGCAAATAAATTTACTGTTTCTTGTCCATTTTCACTAAATTTATCTTTTAACTACATCGTATTTGGTATACCTTTTTCAGATTTCTTGGATTCATATTATTCATAAATATTTTGGATTTAATTTGAGATTGTCCTCTACGGGCCGCATATATAGTCTATGACAATTTGTAGACATTGCTTTGCATTCAGCTCTTAACCATGCAAACCTATTGTAATCTTCCATCCGACCAAATTTTTTATATTGTTTATTACTCTTTTTTCAAAAAAGTTAGGTGCTACAATTCATTAGTAAACCAGACAGGAAATTTAGGATTTTTGAATTGCTTTAAGGGAACGAATTGTGATATACCTGTATATAGGATGTCATAAAATAAGGTGACTGCACTGTTTATATCAGTGTCATAGAAAAGTGCATCCCAATCAATCATGGCATAGAATTTACACAGATTATTATAGTCTCCATTGAAGTAATCATAGTAGAGATGGTCGTATTGAAGGGTCGTTTGAGAGGCATGAGCTGGGATTTTCAGTTCGACAGATAATGGAGGATGAAATGGATCTGGCTGCACTAAAAATTCAACAGATTTATTTACAGAGATTTCTCTATAGTTTGTAAAAACTAGGTCGAGTATTTCCTTTTGAGTTGCAATATGAGTTCATTTGAGTTAGATTGAGAAAATTATATGAATCAAGAATGGTATCGGCGTTAACTGAGATTTTTCCAGTTGGAATTAAGCCAAAACCATTATGTGATTTAGTCCAATACATATTTGGTAAGTTATAATCACCTAGGAATATCAATTTCTTTTCTGGATGTTTCAACATAATGCTTTCAACAATTTCACAATGCTTTGAATAATTATTGACTTCACTAGAAGGGGGTATATATACAACACAAAAGATAAATGAGACATTATGAATATTTACGCTGATAAATGCTTGCTCAAATGCCACCTGCATGCGTAGAGATTAAACTAGATGGGAATAAGTTTTTTTATGGCTAAAAGAACCCCACCTCCCCTTTTAGCGTTGGACAATTTTAGATCTCGATCGCAACGGTAAATAATGTAATTATTAAGGGATAATTCGGAATTTAAAATATCATTATGTAACCAAGTTTCTGTCATGGCAATTACATCAACCTCCATGTTGGATACCGAACATTCAAAATTGAGTAATTTGATTCTTAAGCCCCGAACATTTTGATAAAAAAACTAACATACTAATATTGTTAGGATTAGATTTAGACATTGGGATGTCATCACTCAAGCACTGGTTGTTAAGATACATTAACCCCATGATATCCGAATTAGTTGAATTCCCGAGATTGTTTTTCGAGGTGGGAACAGTCAAATCTGCTTTTTCTCTAAAAAAAAGTACTTGCCTTATTATTTTTTGGGAAGTAGAATTTATTAATGGCTGTATTACTCGGCCAGTTTGAGGGATCGGTCAGCTTTTCTTGATTATCTAAATCAGAGGTCACCCTGAAAGAACTATAATCGCCCTGGGCGTTTAGTTTAACAACGTCCACTTTACATTGAATAGTATTCTCAACATGAGAAATCACATCAAACTACGTTGTTGTCGCATCTAGACGTCAAATGTGGAGATGCGCTTTTGGTTTGGCACTGGTTAGCAGAGTGGAGTGAATTCCAGTGCCAACAATTATGTCGCGCTTCGATCTTCGTTTACGAAAAACTGGAATATACGGTTCGTCATCGTTCGAGACGAGAGAATTCACTGCAACGTCGACCGACTTCCTTTCTTGGATTACCTTCATTGTTTCATCTGGATCCTCCTGACACGACGACTCGGCGTTGAGGGGATCCGAATGTTTTATTTTCCTATTCTGGCTTGTTACCGGACGCTCGTAGGCTGGTAGAGTTTTAGCCTTCCTTCCTCGAGAGTCGTTTTGGACCATCGTAGAATTATTTTTATCACTTTTATCACTCTCTATGTATTAGTCAGATGGCTTTGTACGTGTAGGGGAGATCGTTGGCGAGGCAACTTGCGATAGATTATTAAGATCACTTCGCAAGGTCACGATTTCCGCCGCCATCTTAGATATAGCTGCAGGTCGGTCAAGAGTGCAGGAAATACAGCTCCAGTAAATCGAGGGAAACTCTCTCATAGCTTTTAACATTGTATCACTAATGTCAACACATTTTGTATGAAACGGGATGGAGTAAACACCGCAGTAAATGAGTTTATCTCGGTTATTGAACTTAATAGCGCAGGAGGCACAAGCACGGCTATCGTCAGACGTCGCCATCTTTATTTATATAAACACACTAGCTGAAAGTACCCGGCGATGCCCGGGTTATGTCAGACACGTAACCAAGAGAAAGTCGCCTTTACACTGTAGTCCATAAATCTTAAGAATTTTAACTTGTAAGAACATTCAAAATGGGAATAAAGCATACTTACCTTCTAATTACAGCAAATGCCCCATATATTGCTGTGCGGTATGTGTGTCATTTACGAACCAAAGAAGCATTTATCACTTTCTGGGGAAATGTTGGCGTCCTAGAAAAACTTGTATAGATTAGACGTTTTATTCACAACCACAAACTTATGTCGAGTGACTTCTATGGAGAGTATTATAAATGTGCGTTAGTAAGCATTACAGATGTATAATATAATGGTTTTACTTACTAAAAGGTAAGATTCCAGCATATACACGATGAATTGTCGTTATAAACGCTTCCCATACGCAGTCAACAGAATAATTATCCTTAACTATGTACGTTGCTATACATCATTAATTTCGATGCTTAAACAACAGTTCGAAGCGAATAACGCTATTCTTTCACATATTTGAAGGTTTAATTGGCATTAATTGAATCGGAGGCAACATTTACGGTCGCCTTGACAACGTCCGGATACAGTACGAAATATCCGTAAAATTTCGAAAACAATTGCGTATTTCTGAATGATTCGACCGTTTAACGTAAAAATCGCAAGAATAAGATAGTGTAGAGTTTTAGCCGTCGAATAAAGCAAAAACGAAGAAAATATTTTAAGAAAGTATTTTAACGAATGAAAGAAAAAAACCTTACACTTTGAAAAATCGAAAATCCCGTGTAAACTTATGGGAAAATAAAATTGTCTCCTGGAATCGAAGCCGGAAATCCCAGGTACCCTATGTTACTCGTAGAGTCATATGAAGTCAATTTGCAAAGTTTGGTCCCTATAGCTCAAAGTGCGCGGGACAGACATTCAATTTTATTATATAAGATAAGGTGAGCAATGATAAGAGATATTTAATTCCATCGATAATAACTTATGTATCAAGAATAGTGAAATTGTGGCATCAGGATCATCGTCCTTTCAATTCTAAGTAAAAACTGATCGTAAAAAAATCAGGGATTAGCGTACGTTGTGTATAAAATGTTAACATAAAATTCACATTACGTTCAATTTGGTTTTTTCAGAGCGTCCTGAACCATGACATTCTCTCACGGGCAAAAAGCAATATTCGGCGATTAAAAAAATTCTACTTCAATAGGAATAATAAATATGATGGCGTAGTTCAATATTCTATAACTGGAATAATCGCAAGAACTTTTGCAGCAATTTCAAAATAATATTCGACGCATCAAAATTCAGCTCGTGACTTAGGCACATGAGCGCAAAATTTTGGAATAGGGAGAAGAGAGAGTGGAAAGTAAGTTGCGGGTAGCGTATCGTCCGCCATAAGGATGCAACGTTGCAGGGGTAGGTGTGAGGCTTAAGGATCATGTGGAAGAGGATTATGGAAGGATTGTGCGAATCAGGTGCACGCGGGTGCTATATAGAGAGAGTGAGGTGGGAATAAATGGAGAAGGGAGTTGGGAAAAGGGGAAAGTGGAAGCAGGTAAGGGGAGGAACTGAGGTTTTAAGTGCACCCAAGAGAGGTCATAACGAAACGCACCAGATGCCCGGGCACGGGGGTTAAATGTGTTTTTTGTGGTAATCTAAGCTTGATTTTTTTCTCTCCACGAAGGGCCTAGAACGCAACTGTAAACTGGAAAATAATAATGTTACGCGCGATAAGGGAGTATATCGGATTCGAAACGGTCTATTCTCACGTAAACTCTAAATGAACGACATGGATGTTACAATGTCTCCCTTAACGCCAATTTTTCAGCAGTAAAAGCGGCGGATGTTCACCATAGCAGTTTTTGGTATCATTTTATTCATACAATCACGTAAATATGCGTTATTCCATTTCACGCTAGCTAGTTATTGATAGAATTATAAACTTTTAATATTCACTCTGGCGGATAGCTTACCAAGCTTAACAATTGATTACGTCATATTAAAAAAACAAGATTTTACTTATTTCAGTTTATGAATTTATTTAATAACGAGACTCTATATGAAGGCAGTTCAATGTGAAGCAAAACAATCACAATTAATGCAGATCAACATAAATTTAAAATATTTTTTGCTTTTATAAATTTGTTTCCCAATTAGAAGTTTGGACGTTAGCCTCGAGATATGTTATATAGACATCTATCGAGATCAATCCGAAATTTTCATTTAAATTATGAATATTTAAAAATTATTAAAATTAACCTCTCTGTTCGTGATTTTCGTTTCCAAATAAAAAAAACAAGAAAATAAATTTAATTTTAATCATAATATAACAATAAAATGACATTTAATAATAAAAATTAAATTAATACCTGTTTTTGAGGAATAACGATACACGAAATTTCTTGAATTAACGATGAATATTTTAAAGATCATGATCAGAATGATATTTTATTATAATGGCTAAATATTAATTTAATAAAAATGGAAATTTAGTAGATTTCAGATGAATTATAAAAAGGCCGCCGGTATCGCCACGACAGATATCATACTCATCCATGGGTGGTGCTTATCTTGGTAATAATTTGTTACCTTCCACCCATTACCTCCGTTCGTTTCAGACACCGATTGGTGAAATTAGTTCCGAGCGGCCATCCTAATTGGAGGCTTAAACGTTAGTGCATTATAATTTACTTATGACTAAGTGGCGTTTAGTGGTTGAAAACGGTGCCGTCTACTCTTCTGTAGTTAATTCTTTGCAGTTCGACCTGTTTAGTTGTGCTGAGATGGTACGTTGATGTCATACTTTTGTAGGGTCATTTAAAAATATGATCAGACTCAATGTTGAATGACGTACGATATCTTAATCTGGGCTTATTTCATTCCGATCTTCAGGATCGATTTGCTTAACTGAGGTATTTATCGGCTCAAAGCGAAATTTTTATTTAGAAGAACGTCATGTATGTAAATAATCAATTTCGTCAATGTTGTAGAAAGCTTATCCTAGCATCTTTGCTGTAGGGAAACATTAAAACGGACATTTTATCGCACTAGTATGAATGAAGTTTTTGCCACGGTTTCGAAGACCCTTTATCGAATTTCACGCGGAAAATATCATAAATCCAGCTCCCTATACTCTTCGGAAAGGTCGCGAAAGTACGCAGATTTATCGCTTTCGGTCACGCCCTAGGTTAAACTCGCGTTCGCGAAATTTCCATAAAAAATCAATCTTTGCCCGGAAAGCATAATCTTATTCGCGTCAGAAAGCGATAACGAAAAGGACACGCGCGCATCGTTTGAGGGAGGAGTGGGTGATGGGAAAGGGGACACATAATTGGGTTGATCCTCAGTGGAGGAAGCAACCCCCTCACCTACGTGTATGTGTGTGTGTGTGTGCAGGGAGTTAATTCCGGCTCCCATAAACGTCCTTTCCCCAACCTACCGGTCCGTTCCCATCCCGATGCTCTCCTTTAGGATTTATGTGTTGAGGGAAGGTCTCGGGCGCGGGAATTTTTCCTCCCTCGTTCTCGGAAACCTCCACCCACACACACACACACACACCCTCGCTGATATTTCTCGCTCATACACTTCCCTCCTCTCCCCTCCTTCTCTTGCCACCGCCGCTCTATCCCTTACTTGCACACTTATAAGTACTACCTTTTCCATTATGATCAGTAAACACGGGAAGCTTACTCTCTTGTGCAGTCGAGATGGAGGTGATTGAGAAACAGGGAGAGAATGGTGTGAAAGGGATAGAGGGAGAAGCTTAGAGAAGAAAGACTGCGGGAGAAATGAGAAGAAAACGATGGGAGCGGGAGAGAGTGAGAGAGAGATAGAATGAATAGGAAAATTAAGAAGCAGAAGGGAAAAACGAGAAGGATAGGGAGCAAGTGAGTGAGGAACATGATAGAGAATAAGGGGTCTCACGAAGTGACCAAGAATAGAGAGAGAGGTGCAGGAAAGAGAGGGGGTGGTAGTTTTGAAGAAAGGATACGAGGAAGAAAAAAGAAAAAGATGGCTAGGCAAGAACGAGTATAAGAGAAAGAACAAAAGAGAAGAATTAAAAGAAGAATAGGTAAGAATGAGCTAGAGAGAGGGGGAGAAATAGAATGAAAGAATAGCAGAAAATAAGACAACTAATGTGTAGAGGAACAAAAAGAGAAAGATACGGAAAACCTGTTAGGAGGAATTGTATAGGAAAGAGAGAAAGAGGGGGAGTAAGGGATGTGGGAACGGAGACAAAGAGGGCTGAACATAAACCTAGAAGCAGAGTGTGGTAGAAGAGCGAGGTAACAGTCCTACTATATCACCGTCCCGTTTAGTGGGTGCCCCTTGGTTTATATACTTGTTCTCTCCTCATACAGCTTGCCTCTCTCACTCCACTCGCTACTCCTGGAGATAAGGGCTAGAGGAATTTTAAGAGGAGAAAATGAGAAGGTAAAGAGGTTGAAGAGAGAGAGGGAGAAGGAGAGAGAGAGACCGAATGAGGAAGGAGGGGAGAGTGAGAATGAGGGGGGGAGGGACAGGGAAGACGACGGGGGGAGATTGGGATGGGACGCTAAGAGGTCCGCCACTTTTAGTATTCTGCTTGCACGCCGTGTGAGAGCTAGTGCCCCCGAGGACGCTAGAAAGTAATTGCCGACGCGTCTATAAGTACTTCTGTAGCAACGGCCCGCACACTCCCTTACGCTCTACTCCCTTTTATCGCGGCGCCTCCCTCCAATCCCTCCCACTCCCACCCTTGCACATGCAAACACACGTCACCACCCCGCAACTTTATGTAGATGCGAGCCAATGGGATCACTACCGGTAGGCAACCTGCACTACTCTCCCCCCCCTCTCTCTCTTTCTTCCTACCCCCAAAAATCCCTACCTTCCTTTCTTCCCGCATCTTCTCTCTTTCCCCATAGCGAACCCCTCCTATCATTTCGCACCCTATATGCACCTCTGATACCCTCGGCACGACCTGCAAATCCTCTCCTCCCTCGCCCTCCCCATTCTTCTCTGCCTCTTTCGCTATCTCCCTCCCGCACACTTCTCTCGCTACTTCCTCTACCCATTATACAATCTCAATGTTACTCTTCCGCCTTTGCACGCCCCCGTCCGCCCTTCCTCCTCTTCATTTTTTTCCTTTCCATCTCTTTTTTTCTCTTCTCTCTCCCTCCCCACAACAGTAAACCTTTCCCTAACTCCCTTCTGCCATCTTTTACACTCTCGTTTATCCGGGCGTAACCTCTCTCTCTCTCGCCACTCATCGCATTTCTCTCCCTTTTCTCCCCTCACTTTCTCTCTCTCTCTCTCTCTCCGGACTTCTCGGGTTATACCTTCCCTCGACCACGCACGTTCTTCCGCCCTCTGCCCGCTCTCTCTTCCCCCGTCCTGCCTCCCTCCATTCCATTCTACGACATTATTTTTCCTCCTCTCTCCCGCGCTGTAATGTTCCACCATCAAAACCGCACTGTTATTCCCGCTCTCCTCCTTTCCTCCCCTAATCTCCCCTTTACATACGCTTTTCTCGAGATCATCACCATTGTGCTCCATACGTTGTCCTCCACCCTTCACCCTCCCTTCCCGTACCTTCCAGTTCTCGCCTCTACCCCTTCCCTCGCCCGTTTCCCTCACTACCTGACCCTCTTTCACGTAAACCATGAATGTAGGAAGGGGTGCATATATTCCCGACAATGAGTCCTTTTCCCGAGCCCCATTTTTGATGGCGAGATTTTTTTAAACTGTGTACGAGTATATATACATATATTACTTCAAGCACTCCATCGCGCTATTAAATTGGGATTTTTTTGCATCTCTTTCTCTCTTTGGAGAGGGCGTTTCTCGGAGTTACATCCCATCTGCCGGATCCTTATTTTTTCGCCCGCGGGAATTAACGTGCTATTTTTTCCGATAAGTGCGTCGTAATTACAGCGGCAGGTGTGGGGGAAATTTATGCCATAATATTCAAAAAGCCGTGAGAATCGGCGCTAAAACTGAGAGATGCTCTCGCGTTTTATGGCGACAGTTAACGAGAAAGTGAGTTTTCGTCGCACCCGACACTTAAGTAAAAAAAAAACGGCAAATTTTCCATTTAATTGATAAAAAAATAATTTAGGAATATTTTTGGTTCATTTTCGAAACGCGTCATGCTATTTACGTCTTTTGAGGTTTATCTAGTCTTTCCTGCGTACATTGCCACATTATTGCCAGTACAAAAATTTATGAATTCGCGTAAAATTGCAAAGAAATGATAATTATATCATAATATATCTCTCAGGAATTAAACGAACGCGAGGGAATATTCGTTTTTCTTCGGAAATTTTTCGACGCATGGACGGATATACCCATTTCAAAGCTTAAATAGTGTTTAAAGCCACGAGATAATAAAGATCCCGTAGGAGGAATTCTGGCCTCCGTTTGCATCTCGCTTTACATTCCGTCCCGAAAAAGTAATACTTTTTTCTCTCGGTCCATTTCCAACTCTCCTCACCTTCCCATCATCGATCCCAATGCCTATTCCACCTCCAAACATCCTCGGCGATTCCGAAGACGGGGATTTTAATCGCCGGTTCAAATGCGCTGCCCCCAAACCCATTAACCCCATCTCCTCATCCAACACGTCCCTTTCCGCTACCCCGCTCCATCCAAATCTCCCGTCTCCTTTCCTCACTATACGCTACTGTGCCCTCTATACTCTAAGGAGACAACCGGCGACAACCGGGTGCGAGAGGGGTGGGAGAGACAATGAATTTTCCTCCTTCCAGGCCTCGTCTCACCCCGCAACATCGCCACCGCGTCTCCGCACACGACCTCCTCCATTCACCTCCCTCCTCCGTACGATATCGCACTGTTATACAACCGAAGGGCGGATGGTGGGAAAGGGTGGAAGGTACACGTTGTTTGCTCACTCCCGAACCTTCCTCGCATATGAGATTCTGTACGACGACGCCTTTTACAGCTTACCCTCTCTCTCTCCTAATTCACTACCGGGTTCCTTCGGATGGCTGGACTGCTGGCAGCAGCGGTCTGGAATAGAGAAGGAGAGAGAGAGAGAGAGGGAATGTGTGTGAGAGAGAGGGAAGGAGGAAAAAGGAGGCCGGAGGTAGTGCGGCGTTTAGAGGGAGTTCAGAGTATTCATACCTCGGAATTAAAGCGTTGCACTCATATAGCAGGATGCTTTGGGGACAAACATGCTGTCTTCCTCCTCCTCCTCTCTCTCTCTCTTCCCACATCACTTCGCCATCCCCTTATTTGACCTTTCCGTATTCCTCCCACTCCTCTTCCTCCCTCTCTTGGCTCTCGTTTGTCCTCCTACTTCCTCTCTCTCCACCTTCCGGTACCGAGCGATTCTCTCGTTCTTAATTTTTTTTCGCTTCGCGCTCTTTTCTTTTATTTTCCGAAAAAAAATGCCACTTTCGAGAGTCGATGCGGGGATTTAGAATAAAAAGAAAATAAGAAGGAAAATGCGCCGTCGCTGGGAGGTGTTCGAACAATGCGGACGTGGCTGACGGAGGAATTTTGATTAAAAGGGTCGAGGGGGAGGACTGGGCGGTAAAAATGGGCGAGGGTGGGCTTGGGGGGGGGGGAGAGGAGAGGAGAGGGAAAGAACCGCTGGAGATAAAAAAAGAGGAAGAGGCGACGGCAATCCGGTTTCACTTTGAAAAGGAGCGGTTTTCTTTGGAGTCTTCCGCGTCTCTCCGTTGACACGGTTTAGCATTTCTCTTTTTGCCGCGTCCGCTGGATTTTTTTTATTCTCGGGAATTAGTCGGATGGCGGTCTCATTTTTGCCTTTGTACCTCGCCTATAAATCGGGAAAACTATTTCGCTTAACGAGCTTTCGCTCTGAATGTTTTATAATAGGACTTTTTTTGTCTCTTTCTTTACTTTCGAATGAGAGCTAGTACCGCCGCTAAAAATAACTTTTTACTCTAAGCAACCTATGTAATGCGTTATAAATTACAATGGGCAGTAGGAACGTAAATTGGCATTCTCGGTCCGTATCTTTGCGCAACCCGAGCGTGGCGTCCGTATATTGCAACACAGAATTAGCCAAGGGCTTGCCTGCAAAGTTACCTACAAACTTCCTTATTGATTAGTCAATATAAAAGCAAAGTATAAAAAGAGAAATATTAGTATTTACCCGAGTATTGACTCGGTCAGCGTAGCTATCTGCGTTACGTGTATAAATGCGAAACCAAAGTAAACTATTAGTGAATCAGTTGTAATTTGGTTCTCACAATCAGAGAGAATATTTCCAAAGTTCCAAAAATAATTTCAATGCACTTTTATTCTCTATTATTTTTTACGGAATATAGGCCTCAATAATATTTTAAAGCGAATATTTTTTGCCATGGGAAAAGGAGAAATTTATATTATTTACAAATGCGAAAGAAAATTTATTCTTGAAATTGCTAACTTTGAATACACTGTATATCTTCAACTTTGAAAAAGAATTTTTATGGGCTATTGCAATTTTCATTGCTATCTTTATGAATATTTAAATTTTAATGTTTTTTTGTAGTTTTATTATTCTAAAACTTAAAAAATAATAGGCTTTTTAGCTGTTAATTTTTACCATTGTGGTTATGGGATTTTCCCATCGAGAGAAGGTATCTTAAAGTCATTAAAATATATTTTACAGAATCATGCTTATGAATAACCTAAATTTACATATCTGTAAAATTATTAATTTCTGAGTTATTTGTTCTATGCTTGTATGTCACTAAAAAGGTCATTCTCATCAGGAGCAAGAATATAATATAGGTATTCCACAGTGACTAACATAATATTTTTGAAATAATTTGTTTTTTATCTTTCATCTGTTGGATTGACTTTAAAATGTTTAATTGAAAGCAATAAATTAACACTTATTTACTGCCTATAAACGTCGTTCACATACATCATCACGAGAGACGGTATTTATCAAGCAGCACATCCCACCCTCTAGTATTCCTTTTCGTCTCCCCCTTCGGTTCGACCCTAACGCCATACGGAGATCATCCGAAAACTTATTAGGCTTTAATGGTTTGTTTGTTCTATGTATCATATTGTTGGCGTTTCAGTTCTATATTGCCCGTTACAAAAGCCACCCCCGAAATAACTCGATGCATTTAAAGTTTATTAAGCAAACTTTGTCTTTCAATGATCATGATTGCACTGTACCGTAATTATTCAAATGTAATCTATTTTTCGCGTTCGCCTCTCGTGCGTTCGGGTGGTAGAATCGCCTTCTCGACTCCCTTCCAGCCCTCCGCGCAACCAATTGGAACCGAATTATTTTTCGCTCCCGTTATTCCAATATTTGGGAGACATTAATTTGATTTGCGGATTTGTTTACGTTTTATTTCGCCACCAGGATGCAGCTACATTGTTTTCCTCGTATCGGAAAACAATTATTTAAGATGCCGTCTCGTAAACCTTTTGTATTTACTTTTTCTGTATATGGAGCCATAAACCATGTTAACTGAAGGCAATCGATATATTTGTCGCCTTCGTTTGATTTCCGATCTCTCAAAGAGTCGGGATTTTTCCATGAGCGCGGGACATGCTGCGTTATAAATGGTGTTCGTTTTCGTGATTTTCTCTTTTATTAGTTATTGGACTTAAAGATTTTTCCGGATACCAAGTATCAAACTGGGTCCCGATAGATGAAAATATAATTCAGTAAAACACTGACCAACGGGGATTAGATTATACGCGGTTAAATAAATTTGGCATTTATTTATCCGACACGTATAAAGTTTCATTATACGATATGCTCAATTGTGCACGAACTGCATTTTACCTATGTGACGAAAGGAAATTCGTAATATATACAATCATGTGATTCTATCCATAAGATTTTAAATTTTCTGACGCGGTTTTGCGCTGCTCTGCCTTTTCCAAGAACGTAAGTGTTGATTAAGAGAATACTTTAATATTATAATACTTACTCTTCTCGTTATATTAATTACCATTATTTCTGGAATTATATAGATTTCGATATCGTCTTTCACATAAAGAATATTCGCTTTTCGTAAAATACTTCCATATATAGAATCCTGAAGTGGCCATTTAAAATCACTATGGTGGGACTGAAAAGTTTTGTTTCAATCTAGCCAGGAATTTACGCTGATGGAATCGTGATGATTCTACTTCTTCCCCCGTGCTCGAAAGATTCATCCGTTCTCTATGTAAGCCAATTTTCCTATTCAACGCTTTTGAGAGGTGATAGCAAGAAACAAAGAATTCACATGTCATCCTAGTACTCGTTGACCATTATCAGCTTTCTGAGCACGGAGAACTAATGACTGTTTTCTTAAATTATATGAAATTAATTAAATATTCTTCTGGCTCTTATGATTTTATTTTTAATAACAACTAAATATTTTAGGATAATTCGCAAAACATTCCCGTGTTGTGGGGGTATGCTTCAAATTATCAAAGAAGACGTTTAAACTTGTAGCTTTGCTTGCTGAGGCAATCAGGTAAATTGCATCGGTATATTGCTTTAATGTACAGAATAACTGACTGGAAAGGGGTTAATATATGGAAAGAATTCCCCTTTTACAACCCTCTCACTGAAATTATTCCGGAAAATTGCGTGTGTCCTGGCCGGGAGAGTGGAAAAAGAGAAAGGATATGGGGAGGGGGGAAAGCGAGGCAGTGTGCGAGGGATGAAGGGGTGAGGGAGAGAATGGAGCGGACAGAGTAAAGACCAGGTAGGGGGAAAATTGACCTGCACCCACTCTCATTCCCACCCACTCTCTCTCTCTCTGCCCAGGTTGACCTAGAGATGTGGATCATTTAGGCTCCGCTGAGCAAACTTTTTTAAGTAAACTGCAAACCACAAACATTCTCATCGAGTTGAATTAAACGACGCTTTTTAAAAACAGTAATGACGCAAATACTCTCACATGGATATGCACTTGTGGATACTCTCATGAGATTGTTACAGTTATGAATATATTTTCCGGCGTCGCACTCTTATTTGCCTTGCTAACTTCTGAAACATTTTCTATGTTCGTCTCCCTTTATGTCACGAAAAGAGATTTATCATGCGGTCGTTATTGCTGGAATGAAATTGGTAAACTTTGTCCCTCCAATGTTCATGGATTTTCCAATTGGAGGACGCAGTTTATCATTTATTTTATATCCGTTGTTTCTCTTCCTTTATAATTCATTGTCACTCCTTTTTTTTACATCTCTACCTCACATTTTCAACCTCTCCACCTCATTCCTGATTTTATCTTCTTCACCTCTTTTGCTCCTTCATTAATTCACTCCTCTTCTTCATTGACCAATTCTGTTCTTCGATCAGGAAGCTAAACTGAAATTACATTGAAGCCAATTAGCCAATTTTGTGGGTTGCATTTCGTAGAAATTAGCGTAAATATTTGTTGAGATTTAACATGTCAATAGGAATGGTTTCAAAAGGAAATATACTTTAGTCCCTGTAAATTAAATTTTTATATTGATTCATATCTATAAAGCTTTAATCTTCGTTGTATTCCATTAAATTCAAATTAATGAGAGAAAGCTATGCATGTTTGAGACCTCATTTTCAAATTAAGTCTCAAACATCTTTCATTTTTTCTAATAGATATTTATTGGTTACAGAATTAATCCATTTCAACTTATTAGTACTTTCGGAATGGTTCACATTTTCTGTTGAAAACCGTTGTAGTGTATTAAAAACCTTATAGTGGCATTGGTGAAATTTGATTCTTTAGATTTTGAGACGTTAAGGCTTAGGTGAAAGTTTATTTTCATTGGTACACTTGGAAGTTGTAAGATAATAAAAAATCGCAAATTTGTTTGTGATGCATTGGGATGTAATTTCGATTTATAAATATTATCATCATCATAGGTAATCTCTCCCTAGGGCCGAGGGATATCAGGGTTCGTTTTTCCAAGGACAACACGGGATCATAACAGGAGAGTGATTCCCGCGAGAGAAGTTGTTAGGTAGACTTTGGAGCGCTGCACCCCTTGCTACCCACCAATCTGGTGATTTTCAGGGTATTATGTAGATGTAGATAGATGTCCGTGATTATTAATGGTTAAACTTGGTTCTCCATATACTCCTATTTTCCGCAGTTTTCTTCATGTCTTGATAGCTATCTTTCCCTTTCAAGTCGTCTACTAACTGAAACCTTTTCCTACCTCTTTCTCTTTTTCCATACAGTTTTCCTTCTAGCACTTCTTTTATCATGCACTCTCTCCTCAGGTAATGCCCAATCCAGTTCGCCTTCCTCTTTCTGATAGTCTGTATAATCGTTCACTTCTCTCCTATTCTTCGTAGTACTTCCTCATTTTTCACCCTATCTGTCCATTTTATCTTCAGCATTCTTCTCCATGTCCACATTTCGAAGCTTTCCAAGTATTTATTATCATTTTTCCTTAGCGTCCACGTTTCTGCTCCGTACAAAGCTATACTCCATACATAGCATATTATCAACCTCTTGCGGATTTCCTGCTTTATATTTCCCGTTAGCAGGAGTTTCTTTCTTCTGAAAGCGGCTTTTGCTTTTGTTATTCTAGTCCTGATTTCATCTGCACATTTTGCTTCTCTCGTTATGATGCTTCCAAGGTATTTGTAATCTGACACTTGTTCTAATGGCTTTCCTCCAATACTTATGTTCAAATTTTCTTCTTCTTTACTTGATATTCGCATAACCTTGGATTTTTCTGTATTAATTTCCATACCGTATTTTCTACCTGTTATCACTAGTTTATTTATCATTTTCTGGAGTTCCTTTTCCTTTCTTGCTAGAAGTACTTGATGATCCACGTATCTCACTGTTATTTTGATCCTTCCTCCAATTTTGAAACCTCCCGTGCCTTCTATCGCTTCCTGCATTAGCCTCTCTCCATATATATTGAATAGAATCGGCGATAGACAGCAGCCATGTCTTACTCCTCTGCCGATATTTACTCCGTCGGTGTCCGCATTCTCCAATGTGACCTTTACAACTTGATTCACGTATATATTCCTGATCGGTCTTCTGTCTTTCCAGTCTACACCTATATCCTTTAATATCCTCATCAGCAGTACCCAATTTACTCTATCAAAGGCCTTCTCCCAGTCGAAGAAACATAGGCAGCAATCTTGGCTGTACTCTATTGCGCTCTCTGATATGATTCTCAGTACACCGATAGCATCTCTGGTTCCTGGTCCTTTTCTGAAACCGAATTGATCTTCCCCTAACATTTCTTCGGCCTTTTTCTCTAGTCTTTTATTAAGAATCCTCGTGATGATCTTCAAAGTGTGTGGCAGTAGGGATATCGTTCTATAGTCTTTACACTGCATTGCCTTTGGCTTCTTCTTTAGAGGGATCATTGTTACATCTAAGAAATCCTGAGGCCACTCTCCCGAGTCGTAAATCTTGTTAATTAGTTTCGTAATCACTTTTAGTCCTCCGATCCCATGACTTTAATACCTCTGCCGGTATTCCATCGTTGCCTGTAGTTTTTCCTTTCTTTAGTTCCAGTATTGCCTTTTCTACTTCGCTTTTCATAATACTTAGTCCCAAGTTGTCTTCTTCAATGCAATTCTCTTCTTCCAGTTTCATTTGTACCGATTCTGCGTGCTTTTTGTATAGTTCCTTAATGTATTCTTCCCATACCTGTGCTACATCCTTTGATCCTGCGACTATTTACCCATCTGTATTAATAATTCCTTTACCACGAATCCCATTAGACTTCTTATCTTCTAACTCCAGTGTACTAACGTACATCATATCGTACCGTCCTAACTTTTCCATCTGTAGTATTTCCTCACATTTTTCTTTTATCCAAATTTCCCCAGCTTTATCTGTTACCCTTCTCAACTCATTGTTTATGCGTCTATAATTGGCTCTACCTTCTTCACTGTTAACATTTTTCCATTTTCTTCTCTCATCCATTTCCTCCAGCATTTCCTTAGTGATCCATCTTTTTTCTGATTTTCTTCTCTTGTTTCCCAATCTCCTTATTCAAGATATCTTTGATGCTGGCTTTCACTTAAACCCATTCTGTATCCACGGTCTTCGGTTTGTTTTCCAAATTTCTTCGTGCTGAAGGTATCTTTCTGTTCTTTCAGTTTTTCTAGGTCTCAAGTCTGTCTTATCTCTTCTCGTTTTCGTTATTTGTGTAATCTTTGTAGTTACATCGACTATTAGAAGGATGTGATCTGAATAAGTGTCTGCTCCTAGTAATGTCTTAGCATTTTTTATGCTGTTCCTGAGTCTTTGTTTTACTAGGATGTAATCTATTCTATCTCCTGGGCTTTTCCATGTGTACAGCCTTCGTTTATGGTTTCTGAACCATGTATTAGTCACTACTAGGTCGTTATTAACACAGAATTCTACCAGTTTTTCTCCTCCTCGGTTTCTTTTCCCAAGTCCGTATTGACCGACAACATTTTCTTCTTGTCCTTTACCAACTCTGCTGTTCCAATCTCCCATTATTATGCAGTTTACCTTTCCTCTTCCGTCTTCTTCGTAAATCTCGTTAATTTGTTCATACATCTCCTCAATTTCTTCTTCTTCATGAGTGGACGTTGGTATATATACCTGGGTTATCAACATGTCCACTGGGACTGCTTTTATCTTTTTTGCCATCAACCTATCGTTCGTTGATGTTATTTTTGTCACGCTCTTCATCAAATATTTCCTAAGTACCAGAGCTACTCCCCTTGTCCCACTATTTCCTCCAGAGTAAACTACCGTGAATTATTCTGAGTCGAACTGTCCTTCTCCTTCCCATCTAGCTTCGCTCAGCCCTATGATATCAATCCTATTTCTTCTCGAACTTCTTCCAAGTTCTCTAGTTTTCCTGCCTTCCTCATAGTTTTTACATTCCAAGTACCTAAGCGTAAGTTACCTTCGACAAACTCAAGGCAGGCAGTCCCCGCCCGGTGATCCGATTGGGGGACTATTTTACCTCCGGAATATTTTACCTCGAGAGAACTCATATTGTTTAACCATATAATCATTACTACGGAATTTTAATCTGGTAGTTTCCCTCTTGCTTTCCACATCGCAGTACTGTAGCCGTTCAAATCGTCCCGATCACGCCTACAGCTCTATTGGATATAGAGCCAACCAACATAATTTGTTTTCGGCTCTATACCATATTGACAGTACTGCTGCCTACTGTCAGGCACCGATGATAAATTTTTTTTGTGAAAAACCTCCATTAGCGGGGTTTGAACCCCGGAACTTTGTAACGGAAAGCCGACACGCTAACCAGTACACCACTAGTGAATGAATATAAGGCTAGTTTATTTTTGGGCAACTTTAACAAAAATTGGATTTTCTAAAAACAGGCTCATACGATTTTCATTTTCTAAAAAATAACGACGCATTATTATATGAGAAAGTTTGTACAATGTATGTTGTACCGATTTTTTCTTTCGGTTGCGCTTTATTTTCTTGGATACTTCAGGGCCCACTTTTTATATTCGTCTTTTGTTCAAAACTCTTGCCTCTTGCTCTCTCTATCTCTCTATCTCTCTCTCTCTCTCTTCGCCCAAAGTCAAGTGCGGTGAGTGAGAGAGCGAAAGGTAAAGTTTTCTGAAATGCTATATTAAGGGCATGCGACGGAGTAAGAGGGAAAGAGAGAGAAAAGGCGTCAGGGAGTCTGAGTAAAATGGAGTGAGAATCAAGAAAGAAGGGATAGATTTGGTGAGAAGCAGAGAGGGAAATGAGGAGAAAGTTTCTAAAGATGAGAACGGAAGAGTGATTCAGCTCATTGTTTTTTTCACTTTTGAGGCCCTGGTCCCGAGGTCAACAAAGGGTGCGGCTTAAGTTGTGGAGTTTCCTTGGCTTGCTTATAGGAAGGAGAGGTTTCTCTTGCCTGCGACTAAAGGAGAGTACTGAAAACTGAGAAATTCCCGAAATGAGTTAGATGAGAAATTAAACCAGCTTTTAAACACCTAATATGTATGATTCCTATCCCAGAGTTCAGTCATCGATGTATTTTATTACCGATTTAATTCTGAATACACTAACGCTCCTGAGCTTATAACTTATAAATCACCATTTTCTTATTTTTCTATCTTTAACAGTTTCATTAAACTTTGCCATAATGCCCAATAGAAATTATCGATTTCGTCCTAGGACTAAAAATAAAATAAAAAGTAACCTCTTAAAACAAGATTTAAAAGAATAAGTACGTATATAAATTGTTCGTAAAAGTCATATGTGCACATCTGCCACCAGGAATCTGTCAACACTGGTAATCACCGATAGTAGGTTCTAATATGGATACCTAACTTAAATTCTCATTTTTTTCAATATTTAAGGGAATTTTCTGAATTAATGTAACATATGGAATGATTTATTGCGAGACTTTCAGCGCGGGACTTCTGTTTTAAGATAGTAGATCGCATCCCTTATCATCGAAGTAAACCTTAGCTTTTTTCCCCAATTATCATTCTTCACAATATGCCGTCATTCCTTTGTTCGCGTGAAGGATGCACTGCGTTGTCGCGGAAAATATGCCAAAAGACTGGAATGCACGCGTCGTTAGTGCGGCGCGAGAAAGCGTCATGGAAAGGATTTCCAGGAACGCGAGTTCACGCAGGAGAACTAGTCGTTACTATTACCCGGGTGCATACAGAATCCAGCGACCTTAGCATTTAGAAAAACATCTCCGTCTAAGCTCAAAGGAGGAAAAGATTGACGTTAATTTGCTTAGACAACTAATGAGGACAATTTATATGTTTAAATCAAATTTTTTCATGGCAACGGATTTTTTCTCAGGAAGAATCACCGTCAAGAAATTTCTAAAGCAGAGGATTATTTCATTTTATCCTGCGCCAGTTTTGTTGGACTCTTTGTTTTTTGCGCCTCTCTTAAGTTAGCGCGGAGGTGATTAACAGTAATCCTGACTCAGTAGTTCGCCGATAGCATATCCTGCAGCACAGATGGAGACCTGGATTGCCTGGGATTACATAGTCGCGAAGTTTAACGACCGTTGCGTAATTATATGCACTCCACTAAAGGCGTTCTAGAATGCATATGAAGTTTCGCGTAACCGCTCGCGTTGCATTCTCATGCGCTACGTAATAGCTCAGCGTTTTTTTCATCCAGACAATTATTTCTAGCTTTATATACCAATAATGCCTTAAGAGAAGTTGAAAAAAAAAGTGAAAGCCTCATTAAATGAGAGGACCTGTCCGTCAAGATTTATTCTTCAGAAATGGTGATATGTGTTTCAGCGGATGGCTTGCTATTAACGGATTATTTTCATGTTATCATTTTGTTTTTCTAAAACATCAGGAAAAAACTCAAGATTTAATATTTTTATTAACTTCAACACAAGCAAAAAACAAAGGAAGTTAAGCCTTGATTAACGTTAGATGAGAAAAATTTTCCAATGTGGAAGTCTGACAACTTAGGAAAGCGCTAAAAAACGCAATCCGTTGAAGAGAGAATGTGCGTATGCATGCCTTTTTATTAGAGTAATAAGTACGCAGGTATCGTGGGAAAATGCCTAGCATCTATCCACTCCTCGATTTGGAGGTATTAACACTCGATCTAATGTCAAGTTTAATGAAAACAGAGAAAATATCTATTAAAGAGAATGCGACAAACGCTGATTACTTTGTTGCGTTTAAATTTCAGTATGAATTGCGATTTTAAAAAAACAGTAAATGATATTTCAACTATACAAATTAATTATCCTTTACGTTAGCTATTAATATTTCAACACTTTCCCACCTGCTAAGCTCCAGATATGTCTAAAAGATAAGTTTTTATACAATTGATGGATTTTACTCGAATATCCCCTTTACTCGCACTTCAGGTTTTTTAAATTTCATATCAGCCGTAAAATAATTAATGAATGCGCACTCAAACATGAAATGCCTAAGCACACTGAAACATTTGCATGATGAAAGGCTGAAGTTGAGAGAGAGAAGTAGACTGTCGTAAAATGAGTGGGAGAAGGAACTAGCGCGATGAAGGAAAAATACATTTAAGTTCGGGAGAATGCTAGAGAAAGACTGAGAGATAAGTGCGCATTTTTGGCGATCTCCTCGTTAAAGAACTACAAAAGAGAGAGAGAGAGTGAGGGAGAAAGATAAAGGAAGAGGGTCGTGGGAAGTTGGGCCGGAATCGGGAGAGGAAGGGAATGGGGGAAGGGAACGACATGGTAACGGAGTAGGAGACGAGGTTTCCACGACCGCATTGTCTCCTGCGAGTCATGGTTCACTCCCCCTCCCTTCTTCTTTCTCCTCTTTCTCTCTCTCTCCGACACCTACTCCTTTAATCCGTCTCTCCAAATATCCCTTTATCTTCTTCTCTCTCTCTCCCCTACCCGCATATAAGAGAGAGAGAGGGGAAGAACGATAGAGAAAGAGAAGGGAGAGAGAGCATCGAAAGACGTAACTCCCTACCGCATCCGAACACAGCCATTAATCCCCAATTAGGAGGTTGGAGGTAGGGGATGGAGTGGGAGAGCCTTGGGGGGAGGGGGGGGGGCTTGTGTGGATATCTCCATCTATCCCTCCTCCTCCCTTGCTATTTCCCTGCTTCCCATTTGCCCACGGCTTCTTATTCCATTTCTAAACTCTCTCCATTTTCCATCACCCTACTATTCTCCTCCTAACTTCTTCACTGAGCTCTTCCGATTCCTTTTTTCTCTCCTCCCCCTCCTCTCTCTCTCTCTCTCTATATATATATATATATATATATATATATATATATATATATATATATATATATATATATATATATGTATATATATATTTCCTTGTAAAAAGGAGAAACTGCAAGTACTGTCCTCTGCTGCGAGAAATAAGAACTTCCCTTTGTGCTCTGTATCAAGAGGAGGGGGGATGGAGGTGAGTAGGTAGTTATGAGAGGGTTGGGATGTAGTGGATGAGTGGGGGAGAGTTATTCGGTGTGTGTTTGTGTTTCTGTGTTGGATGGGTGGGAGTCAAAATGGGTTCCTCGCAGTTTCAGTTATAAATGAGCTCTTGAATGTTTCGACTCGCTTTCTTTTATTTTTCACTCCAACTCCACTCGCTTTTTTTAAGGCTGACACACAGCTCGCCGAGTTTTATGGGAAAATATTTCGGCTTATGCGCGAGGGCGGGGACGGAAGGGTACGGGATTTGACGAGGGGAAAGGGGGAGGGGGGGAAGAGGAGGAGAAGCAGAAACGAAGTTCACGCAGTGTTGACGCGAGTTAATTGGTTTCTGAGTCCTGGGAATCGTTCGAATGGCTAAAATTACTGCATCTCTCGGCGATATCCGGGACGTAGGGAAGAATTTCCCAGTTTATCAAAAGTTTGCGCGATCCAAGTTCTCTCACATTATGTACCGGGAATCCAAGTTATTTTTTTCTTACCGAAGGAAGGAATTATAAGAAAATACCGCCTGGGTTGTTCTTCCTAAAAAACATTTAATTGGAGACTATATTAAAATGCGTGCTACAACGCATAAGCGGTTAAATATGAAAGCGCTTAATTATGGACTGTCTTATTTGTGAACATCGTTTTTCATTCGTATGTTTTTCCAAAATGATATAAAGGGAGATATTATGATTGTTTTTCTTACTTATAAGGATTTAACATTTTTAATCCGTTAAATTCCCATGATTATCTTTTTGTTGGAAATATGTTGTCGTAATCTTAATGTCTTAAGTTTTTCCTGCAGACCTCACACTAGATGTACGTTAACTAGAGATTTTTTAAACTCCTATAATTGAATGAATTTCTGAATAGAAACCACGATGCAACTACGTTTTTAATTCTAAGTTATATATTTATTCTGCTATTTTATTTTGAGTGTTTCGCTCGTTTCGTATTATCTTTCCTCAGTTCAGATTCTCAGAACAGAAATATTTAAGAGCAGTAACAACTAACTCAAGTACTCTTGGATATTTTAAAAACAATACTCATAAAAAAGATCCGTGTTTCTATATTTGCAATAAATTTCCATGGATCCTTTAAATATAGAGCGGAATTGTAACTATTTAATTATACCATGTTTATTGTTTGAAAGGTTCATTTAAAATGCATTTGATACCAAATTATAAACATTATGATTTTCTGTTCGCAAAAGCGGTAAATAAATGAATATTTTATTGTCTATCTTAGGAAATAAACTGAATTCAGTAACATTGAACCATCCAAAAACAGTGTGTAAGCAAAATATGATGAGAATATTTTAACATAACAGTATTTATAATATATTTTAATGCAACAATTAAAAAGAATCGTAAAAGGGAAATTTCAATGTCCATGCAATCTCAGTATTTCATTGGGACGTTAAACAGTTGGCCGCCTTCATGTCCTTCGTAATGAGCATGCTAATGCCGGTACCGGGTTTTACTCTTTGCTTCTGTGTGTCCGGTGTGAAAGGAATTATGGCTATAATAGTCCAAGAAGCTGATTAAACAGAAACACAAACAAACAAAATAAGCAATTAATATTTCACTTTACTATTTATAATTTTAATTTCATGCATTTCCGCATTATAATTCCAACGATGAACAGCTTGGTAAATTGATATTTTGGGAAGCTCTGGCTTTTATTTGTTAAGAACACAACCAAAGGAATTAACATATTCAGAGAACAAACATTGAAATTTAAATGTCTTTCTAGGGAAATGGATGAAAATTTCGTTTCGAACAAACACAAATTCCATTGATTGCCTGTATTTGCACATAGAAAAAAATGGAACTCCTTAAGCAGTCGCGAGTAAATTAAATCTCTTAATTCTCGTAATAATTATCTTTGATCATCTTCCGTTGAATACCTTTTTGTAGAATGTTTCTCCTCGCATCGTCACTTTTCTTCTTTTTTTCCAAGAGCATCGAATAAAAACCCGTTCGCATCGACGCGCCAGTGTTTTACGGTCGGTGCCATTCCTATAAACAAAGCAGTCAATTCGGCTCTCGACCTCTTCTTCTCCATCCACTACCCCATTTCTCCCTCCCTCTCTCTCTTATTCTCCCTCTTCCTTTGCCCTCTCGACACGATTGTTGCCCGGGTAATAAGAATGGCGATCCCGGGAAGGGAGTCTCCTCTCGTCTTCCCCTCCCTCCCTTCCCTCCTTCCTCCCTTCGATCCACAACTGCTCCCGGACTCCTGTAAGTCCTATGCCACCCGCGCACACACAAGCGAAGAGGTGCGGGGGGAGCAGAGTCTTATCTCACCCTAATTTCCTTCCGTAATCGCGTATTCCGTTGATTCCCGAGTTAAATCTGTGGGACGGTAGTGGCTGTAACCTTTGACATCGGCGACAGTGGGCGAATGGGATTGGACGGGATGTTTTCCTAGGGTGAGGAGGTAGAGGGATCGAGGGGGGAGGGAAGAGAGAAAAAAAGAACGAGGTGGATGAAGAAGTGGTTTGGTGAATGGTGAAGGGGAGGAGATTAAGAGGATAATGGCATGGAGAAAAAGCGATTCCCGAAAGGGTGGGGATTCCGAGGTGAAGAAAGAATGAAAGAGATATATAAAAGGAAATAGAGTGAGGATGGCTTTTCGGCGGCCAAAGGAAGCCGGGATAATAAGGCCACGATGTGATGAGGATGGAAGGAGAGTGGAAGTCTGAGGGACCAAATGAATGGATGGAAAGACGGAATTAAAGAGACGGATAAAATGGGAGGAACGAATGAGGGCGATAGGAAAATAAAGAGCGTCCAGACATGTAGGTAGAGACGGTAAAGACGGGAAAGGAGACAGATTTGGGTAGTAACGAAAGGGAAAGGGAGGTTAGAGAAACAGGTGGAGGAAGGATTGGGAGCGTCAAAGCGGAAATGTCATCGGATGGATGGAAGAGCGTGACCGAAAGATCGGTATACGAAAAGAGAGGATTCCTCGAAGAAGAGGGAAAGTTAGGTACGGAAAGCGAACCCCGAGTATCAGTTTGGAGTGAATTATGGGTAGAGTTACGGAAAGCTAAAGTGGAGTCCTCGATTTGGATGCGAGGGGTGCGAGAGTCGGAATCGAGAGGAGTGAAAATGTCGTCGTTTCTTGTAGGTTTTAGGAAGCTCGGTCACACCTTGTTATCCTCTTCAGTCCCAACCGAGTCACCCGGGCAAGGATCCTCCAGCACCGGTGAATTAGGGAGCAGAGGTGTGAGGATAAGGGGCGAGGATGGACTGGCAATTTGGGTCGGAATTCCTCGCGGAATTTTGCGGAGAGTAGGGGGGTAAGGGAGGATGGAGGCGGAGTGGTACGCGGTAGAATGTAGAAGGTTAAATGGAAAGAATGCGAGAGAGAGAGATACATCAATCTCCCTCTCTCTCTCTCTCTTTCTCTTAAGTCCCCCATTACGAGAACTCCTTTTAACTTTGCCAGGGTTCCTTTTTTTCATTACGGATCCAAGGCTACCTCGCCGCTCCTCGAGGAGGTTCTTATACGCGCTGCAGGTGTAGCGTGGAGATAAACATCTTCCAAAAAGAAGCCTGGTTGATCATCATCCCCCCCCCCCCCCAATCTCCCCGCTTACCCTGCCTCAGCCATCTTTTTAAGGAATTATTTATTTTGGAAGCGTCTTCGTTGGAGATTTCTCGGGGATTTGGTCTTCCGAGATGATCGTCTCGGAAACTGAGGTCTTTCGCCTTTCACCTCCGCAGATCCGACCTCCATTTATATACGCCCTTCTTTCGCATTTTCTTTTCTTCACCCACGTCCTTCAATTCCAACTCTTTATCTTTATCTCCACTTTCCGCCGCTCTGTCCTCACATTCGCTTCCGCCGCTTAATTTCCTCGTCTCAATGGCGCTGAGGACGATTCCTCCGCCATATCCTCTCTTACGTCTCAAATCCCACTCCCTTTCAGAGTTTTATATGATTCCCCTCTTGCGATGTGGGCGGAGAAGAGTGTGGGGTTTTTTTATTATTCGTTCCATCCTCTATTTTTTATTAACTCTCCACGCTCTCTCTCCCTCCTGTTCCTTCTCCCTATCTTTGCTGGGGGGGAGGGAGGGGGTGGGGGGGGGGGGGGTGGGCTCGCAGGTACGGAAGCCCCGCGGAAAAGGAGGAATCTGCATTTTTCGATCCCATTTCGCGCCAGAAATTGGTCTCTCTCGCAGTCTCCCACGTGTCCGAAGAGGGAGGGAAGAATTCTGGGGGGAACACGGAGGAGGGAGAGAGGAGGAAGGGTTGGGAGGCAGGGGAATGGAGTTGGAAAAGTGGTACCGGGGGCTTCATCCCCAGAAGTCTCTTACCTCATTTAGGCGGTAATTTCTATCTCCGACCACACCTTCCTTCCCTTGCTATTACACCCTCCGTCTCTAACGTCTCTTCCCTCTCTCCCTCTACTACCCATCCCTCCGCCCTCGATTTTTTCTTCTAAAATTTCTCCACGAAGGCTCCCTTTCTTCCTCTCTCTCTCTCTCTCGCTCCTCCTCCCCTCCTTCTCCCTTCCACTTCCTCCTACTCGAGTGAATCTCATTTATTCACCCCATTATTTATTTTTTCTCAAATTTTCTTTTCATCCTTCCCCATTTGCACGATGCCTCCTCGTTTTCTCTTCTTTGTGATAAGGAGGGGCTCTCCGAGACCCTCTTTACTACTTCATCCCTCTACTACTCTCTATACCCTTTCCCCCTTACACTCCCGACTCTATTTCTCCGGCACCACCTCTCTCCTCCCTCGTGCCTCTAAAGATTCCGCCCCCTCTCCCTACATTCGCCTATCTCGAACTTCTAGCGCACCTCCCATTTTCCTCTTTCTCTATGACGTTCCCCTCTCGCAAAAACTGTCCTCGGCCGTTCTCACTCTCTCACCCTTGGCATTCGCTCGCTCCCTCCTCCGCATCTAGATATGCCCTCGTCGTTTCCTTTTCCCAAGGGGTACCTTTCCCCGATACGTGAGTGTTTGGATCTCCGCTCCTCCTCCCACGAGCACTTCCACATGCGCGTCTCCCCTCTCGCCCCTCCTTCCTTACTTGCCTCCTACCCTTTATCACATCTTATCTTCTCTATCCACTCGTTCCTCCCTCCCTCCATCTGCACAACTTTTTCCCTTCTTCTTCCGTTCCCATGCTCCCTCCCTTTCTGCTCCATTCTTCCTTCTCTACTCCATATTTTTTCTCCTTTCCTCTTCTTTCCACCTCCGATCCTTTTTTCTATTCTCCCACATTCGATCTTTCCTTAAACCACCCTCTCCCTTAATCTATTTCATATCTTTCTCACACTTTCCTATTTTTTATAATCTCTACCACTATCCTGTCTCTTTATTCCTTTCTTGGCCTTTTCTACATCCGAGTTCCTTTTATACATTTTCCGATCTCGATTAAAATCTTTTTGTTTCAGTTTTATCTGTACTTACTCGAATTTATTTTTAAAGTTCATTCCCCCAAATTTCGTTTGCCGTTGCGATTTGTTTGCATTTATCGTTCTCTTTATTCTTACTTGGTCAATATCTTCTCTGAAAATAATCTTTTGTCGCCTTTTCCCTTCTCATTCTTTCCGCTTCATTCTATTCTCCGCATTCTTCCTAATTTACTCAAAACTCTTTCCTCTTTCTCTCCTCTCTACTTTCACGAATTTCCCCTCCACATTATCCTGGTAAACCTCTACTTCCTTCCTCTTTCTCTTACTATATAACTTCCGAACGATCTTTCACTTACGACCTCACGTACGCACTCTCATATCGGCCGTCTACATCAACCCTAGTTTATGTACAATGTACCTAAAACCGCCCTTCCCCTCCATCGTATACCCTTCCCAATTCCTTTAGCTCTACTACATTGCCCGACTTCCTAATGGTATTCCTTCTTGTGTCGGAAGATGCGTCCTTTTGTGTGTAGATGCAGTTCAAATGCGATCAGGCTTAACGACGAGATCTTCGCTGATTTACCTGAAGCCGTGACCAATCGGCTTTTCCTTATTCAACCGGAGATAACAGGGGGCAAGCGAACATGCGGGTCTATCCCCAATATAGGATACTAAATTTGTGGTTATCTTAGTTTGCATAGTCCTGTAACATATTTCGTTTATTTACTCGTGTTGATCGCATTTTCATATTTGGCCTTATGCTGAGGAGCAATCGAAAATTAACCGTATGTTATATTTTCTTTCCATAATCCACTATAATATATTTTGAAGCGTGTGCTTGATGGTTTGTGTTTGTTCATGGAACTCCTCCTAAACGATAAAAGCTAGAAAAACCAAATTTGGTACGATTCTTCCTTACATCCTAACTTGGTGAACGGTCAAGTTTTGGTCAACCGGGATTCATCAGTGCTGCCAATATAGAGGATTAACATTTTTCCATAAAATAACACGTATGAATCCATTTCTTGACTTCCAAGGTATTCTTCCTTCAAGCATTAAAATACGTAGATATGGACCGTTTTTTTCGTTTTTGCTTTATTTGACGAATAATCTATGCTATCTTATTCCTGCGAAGTTTACATGTTACACGGTCGAAGTTTTCAGAAAAACACTATTTGTTTCGAAATTTTATGGATTTTTCGTACTCTTTCCGGGCGTTGCCAACGAGTCTTTCATTGTTGACTCCGATTCAGTTAGTACCAATTAAACATTCAAATAGACGAAAGTTTAGCGTTATTCGATTCGCACTTTTGTTTAAGCAACGCGATCGATGTTTATGGATAGCAACGTAAATAGATACTGATTATTATTCAGGAAGCGTTTATTGATGAAAATAATTGAACCTTCTTTCGTCTCTTGAATACTGGAACTTACAGTTTTTGTAAGTAAAATAATTATATTCCACATTATAATGTTTATTAACATAAATAGGCTCACGTATCTGGTGTACATTTACCGGAGTCAGTGTTCAATCATGGACAGCTGCACGTTGCTTTTTCACGGGTTGCTTACAAGACATAAATGTAAACATTTCTTAGGCATAATTACACAAGAAATGAAGCTGGATTTGGCGAAAGTAATATGATAGGAAATAAAATTATCGTTATACTTGAATGCAATAGGCTCGGAAACGGATTGTTACAAGCAAATATGATTAATTGTTAAGAAAAGCTAATTGTAATTTAAAAAGTATCTACTATATAGGTATTTTAAAGAGTTTGTATGTTGTGCTGTATTATATTCACTAAATCCGTTGAAATTCAACGGGAAATTTTACTAGTATGATTATATTTTGTAAAGCTCCCATGCGTGATTTCGCCACCCTCGCTTCAATTCACGCGAGGAGTGGTTGCTGTAACCCAGTGCTGATGGCTTATATGCAGCTACGATGATTGTGTTTTATTTACCCCTATGAGGGGATTTATGGGCCCACTTCTGCTCTATGTCCTCCTGGATTTGGAAGGAGGAAGGTCTCCATCTTCACCAGTGGAAGACCGTAGGAGTTTGTGCCTGTCCCACTGCTTTGGGTGTGATTCTGCTGTCTTGCGCAGGATTTTGGCTTGCTTATTCTCAGCCTGGGCGAAGAACCTCTGCACACGTTTCTTCAGCTCATCGTCTATAGAGTTTACTGAAAGCTTTTCGTATATATCCGTATTCCTTAACCCCCAGGAGTGCCCCACAATTGTGCGGAGGTAGGCACGTTCAGCAACCACAATGCGTAGCTGACCAACGGCGCAGTCTTCCACTCCAGGCTGGAGATGCATATGCCAGACAGGGGAGAATGATGGCGCGGTAAAGATCGATTTGCCTCTTGACGGAGATACACCGGCAGCGCAGGAGAGGTGGAAGCCGGACTTTAGAGCCCTGCGCACGATGGGCAACCTGCGACGGAAGGTTTTGGAAGCGAAGTTTCCGGTCGAGAGTCACCCCAATATAGGCGACCTCTTCCTTCCACTCCGCTTCCTCCACACTGGTGAATATTACATCAGGGTCAGGCGACCTGCCAATGGGAAAGATAATGGTCTGCGTCTACTTTGGATTCGCCTGAAGCTTCCACACCTCGAACCAATTGAGGACATCTGTGGCTCGCTGAAGGCACAGCAGAGCCGCGTCGTCAGCATAGAACGCAAGGACTGGGACGTCCGCCGTGAAAATGTTTTACAACGTGGGATCCAGGACTGACTCCTGTTTAACACCGGAGCTGATCTTCAATTTAACAATTAGGCATCTTACGGAAAACATTCCACATGTGGAATTCAAGGAATCCGTGGGAAATTACGGTACGAGTGAGAGCCCTGTGGAGTCCCAAGTTCAATCTCAACTCGAAGAAAACAGCTTGTAACAGGAACAAGAGCTATCAGAGTCCCACAGCTTACAACAGCCACAATAGCTACCACAGCCTGACAGGGATTCTACGATAGTAATTACGGCGAATCACAGCCCCAAACGCTCTACTCTTCGGCCAAAAAGGAAATGTCAGATTGAGGACGCAACAGAAGAAAGGCTTCTGCATATGTTAGCCAAGAAGAACGATCCTGACGAGCATTTTCTCCTGAGCTTACTGCTGGTCTTCAAAAGGCTAAATCCAAGGAAAAATGCTTAAGCACGATGATGATCCAAAAAGTCCTTTATGATATAGAATTCAGAGATCCAGAACCAAGGTCTTCACGTTCAGACTCCTCACACCCGTCTTCTAATTACTGTACACCAGTTCCTGTTTCATGATACACAACTCCCCAACCCATACCCATTCTCTACACCAGCATCTATGTCATCAAATGATCCCGACGTTTGCAAGGAGGAAGACAATATATTTTGTGCTTTGTAAAACAATCTTTTATTATACTATTTCATTTTATACTGTTTGTTTGAATTGAATCACAACAAACAACTATCTTTCAATAATAATTACTTCAGCTAAAGTAAAAAAATATATAAAAAATATTACCTACTTAAAATCTTACCTCAGCGTCGCCACTAAGCGTTCCCTCTTTAAAATACTACTTCTTTAATTTGTATCTTCTTTCCTTATTTCGTTTTCTATCAGAGATTGGAGAATTTCGAACTGCTCTTGAGTCATGCGGACATATTGAAAATATCGATGGGGAAAAGTTTGCAATTCCCTGCACAGTTTGTGATAATCTCCGCACATTCCATGTTTTCTATTTATAGGGTGGACCCACTATCTACGGCGCCTTCTTATCCTCTTTAATAGTAAATATGCAGATAAAGCTTTCTTCGCTCTTGCAGACAACATGTCTATCGCATGAAGACCCAAAGCGACCTGAGTTATCATTCGGGAACTTGACGTAGTTGGTGGGAGAACCCATACCTCTTCTCCCACACCTCTCTGCGGAAGACGCAGATGGAGTCACGGTGGAATGTTACTCTGTACGAGACGGCATTTCAGCGCTGGGTTACCGGTTTTCTGAAAAGCCCTTCGTACTCGATTCTTCTCGCGGATCTCATATCTGATGCGCACCAGGATCTCCATGTACTCGGGAGGCCTGCGAAAGCACCTGGTAACTGCTTTTTCCGTCGCCTCTTTGACGCAGCAGGTGAGATGGAGGACGCAGTCATCAATATCTTCCAGGGTGTTAAGGTGCGGAACGTCCTTCAGCAGCATATCCGCCAGATGACGACGAAACTATCCATTTATCATCTCGAAAATTCTGGAAATCAACCTGGGGTAGAAGGCGCGGACGAGTGCCTAGGTGGGCAATCACAAGGTTGTGATCGCTTGTCAGTGACGAAATGGCGGAAACGTGCAGGGAGCAGGTGAGCAGGGCCATCAGGGAACAGACATCGTAAACAATAAAGGTTTGTTTACTAGGCGCCTTCTTGAGTTTAGGAACTGCCGCCGTATCCATGGCCTCTGCGTTGGAAGTAGTGGAGGCTGCTGCAGGAACGGAAGCGGCGTCCTGCAGAAGCAAGGCGTATTTGTTGCTTACAGCTATATTGGGGATGACCTCCAATTCTGCCGTTGCCGTTGCCCAAGGAAAGAACGCCTTGCGTAGTGGTGGTGGCTAAAACGCTCTGAGAAAGAGTGTTGGAATTTGGCCCTGAGGTGGCCCGTTATGGGACCCCGGACATGTTGCGCCATCCTTGAGGTGACCGGTCGACCGGCCAACACGGGAAATGTGCTTATCCTTTGGCTCTCCCGGCGAATGTTTCTCCATCGGAGAAACACTGCGCCTGCCCTCACCAGAGAGTTGAGTTGGTGAGTCCCTAATCCGAGCCGCCATCACCTTCCACACCGTTCCTCCTCTTGGTCACGCTATTGTTTCCTTAGCACTAAGGCACAAAGTCTGGAACACAACCTCTTCTCTTCGGCTCACGAACCGACCTCTATTCTGTAAAGCAAAAAAGTACCTGTGCGAATGTCATATCGGAACCACAAATCTACTCGCGATGAAATGGTATGGAGAAGCTATTATTACCGACTTACAAACTTCCAAAACATTTATATAAACTATCGTTTTATAAATACTTTGTTTCCGCGAAATGTTTACAATTTTTCTGGGTATTTTTGCAAAAAGTCACATACTGGTCGAGGGTACAATTTTCTTGGAAACGTATTAGAATTTTATATGCGGAACCTATTTATTTGTAATTTAAAGCCTTGCTACAACTTCTATGAATTGATATAAATAACTTACTGAAGCGGAACGAGACCATCGGAAGAGAATTTGTCGTGAAAAACAAAAAAATCCTTCGGATAAAACTAAAAGAATATTTCCATCGGGACCTGATCTTAAGTTTATTGAATACTAATGGCTCTCCTGCCAACGGATATACTGCTGCCCTTTATAATTTACCATTCTTACCGAATTATCTAGACACACTGTCAAACGGCTGAAAACCATTCACTCACTTATTCGTTCGAGAAAAAGGAGTGTATGAAACCCGGTGTTGGTACTCCGTACTCGGCAGCGCACTTTAAAAACCTGGTTTCGGATTCGGTGCGTCTGCTCGTGCTGTGAATACTCTCATGCACTCACTGAAAATAGATTACATAAATTTTATCTAGAGAAAGCGCGAACGAATTTTTTACTTCTCTTCGAGAGGTAATTTATTGCCCTTTCCATCAATTTCAATTACTTTCCCCCCATGTTTCGATTTATTCCCCCCATGGCTTTGATTTACAGCTCTCTACGGATAATTTAAGGCGCGGATTTCCTCGGGTGGTGGCCGAACGGGACGCTTTTGGACGGTGTGGGAATAAAAGCGGCGATATGTGAAAACATACTAGAGCGCTGAAGCATGTGGTGGTTTTCTTGGTGTCTCTCGTTTCCGCTGTTTCTATCAAATTTTCGTCCTCGTGCATGAAGGGAATAAACAGTTGAATTTAGCTCTATACTAATTACCTTTTTAATTAGCATGCTGTATTGAAACAGAAGAACGTTATTCGTGCTGGCGGTTATTCTAATAAGATTAAGGCTGAGCGATACCTATCCAATAATACCAATAAGCTGATAAATGATCGTATCATTAAATTAGTGTAGCTATATTTTTATTTACAAATTAACTACAGTAAAAATATTAATTTTTTCTAAATGTCTATAATTATATTTATGTAATAGTCGGATATTAAAATTTGTTGCGACTTATTAAAAAATAACTTATAATTAAAAGGGACTGTGTATATTTTCATTGACGTCTCATCTGAGGCGGTTGTTCATGATAACTTACAACAAGTTGGGAAAGTGTACAGCGTATCACAAATGGGCGCGTTTCGTGCAATTAAGTACATTTAAAAGAAATGATACCTATACGTGTATGCAAGGGAAATAGCGTTTTAAAGTTCTTTTCTTCGTCATAAATAATCCATTTTCTTTCTATTTAAGAACATTGCATGCACACGTAAGGAAATTAAACGTATTTTTGTCGAATAGTTTATGTTAGCAACATTGAAGAAGTAACCATGCAAGAAATTTTCCCAGTTCAACTCGAATTAAAATATTATTGTTTGATTTTATCGATAACGGCTACTCCTACGATAAAAGTATACGTACAGGAAAAGAAATACTCTACTAGTTTAAGTTTAATTTGAAAAATATTTTTATATGACCAATATTTTATGAGATATGACGGAAAGTTCATACCCCTGATTTACATACGTGATTCATTTAGATGATTTTCTTGTTATCTTTGACCTTAATATAAAATTTCATGGGAATCCGTTCGGTAGAAGCCGAGAACAAACATGCTGACGGACGGACGGACCGATGCTAGAAGCGCCTAAAAATTGGATTGTGATAGATTTTAATAATTTTAAATCTTACTATTATGAATTGGATAGAGTGCACGGTGGGGAAGCACATTTTTAGCTTGTCACATAAAGTATAGTAAATGTTGACTTGATAACAAAAAAAAGTCCTGTTTGAGTGTGTATACAAAATTTTGAACCCTATTGCTGTTTAACCGACTGCTGCATTAATTGAAACGATGAAGTAATTCTACTAGATTAAGTTTTCTTAAGTAACCTTTTCGTGAAAATGTCGAAACCCTCTTATATGCGGCTTCAGCTTCTCATATCCGATATTTACGATTTCGTCGCATGAATATTCTATAAAAATCTTTGCTCTACGCATCCGTTATGGTTTTTCAGATGTACCTATAGTTTTTTTCGTTGCCATTTTCCCACAGAAATCCGAAAGTTATAATCATCGTATGAAGGGTGTTTATTGTGTCTAGCTCCCAATGCTAGTGTCGCGGGTTCGAATTTTGCCGAGGGCATGGGCGTATGTGTTCGTCTTTGTTATTGCTATTAAGTTCATTGTAAAGGCCGTAAAGTGCTGTTTATGAGCTAGTGAAGAATAAGTAACGGCAATGAAAGGAACTGGCAAGCTAATACTTAATATGCATCGGTATACATATACAAATAATACTTGGATATAAACAAGTTACTTTGTGTTATTTTTCATATCTGTATTGACATAATCCACATAATTTTATTGCCGCTTTAAAGGCTTCGGTGCATCTAATACTTAATATGCATCGGTATACATATACAAATAATACTTAGATATAAACAAGTTACTTTGTGTTATTTTTCATATCTGTACTTGTATTGACATAATCCACATAATTTTATTGCCGCTTTAAGGCTTCGGTGCATCTATGCATGTGAATATTAAGTAAGACGTTAATGCGTACAATACAATACATAAAATAGTAAATGTTAACGTAAGCATCGCTGGCGTAATTAAGGAATGGGGAACGTTTGCCCTGAACTATAAATATAAATAGCTAGTTCTATTATAAAACAAAAACCCTGAAGCCCGAGTATTAAAATTATATTGCAAAAGTTGACGTATCACTGCATTACTAAATAATTAATGAGCGATTCGATTCAAGGGTGTATTATCAGCAGTCAGGGATTTTGAAATGATATATTACCTTAAAATCGGAAACTAATTTTTCACATGTTCTAGGAGATAACTCATGCGTTGATACGATGAGGAATCGTACATTCACTTTAACCAAAACCACTTCTCAGATATGTTAGTTATTTTTAGTTCGCTCACATACTGCACTTTTACAATAAGCGGAAAAACGAAAACAAAACATAGGATCATGCCCTAGGATTCGATACCGTGACACTTTCATGGGCAGCTATGCACGCTAACCCCCTCCTAATGCCAGTTCTTGAGAAAATGGAATAACTTCTGTCTCTAGCGAAAGATCCGAAAAATAACAATATCATGCTTGCCAATTTTCGATTTTTTTCATTCGCTCGTCGCCGTCCTCCGTTAAAAAATAAAACAAAACAAACGAATCTGGAATTAACAAGGATAAAAAAGCACGGAATCCCAGAAGGCGCATCCCTATACCTTATTCCGAATGAGCTCCGGATGGAACTGGAGCAGAACACAGAGGCTCATCTACACGACTCCCATTCTGCTCGTCGCAAAAAGTCAGCGTCGGCTCAACTCCAGCCGCTTTTTGTGGCGGTAATGATTTCAAAACAACCTAGGCATTCGGGGCGAGAGGGAGGCTTGGGAGACGGATACGGAGGAAAGGGGGAGGAGGAGGATCTAACGCGTGGGTGGGGGGGAGGGCAGAGAATTCTGGGGAGGAGAGAGGGAGTTAGCGGGAAGGACGAGAGGGATTGTGTACGGCCAGTCGGTTTATCCACCGTAGAAATGAGAGAGGCGAGAATGGTGTTGGGGATCAAAAATAATAAAAATACTCCTGAGAGATGCCTTTTCCCTCGCTTCCTTCTTCGCCTCCCCTGTTACGCCCTACTCCCAGGAGGACATAATGCGAAATCCATAGCCGTTGAAATTCCGGCTTTATCATCGCCCTCTGCCCTCCGACCTCCCTCGTGACCATAGACTCGAAGTCTCCGGCAAACTGTTCATCCGACCTCAATATGTTCGGGTGCTGACAAAAAAAGAACAAAAAGCTATATTTAACGGACAACAATCGTTATGGTCTTTCATATTGGAGTGTTTCGATGTTTCACGACGTGGGGATAAGAGCTTTTCGGATGAAAAAGCTCGATTTTGTTGTTTTATTTATTCTAATAGCGACGTTAACCTTAATGCTCGATCTGTTCATGGGGCGAGAATATCCGTTAGGCTTTGCATTTAAAAGGGTTTTCTAGAGAATATTGGGATGGAAATGCTGAATGCGTTAATTCGAGGAAGAAGCAGATGGTTTTCTTCAATATCCTTAACACTGATAACACTTACGTCGAGATTCGTATTGTTAATTGCAATTCAGGAAATATTTGTTCGTATTTATAGCTTAAGATTCGTTCTTATATACCGTAATATCTAACGCGTTCGGCAGTCAAGAAATAAAACACAATTCGTTTCATCGATTAAAGGCTGTAGTTCACAAAATAGATTTTATTTAGATCTCGCACTAAAAGTAACGTTCTGCATCATGCCTCAAATTGTTACTATATTTTATATTATAAAGGAATAAACACCGATATATATATATATGTCACGGAATACAATATATACCGTCCGTCCCACCCTGTATCTCAAAAGCCGTTTGTCATAGAGATATGAAGTAAACTGCGTTTTGTTTCTACAAGCTAGGAAGGTCCCTAGAAACTATTCTCATTTTCATAAAGTCCCGGGTTCGAATCCAGGAGACAATTATATTTTCCCATAAGTTTACACGGGATTTTTGATTTTTCAGAGTGCAAGGTTTTTTTCCTTCATTCATTAAACTCGTAAATATGGACCGATTTTCTTCATTTTTGCTTTATTCGACGGCTAAAACTCTATACTATCTTATTCTTGCGATGTTTACATGTTACACCGTCGAATCATTCATAAATACGCAATTGTTATCGAAATTTACGGATATTTCATACTCTTTCCGGACGTTGTCAAGGTGACTCGGAGTAATAATTTCTTATGTGAAATAAAAATCCCCTAGGCTGGAACGAAAATTCCAATATCTGCCGGTAATGAAAATATCTGTTTGTTAGACTCATACATGCCTCTTTGTTTTTTTAAGCTTTTTTATCTTTTTCTGCGATCTTTTGACGTCGCTAACTCCTTTATTTCCCCTCCGTCGACCGGCGTCATCCATATCCCTTCGCATTCATGCACAAATAATTTACAGAAAGCAATGCTTTTAATCCTTATACGCATACCCATTCTTGCCCCTCCTCTCTCTCTCTCTCTCTGATTCTCTCTCTTCACTCCTACGGCTTAATCCCCACGCTTCAACGAATTTGAATCGGTTGAAAGAACTCCACAGCCATCCGTCTCCTTACTTTCCACCTACAGCGAAAATTCGCAAAATAAATCCAGTCTTTTCCCTCATTCCCAACCCACCAACCCACTTTCCCTTTCTAAACCTCGTTTTCTCTGTCCCCATCGCTTTTTTCATGAAACTATTTCTCGATCCGTCCAATCTAATATCATTTACGCTATACCCTTATCCTCTCTTCTATCCGTTTCGACCGTATACGGAAAATTCTTCGAAAAATAGTTCCCCCAAAAACAATTCTGCGAAAAACAATTCCGCAAAAGAAAGTAAACTTTAATCCCTCAAAAATGACGGGACACAAAATTTATATCCTCCCTCCCTCCCCATCTCTTGTCTGATCCCTCCCTCCATTTCTTCCGATTTCTCTACCTCCACCCCACTTTCTCTGTCGTCTCACTCTTCTGTCTCATCTCCCTCCCTCTCTCTCATTTCCTGGTACTCTCCGAAAAGGATGACGTTAAAAAAAAAAGAAACGATAAAAAACGTTGCATTTTATATAATAAACCTTGCAAAACGGAATCAAATATAACTTAAAACAACCACGAGGTAGCACATTTAAACACATCGATAACTGTTTCCCTAAATATAACAACCTATTAATGATAGCAGTTCTTAGTCCATTGCGCATATACGTATCGAACACTTTAGTGCCATATTAAGATATGTGGGCGTTTACATAAATGATGTCGTGTCAATAGATGATTATTAAAATAGAAATTTTCGGTAAATCTATTTACCCGTAAAAAAAATTACGTCTTTGATCTGAGAATCAAAAACAGGAAAATCCAAAAACGATGTCGAAATCTAAGTCATCTGGATAAATGTACTTGGTTTAAAGAAAGGTACGTATTTATGTGAGGGAATCCGGAGGGAACATTGACCAGCGCAGAAACGACGCAAAGAGAGACACGACGCACTGCTTCCATCCAGCGAGTCTGTAGAATTGTTTTTCGAAGGATTTTCCGCAAACCCGTGTCGACTGCCGTTTTCTTATAATTTATCCGTTCTTGCTTCTTTCGGATCTTTTTGGCTTTATTATGGTAGAACAATTTGATTTATGACAAAAGGAGTTGAAAGAGATATATGTCATTTTGGCTAAACTGCGCGCGGAGCATGTTGGAAGAAACTGCTTGTAATAATGTGGATGGTATGTGAGCAATGAGCTACGAGATGCTATTTTTCAATTCATTCGAAGTGTGCGGATTATTGTTGCAGGAATTATCCTTGACATAGCCTCATAGGAAGAAGTCCAAAGGACGCTATTGCCAATTTTCATGCTTTTAGTTATTTAGTACCAAAAATTATTGTTGGAATTTAATGGTTCACACTGAAAGTGATCATCACTCTATCTTTCAAATTGGTTGATTTTTAAACAAAAGAGTAATTCACGTTGTTTAAAGTAATGTTTTACTATCTCTGCGTTAAATTTCATGTATCCTTAATTAGTTGATATTTAAGATATGATAAGCTAAAGCGTAAATATTTAATAATAACACATAGTTTCAAATGGAGAGTAATACTTTTTATATTAATTCAAGTTAACATTGGGGAGTTGAGTTAACCTTTCTTACCTTCTACGATTCGTATTCAATCTTCCGTGTTTCCTCCAATTCTATCATTCACCTTTCCTTCCTCATTTGTATTCCCTTTCAATTCCTCGATCTCTTCCCAGATGTACGGCTTTCTTGTGTTAATTTCACCGTAGTATTTAAGTATTTAACTATCTTTCAATCCTTCATTACCACCTTTTAATTCTCTCTCATTTCAGAACTATCGCGCACTGAACTCTCTCAGCGCCCTAAATGACGCAGCGAGTTCTCTTTGGCAATGAGACCACGAATAGGTCGGCGGCTGAGTATGAGTGAGTGGGTGGAGAGAAGGATGGAGTGAGATTTTGGGAACGGTGGAGCAGCAGGTATGATGTGGCGCTTAATGGGAAAGTCGAGAGCAAGGCGCAGCGACATTCCAGCGGCCAAAGTTTGAAATCCGACACAGCTGGGTAAATAAGCAAATGATTACATTTACGTTAACAAACTTTCTTGTGAATTCATGTTCTATTTTTGCAAACTGAATAATTGACCTACGAGTTCGATGAATTTTTCTATCGAAATGATTTTAAAGGATACACTTTGAGCAACTCCATTATTATTTTTTTTTAGAACTTAAAGTTAAACAGAGAATTGTCGAGCTCGTATTATGACTGAAAAATAATTCAAGAACGCGCACTTAAGAAATACTTCTCTCAGGTATCTCCAATAGCCACAACAAGGTTATAAAAAATCAGATGCGCATTTCGCCTACGAAGCAGCCATCCTCAATGGTAATTCACCGAGAATAGATTCTTAAATAACTTCCTTTTAAAGTAATTAAGAAATTAGTTTATCTTTTCTTCCTCCTTATTAATCAGTCAATTAGATTCTAAATAAAGTATGCACCGAGAAATTCTGAGCACTAGCCACGGCTAAAAAGCATTAAGGTGTATTTTTGATTTAAAACTAATATATTAATTCATCCGTAAATTTGAATGCTTAATTCTGTGGATTCATCCACGACTGAATAGAAAAATAACACATCTGCATCTATTTGCGTTAGTTTTCCTTGTTTCTACTTTATACATTCTTTATGAACAATTGACTATTTTTTTTTTTGAACAAGTCATTCTATTCTTTTATGCTTCAGTTACATGAGCCTGATAAACGCTTAATTTTCTCTTCTTTATAGTATCAGACTTTTAAAAATGAAAAAGACCATGCCGTAAAACCTTTGCTATATAATTCATAAGATTGATGAGAATTTATCGTTTAAAATTCCTCGAACAGTGCAGTATTCATCTTCTGGAGAAAGGCTCCATTTCTCGAGCGTCGATACTACCCTATTATATTAATCATTAATCCGGTGTCCTTGGTGCCTCGGAGATCGTTTGAAGGCTCTGCGACGGGAAGACGCACAAAGCGCGTGCCTCCCTCTCCTGCGAAGCCAATTGCGAACAGTGAGCGCAGCGGCGCGCGTTGCATAGAAGGAGCGACAAAAGATCCTCGGCAGCGGTGCAATTAAACGCCTCGGAATATTGCTCCTTTAAAAGGAGTAGCGAATTCCTGTATTTCGAGGAATGGCAAAATCGCTTAGGTTATTAGACAAATGGGACCGAGAGCTGTTGGCAAGGAGGAAGAGACACCGCATTATCTCGCGAGGTCACCCTGTCACGAAGCAGCCAACTACCGCCGACACCTAATTCCCACGCAATTACGGTCTTAATTCGAAAAACATTCACCCGACAATTTGAAAAGGACGTGCCTGATAAAAAAAATCATTCATTATATTTTCAAGTGTGAGCCGTTTGGCTCTAGGGAATTACCATTTGGTTAACCATGCAACGCTTCTCATGGCAATCAGTTGCTATAACAGGGATATATTTTCATACGATGAAGTAAATTGATGAGATTTATGAGAATCATTTTGATTACGATTTGGGCTCCTTTATTTTCAAGCATATCAAAATTCGAGTAATCGGGACAAAGGCATTTTAGAAAGTCTAAATAAATACTTTTATTATTGTAAATAAAAATCTTAGAATGTATTATTTTACATATGTAGGACGAATATTTAGGCTGTAAATAGTTTTGCCTGTAGATTAGAAATAATTCAGCTATAGTGAGGGGCCGTAGATAGCATTTATAATTACTTTAAAAAAATGAATAGCGACTGCCAAATTAGAATGGCAAAACAAAACGTTTCATTCAGTTTTATTGTGGAATGTGGAGAATTCATATTATCATTCTTAACTGAAGTATTGTGTGATATTAAGTCATTCGCGGGTTCTTTGCCTCCGTCGCATTAGTCTTTTTAAATCTAGAATTTTTTCCAGGAAAAACACAAACGACTATTCAAAATCGGGGTATTTCTGGTACAGTAAAACCTGCGAGAGGCGAGACCTCACGGCACCGGCCTATTCTTCCGTCTTTTGCAGGTTTTTCGCCTTATACAGGTTATAATAATTTACGCAACTCTTTCCTTTTGGTAGATTTTACTTATAAAATAGAAGTTTTTTAAAAGCCTTAATGGAAATAAAAACTTTAAAATTAAAACAAAAATCGATGTGTGTGTATATGTATGTATGTATATATATATATATATATATATATATATATATATATATATATATATATATATATATATATATATATAATGAGGACATAAATTTGAAATTGCATTCTTGCACAATTCTGATTTTATTAGAAATTAAAAATCCTCTTTTACAAAATTTCAGAATCAGAAAAGTTAAATTTCATTTCAAATGCACATTAAAATTCAATGAAAATATTAAACAAAGTTTAAAAAAATTCTAGAAAATTACCCTTCTGAGAAAACTATCTTATTTTAGTTGTGCTGTTTTTCGATTCTACGACAACTCGTCGCAGTCAGTTCGTCGCAAGGCAAATCGTCGCATGTCAATTCGTCGCACGTCAATTCGTCGCATGACAAACTCGTCGCGCGTCAATTCGTCGCAGGACAAACTCGTCACGCATTGCCCCATAAGAAAAGCCCGTAAATCGGTGTAGGGGTTTTTAAGTTCAAATTATTTCACGTCAAGTTCCGAACTCGAGATTTAAATTATCGTAAAGATTTAGCGTAAATTATTAGTTATTGAAAAAAATTGAATCAAAGCCAGCCAGTTTTCAATCACCGACATCGTTGCCTTTTAACGAGTTTTCTGCTTACAAAACGTAAAAGTAAACATTTCAGAAAGGCATAATTACACAAGAAATGAAGCTGGATTTGGCCAAAATGATACGATAGGAAATCAAATTATCGTCATATTTTAATGCAACACACTTGGAAGTGGATTGTTTACAAACAAATTTGGTTAATTGTTTAGAAAAGTTGTCCGATTACCCAAAATCTCCCCTTCTCTTAATTAACCCTTTAAACCCGAATGTTCTGAATTCCTCACTTCAGATATTACTTTACCTCTATCTCCCACGCGTAAATCCTTAAAATCGCCCAGTTGCGAGAATAACCACTACCTCTACATTCATGTAAAAAGTAGACACGAGCCTTTCAGTTTATCAAGATTTATGTTCATTTTGGAATCAAATATCGGCTTCGGCTTAGTCAACCATTTAATAATTGTAGGAGTTATTTCTACCATCAATCAAGAAAAATCGCTCCCGGAGGTATGTAATGCCATTTTTAAAAAGGGTTTTACGTTTATCTCCGATACAAAAAATAGTGCTGCAGGTTGAACAGCACGAAAAGTGTCTTAGATTATGTTCAGTGCAGTAGTCTTTCCTCAGCGTGGTGGATTCGTTCTTGGAAAAGGTCCTGTTGTGAAAACCGCGTTGCGCAAATTTACTGCCTTAACGGAATATGAAACGAGGGTCGTCCAGACTGTTTCCTTAGCGGGCTACTCCGATTTTAAAATTGCCCGGCGGGTCACTTTACCAAGACGTACTATTTGATGGAACTTTGCTAAGTAAGATTTGGCATGATTTAAAAAAATAAAGATTAAGGTATGTTTAGAACACAGAGATAATTATAAGCAAAACATTTATAAAATCTAGTTAACCACCTAGTATGAAAACTCCTAAATAAATCCACATCAATTCAAAAGTTTTTAGAGATTTTGCACTTCATGTGTTCAGCGAAGAACATAAAATTTGGTTTGTAGCTCGTGACTGATAGTTGAACACGGTCACTAATATGATCATAGGTGAATACATTTCTGTTTTTCCGTTTGATGAGAAATTGAGAAATATAATCTTACAAAAAATGCTGCATTTTTTTCCTAATTTCGGATTTATTAGAAAAATCTTTGGGAGAAATTTTACGATTGTGAAATGACATTCCACTTTATCCTTATTAAGTTCTGCAATACTGCAACACGTTCAGTTGTCTTTAACTTTTAGAAATAGGTACTCGTGTTTCCTCTCGTTTATGCACTAAAATATATTCTTTCCGTACTATTGACGTTTATTTCTGTTCTTATCCACAACTATTTTATAAAAAAATTGAAAAGTATATACAAAATAATAATAAACAAATTCATAAAGCTTAATAGCCGAAGTTAATTTAATGCCATAATATATTCTCCCTCTAAATTTGCATTTGTATGTCTTATTGATTGTGATTTCTAGGTTATTTCGGAGTTACCTTAATTATATAAATATCTTTTTTGATATGGATTTAAATATCGGTTTTATTGAAATAAAAACATTATATATAGTTCGCAACCTTCCGCGAGCCACCAGCCCCCGTCGAGGGTGACCAGTCGCTATCGGAACCATCTTGGGACACCCTGGTATAGTCAATGAGCTTTATCACGTCACCTACATGCGCGTCCAATTCAGCAGCGTGTGTAATTAAATTTTATACCTCTTCAGTAAATAAATACTACATTTGTTCAACCACGAATAACAAAGTCCGCATTGGGAAGAGCTGCTGGGGACAAAGATATGCTTTATGTTCCGTACAGTTCCACCTTAAATCGGGATAATCGTAAGAATAAGCGTACGTATTGCTAATACGTACATCCTCCCGTGCGCTCTGCAGTTACACGATCAAGGTTAATTTTCCTGAGTAGTTATTTCAAGTCGTCGCTTTTATAGTAAGTTACTCGAGGGCTTAGGTATTTTCAATAATGTGAACGTAATGAATTATGCCTGTTTTCACACATAACGCTAAGAAGGCTTAATTACGATTGAAAAGCGGTACCTACGGTGCCACTCACAAAGTACACCACGGAAAAAACTCATTTCACCCTTCACTTAATTTAGAGTCAATTAAGCGGAGGTATGCAGAATTCACCCCGGCAAAAATGAACGCGATAAAGTTCTTCAAACAAAGCCCAGGGAAACTTTTCATTTTAAGTAGGTTTAGCACACGAGAGAAGGCTAAAAAATAAGGGATTTAGAAAGAAAGGAAAAAGAAGAGTTTCGAGCTCTCTCTCTATCTCTCTCTCTCTCTGAATGTTCGATATAGGAACAAACAAACGGCAATCCTCGAATAAGGCACGCCAGACCGTCCTAATTTCTCAAACAAGTGACGCGCGATTTTCTGTAATGAAAAAACACCGCCTTTAATTACGGAAGTCTAAATGTAAATTTTGGATAGAGTTAAGCCTCCCGAGAAATAAATTCGTATAATTGCCTTAATCCCTTTGTCCTCTAGACGAAAAAGCTTCGCCGAGGAATGCCGCGGTAAACTTTTTCGATTATTATTCTGGAACAAACAGACACACATGCGCGAAGATAGACAGAAGAAGAGGATTTAGCCGTTACTAACACACAATTCCTCAAACGTCGATTTCTTCAAAGACCTCCTCTTCCCCCTCCACCCCCCCCCCTCCCACTTCCATGTCACCCTTTCCATCGGCGGTGACTTCCTTCCATCCGTCCTGGAAACAAATGCCGTGGAGTTGACTCGGACGCCCTTATGTATATCCCTCTCTCTTTTTCGGGTTCGGAAGGAGAGGAAGAAAAAGTTCGCTACGTGGTGACTTTCTGAATCTCCATACAATATGTCAACTCGAGAGAAAAGTTACCGCAATGAACCTACTCTTCATTTATAGGAGCACTTATACAAGAAAATGCTGTCTATGCCAAGCGGGCCGAGGTTTGGGAATGAACTCGTGCAAGTCCCTTTTTTATTCTTTTATTGTTAATTTTTCTGCGGAATGTACTACTAAGACCTTAGCACTCCACGCACTGAAGTCGAGGAAAGGGCCAGAATAGGTTTATAAACCACTCACCAATCTGGTGATTGGTAACATGTAGATGTAGAAGACAGTAAGAGAGAGGTTACCGAAGAGGTTGCATGTGACTGGTGTTGAGTGAAGATATACGCATTAATGTGATGAAAAATTTTAACGTGGATATATAAATAGGGAATAAATGCGTATAAATTGGTCGAGTTGAATGTATATTTTTCGCATTCAACAAAATAGGAAATGTTGACATGATTGTTTAACCCAAAGCGATCTGGATTTCATTGTGCTTGAAAATTATACGAGAGAGAAATGTTAAAAGCGGTGAGAGTCAGAAGAAAACGAACCATAGACTTGATGAAAAAATATGGATATAGGACTTCGTATAAGTATACAGAAATTAGAAGGTAGAGGATGAAAAGGAGTGGAACATATTCATAAAGAATAAAAGCGAAATTTTTTTGTGGGAAGAGAGAAAAAAGTTACAGCGAGAGAAAAAAGGATGGAAATGTAGGAGACGAACTCTCAAATGAGAAAACCAGAAGGCAGGTGAATGAGAGAGAGAGAGGCAGAGGAGAAAGGATGGGAGGAGGAGATGCAGGAAAAGACGGGATCCGAAATAAATGCGGAGTAGGCGGGAGGGGGAAAGGATGGAGGAAAGGAGTTTTGGGCGAAGGGAAGGCGGCGAAGGAGGCGCAGTCCACACGGTCGCTACTCATCCATCCCGAGGCCGGAAATGGAACCCAGTTTCCTCGAATAGAAAGCCGGTGGGCTTTCCGCCGAACTGGGAAACGGAATAGAGGTGGAAGGGATAGGAGGCGAAGGGGAAGTTGGAGAGAGGTTGTGTGTGTGTGCGCAGGATGTATGGGGTCGGAGGGCGGGATCGCTTTTAGTGCGGGGCGGGGTTTTGTGAGGGTAAGGGATGTGTGTGTGTGTGTGTGCTGGTGGAAGAAGAAGGGGAGAGGTTTAGGCGGGAATGAGGGTTGTAGGAGGAGGAAAGGAAAAAGGTAGGTTAGAGGGGTAGAAATGGTATAAGACGAAGGTTGGCGAGGATGACTTGTGAGAGAGAAGGGTGTGGGGGTCTTGGTTGGATCGGGTCGAATGTCGAAGGAGGAGGAACACGAGAATGGTAGGAGAGTGGAAGAGTATAGAGAATGCGGGAAGTTATAGGAGGATACCCGGATAGGTCGCGGGAGGTAGGAAAGGGATATGGATGGCGTAGCAGGGAAGAGAATGAGTGAGTGAGTGCCCAATGATGGAAATTAGGGGACGAGGAGGGTGAGAGGTAAAGGGAGGAGGTAGTCGTGAGGAGTGGGAGGAAATGGAACGAACAACGATGGAAATTGGGATGAAGAGAGAAAGGGAGGGAGAGGAAAGGAGGGAGGTGAGAGGAGAGAGAGAGCGGGGCTGTTGATCGATAACAGGGAGTGAACAAGAGGTGCCAGCGAGAGAGAGGGAGAGAGAGAGAAAGGATGAAAAGAATTGTGTGGGATAGAGAGGGAGGGGGATAGAAAATGAAGATAAATCTATCCTGTGTGAAGGAGAAGACCAAGAGAGAGGGAGAGGGAGGGAGGGAAGTGAGGGAAGGGAGGGGAGGGAGAGACAGGGATGTGACGCGAATTCAAAATTTGCTGAAATTTCCTTTTTTCTGTTTTTTTTACGATACAAAATTAAATGTTGCGAGAAAATCTGGCAAAAATCTCCCTAAAAAAAGCTCCAGTCGGTTCGCATGTACCGTAACATAATCGAAATATTTCATGTCTTAATGTACAAAAATACACCAAAGGAGAAAAATAGGAAAATCCTGTTCTTGAATAAGTATCTTTCACTTACCGGGCAATTGTTTTAGCCGTATAAGCTCTCAAGTCAGTGTCTTGTACAAAAACGTTAAGATGCGATAGCGCACCGTAATAGATATTTTATTTTTATCGATAATTTCGAAGAAAAGACCAAATTGTTTCTCCATTCTCGAAGGTAGTCGTTTCAAATGTAAATGGTTAATGTGATTGGATGGGGGAGTATAAACGGAATAAGTTGATAATGAAAGTGGACCTTGCCAGGCAGTGAGCTTTTCTGGGCTCCGGTTAGCGCGAAATGGACAGGGATAGGGATATTGGAAAAGGAAAAGGGAGTTTAACAAAGTTTGGGAGAGAAGGAAGAGTAAAGGAAAGGAAGTGAGAAACATTTGCCGGCGATCTCCTTGCACGGGAGAAAGGAAGGGAAATGGAGAGAGGGAGCGAAAAGGGTGCGAGTGAAAAGATTGTAGCGATTTGGGTGGAATGGCTAAGGATATAGAGAAAAGGATTTTAAGATAAAGTTTGAAAGTGGAAGAGGGAATCGAGGACTACTTTTTGAGGATCAAGGGAAATACTCTTCATCCGAAGTGACTGGGTTTAAAGAAAAAGGTATGGGAGAGGTAGAAATGTCGTTGGGGATGGAGGGGGCGGCTGGGCTTTAGGCACGCTAGAATCCCCACCTAAAGAGAGAGTTCATCTTCCTACTTCTCTTTCACTTTCCGTCAATAACCCACTTTTCTCTCTATGCCGGTTATCCCTCTCGCACATACAGGGGTTACACGGATGAGGGTTTCTTGACAATGCGAGTTTGGGTCGATAGGATTTCCATTTAAATAAAACTTTTAAAAAAATAAGGATGGCGCGAGAAATGGAGTTAGAAAAATATCGGAGTAAAATACGCGAATGCTCGGGGAGGGTTCGAAAACCACGTGGATAAACATAAGGAAAATCGAGCGTGAAAATGGGGAAAAATTGAAGTGGCGGGAGGGAGGGAGAGAGAGAGAGAGAGAAAAGGAGAGGAATAAAGAGACGGGTGGCGATGGTTAGGAGTCGGGGGAAATGGATTTCCGAATTGGATTGGAATTCTTGAGGTTGGGGATAAACCGGAGAAAAGGTAAACGTTGCTGCACATTCATGCAAACCTAAAATATACATCAGTATGAAAACACGTACGAGTGCTCGTTTATTTATTAAAAATATATCGTACGTAATCGGTCTGTAGAAAGGTCCGTGATTATTATCGGTTAAATCTTGCTCTTTACATTTCGCGATCTTCTTCATTTCTTGATAGCTTTCATTTTCTTTCGAGTCATTCATTTGCTGATACCTTTTCCCATCTCTTTAAAATATATTGTAACAAAATAAAAAATACGGAAATAAAAGATCGTTTTTTGAGCACCTCGATTTTTGTTAATGTGCTATGGTGTCTTGGTAATGAATTTTGTATTCAATTTTGTTCACGGACGGTGTTGTCAGTTCTGCTCAATTTTGACCTAAATTGAAAACGAATTTATCTTACTTTTCCTTTATCATATCTTGTTGAATATTTACGTTTTAGCTCAGCATGCCCTACCTGTCAATTCATTAATACGAGTTATTAAAGGTTATTTAAAAAACTGACACCGGAAATTTTTTTTTAAAAGTAAAAAAAATTAACAAGGTTTTTTACAGAAATAAAATTATTCGGCCAATAAACGATTAATAGGGTTCCTTGAATGGCATCGTACCTTTGTCCAAAAGACATCGTCGCACATCAACTTTCCGGCCATTGAGGAGCTGGAATTAGTAGACGAAGGAAATGGGGAGAGATGAGACGGGAGAAATTTAACCCTACAGAAATCTATCTAATAAACATGTTACACGCCGCGAAAAAGGGTATTAAGATGCGGAAACTCGCAAGTATTAAAAAGCAAAACATAATAAAGACACGCAAGAGAAGAATAGGGAAAGGAAAACGGCAGCCTTAAAATAAGAAGGAACATGGAAGCGAATTGTAAAAGTGAGATGTTAGGGAAGATAGAGATACAGAGAGTGGGAATGAAAGTGAAACAGTTGGGACTCGGGATTTCCTGCCGAAGATCCTTTCAAAGGAATGAGAAGTGTTGGGAGATACTGTAAGAGAACGAGGCAATAGGTGGATCTAAAAGAGAGGTGAGAGATTGCGTTTGTGATTGATCGCCACCTATTGAAGGCGGAAGAGCTAGGAGGGAGGGATGGGGAATGGAAGGAGGAAGGGGATATTGGGAGAAGGAATACGGATTGGAGACGACAAAGTGAAATTCGTCGACTTTTATTGAGTCGACAGGAAATAAAATAAGTGACGACGAAGAAGAAAAGGGCTGTAGTAAGAGAAGCGTGTGAAGGGACATAAACGATCCATGATATTGTGCGGAGAAATCGTCTTTATGAGTTGGGAGAAGAGGCGAGTCTCGGTTGAAGGAGAACCTCAAATGGGATTGATATTGTAGGCTGCTGTTAGATGGCAACAGTGCTTGCCTTTTTTGGTGGGTGAAGTCTAAATTTAAAGACGCCGATCGCAGTAATCATTAAGAATTAACTTTAGCGATTTCTTAAAATTGTTTTAAAGGGAAAGACCAAAAACGAATGAGAAAAGATACAGGTGAAAAATGTAACTGGTAATGAAAGTAGGTTTTCTCGGGTAACCAGTCGGGTTAAATCTATGCTAAAGGCCTTCAGCATAGATTTAACTCGACTGGTTACCAGAGAAAACCTACTTTCAACTATTCGTCGGGAAAGCACCAAATCCTTCTGTAACTGGTAATGTTTGCATTTTTTACTGCTAGAGAAAGATACGTAACTGAATAAGGAGAAGAATCACTTGGTAAAAATTCCGCTTTATTTAAGTGACCGTTTGCTTAAATAAATTAGAATTTTTACCAAGCTAGTTTTCTCCTTCTTACTATCGATGAAGTTCCACAAAGTTAAGGCTTCATCCGTTGATTTTGAAACGAAACATTTTTCTTTCTTATCCACTATCTAGTTCACAATTGTACATCAAGTTAGCAAAAGATTTGTAAACAAGAATTGAAAACCATTCTTTAAATGATTTAAATTTATAAATCGATATTAAACTCATAAATTTTTATACATGTATTAGGAAATTGTTTTCTAGTAGATAGATGTACTATCTCGGCAAATTTTACCTACTGAAACATTCAAAAGAGTCTAATTATAAGCAGTCATTCCTCTAGTAATATTTACGCTTAAGTTAAGTTTTGTCATTGGTTGGACAAATTTCCTGCAATTCAGATTAATTTATTTCAACAATACTTTATTGGATGATTGGAGTTGTATCGATTCGTTCGCCTATAATTGAAATTCGAAACTAAATTGCAATTTAACTGTCGAATTCAGTCCATTTGCAAGCTAACCGGAAATCAAGGGAGATCGTTGTTCGGTTGTTCTAATTCACGCTCCGAGAATGAATTTATTCTACGATGGCAGACAATACGAAGTACATGGCCATAGAACAGGGGTTCCCAACCTGGTGCTCGCGAGCACCGCCGTGCTCTTCTGCGGGCTGATTGTGCTCTCTGGCAACCTGGCCAGTTCTCTTCTGCGACCCTTAAAAGTACGTTTCCTAGCATCGCTAATTTAATATTCTCGGTTGATTTCTTTCTAAAAGTATTTAAGAGCTTTATTGATAAACTTTGACGTTGGTTTAATTTAATTTTTGATATCTCTTTTCGCAGAGGTATATAGTGGTTCTCTCATGTTATTCTAGGATACAACTTGCTGCTTGCGACGTTGAAAAGGTTGGGCACCCATGCCATAGAACCTGATTGATTCTTTGCTATTTGGCATATTTATCTTTTATGTATATTTTTTAATTGGATCGCAAGAGATGAGTAGTGGGAACCTTCTCAAATAAACACGGCACACCTCTCGTTTGTTTTCAAATTCATCGCTTACATATTACTGATATTAGCCCTCGTTTCTGTCCATTAAATAAAGGAATAAATACCGGCAACCAACAAACTGTACGTCATTCATAGTCCTATACACAATTCATAGGAAAATGAAAGTAAGAGAAGCACCAATAGGTTCGTCGTAATACTTTCGGAGTGAATATTTTGTCCGCTCAAAGATATTAATTTGTTTTTTCCACCGTGAAAACAAAAGCGAAAGCATGTATGAAATTTCTTTTGCTCATTTCGATCTCGTGTTTGGCATGGGATTCTTTGAGTGCTTTGCAATCCAGATGTATGAATGCCGCGCAAACAATGTCTGCGACATGTGAAATGGAACCTCGGTTGTCGCTGGTGGTCGGGAACATTTGGGATGAGTTAGATGTTCCGGTTGTGTAGGGGATGGGTGAAAGGGTTGGGAGAAGGGGAACGCGGAGAGAGGTGAATGGAAATGCGAGGAAAGTGCTGCCCTTTCAGTAAAATGGAGTTTCAAAATTTATATTTCATTATTTCATTTTTCAATACAAATCATATGTATGAATGTATGTCTGTACATATTAGGGCACTGAGTATCTCAAATTTTCTATCTTGTCGATTCACGAATCGAATCGTCCTGAAGTATTCTGTTACAGGCGGCACATTTTACGCATCAGAGCTTAATTATGATTGTATTACAATATATTGTTTGATTTTTCCGTTTTATTGTGATACAGAGTCCTTTCCAAAACGTAGTGACTTGTTTTGCGTAAACGAGGCAATTAAATATCCCGAATCAATAAAAGTAGCAGCCAAAAGGTAGGTCTGAGGAAAATCATACTTTCTATTCAATTGCTTAATAAGCTCATAACAAAATAGTTCTGTACTAAGCGATGATAGTGCCAAAAGCTCGTCCTTCAGAATTGAAATGCAGGGGAAAAAGAGACCGATGCTGACAACCGATTCGGTGCTGAGGATCTCTGTCGCCTGTGCAGTTTTTTTGACAAGTGAGGGATTAATACACAGAATACCTTCTTTTATTCGCTGGGAACGATTTATTCAGCCTATCTCCAATTTAAAAAATCTGATGTGGCCAACACATTACTTTCTCCATATTTGGGGTATAGATGTTTAAATTATTATGTATAGCATTATAAGGCAAAATTATTATTTCGTATCATAAAAGAATACAGTCATCCTTATTGCCGTAAATTAGGTATATTTTGAATATGTTTACAGAATTCACCGCTACATGGTGGTGGCGCTGTATACTGAAAATTACGAAAAAGTTGAATATCTCCGAAACGGATGGTTCAGCGAAAATTTTTTTCAAACAAAACTTGGAAGAAATATTATTCTCTACAACTTTGGTCCTCACGAAAATGACCAATTACGTTTTTAAAGAGATATTTGACGAAAACCAAAAAGCCGACTATTTTTTATAAATAATTCCTAAACAATAACTGCTGTGGAAAATTGTTTCAAATGAAAGTTGTAGGAAATTACATTCTCTATAACCTTTGTATAGAATTGTATATAAGATAATGATGTTTTAATGGAGAAATATCGCAAAAACCGAATCGGGTTTCGAATAAACGTCGACTTCCGGTTAACCGTTATTGTCCAAAAACTAATCAGTTGTTTGTGCTCATGCTACAGTGTTATATATGAAGCTTGGTAACGATATGGCAAGTACTTTTTGAGTTAGAGCGCCCACAATCACATACAGACATCCACACACAGACATCATTCCGAAAATAGTCTAAACGTGTTCTATGGACCTCAAAACGTGTATTTCCCTTGAAATCTGAAAGTCGATTTTTTTTCGTGATCACAATACTTTCCCATACTACGTATGGAGAAAGTAAAAATGATTTAATGACTGCTAGCCAAGAAAGCGCTGAGGAAATGGACAAGCAGCTGAAATACTTTCATATTGATATTTGTGTAACTCTATAGACTGTTTACAAAAGAAACAATTCGTAAAGAAAGCACTACCTACGTGTTCAATTTACCTATATGCAACATTTTGACAGATGAACACGAGTAACCGTCGATGATCATAGCGAAATTCTGAGTTCAGATGACCTGAGGCAGGAAAATTTTAACGGCGTTAAATCATGGAGAAGATAAAATAAAAACTGAACGAATTCTTCAATTAACAAAATTATTTAGACATTCACAGATGTAGTCTGCTGAGTCAAGAATAATACCGTAGTTGATTTATTTGCATAGCGTAAGAAATCTATTGCACTAGCAACAAAATTCTGAAGCGACCTACCTTTCATTCAGTTACATTCGTTCTAACTGCAAATCTCATTTGGAAAAAAATCTTCTAGCCTTTTACTACTGATTAAATCTCGTTTTCAATTGCTTTTTAAGATTAAATTTACGCCAGTGGCTACGTGATTTATTTTTGGTAACTAGCTTCATTTAGATAGGCGGTTCTGTTATTGGCGTGTCGACTTAAACACGGACGTATCGAAACAATGGTGTACTGATGCGAAAATGTAACTAATTATGATCATCAGCCAATCTAGGTCGTTATAAATTAAAATACTGATTAAGCAGCATTAAAATATATATTTATTATTTTTATCGCTAAACCGGATGCATACAGATTTAAAAATCAATCATTACAATTTTAAGCAAACAATCTTTAGAAGAAATTGGTGTGTCTGGATCTTCCTTCACGGTCACCCGTCGTAATATGAGCAGAATTTATGCCATTTTTTTTTTTTTTTTTTTTTAACAACCTGCTCATTCCCTCTTGCCTACGCACAATGGGTATCTAAGAGGTGGTGCAATGAATAGCTGGTCAGTTCAAAATTTTAGGAAGAAAGTTGACTTCCTAGATTTAACCGCTTCTTATGCCATTTCAGTATCATAATTCGTCCACTTATTAATACAAACTAATTGTTCATCGAAGGCAACCCTCTCAGCGGGATATATGATTTCAGGTCAAAGAAGACTGCCTCAATTTTATTTCAGAATAATTGATCACAATATGTATTTTTCGATGAATTATTCGTATACCCCGTGAAAATCTATGTCGAAATAGTTTTTTTATTGGCGTTCCTACGGTATTTTTTTTAAAAAGAAAACCGCGCTCCACCTATATGAGTGATTATGGAAGGGGAGCGTCTTGCAAAGTGTCAGAAAAATTTAATGCCGTTCCTTGAAGATGGCAGCAGAGACAGCCGCCGAAACGTCGGAAGCCTTATTCCACACCACCCGGCTGGAAACCCGAGAAAACTTCCTCCACATCATTCGCCGGGAAAGACTCAAATCTTTCCCGTTCAGTGAAGGTAACGAAGAATGGAAAATTCCTTCGAAATTTTAGTTTTGGATTATAAATTGTTATGATGAGAATATATTGAAATCTAATATATAAAATTGACTTCGTCGTCGTCGTCGGTGGGAAATCGTAACACTGTAATTATGATTATTATTGAGCAAATTGTTACAAGTTGGCTATTTGGCCATACAAACAAATATCTATATACATACATACAGGGAGGCAACCGCCTTAGGCGCTTCTTGAAGGGGGGCGCCAAAATTTGACAAAAATGAAAACCTATCAAAAGAAATTCGTAAGGGCCGCGCCCGAGGCGGACGATGGTGTTGACCATAAAAAATTATCTGGTGCTGAATATCGCAAAAGAAAGGCTAAGACTCAATTAGAACTGAAAAAGTAATCCGGGTCTTTACATAAATTCCTCAAAGATTGAGGTTCATTTCATCAATCATAAAAATACACACAAAATCAAAATAATTTTATCTTATTAAACTAATAAACTATTCCTCATATAACTTGTATGACTCTATGGGCGCCATAATTGAAATCTGCTTGGAGCGCAGGAATGTCTTGAGTCAGCCCTGTCTAAGCCTATCACACGATTTCAAATTTTCAATTAAATGTGTTTAGTTCCACACAAATAAATCAACTTCTTGAAGATTACTCGATAATAAATTTAAACAAAAGTTTAGATTGATCTGAAACAAAATTATGGATTTGAATAAATAGGTTTCTATTATTCCCTATCGTTTTCGACAAATATATAATGAAATTATTTACAATTAGTAAAAAAATTAAGGGGGCGCCATATTATATCTTGCCTCAGGCGGCAAAATGTCTGGGCACGGCCCTGCAACATATATATATATATATAAACATTCCAGTGGTGGATTTTCGCGGGTTCATGACAGGCCTTCACGGCTACCGTAGCGGTCCGTACATCACCCTGCCAAGCATTCTCCTACTTCTCCCTCACTTGGTCGTTAACTACGGATATTATATACAATAATTATGATTTATAATATATATGTCTTCTGACCTTCGTCTTGAAGAGACCCAATTTAGAGGGAAAAGTATCAACAATATCCACAGGTAAACTGTTCCATCTCTCAATCCCCCTATTCAGGAACGAAAACTTTCCCGTCTTTCTTCTGTCCTAAGGGTTCTATTTTGTATTTATGATCCCTACGTCCATAATATTTCGGTTCGCCCATTCTGACGGTTATATCCATCCACGATTGTTCCTCAACGTAAGCATTATAAATTCCGCTCAGTCTAGTTAAATCTCTCCTTTGCTCCAGCATGATATCCCTAAAGAAACGAATGCTATATTTTTACACACCCTTTCAAACAGAATTACACAAATGGACTGAAAATCGACCATTTTGAAATCTCAAAACTCTTCGTCACGCTATCGTTGACATTCAAACTTTATTTAAGCCATTTCGGCCAAATTTTGCAAGATTGCTTTGAGCAGCGAAGCGCATAACGCGTTTTTCAGTGAGTATCTACGGTTCGGTTTCAGGCATCGATTTTTATATATGCAATTTTGACATCGTCAGACTGGCCTACGGTGGCCCGCAACGCTTTTCCGTCGGCAAACTGAAGCCCAATATTTGCAAAGACATAATCATTGATCCCATTACGATTTATTATAATAATTAACGGTTCTTTTAAGCAGTATGAAATTTAACGAGACCATCAATGATATTTTAAGTCAAACGAACAACAACAAAGCGGATAATTACGTTGACTACGACTGTGAAACCTACTCCCAGTTATCGAAAGTTGTGGTATCGTACCAACGGATCCTGAATAAAATCGATAGCCAGGTTGGGAACTACATTATTTTCTACAGCGACATGTAATGCCGTTTTGTTGAGATTCAATGGATATCGCAAATTTCCGTTTACTAGTTTCTTTTGAAGAAGTTCATCTACCCGTTCGAAATTATTAGATTCGACCGATTCAAAAAAATCATTTCCGAAATCCTGCCGTCGATTTGCAAAACCGAAGATAGTAGATAGAGTTGTCTGCTATAAATGCTGTTATTTTTGCAATAAGAATACATTTAGACGTTAGAGTTTAAGTGGACACCTTGATATTTTACTAGGTTCCATTAATATTCAGCGGGAGCAAAAATACAATATCATTAAATCCATCGCAGATTGGTGATTACGATCCGTTGTCAACTTATCTCCGAGTTCATAAAGAATAATTGATATTTTTAGCAAACTTCACTTGCGCTTGTGGTTTGTTTTACGTTGCCCATTTCTTATTGCAAGCGCAATATACAAAACTATCATTAAACTCCATAATATTCTTATTTAAGTCATTTTGGTAAAATTATCCGTCTGAACCAGAATCCGTAGTATTGAGCGAAACCACAAATATATTTGAGGAACTAATTTTTAGAATCATGATTACAGTTTTGAAGGGATGAATTTTTAGGCGGGTTTAGCTTACAGCGTGAGCGCCTATTATCGTCGGTCGGTCCGTCCGTCCGTCCGTCCGCATGTTCGTTCTCGGCTTCTACCGAACGGATTTTCATGAAATTTTATATTAAGGACTTTCAATCAAATATAATAAGAAAATCGCAAAAATGAATCACGTACGCCAATCAGGGGTACCACTTTACTGAGGACAAAAAATTAAATTTTCGTCATATCTCGTGAAGTATTGCTCATATCAAAATACTTTTCGAATAAAACTTGTAGAACTATTAAATTACAGTATTTATTTTCCTATATATTTTTATCGTAGGAGTAGCCGTTATCGAGAAAATCAAACAAGAAAGTCTTAATTCGAGTTGAACTTAGAAAATTTCTTGCATGGTTACTTCATTGTTGCTAACATAAACAATCTCCCAAACAAACGTTTAATTCCTTACGTGTGCATGTAATATTATTAAATAGGAAGAAAATGGATTATTTATGATGAAGAAAAGAACTTTAAAACGCTATTTCCCTTACGTACAGGTATATAATTGCTTTCTAATACTACAATGCACGAAACGCGCCCATTTGTATTTGTGATACGTTGTACATTTTCCTAACTTGTTAATTTAATAAACAATACAATTATCATTTTGATACCCAATTTAAACATTATTTAGTTATTGGGATAATTAGTCGTTTAATAATTATTTATGAAATAAATTTAATATTTTAATTTTTTTATTATTATTAGTAAAGTCACCTAATTGTCGCTTAATTCGCCCGAGAGGTAGCTTTTGTTATTTAAAAGCGCATCATCTGCGTCACAGAAACTTCTCATACATGTCTAGATGATCAATTATTTTATTAATATAGAAATCGAGTAATTTTCATGAAAAAACAAAATTATTTCACGCTTTAAATCATAAAATCGTACTTATAACTTTTATAGCTACAGAAACAAATTTTTATTGATGTTTCCTCAAATACTGAGTCATTTCTTTTAAGTTGCAAAACATGTTGCCATCATTTCATCGATTATAATTAATATATGCGAGGTCGTTATCTAATTAAAATTGTTTCACATTCTTTATACGGAAAGTGATATTCAACTAATTTGTCATGTCTAAAATTGTAGTTGTTACTTTCAGAAAATCAATTTCAATTATATGGAACGCTTTACAAAAGATTATGTATAATGTAATGATTATTGCTCGTCGCTCTTTTCGAGTTTTGTAACTGTATACCAAGCTCTTAATATTTCCGTTATTCACGAAACGTAGATTTACTTGAGACAAATTCAAAACATTTTATCTCATTTTAGCGTTATAAATGTCGTAGAATCATTCCTGTAATATAGAAGCATGTTATCTCCGCTCATCAGATCTCCTCTAAGCACTAAACTCAGAATATGCATTCACACCTGCTATTCCCTTCTTGCATCGCAAGACCTGGCCGTGCAACTCAGAAATGTTTGCGTCGTTCAGATTAATCCTCCAGCAAAACTCGCCATGTCTGAGCATTTGTCACCACATGCGACCGTTTTTCCCACCTTCGGACCATTCGACCACTTCCCCATCGTCTCCTCAGCCTCTACTTCTCATCGCTCTTTTTCCTTGTTCTGCGTTATTCTTTTCTCGGCATTTTCCCATCTCCATTTTCTCAGCACCTACCTCCACTCAGTCTCTTCTTTCTTCCGCTTTCCTCCTTTAATACACCATATTCTGAGCCTCTCTCAATTCCCGTAACTGCCCTTTCCCTGCGTCACATCCTCAGCCTCACCCATCCCATATATTTTTCCTCAATCTCTGTCTTTCTCGCCTCTACCTCCTCCCTCTTTCAGCCTCTACCCTTTTCAGCCTCCCTCTTTCAGCCTACATCGCTCTCTCCGTGTCACTGCTTATTTCGCTCAAGACCTCGATATGACTTCTAAGGGTGTCTTCTATCTCTTTCTTTCGGCCGGAAGTCACCACGAGGGAAAGGAGAAGAAGAGGGGAGTGGATGAGACAGACAGAAATATGCTCTCTAGTATTAAAGGTGGCGGGGAAGAAGGCGAAATAACCGGAGGGAAAGATACCCACAAAAAATCACACTTGCACGCATGGAAGTGCGCCTAAAATTTGCCGAATAAGAAGGAACTTTTACGCCGGGATGATGAAAGAAAGTTTCGTTTTTGTGATTTTTTGTCATTCCGGCGGAAGCGAACGGAACCAGTTAGAAAGGAAAGGCTGAAGAGAAGGAGAGAGAGAGAGAGGGAGTTGAAAAAGACGAGAGACGGGAGCGAAGGAGAGATATGTTGAAGGGTGGGCAGTGTTTGCCGTTTTGAGGACCTGAGAGAGAGAGAGAGAGTTTAAGAGGAAGAATGGAGGTTGAGGGAGGAAGGGAAAAAGAAATCGGACTGGAAATGGGGAATGTGGCTTCTTGATTCTTCGTGTGTTCGTGTATGTGGGTGCTTTCGGTGTGTGGAAGAGGACGTTCGAAGTACTCGGGAGGAGGCGGAGGAAAAATCGGAGGATGAGATAGACTGGATGGGAAGTTACGGCGTCGCAAGGTCAAGTTTCTAAAAATCTGTTCCTCTGACTCCCATGTCGCTCTGAACTCTTTCTCTCTCTCTCTTCTCTCAGCTCTTATCTATATCTCTCTTTCTCACTCTCTCGCCCTCTCTTCTTTTTCCGCGCTGATGTTCCAAGATTCCCTTTTCTCCTAAACTTATAAAGCAAGATGCCGTCCATCCTAAGCCACTCGAATCATAATCGAAATGGTTTCTCGTCAGATGAAATAAAACGGTCGAAATGCATTAGCGAGATAAAGAAAAGGGGGTTAGTGGAGGGACGGGATTTTTCGTAGAGATCGCAACAGCTCGGTGTCTCGTAAGAACTTGACGATAATGGAGCATCAGAGCGTTGCATTTGTTTCTATTCTCCGAAATGTGTCTTGCTTTATTACTCTTTTTCATTCCTGGATAGCGTTTGCTTTTGGTACTGTTTCTTAGAAAACTATTGTCTACACCTCAGTGATGATATTTATTATTCTCATTCAAATAAATTATTTAAGAAGATAGGTAATTTTAGATTTAAATGCTATGATGCCTTGTTCTATTAATTTTGACGCATAATTCTTACAAAGATGTGGGTATAAGCAACATATGTATGTCAAAAACGTTTTCTAACCGAAATATGTATTCTCATGGAGAGAGAAGGTTTTAATCATAGAGTCACTATTAGCATTGAATAAACGAATATTTTTTCGTTTTGTGTTTATAATCTACTGTATACAAATTTCCTTTCCGCAAACAAGCTACTTTAATAATGATTTTCTGTGGATATTGCTGCAGAGAATTCGTAACATAGGGTAAGTATAATTGACGGTTGTAAATTAATTTTCATTTTCATATACACAAGAATGGATATATATCGTGTGTGTGTGTGTGTGTGTGTGTATAAGGAATTATTAATACAGATGGGAAAATAGTCGCAGAATCAAAGGATGTAGCACAGGTATGGGAAGGATACATTAAAGAACTATACAAAAAGCAGGCAGGATCGCTACAAATGGAACTGGAAGAAGAGAATTACATTGAAAAAGACAACTTGGGACCAAGTATTATGAAAAGCGAAGTAGAAAAGGTGATACAGGAACTGAAGAAAGGAAAAGCTACAGGCAGCGATAGAATACCGGTAGAGGTACGTAAAGTCATGGGATCGGAAGGACATAAAGTGATTACGAAACTAATTAACAAGATTTACGACTCGGGAGAGTGGCCTCAGGATTTCTTAGATGTAAGAATGATCCCTCTAAAGAAGAAGCCAAAGGCAATGCAGTGTAAGGACTACAGAACGATATCCCTACTGTCACAGACTTCGAAGATCATCACGAGGATTCTTTATAAAAGACTAGAGAAAAGGGCCGAAGAAATGCTAGGGGAAGATCAATTCGGCTTAAGAAAAGGACGTGGAACCAGAGATGCTATCGGTGTAGTGAGAATCTTATCAGAAAGGGCAATAGAGTACAGCCAAGATTGCTGCGTGTGTTTCGTCGACTGGCAGAAGGCCTTTGATAGAGTAAATTGGGTACTGCTGATGATGATATTAAAGGATATATGTGAAGACTGGAAAAACAGAAGACCGATCAGGAATATATACGTGAATCAAGTTGTAAAGGTCAGATTGGAGAATGCGGACACCGACGGAGTAAATATCGGCAGAGGAGTAAGACATGGCTGCTGTCTATCGCCGATTCTATTCAATATATATGGAGAGAGGCTAATGCAGGAAGCGATAGAAGGCACGGGAGGTTTCAAAATTGGAGGAAGGATCAAAATAACAGTGAAATACGAGGATCATCAAGTACTTCTAGCAAGAAAGGAAAAGGAACTCCAGAACATGATAAATAGACTAGTGATAACAGGTAGAAAATACGGTATGGAAATTAATACAGAAAAATCCTAGGTTATGCGAATATCAAGTAAAGAAGAAGAAAATATGAACATAAGTATTGGAGGAAAGCCATTAGAACAAGTGTCAGATTACAAATACCTTGGAAGCATCATAACGAGAGAAGCAAAATGTGCAGATGAAATCAGGACTAGAATAACAAAAGCAAAAGCCGCTTTCAGAAGAAAGAAACTCCTGCTAACGGGAAATATAAAGCAGGAAATCCGCAAGAGGTTGATAATATGCTATGTATGGAGTATAGCTTTGTACGGAGCAGAAACATGGACGCTAAGGAAAAATGATATTATATACTTGGAAATCTTCGAAATGTGGACATGGAGAAGAATGCTGAAGATAAAATGGACATATAGGGTGGAAAATGAGGAAGTACTACGAAGAATAGGAGAGAAGCGAACGATTATACAGACTATCCGAAAGAGGAAGGCGAAATGGATTGGGCATTACCTGAGGAGAGAGTGCATGATTAAAGAAGTGCTAGAAGGAAAACTGGATGGAAAAAGAGAAAGAGGTAGGAAAAGGTTTCAGCTAGTAGACGACTTGAAAGGGAAAGAGAGCTATCAAGACATGAAGAAAACTGCGGAAAATATGAGTATATGGAGAACCAAGTTTAACCTAGAATAATCACGGCCCTACCAACGGACAGGCTACCTATGATGATATGATGATGATGATATATATATATATATATATTAGTTGTGTCTCTCCTGTGCTGACGAAGGGATCATCCCGAAAGCTCTAACCTCTACAAATGTGTCTCTGCAACACCCCAGCGGCTCTACTTCCGGTAAGTGTTCACTGGGTTTCATTCAACACCTAGTTGCCCTAAATATATATATATATTCCTGAATGCGCACATTCACGCAGGAAACTGTTATAATAATAACAATTTTACTTACGATAAATTATTTATGGTGTTGGTTTCACTGTATGAAATTATTGAAATTCATGAAAATATATTTTATTGGTAAAGTAGCAGAATTTCCCGTTGAATTTCAACGGATTTAACGAATTTAATACAGCACAACATACAAACTCTTTAAAATACCTATATAGTAGATACTTTTTAAATTACAATTAGCTTTTCTTAACAATTAATCATATTTGCTTGTAACAATCCGTTTCCGAGCCTATTGCATTCAAATATAACGATGATTTTATTTCCTATCATATTACTTTCGCCAAATCCAGCTTCATTTCTTGTGTAATTATGCCTCGCTGAAATATTTACTTTTATGGCTTGAAAAGGCAACGTACAGCTGTCCGTGATTGAACACTGACTGGTAAATGTACACCAGATGCCTGGACCCATTCGCGTTATTAAACATTTAGAATGTAGAATATAATGATTTTACTTACAAAAAATGTAAGATTCCAGTATGCAATAGACGAAAGAAGGTTCAATTACTTTCGTCAAAAAACGCTTCCTGAATAATAATCAGTATCTATTTACGTTGCTATCCATAAACATCGATCGTTTCTTTGCTTAAACAAAAGTGCGAATCGAATAACGCTAAACTTTCGTCTATTTGAATGTTTAATTGGCACTAATTGAATCGGAGACAACAATAAAAGACTCGTTGGCAACGCCCGGAAAGAGTACGAAAAATCCACAAAATTTCGAAACAAATTGCGTATTTCTGAAAACTTCGACCGTGTAACGTAAAATTCGCAGGAATAAGATAGTATATATAGTACATAAAGCAAAAAAGAAAAACAATCGGTCCATATTTACGTATTTTAATGCTTGAAGGAAGAATACCTTGGAAGTCAAGAAATGGATTCATACGTGTTATCTTATGGAAAAATGTTAATCCCCTATATTGGCAGCAGTGATTAATCTCGGTTGACCAAGCCTTGACAATTTACTAAGTTAGGATGTAAGGAAGAATCGTACCAAATTTGGTTATTCTAGTTTTATCGTTTAGGTGTTCCAGTAACAAACACACAAGCCAACAAACACACCCTTCAAAATTTATTATAGGAGATCTACCTTTAATTTATAAATAGTCATTAGAAGACTTGTTAAATAACATATAAGCGCCAAATTTCTCTCCTCAGTTACATAATTTGGCGGGAAAATATCTCCTCCGGAATGTAAACGAAATCCTTAATAAAAATACAAGCTGAAAATGATAGGCGACGCTGAGGAAATTTTCTTTTTGCCTGCGTAGAAGCGTAAAAAAAGATTTCAAACTCCATCGTTGGAAACGTTCAACGGAGTTCGGAAAGAGATCAACGGCAGAGATATATGGAGAGAGAGAGAGAGAGAGAGAGAATCTATGAGAGAGAAAGAATATTTGCCAATGAAGGTTATGTGGTTTGAAGTTTCCCACGAACAAAAAATCCATTTCGAGGAAGATGAAGGGATGTGTGAGGCAAGAGGAAAGTCGTATGTCGAACAGACCGTATATGTGTGTGTGTATATATATATATGTGTGTATGTATATATATATATATTTTTGCGCGTGTATGTTACATACATATATCCATATATACACGCTAAAGCATACATATAACAAAGTGAGTAAGAGAGTAGCGACAGAAGGAAAACATGCGAGTCGACCTCGAAAAGAACAAGCAATTTTCTCCTCCCTATTCTCTCTCTTTCGCCTTCTCTACCGGATCAATATGAAAACAAACAAACCATATGGGAGATTGGATGTAAATTTTGGACGTAGGAGAATTCGATGTTTCCCGTGGAAGGGTGAGTCGGTAGGTTGTGGGGGGAACAGGTTTTAGGCATAGGAAGGAGGGCCGAAGGAAGATGGGAGGGACCAAGTTGGCGTATAGAGGAGGAGATGGGGATATGGACCTGAAATGAGCTACAGTGGAAGGTTTTGCTCGAGGGAAAGGGAGCTGTGTGTGTGTGGTTGAGAGTCTCAAGATCATATCGTAAGTTTCGCGCACTCGACAGTTCCTCGCGCTGCCGCCGCGCACTCGACTGTTTGAGTTAAGGAGGGGAGGTGATAAGGAGGGAGAGAGTATAGCTGAAGGAGATGGGAGAAGAAGGTCCAGGAAAGAAGGCGGTTTATAGGAAGAGAGGAAGTTGGGCGAGCGAGAGGGCGTGCCCCCGAGGCTCCAAAGGGAGAGTGAAGGAAAGAGGAGAAGGACCTGGGGGGAAATGGAGGTCAAAGAATGGGAGGAGAGTTGAAGAGGAGGGAGAAGTTGTGGGAAAAGAGTGACGCTGGAGTGGTTGGCGGAGGAAAAGACCAAAGAGATGGGGGAGAGAAAGAGAGTGGAGGATGAGGATAGAAGAGAAAAGAGTGGAGTGCAGGAGAGAGAGAGAGAGAGAGAGAGAGAGAGAGAGAGAGAGAGAGAGAGAGAGAGAGAGAGAGAGAAAGGGGGGGAAGGAGCTGGGCTCTTTCTCGAACTCTTTAAATGTTAGGTAAGAGGTTTCCCATCACTCGTACCGTAATTATCTCCTTCCGTATCGGGACCTCATTCCTTTTAGGTTTTTAATTAATTTGTTTCTTTTGCGTGAAACTTCACAAATTTGGTGCGCCTCTATAATTAAGTGATCAACGTTTAAGACTTTCGTGAAATCTTGATAGCTTGGCATTAGACAAAACTAATACGAGACAAAATAAGCATTAGATAATATATAATTATATCTCAGAATGAAATTGATTACTGGATATACGAATATACTGTAAATCCTTGTTTAACGAGGACTTGATCACGTGCGGTGAAATGAATGTTACACTAATTTACCCAACACGATCAAACGTTAACTAAAAGCACTTCTGAATTGAGCGCTCGCCGCATTTTACGTAAAAATAAACAGATAACTAAATATGTATGGATTCTCGCAGCCTATACGAATACGTAATTTTTTTCTGTAAGATATTAAATTTGTGAAACGTGATGTTGTCCATCACGACCTATTCCATGATCGTTCTTCCCGCGTTATGCGAGAAAGTACTGTGCACTCGTATGAAAATTAGTGCTGACGGATAATTTCAGCAACATGATGCAATTTTTCTACTGAATTTTGCCCTCTTTAAGATTTCTCGAGGCTTTTATCGAAATCGATAAATATTCAGTTTACTCCCGCGGTGAACGTCCTCCTTCGTCTTCGACCAACTAATGTCCCTCATGATGTAAATGGAGTTTTTTTTTGTTACTTCATTACCTCGCTATGCAGTCACGGCGATGCTGCTCCTCGAAATGGCTCCCAGAGAATGCTCAGGAGTAGGAAAGAGAGAGAGAGAGAGAGAGAGAGAGAGAAAGAAAGAAAGGAGTGGGAGAGTCCTCCGCTATTCCTTACCGAGGACGCCCTCAGTGAAGTCCTCGGGTGATGCAGAGGATCACGAGGCAGTCCGTGTTAGGAGCGCGTAGGCTGATGCTGCTACGACGGAGTCTCATTGTGTGCCATACGGTTGAAAAGTTTTCACCATTATCATTACACCTGTTCAATTCATAACGTTTCCTTAATTTTATTCTGATAAATTTTCTACATTAGTGAATGACGGTCCAAAATTTTATCTCGCAAACAGTGAACCTAAGGCAGTACGCAAGAGTGCGTCTAATTAATCCATATTTATGAACGAGTAAAGCCATAACGAGTACTGGTCCCTTGGATGATGCGTTTTGATAGAAGTTCGGAAGACATCATTATCGTATCCGAGGCAACGTGAACGCGGTGTTTTTTCACTATGACGTTTTCAAAAAAAACTATTTTATCTGCCTCTTCCGTAAAACTAATATGAGAATAAGGAATTTTCAGAGTTAGATAACTTCAAAATGTCAGTGTATTTTATAGGGATAGTTTTGCTTTTTGATGATCTTTGGCGATTGTTGCTGGTGAAGACTCGGTCATAATGGAACTATAAAAAGTCTCTTGCGCAAGGCGGAGGTTGCGTTCTTGGAAATGGCCTTGTTGGGAAAACAGCGTTTTTCAATTTTAATATGAAAATATCGTGAATTCGTATAGGCTACAAGCTTTATTGCGTCGCAGAAATTCAGGTCTGCGTGTAATTAAACTGTATGCTTTGGGTCAATAAGTTTAAAATTTATCTGACCATGTATAATCAAGTTCACGCTGGGTAAACTCGCGTTGGACAAGGGTTTACTTTATATTTGACAGTGCATTCAACTAATGTGAAAATAAAGAGAAAAATCAAAATAAAACAATAAAAAAATTCACTTTTGTGCGAGAGACAGCTCTCTACATCACCCAAAGATAAAATCGTTTGTGTTTTCTTGCATGTTTTTGCCATATTTATCCTTTGTACTCCACATGTAGTTTTTATAGCTGCTAACAAGATATCAGAATCGTTGATAATGAAAATTACTCCGATAGCCGCCAAACCGTCGAAAAGACCTAATTATGTTTTGTGGCTGTCGGAGTTATTTCCATCATCAATTGCATTCAAGCCAAAGGAAGAGCTCAATATTTCATTTTCGAGTAAACATAATCGTTTTCATTTTCGGCTAAATGCCCATTGTGAGAAGCAAACATCCGGTGGCTTTTGACCAATGCTTTCTGTCGCTTTGAGAGTTGTTAACTAAGGGTATTTAAATATTTTCAATTTAAACCGAGTTCTCTCAAACCTTAATTACCAAAATAGAGCGTGTAAACGCCCATACAACGCCCAAAAGAACTTTCTATCTGAATTTATCTCACTTTGTGAATACACGAGGATATTTTTGCCATTTGAAATTTCTCCTCTCTCTTTTCCTCATTCATTCCTCTTTCAAACGCTCCCATTCAAAAGAGAAAAGGGAGGGAGGAATGAAGGGAGGGGGGGGAGGAGAGACAGGATGTAAACAAAGGCGCTTTCTCATTTTATTCGCTTTCATGGTTCGTTTTTTGGGTCATATGTTTTTGGCGAAGAGTGACTCCTGTGTGCTTGTTAAAAAAATCTCCGGCCCCCTCTTCTTTTTTAAACGGTGCTTCAAAAAAAAAACTATATATATGACATTACGCTGCTCTTATGAGTTTCCATTACGAGTGCACTTTATGGGTTTTTATGAAATCCTGTACTTTGATGTTTAAAGGTTAGAATGCGATATGGTCTTAAAGAACATGTGGGAGGAAGTAACGCTGTTTTGAGCACAGTACGGGGATTTAATTTGAATGCTAGCTGGGAAAAAAGCGAGCGAACCTTCCGAGACGAGCGAGAGCGAAAATCGACGCAAAGAGCATCACGTAATTACTTTCGAATAGTCGAAAACCGTAGGAGCCACCCTTCTGTTTTAAAGAGGGCAATTTTAGTAAATTTCACATTATTTGTTTTATTAAGGTAGGAAGTCGTTCAAAAAAGAATTATCAAGGGCACCTTATGGGCGAAATCGGTTTGATGTCTCCCCAGTGACTATAGAAAGGTTGGGAAAGCCTTTATAAAAGTATTGGTGAGGCATGATTTTAAAATTAAATTTCAGCTGACTCGTTTCACGATAGCAGGTAGCGTATTCATGCAAAAAATCGAATCCCCTAAATTGAAGTTATTCAGTTCGTGAAACATTAACAATACGTATGCTATCAATCCGGATCATTACTAATAAATTTATTAACATAAAAATAATAGGTTTTATAAATTAATTGATAATAAAGCATTTGCATCAACGCCATGGAAATTTACCTAGATCTAAAGACTGAATTTTTCATATTAATATGTTTCATTGGACGATTATTTTATTATCGCATAAACTTAAGCTCGATACAGGTTTCCCTTACTTAAAATTGCATTTTTAATCGTATTTTTGAAAAATATGCGTACATATCAGACCAATCACCAAAAATATAACAATACAAGTATGATTTATTTATTTGCTTATAAAATGTATTTACAAAAGTATTACATACAGATAGCGTATTACGACAATGTAAAGCTTAACAAATTCACCTTATCAGATAACCGAGAATTAAAGGATGTAAAGTTGAAATATCCCGAACGATAAATTCTTCGGCTTCGAGAATGAATCTATCTCTTGCATAGTAAATTCCCATACGCCGAATTCAAGGAATATATATATATAGAAGTAAATGTGTGCTTGCATTCTGCAAGCATTTTCTCTCACCTTAAAGTAAAAATAAAAGCCGAAAAATAATATTCAATGCGTAAGTTCGCATCTCGGCTCCGAATTACGTGTTTTTCTGTTTTGAAAATATTGGGGTATAAACAACTCCTAAAATTTGTAATTATAAAACATTTATAGGTTTTTAGCATTTGTTACGAATACCTCACAGTTATGCAAGATTTCATCAATATAGCACCTATAGAAGTGCATTTATATGGATTTCATTGTTTAAAATTTATGAATTTTTAACAGCCACAGCAGTAAATATTTGTAAAATTTTCAATGTTATTTATCACCGGAACATTATTTCCTAACTCTGTTAAAATTTTCATCTTCCTGGATCATCAGAAAGTACGTAAACATTAGTCAATTTGTTAAACATTTAAGAATTTGTTACGTCCGAACGGATGAACATTTTCAAATTTCTATATTCCTGTTTTCATTATTTAGCATGTTCTACATGCAGAAAAAAATTCAGCTTCATAGCGCATTTAGAAGTACCTAAACCATGAAATATTAATAAAATTGTTTATAATTTTTACCGGCCAAGAAAATAAGCCTTCCTGCAATTTTGCAATTATTCCTCCGATTATTTCTTTCGGTCCACGTATGCATTAAATTTCAGCTTTCCAGCTGTTGTAGTTTGGGCCAGACATTAGTATCCTCCTATATCCTATATATGTCGTATATCCTCCTCTGTAAGAAGAGTGCTTATAGAATGATACGAACGTGCGACCCGTGACCAAAAATCTCGATATATTTTTCGCGTCGTTTTGTCGGATACTAAAACGGTAACACCGGCAAAAGTAAAACTTAATAATATTTTCAGAAGTATACACGTGACGATCTCAATCCGCATTTCGGTCAATGGAACTCACTAACCTCCGATTTGTCTCAATAAATAATCTTCCATTCTTCCCTCCTCCCTTCCTCCCTCTCTTCCTCTGTGGCATTCGACAAAAGAGGATCATATTCCGCGCCCGTTTGTTTCGCCGTTGAATGAGATTTCCCCCAGGATAGAGAGCGTTGCGGCGTTTCTCTCCTCTTCGGCACGTAAGGGACCTTCGTCTCCCCTTCCTCTCCCACCCGAGCTATCTCGACTCCTACGGGAAAATCCACTCTCTTTAGGAAAACCCCTTTTGCCTCCGATGCGAAAAGACTGAGCCGCCCCACTTCCGGATGCCGGGAGAGACGTGGTCTTGAACGAGCGAGTGGGTGTGTGCGAGTTGAGCCGGTGTGCGCGCGAGAGAGTGGAAGATATATATGGGGAATAAGAAGCGGGGGCGGAATAAATGGGTCGGAAGTGCGCGACAACGGTCTCGGAGAGTTCATTTCGTCTTTTACTGATTTCCTTTGTCCGTATTTATCCTGTTTTTTGGGAAAAGAGAGGGATAAAAATATCCTGGCTGATTGCGACATCCCGTGATTGGCGTCTCCTTTAGGATGAAATATAAAAATATCGGAACGTCGTCGCCTAATCCTAAATATCATAAGACTATAGATAGAAGGGGGAGTAGAGATGAATGTTTGATTTTATTTGATTAATTTAAGAGGTTATTCTTTTCGACCAACCTGAAAATAAGGTTAGAAATTACGAGGGCGAGTCAAAAAGTATCCGCAATGTATTTATTCAAATTTACATAACAACAGTACAGAATTCATAAGTGCATCATTTTTCAACACAGTCACCCTGCTTTTCAACAAAATTGGTTCAGCGTTGCACAAGGTTTTGTCTGCCTTCAGAAAAAAATGTTTTCGGCCGAGCGGCAAACCACCTATATACCGCCTGCTTCAGCTCATTGTCGTTGGCAAAACGACGGCCTCTTAAAGCGACTTTGACGAGTCCAAACAGATGATAGACTGTGGGGGCAAGGTCAGGGCTGTATAGTGGATGTTCTAGGAGCTCAAAGCATAGCTTTTGGAGTGTTTCTTTGTGGACAGTATTATGGGGACGGACATTGTTATGCAACAACACAAAACCTTGGGGCAGATTTCCTCGACATTTACTCCAAATCGCTGGTTTCAGCTCAACACGCAGCATCTCACTGTAGCGTACACTGTTTATCATCATACCCCTTTCCTGGAAATGTTATTGATTGGTCCTTGTTAATCTCAGGAAAGTGTGAGTACCACTTTTCGCAGTCGGCTGATATTTGAACTTCTTTCTGACGGGGGACGTAGGGTGTTCCACTCCATACTCCGACGTTAGCTCTCCGGCAGATAGTGGTGGACCCATGTTTCGTCACCAGTGAGAATGCGATTCAGGAAGGCATCACCATCCTCTTGATACCGGTACAAAAGTTGATTACAAATGTCCAAACGGATGCGACTGTGCTGATCAGTGAGTTGTTTGGAAACCCATCTTGCACAAAATTTATGGAAGAGAAGGCTGTTGTGTATAAATTTATTAGCCGAACGGTGACTAATCTGCAGGTGCTTTGCCACTTCATCGATAGTTACCTTTCTGCTGACAATAATCAGTGCGCGGACTTCTTCAATGTTGCCATCAGTCGTCGATGTGAATGGGCGCTCTGATCGTTGTTCGCCTGTGACACTTGCTCGGCCATTTTTGAACGTCTATCCACTCGCACACGCTTCGCTGTGGAAAAGCGCTGCTGCCATACTTCGCTGATAGTCTTCGATGAATTTCTGCACCTGTTATATCTTCAGCCCACAAAAATCGAATGACTGCATTCTACTCTTTTTTGGTGCATGTGATAAGCGGAGCGGCCATGTTGACACTGCTATTGTTGAAAGTCAACTGCATGACCAAGGTCAAATATGCCACTACAACAACAGAGAGGCTTCGAGCTTAATATAGTACACGCATTCAGCAGTGGCGCCATTCTCAACAAAAAAATATGAGCACTCGCCTTCGTATGTAGACTATACCACATGACAGTTATATTTTAGAAGAGATGATAGAAAATTCTGTTTTGAAAATCTTTTACTTTGCGCTCTATCTTTGGGATTGCGCGCATGTGCTAGCGTATGCATATTTTAGGAATTTCCCTCTGATCCATTCGTTTGTGCGTCCACAACAATAAAACTGCACTTTATGAAATTATGCGGTAGCGTAAAATGTTTAGGTCAGGCATCGAAAAACATATAAATTCCACTTTAATCTAATACTGTATTATATTTGTATTTCTAAAAAATGAGCTGATTTTTACTTAAGTTCGTTTTCATTACTGTTCGTGTGAAACATTTTATACCATTTATAATGGAAATATTCATTCTACATCAACATACTTTCCTCTAGCTCTTTGGCAGAATTTCATTTACACCATCTTAAAATGATCTCCATGACTCAGAATAATCAGCAATTATTGGTCGGCGAAGGTAACGTAGACTTATCTGGAACAAAATAAATTCTGCTACATATGTGAAGGAATAAAAGCCGCAGAAACTTCTGTCCTGCTCCAAAACATCGAATTTCGCGCTACTATTATAATAATTATTCTAGTTTGCGTAAATTATGTCTCTCTTAACCGTTTGTAACTTCTAGTCTACTTTTTGCTGAGCTCTGTAATTCAATAATAAAAAATTCATAAAAGGTAGCGATAAATATCCTCCGAAAACAGTTTCGTCGAGTTTGCAAAATATAACTTTTCCAATTTCAGATCGAAATAAAACGCCAATGTCGACAATGTTGCAGTTGTTCCGCTTTCTCGAAACATTATCGGTCGTTCGGTAGCAAATACTTTTTTCAAACTCCGCATCTCTTTATGTTTATCCGCAGCTGGAAAAGGGGTATAATTCAGATCTAGTGGCTGCAATTCGTATTTTACAGCCGTTTCGAACACGTTTGCGCACGAAGTATATATTTTCTCGCAAAGTTCACGTAATTCACAACAGCGAAATCCAGAAATGCGCCGTTATGTTACATGTATATCGATTTAAAAGAGCGATAAAACTCTGAATTTAAATTTTAAAGAACGCAAAACGCTCTTTCGGGTCTCGAAGACACCGTTCCATCTGCATAATCGGAAGAGAAAAATTGCATAAAGTTGTGTGTATGTCCTGGGATTGCTCATTTACGATTCAGTAATTTCTTTTGGCGCGAATCCGTCTAAAATAGGTGTTGACGACTTCTTATCCCAGAAAAGGAATATCTTTTGCCATAAAAGTATATTTTAAATAAGTGAAAAGAAAAAAAATATTTTGAAAAAATAAAATAACTTCGCTCGTCAAACGCAAATGTGCCTTGAAAAGTATCTCTTCGACTGTCCAAGTGTCGTCGCAACGAGGATGATAAATCTGTTGCGTAACGCAAAGGAATAAACCGAAATAGCAAAGTAATTCGTTTCATGTCACAACTGCTTTTCATAATTGTGATTACAATCTTCCTTGCTATTTATCTTTTAGTCTAATATCCAAGATCGCACAGTCATTTTATTTTCCCCATCATTACAAGCGACATTTTAAATGCGATATTATAAAAGTAATAATTACTTGGGAATAAAATTTTAAGAGTTGAATTTCAGCACTATATATTTTTCTTCTTTAAAATGTTTAAATTAATTTGATGTAACTATGAAATCATTAGTAAACTATTTCAGCCACCAAGTAGTTTCCTAAGTTTTAGCTTAAGTAAAAAAGTAATTTCGGTTAAAACGGTCGATTTATTCATTTAATTGTATTATAGTAATTGGAATTAAGAACGAATCCGTTTAATCTATCAAAATGTTGTTTTAAAAATCCATTTCTGAATCGCTTTTTTTTAAAAATGCGCATTAGTAATTTTTCCTTGGTGATTAAATCCCGAGACGAGGGGAAAGAAGCGTCTTGAAAAAGCACGCTTATGCATGCGCGGTTCACCCGACGAATATCTTAATGTCGCCTAAGTGAAAAAGTAATGTGTCCAATATAGGAGAGTGTCGTCCGATGGTGCGAGCAAAGATGCGACGTCTAAACGACCGGCGGCCAGCGCCAGCAGCGCCATCCCGGTCCCCCCTCTTTTGTTTCATGACCATACGGATAATCTGGCAGATGGAAAGAATGAGGTTATTTTCCGTCAGCGTCGGCTTATCTCCTTAGATAAAAGAGATTACCAGCGCGGTTTGTAATCGAAAGAGACGTTTTTCCTATTTTTCCTCTGAAGCTGCATGGGCGCCATTTCTATAGCGTCGTTTTAAGTCATGAAGTTTACTGGCCAAAAAAGATGTGATGGTTCCCCATTATGAGTCATTCAATCCTCGCCATTTACCCACACCCCCCATTGTTAAATCCTCCTCCCTCCTATGTCTCTCCCATCGTTAACCTCTTCCCTCCTTCCGGTCCAGTAAGCCGCTCTCATTGTCTCCGTTCTAAAAGATTGAGGCGAAGCGTGGTATGAGGAGGAAGTAAAGTTAGGAATGGAGGGAAGGAGTGGGTAGTTTTGGAGAGCGGAGGGATGAGCTGGGCAGGGTGGAATGTCGCGAAACTGGGCTAACTGCTTATGTGTGGTGCCTTACGCGTTCCCGCAGTCATAGCAGGGAGCCTTGAGTGGCCCTTTAAAACTGCGTTGTCGCTGTTGTTTTGTCCGTGGAAGTGAGTGAATGGGGTTGGCTAGGCAGTTCCTAGGAAGGGAGTGAATAGGAGTGTACGAAGTGCGTGTGGAAGCTAATCGGAATCGCGAAATGTACGTTTCTGTATTTAGGCGATGGAGAGAAGGCTCTACTAACGGTCTAGACCGCATTTCTACGCTTTCCGCGTTTAAATTTAAATGTGGTTCCTGCTGCAAATGAATGTCCACCGACGAAAACGATTAAGGGGATGGTTTATTCTCTTTTTATGGGGCTATTTTGTGATATAAAGGTGCGCCACTTCTGTGGTCTTGTTAATAAAGCTAAAGAGACCGAGCTATCAAATGATTTTCGCTAAGTATGTCATTTTTAGGCGCGTTTCGCCTCCAGCGTGAGCGCCTATTTTCGTCGGTCTGTCCGTCCGTCCGCATGTTCGTTCTCGGCTTTTATCGAAAGGATTTTCATGAAATTTTATATTAAGGATTTACTGTAAAAGATAATATGAAAATCGCAAAAATGAATCACGTAAGCCAATCAGGGGTACCACTTTACTGGTGAAAAAAATGAACTTTCCGTCATATCTCGTAAAGTATTGCTCATATCAAAACATTTTTCAAATAAAACTTGTAGAACTAGTAAAGAAGAGTATTTCTTTTTCTACACATTTTTATCATAGGAGTAGCCGTTATCAAGAAAATCAAACCAGGATGTTTTAATTCGAGTTGAACTTCGAAAATTTCTTGCATGGTTACTTCTTCATTGTTGCTAACATAAACAATCTCACAAACAAACGTTTAATTTACTTACGTGTGCATGCAGTATTATTAAATAGGAAGAAAATGAATTATTTATGATGAAGAAAAGAACTTTAAAACGCTATTTCCCTTATGTACAGGTGTATCATTTCTTTTTAATATTCCATGTACATATTGGATTTAGATTAATTTAACGGGAATATGTTTTGAATATGAGTTTAATGAATATATTTTATAAGGAAAGTATGTTTGGTTTTTAATAACAAATTAACAAAATTAGTTGAATAACTCGATAAAAAAATTAACTAAGAGGGCTGAAATTCTCGAAGGTTAAAAATGGCTGAGGTATAGAGCGTTATAGAGAGAGAGAGAGAGAGACAACCAGAAATAGGATTTTTGTAATATAGACAAAAAATATAAATTACATGAATACTGCGTTCGATTTATTTGCATTAAATTCGTATCTTCGGTCATTTCGAGCAAGTTTTAATCTTATTTTTTATCTTTAAGCCTTTATTTAAGTGCATATGCACGTAAATTACCGAAGACAAGAATACCGGTAAGCATGGAATCTTATTTTTGAAATGTTAAAAAAATTACCAAAACTCGAGTATAAATTCAAAATATGAGCGAATTCGAATGAGATTGAATATTCGACGGTAAGAAAAAGAATCCTCATTCATTTTGGCGTGTTTGAGAGCAAATTTCGCGTCGATAACTTAATTTTAAGATATTTTAAAGAGTAAAAGAATGAAATCCTTCAAATCGAAAAGGTAATTTTTACGTGTTATCTTATGGGAAACGACATTCATCCTCTGGAGTCGAACCCGTGATCTTTTTCGAAATTTTTTAGTCATAACGTAGGGATTCATTAACACTGAAATCCTGAGAAATTTCAGGCTCCTGAGTTTATTTCTAATCAAGTTATTCACAAAATTAGAGCGTTACGCATCATGATGACATTACGATTTTGTAATACTGAGAGATATATACACCATATCCTTCTGTACTTCTCCCACCGGAATGTACCCCTTGTCTCTCCGAAAAAAGATCTTGTTTCCCCATAGGGAGAGAGGTGAGGTTTCTTTTGTATTTTGTGCGTGGTGTTGGTTTTTGTGCGTAAAAAAAATGAAACTCTTTTTACGATGGTCCTTTTCTCTCGATAAAGACGCCGTTCTCCTACACCCAACCGCCAAACCCCCTTTCGTGAGTGAGATCTGATTTGTCGGCTTCAATCTGTGCTCGCCAAGTCTGCCCACGTAGTGTTCTGTTTGCTGAGGTGTCAGCTCTCCAAAAGGAAGGGGTGGCGAGGGACTCGAATGAAGGGGAAGAGGAAGAAGAAGAGAGAGAAGAGGATGAGATGAAAGGAGTGGGAGACCATTGGTTGGTAAGGGACGAGCGAAGATAACTCTGGAGATGAATTGGAAGAGTGGGCATCTCGTATCCTAGCGCCATTCTCTTCTCCTTCATGCTCTCCTCTTCATACCTCTTTCCAGATCGCTACTTCTCTCTCATCCTCCGTCCCTATCTCTCTATCTTTACTATATCTTCATCTCTCCATCTCTATTTCTCTCTTTGCTACATTTCCCTATACCTTTATCTTTCTCTATCACTGTCTCTCTCTCTCTCTCTCTATTCTTATGTCTCTATTTATTTATTTATCCCTATCTACCAAGATATGAAGAAGACTGCGGAAAATAGGAATACATATATGGAGAACCAATTTTAACGATGAATAATCACGGACCAGTCTACTGACAGACTACCTATGATGATCTACCAATTCTTATATCTTTCTATCCCAATCTATGTATATTTTTTCGTCTCTCCTTATCTTTATCAATCTTCATATCTCCATCTCTTTTTTCTGTTTTTCTCTTTCTATATCTTTATCCTTCTCTTTCGCTAATTCCCTTTATCTATCCCTTTCCCTCCCTCTTCTTCTCTTGACCTAACTTTGTATTCTCTTAGGCTTCAATTCATTTATGTCTATTAAGTACCTCCCCTTCGCTATTACGCGGCTTGATCCTCACTTCTCGGCCGACGACCCCTTACCTCGTTATCCAATTCTTTTCCTAAATGCCTCGTCTTTTGCGGCTTCTTCTACCGGACTATAATTCAAGATCCTCGATTTGACTCCACTTTTTTCTGTTGTTTCGTTCGAGGAGCAGGAATTTCTTGCGAAATTGATGTCGGAATATTAAGTAACTGGGAGAAGATGGCGCTACGTCTGATCTTTTGCTTCACGAAAGCCTTTCCCCATATCCTGGCATTATTTATGTGTAACAGGAAGATTCTATGCGGTTACTTTGTGTACTTCTAAATTTTTTGTATATAAAATTAATGAAAATATTAACTACCCATAATATTCTTAAACTATATAAAAATTCATATATCCAACATAAGTTTATTCGCATCGATTGTACCTAATAAAAGTTAAGTTACAAGAAGACGAAAATATCATTAAAAAATTAAACTGCCTGAGCTTTAATTTTGGCTTCTTTATTTAGATTATTATTATAAATACACGCGCCGGAAGCACTATTTACACCAACCTCATATCGAATCTGTCAATCCATCGATCAGGGGGTAGAAATCATCAATCTCTGGTCATTTGTACGACCAAAAAAAAATTCCCTCCGAACGTTAGCTTTTTTTATTTTTTCAAAAAATAGTTTCCACGTAAGCGGCAGCCAATGACAAATTCCATCCCATTTCTCCTCCGAAGGGCGCCCATTAAAAAAAATAAGAGCGCGGGGGAAAAAAAGAAGAGTTACTCTTTCCAACTCCACTTACCGATATCTGATTGCGCACCGTATAATAAATTTCTCTCATTTCCGTACAGTGACTCCGTAGTTCCCTTAAGGGAGCGAGCAGAAGGGAATGTTTTTGCGGAGAAAGGTGAAGAAGGGATGGAAAGGACGGGAATGGGGTTATGACGTCAATTATTTACTCTTCTTTTTGACTTTGCCCAATGAAGAAGACGGAGCCGTCGCAGCACCCTCCCACTCCCACCCTACGCCGTCCTCCTCTGCTCCCTGTCCAAACTCAGATTCATCTATCTAACCCATCTGCATATAAACCCCTCTTCCCACCCTCCTCCTTCGTACCCTCGCAGACACTCGTTCTTTCTACGGACATCCCTTCTCCGGCTCCCCACGGTATCTCCCTTCCCCCTTCTTCCTTCTATGCCCATCTCTGGAAATGTAATAAATCAAATGAGACCACCCCCTCCATCCTCTTCCTTCCTCTCTCTCTCTCATCTCTCTCCCTTCTTCCTACCTCGTTATCTCGCTCTATTCGCGCCACTCCCTCCATTCCTTCTCTCTCTTCCTCATTTTCCATTCTCCCGTTCTTTTTTCATCAGCCTTTCTTCTCCTTTTCCCACGCGTAGCCTCAATTATATACCTCTTTTTCGCCATTTATTTTTCGCCCCGCTTCTTCCCTCTCTTTCTGTCTCCATGCCTCCCTAGCTCTTCCTTCCTCCCTCACTCTATCTCTCTCCATCGCTCTTTCTCCCCATCTGTCTCTCACCCACGTTCCTCTCCCGCCTCCTCTTCTCTGCTTATTCACTCTGCAACGATGCTGCTGTCCGTCGATCTTCTTTCGCACGCGGTACCACGAATCGAACCATCCGTTTAACTCCCTGTTCTCCCATCATCTTTCTCATTCTCCCTTCCCTATTTATCCCCTATCCTCGTCTCCTCTTTCTACCCTGTCTACGCTCGCTCCTCTCTCCCTCTCTCACCGTCCTGCCCTTTCTACCATTCCAGCCCACCCCTTCGCCCTAATGCACCCTTTTCCCTCGGGTCTATTTTCACCCTATATTTTCTCTCTCCTTTAATCTCGCCTCCTCTCCCTCTCTCTCTGTCTCTCTTCCCCTATCCTCATTTTGGCATCGCTCCATGGCAGCTCCCCGACTTCGGACGTCAAATGTCATCTATTCTTCCGCTTCACTCCGACTCCGCCTCATGCGGTGCTTCCTTCCCTATCAATCTTTCTCCGCGTTTTCCCGATCATCTTTTAAGCTTCTCTTTGTGTTAGCTCCTCTCGGCTGATTTTTAATACGGACCCTGCCGTCATTAATTTATCCTCCGATTCTTTATTTTTTTTATTAAACCGCTTACCGGGTTCGTATGTTTTTTTATATTAATTTTTGGGGCGTATTATTTCTGTTTGAAAATTTTCTCTAAATTTAGGAGTTACAATCATACATATCTTTAATTTTTTTACTTTCATAGCACGAATAGCGTTATTTTTGTCTACGTTTAGGAGTATGAGTTCCAATCACGCATATCCTTTATTTTTCCGACTTTCATACCACGAATAGCATTATTTTTGTCTACATTTAGGAGTATGTGTTCCAATCATACATCTCGTTTTTTCGACTTTCATAGAACTTTTGATAGGTTTCGGCGAAGACAAAGGATAGTGGGATGGGTACGTGTAATTTTTTTCTACGAAATACATTATATATATATTTCGTTAAACATCGTCAATAAAATATTTTTGTATCCCATGAATCTGTGTTACATTTACAGTTCGTATCTCGTATTGTAAGTTGCATGAATAATTTAACAAAGCAACTTCATAATGCACAGTAATGGTGAATTTATATTAAGTATTCGATGCCATATTGTCAGCTACCCTTTTTAATCCCTCGTTGAAAAGAAAAAAGTAAATAATTCTTAACGTTACAAATTAAATACAACGTTGCGTAATACTATCTCCAGTTTTACGATAAATTAACCGTCTTTCGTAAATTGAAAGTCAAACTTCGTTAAAGTAATTTAAAGCGCCGTCTTTATTGAAATTATATTCTGCATAGTTGAAATTCTTCGCTTGTATTATGAATCAACAGAACTGGAATTGGAATCTTAAGTTTCATTAACTTTGTGTCATAACCGTTACTTTCCTGTAGAGTGTTCGATAACTGTAATATTCCTACCGTATCTCATTTCCTGATTTATGACACATTTCCAGGCATTTCCCAGAGGGGCATCTTCGTTATCTATCACACCAATTGTAGTTTTGTTACATCCCTTCGAGAGACAGATTCGTCGTCTTCCTCTCTATACACTGGCGCGAATTATCTTCACATCTAGAAACTTAAAAGTGCTCCACCTCATTAACTCCCTTATCGTTTCCTCATCCTTCCGAAAGTCACGCTTCCATCTTCCTCCATTCTCTCTCTCTCCCTGCCTATCTCTTCCTCTCGCTCACCCCTCCAGTTGGCGTCTGCCACTCACTCACGTTGCTCAGTTGGGCGTGTTCTTCTCAGGAGACCGCGGAAAATGCTCCCTCTTTCCCCAACTTCCCCGCCCCCACTCCCACACCCTTTCTCCGTTTATCCCGCGTACCTTCCTCCCTCCTCTCCAATTTGCCTTCTCTTCCTCCTCCACCTCCCGCCTCCGCAGTCGAACTTCCTTTTCCTTCCATTCTCCTTCTCCTTCCTTAACGTATCCCATCCGCCTGTCGTTCCTTCCCCCCTCCCCCTTCCTCTCCATTTCCCAGTTCTCCAATTTGCGATTTACTTTCAATGTCCATTGCAGATTCTTCCGCTCTCCTCTCGCTCGATCTATTTTCTCGTTCGAAATTCACATCCAATTTCTTGTTTCGGAAAGGCATTTGACCTTTGGCATCTGCTGTCTTTCTTTCTTCGGGAACGAGGTTTAAAGCTAAAAAATTCGAACTAAATTACGGGAAAGAATGTTTATTCTTTTAATAAAAAGGAGCGAGTCGTAGGGATGAATATGTAATAAGACGTCATGATATATATTTTTCTCCTTCCTGGAATCTAAGAAACCTTTAGATATTAAAAAAACCTCGAGCTTTTATTATTCTCGCCGTCAGGAAAATTATAGACGCGATTTTTTTTAAGTCACGACGTAGGAGTCGTTAAAATATGAATCGGTAGTAAAATATCGCCTACCCGCCCACGATGACGAAATAGTTCGACGTTGTCCCAAAAGGAACTTCCCGACCACTTTAAGCGATTCGCTGGTGAGCGTGCGATGCAATCCGCGGGATAGTTTCGGGAAACGGTCTCAGTAAATCGGCATACCGCTGGTCCGGTGGTTATTTTTTTTTTAATCCGTCTCTTACTTCTGCTACCATTTCATTTTTACAAGTCATACGGATTTTGAGCCCAAATGCAAGAGTGGACTTTATATCGCCTCATATTTTCAATGTGTGAGAAATTTTGAGTCTCCACCACACGCAATACTCTCAATCGACAAATCTGGCGAATTTCGAAATTCTGGCAGAAGTTTTTGCACCGAAGAAGGAATTTTTCCTCGCAGGAACTAAACCATAAAGACGAACCAGTCCCTCATGTTCTGTGATTCGACTCGGTATAAGAACTTGTACATAATTTCTGTACCCTACAAACGGTAATACCGTTTTGTGGCATTTTTTTCGCCGTATGCTTAATCTCGTTCTTCTTAGCATTCCGCCATATTTACCGAATGAAAGATGTAATATAAAATTGCGATAAATATTTTTAAAGAATGGGATTAAGAATCAACTGTTTTTCTTCTTCGTTGAACGATCTCAGCAAAGAAAAGTTAATAACATTTTTCCAAAGTCAGTTAAATATCTAATCTCTCAGGCTGGTATACATCAAGTTGGTTTAAAATATTTAAGCTTGGCGCTAATTAAGACAAAATATTTTTCACTTCCTCGTAAAAACTTCTTTCCCGAAGAAAACATTTCTTTCGTACCATTTATTGTACACGCTTTACTTTCGGTCGGTACAAGTTGCTATTTTACTGAGAATTTGATGTGTCCCGCATCATTTTTAATAGTACTTATCGCAATAATTTCTAATTCTCATAGGATGTACTTAACACAAGTTCATGTTAATATTTTTTCTTGGAATTTCATACTGTAACCACCAAATTGTATCTTGATCTCCTTTTGATTAATTTACATTTATAATTTTTTAGTACGCACACAATAACATTTTAGTATTAACCGATCTTAAATTATTTAACAAGTTCTCAAATTCGTGCATTTTCCACTTTTATTCTAAAAATTCAGTATATAAAATACCTATTTAAATAAATTCAAGTGTAACTGTAATTCTGTATTTTGTAATCTCGCCCTAACACAGATTAAACTTATGAAGTCTTAAAAACTATTGGGTTTATTAAGTTAACTCTTGTGGGTCTTGTTAAATTATCTATTCATCCTCCCCGTTTTTTCTGCTGTATCGATCATCTTCCTTCCCATACACAGTCTCTTTTTCAACGTTCACCTTCAATCTCCTCTTTCTTCTGCCCTCTCCTCCTCCCGGATATTTTTACCGACCTTTCCTTACGAACGAACTCTCCTTCAAAGATTTCTCACCTAAGTACCAGCTATTAAACAACCCTTCTTTCGCACAATCTAAATCAATCCAGCACTTACTCCACATCTCCGTCATTAACCCCCTTTCCTTCGTTCAACATTTATCCTCCAATTTACCGGCTCCTGTAAATTTCCCTCGAATTCTTATTCTCCGTTGTCTACCAGCGTTCTCCTCTGCTCCTTCCATCCTTCTCTATCTCTCCTCACTCCCTTAGTACTTTTTCTTCTTTATGCCCGACATCTCGGCCCACGTTGCTCACTTCCCGCCTTGTTCTCGTACTATCGCTCTTTTCCTCGGAAATTCTCCAAAGGGGAGTTTAAGGGAAGGAGTGGGAGTCAAGGAAAGACGTGTTTATGCGCCCTGCTTTGCGGGGAACAGAATGAGGTTGCCTGCAATCAAGGAGCTCTTCCCTTCCTGCAAACGTACCTCTTCCTCCTTGCCCTTCTCCCGCCGTTTCCAAGCGTACACGCCCTAACCTCTCTGTCTCTCTCTCTCCTATCCTCCCTTTCTCCATTTCCTCTCTCTCTCTCTCTCTCTCGGGGGCGGAGTGGGCAATTACTTTGTTGCCTAGCAGTCCAGGGGACGACGGCTCTGTCGACACGTCGGTTTGACGTGGAGAGAGTGTGGATGGAGTCTGAGGGATTGGGAGCGAGGGGAACAGAATGGAGGAAGGTGGCGAGGGAGTTTATCTAGCTCTCTGTCTCCATCTCTCGTTCCCCTTCATCAACGGACTAAAAACTCAGACGTCTGCTCTCGCATCAACTACGCCCGGAATCGGATTTGGTTCCGTTCGCCACTTTTCGGATTTACGCACGATCCTCCCCACTCAGTCTCTCTCTCTCTCTCAATCCCTCCTCCGTTTCCCATCCTGAGAACTCCGCCCCCGTTACTCCTGACAACCTGAAAATACCCTCCTACCGCACCAGGATACTACTTTTTTATCCCCATAACGTTCCGCGAGGGAAAGTTTGTCGAGCATGGATATAAAGAGAAGGGAGGAGTTTTCTATTATCCCGAAACGTTTTCCGTTCTGATTTATTCATTTTTCCGTCGGGGATTTCGCGCGCAAATAAGTAACACCCCTCGTGGGAGCATTTAAAGGGCTCGGAGGGTGGTTTTTCTTCACTCGACCGTGGAGTGCATTTGGGAATAGTTTGAAGGGAATCTGTTTGCGTACGAATTTCCTTCTCAGGGACTTGTGTTTATAATTTTTTTTCGCCACTTAATTGCGTTTTTTGACTTTTGATTCAGGTTTAGATAAATTTATTTTTTATTTGTGTTGAATGGAAAAGATAATAACGTATTAACTATACGAGATTTAGAAAACAAGAATAACATATTGCTTACTCATGACATAAAACTACGCAGCAACAAAATTGTCTATCGGGATCAGGGAAAGAGAAGACACTTAAGGAAAAAAGAATAGATATGTGATCAGATCCAATTAACCGACAGGACTTTTTCCAAAGATTATCAAGATTGCGAAGAAGGCAATTTAACCAATAAATAAGGGAGCTTTGAAGGAGCAATAATATTATGTGATTACGATTAAATGTCAATCGGCAGACTAACACGCTTCAGAGAAATGAAAATTTTAATACTCTAAGCTACAGGTATCATTTCAGCTAGGTGAAATTGCACTTTAAACTTTGCAAAAACTTTCTTTGAGAATTGCACGAAAGAAACATGAATTTGAGATTGAGAAAATAGTTGGTTATATTTATTTAAAAGCATGATTTTATTGTTGTTGATTACAGTCAATGATAAATTCTTTTAGCTACAATTGGTTCAATAAATCATTGAAATTATAGAAATATCGCAAAAAATTAATACCGAAATCATAATTTAAGCACGTGTTGATTGAATGAAATTGTGATAAACTGCCGGCCATGTATATGTTGAATTGAATGGCGAAAATGCAGTAGCATTTATTAGTATAAAATACCGAGAACTATTGATGCTAATGAACTAATTCATTATTTATGGTTTTCTATGCCAGGGGTTTCAAACATACGGCCCGCTGGCCTATCCGGTCCGCTGGCCTATCCGGCCCGCTTATTGTATCAATCCGGCCCGCGTAAGATTCTGAAAATACTTGTAAAATTTAAAGTATAGTAAAGTATATATTAAATTTTGCAACAAATTAATATTGTCATATTTTTACATTGTTATCACTTGTCAGTGCGGCAATCGGCAGTGTCGGCAGTTAGCCGACTACAGCAGTCGACCGTCATTTGTTTCAAACGTATACGGAACTTTCCGAGCTAAACCGCTTTGTTCATGTTGATCAACTGATTTCAGTACTTCTTTTTACTTCTTTCATTATTGTTGAACTAAACAATATCACATAAAATAAAATTTTATTGTATGATAAATGTTATAATTACATACTACCCATGTCGCTTAAAAGAAAAGTAGATGTTGATTGCCGGGCGTTCTCCGATAAATGGAATCTATCGTATTTTTTCATCGAATCGAACAGAAAGCCATTATGCTTAATTAGTCGGAAAACTGTTGTTGTTGTTGTAAAGGCATTACGACTCGTATCATATATCTCAATATTCAAAATATGCGGGAAAACCGCGTGAAGAGAAGTTTGCGGAATTAGAAAAGGCTTTGAAATCACAACAATCGATTTTTACAAATGTGTGTAATAGTAGTGATGCAGCGGTGAGGGCAAGCTTTGTTATTTCTCAAGAGATTGCAACGTCTTCGAAACCATTTTCTGAAGGCGAATTCCTCAAAAGATGCTTGATGACAGCTGCAAATATTGTATATCCAGAAAAACAGCAATGTTTTGCAAATATCACTCTTTCGCGTAATAAAGTCGCCGGGCGAATATCCTAGTATTGCACATTTAGCAGTGTTCATACGTGGTGTTGACACAGAAATGAATGTCACTGAAGAATTCGTGGAGTTAGTACCTATGAATGATACCACTACAGGAAATGATATATTCAATGGCGTCACAACTTCTTTGGATAAATTTTGTGTGGACTGGTCAAAGGCAGTGAGCATTGCAACAGACGGAGCACGGTCAATGGTAGGCTGTAAGTTAGGAGCAGCTTCTAGATTAAAAAATAAAATCCAGTGTGTGAATCCAAATCGTGATTTTATTGCATTTCATTGTATTTTGCACCAGGAAACTCTTTGTACGAAAATTTTAGATATGGAGCATGTAATGAGTGTTGTTATTAACACAGTAAATTTTATACGAAGTCGAGCTCTCAACCATTGTCAATTCCAAAAATTAATTCAAGAATGCGATAACCATCAAGGACTACCTTACTACACTGAAGTGAGATGGTTAAGTCGCGCTATGGTTTTAAAACGATTTTTTGAAATGTGAACAGAAATCGAAACAATATGGAAACTAAAAATAAACCAGTAACTGAGTTGAAAGATGATAAATGGATACAAGATCTTGCATTTTTGGTGGATATTGTTGGACAGCTGAATATTTTAAATACAAAAATGCAAGGACGTAACCAAATAGTGACCGAATTTTATGACAATCTTTGTGCTTTTGAAATAAAATTAAATATTTGGGGAAAACAAATCTCCCTTGTAAATCTAATCCACTTTTCCACATTGAATTCTATAACAAAGAATACGAACATCTGCAAATATTTTGGAGGAATATGTTAAAAACATTTCTGCTGTGAAATAAGAATTTCGAAGATTTTCAGACTTCAGAAGATATGAGAAACAATTTAAATTATTCAGTGCTCCATTTTCCTTTGATATTGAAAACTCCCCAGAAGAACTGCAAATTGAACTTATTGACCTTCAGTACGACACGGCGTTAGAGGAGAAATTTAAATCAGTTACCGTTCAAGAATTTTATAAATATTTGGGCGATAATTACAAAGAAATCAAACTATTTGCCGCCAATATACTATCCATGTTTGGAAGTACTTACCTATGTGACCTACTATTCTCTGTGATGAGCATTAATAAGTCAAAACTGCGTTCAAAACTCAAGGAAAATAATTTGAATTCGATTCTGAGAATATCAACCAAACAATCACTGGAACCAAATATTGAAATGGTGGTTGCCGAAAAACGTCAAGTTTCCGGGACAACCATAAATAAATAATTTATTATATTTTATATTTGTATTTATGTAATTTCTTTTGTTTATATTTTATAAAATTTATTTTATAAAGATTTGGTTAAACGTGTAATTATGTTTTTGAACGGATGTTGAAATAAATTACTTTGAAAATATATAAACCATATAAAATGATTAAATAATACTTTATCACATTTTTTCATCATATCTAATCCGGCCCGCCATGGTTGCAATGGTAAGAATTTGGACTGGATGTCGAATTGAATTTGACACCCCTGTTCTATGCGAACAAAAACACAAACTATAACGTGCTCGTTACGAAGCATGTCATCCATAATAGATTTTGAATTTTGGCCGAAAATATAGGAACATTGAAAAAGAGATGCCTAAATAAGCTATGAAAATGCAGCGGATGACCTAGTTAAACTGCTGTACGGTGAATGGGATACAAATGACGTGTTCCCGGTTTCAAGCATAGATTAACAATACTTATGATGAGGGAAAGCAAAGAGTATTTATAAATAGAGTATGCGTCATTAAAACTATTTATCGACATCTATAACAGATAGAAATATATTAAAAAGCAGAAAATAGAAATGAAGGGGAAAATGAATGGGAATTTACTAGAGTTGAATATTTTGATATAGAAACGACTGTTTCTTAGCAAAAGTCAAAAGCGGAGCTTAAAACAAATAATGTAATTGAAAGATAAACGGAAATTTCAAAAAGAGATGAGTACATTATGGAGTAGTTATACGTTGTTCAGAGGGAAAATAAACTGGAGGAAAATGGAAAAGTTGGCCGAAAACTAATGAAAATTTTCGATTTCCGTTTAAATGAAACGAGAAAGATACTATCGATGTAAGAAGCCGAAAGTGTCGAATTGCGAGAAAGAAGAGATATGGAAAAAAACCAATAAAGATTTTGAATGGCATTTTGAAGATATTGAATAAATTATATACGGACAATTTAATTTCGCATTCCAAAACTTTCGCATCCCTTATATGATGCATTACTTGATTCTTTACGGTTAAATTTTAAAGTTACCTTATAACATTTATCTAGTACAACCAATCGATAAGAATGACAAATAATGATTTCTTTTTGTAACAATTTAAATTTGATTTGAAAGAGAGTTACTAGCCAATTCGGTGGATCCATATGACGAAAAGATTAATGTGCATCTACAAATGTTTATCTTATGGACCGCCGTTGCTCAATAAATAGGTCACAAATTCATTCTTCTGTTTATTTATGTGGCTTTAGCTCACACTTAATGTGGCAGGCGTAACTCTCTTGGACGTGTCCATAATTAAACTTCAAATTGGACGGGAGGATATATATATATATATGTGTGTGTGTGTGTGTGTGTGTGTGCGCGCATGAAAACAAACGACCTGGGTTTCGAAACCATGGTCATTCGTTCTAATAAATTTTCTAGTCTGCTGTTCTTTGAGCGATTTCATTATTTGTAGCTCCATTACGAAACTAAGGCCGTTAAATTTAATTAAGCGCATCAGCGATGCCAACAGAATAATGTCTATAGCTGTGGCAAGAATCGAACCGGAGACCTCGGTTTTGGATGGTAGATTCTCTGGTTCCTCCACTGTTATTGTAAAAATTTGCAATTTGTAATTATGAGCAGAACGAGTAAATATTTTCATGTAAAAATAGGTAATATTTTCGCGTTAAAGCTAATTTGTGGATAGATTCGACTCGTATTCAAAAATTGGCAGAAGGAAAATGAAATTTCGTTCTTTTAGGCGTCTTTGTTTGGAGTCTCGATGATTCTAAGTAATTTTAAAATGCAAATGATTAATATGCTACATTAATATTGCAGCGTCACGCATTACCAAAGTAAGCGTTTTATTTTATAGAAGATTCTTTCATTCCACATTCTCTGTCTTTGCGTTTGCATGGATAATCCCCCAACTTTCGTAAAAACAATGTTAATTTGATACTTATGCAGTGGAGTTATCACGGCTTGTATTAATCTTAGAAATTGTTTTTTTTTAACGAAACTGTATTCTATGTTTAAAGAAATACGAGTGGTATAACCACTGTCGCTGTTAATTCGCAGACTATAGAAAAAAATAAAAAGTGCTCTTTGCCATGGATTTTTACTAATGAGTTGTATAAATTCAAACTGTTGACATAAGTTAATTAAACAAAAAATCGGAGTTTTTCTCTAAAACGTTATTCCACAAGATTTTTAGTTTTGTTGTCAAGGAGGAATAACATTAATAATTATAAATATTGCAGCACATCTTTTAAATATATTTAAATATTTTTGTTCAGTTTGCCTTAAAAATTTGTATTAGTAAAAATTCTCTTTAATTTCATCGACAGTTTTACAAGCGTTTTCATAAATATTAACAAAGAAAATTAGAGTATGAAAGAAGAGGTCGACGCTTCATTACGTAATGCAAATTTCTAATTTGTAGCTTACCCTCGTCTTTATGACTTTGTTACGATAAACATAGTTTTTTAAAGAAAGGGATAAAATTCATTGAAGCTATGTCATTAAAAAGTAGTACTATAGTGTCGACAAGAATTTCCTACGTGTATGTAGAAATCTGATCCCTCGTGCATGAATTACAACGCGTATGAACGGCGTTAGTTTGTGGGCTCACGGAAGCCTACGTTTTAGTGCGATTTAAAGCGACCCGGGATTTAACTGCGGATGTCGAGCATGAAGTGGAACTTAATGAAAACATTGTTAACATCGACTAAAAAATTAAATTACGACATCATTTGCTTTAGTACTCCTTTTCCCGTTCATTTTATTACTTCTTTTTTTCATAACTGTTTCCGTATCGTTAATTTCAATGACCTAGACGAGCAGCGAAAATAGGGACGAGGTTTTTATGTGCATTTATCTCTTTCGTGTGGAGAGCAAACACCACTTACGAAAATTTGTCTGAAGCGTGACAGGGTAGGAAATGTTAGAGAGAGAGAGAGATTCCTGATCAATTGCGCAATCTTCACCTCAGCTATCTCTCTCGTGCGGGTAAAGAAATTAACATATTTTCACAAAAAAAAAGATTGGTGACGCGCAGTAAATTACCTCTCCTCTTTTCCCTTTCCTGCCTCCGGCCCGCCTCCTGATCCCTAAGCCTAATCATGAAAACTCGCGGGATTCATTTTATTATCGTTTAATTTTTGCTCCCTAATATCCGCTTCAGGGTGCTGCTCGCTTTGGACGTTGTAAACGACGTCGGTGCACTAATTAGCCCTCCCCGAAGGAAAACGAGTATACAGGGACGAGGAAGAGGTTGGAAGGAATGAGAGGGCAAGACTGGAAGAGGGAGAGAAGCAGAAAGGGGAAGAGATTTTAATTGCCTCCGCTTTCACGCTTCCCCCCCACATCTCTCTCTGTATATATTTCCACTTTCTTTCCCTCCCTCTTTCTCTCCATCTCTCTGCAAGCGTTCTCGCCTCTCTCTCTCTCTCGCTGCTAACTCTCAACATACATACTTCTCATAAGAGCTCGCCTTTTATGAAAGGGACTTTAAATGCTCCAACACTCGCCTCAGGAGATGGAAGAAGGAGGAGGAGGAGGGAGGTGCGATTTAAGGAGGAGGAGAGAAGGGAGGGGGGGAATTGAGGAGGTGATAGGGGGGAGGGCGTATTGGTGCTTTGTCGAGTCACACACGCGGCGTGAACAGTAAAAAGGAGGAAAACGGAGATAGAAGGATGCGGCAATAAACGAAAGGAGTGAACGGAGGGAAGAAGGAAGGAAGAATGGGAGGAGGAGGGTGATAGTTAAAGCAAATAGGAGTTAATTTGAAAGGGAAAGAGATGAATTCCCATTCCAGATCCAGCCAAAGATTGGTAAATAGGATAGGGTGTTGTAAAGGGAGGGAAAGGAAGGGAATGGGCGATAAGGAAAGAGGCATAAAAGGCGATAAACATAAACAAAGACATAAATAGGTGAGAGGAGGGAGAGAAAGTAATTTCCTAGTGGAAGGAGGAGAGGTGATAAAACTGAAAGTGGGAGGCGTTTAAAGTAAAGAAAGAAAGGGATTGAGGTGGGTATGATTCTTAACGGTAAGAAAATACAGTAAACTCTCGATTTAGCGAGCACCCGAGGACTGAGCCTATTTCGCTTAATGGGATATATGTTTACGTGTACCGCATTACGCACAAGTGAAAATTGAATATTGTATATATTAAATGAGAAAACGTTGAAAAAGAAAAGAAAAATCGCAATGAAACATTTAAATTAATAATCTGGATAATGCGGCGTTTTTGAAATAAAACAGAAATCTCACGACGCAGTTTTTAAAAAAATACAAACTTTTCCATATAACATAATACATCAACATGACCGGAGTCGGTAAATAATCACATCTTCATTTTAACTACTCCTTTCAGTTCCACGAAGTCCCGGCCTCATCTATTAATTTCATTTAAATTAATGTTATTGCATAAAGGATGTTTACGGGTGAAATAGGCCTCTCTACATATTAACAGCTCTATTAGACGTAGGACGAGGAAAACCGTGCATACGTATGTAGGTATATGCCCATTCGCAGTATACAGTATAAAAATTAATAATAAAAAAATCCTGGAAATTACCATTTCGATGGACCGATTTTCCAAGAAAATTTCCTCGTTAAAAATTCCGGTTAATAGAATTTCCTGCTATTCGATTTCCGTTTCGTCGCGAGTTTATTTTCTAGGAACGGTTGCTAAGGCTCTTTCTGCTATGGATACCACTGAATAGCTAGTGAGAGAACGAATGAGGTAGAAGAAGAAAAAAGGAAGGAAAGAGGAGGTGGCTGGACGAAAGAGAGCGAGAATGGAACGAGGAATAGAGCGGAGAATTGGAATGGAGAAGTGAGCGGTGGACAGAGGGTTGGACGAGGAGGAAGGAAGGAAGGAAGGGAAGCAAGCGCCATCATCGAGTTTTGGACACAGCGCCTCTCTCTCTCTCTCTCTCACATCTTTCCCCGAAACCTCCCCGTCCACATTCATCGCCTCATCGATTCTCGGAATAGACTAGCACGTGAGACGCAAGGACTGAAGGGCGTCCGTCTTCCACATTGTCGAACCCACTTGGACGAATGAATTCGCCATTCGGATGCGAGTGGGCAAGGTGGAGGAGAGACGGAGGGAGAGAGAGGTGGGGAAAGAGAGAGTGGAAGGGAGGTAGTTAAAGAGAGAGAGGTAGAGAGGCGAGATAGAGAATAGGAAGAAAGGGAAAGTGAGTAAGAAGGAGAAAAGGGTGATGAAGAGAAGAGAAAAGGGTGATGAATAGAAGAGAAAAGTGGCGATAGAAAAGAAAGATTGAGGAAAAGGAAGATAAAATACAGGAAATAGAGGGGGGGAAAGAGGGAAGGAAAGGAGGGAGAAAGGAGAAAGGATAAAAGAAGGAATAGAAAAGGGAAGCGGAGGAGAGAGAATGAGAAAGAGAAAAAGGAGGTGGGGAGAGTAAAAGGATTTAGGGTGTAGAGAAAAATGAAAGGGAGATGGGATGGAAAGTGTTAGAGAGAGAGAGAGAGGATGGTAGGAGGGAAATGTCTGTTGGATGAATGAATGCCATAGCCACGCGTAGTACTGCTCTTAATCCCTCTCTTTTTCTCGCACTCTCCGCACCTCTCCTCTCTGATGGCAGACAACTCTCCACTGCTCATTCGTCCATCCACCGAAAATGCCTCTCCTTTAACACTTGAGTGCTAACGTACGTGCGCGCACACTCGCACGCAAAGCTTTATCCCTTCAAAAAACTCTGCTTTTTTATACGTTCCTCTGTATGCCTTCCATACTTTTTCGTCTTAATCCTTTGGGAGTTACTCTTTTGCGTCTTTTTTTTTGGAAAAACGAAGCTGCAAGCGGCGAAATTCTCGTAAAGGAGCTCTCCCATTTCACGATTCAGGGTCTCCTCCTATTCTGCGTACGGTCAGATTCACCGTTCCGTGGCGCACATAAAACGAAAAGACATGAGATGCCGCCAATGAAACAAGTGCCTGAGCGTGCCCCAACTGACCTTTTTGATGGAGATTTTATCTCTGCAGAATCGAGTAAGGCAAAAAAAGGTGCCGAAAATATTTCTTTGAAACAAATAGTAAACTTTCTGTTAATCAAAAAATTCATCATGTCAAGTTCCAAATTGAAGAACTTTATTTCTTATCTTATACCTGTTTTTTTCAGTCGCTTTATGCCATGTCGATTGTGATAAAGTTTTTCCATATTCTGAGTAGTCAAGTAGCCCTTTTAATAGTTATCGTGTGCATTTTATTTTACATGGTCGCTATAGTATTGTCCTGCGTCACGTTTTAATTAGTTGTAATGGAAAATTATTAGAGGATTATAAATAAATATTTACGAAATTTCTATCAATATTTTTTTTTGAATTTCGGATTTTCGTATTATGCATTCAGAAATGCTGTGTTGATAAATTAATACCATAACCATTTACTGTTGATCAAAATTTTCATGGTTATTGGAGCTACGTATGTTGTCAGTCGATTAGCGTCGTCACTCCGAATCGAAAAGTTAAGGGCTTGCGTTCGTGAAGGAATTAAATCTATCGTTCGCTTCTTATTGGCCGGTCATTTCGCCGGTCTAAAAATTTCATTCCTTAGTGACGTGCTAACTCGAACTGGACATCGTATCTCTTGATCTTTTCTTGGAATTGTTTTTTCCTCTTTCTTTTACACTCGGAGCATCTAAAAATATCCGAGAAGGCATCCCGAACTATGGGATTAATTTGGAACCGCTCTCACGTCACGCCCTGGGCCGTATAATGTCGCTGTCCACCTCCCATGGCAGCCCTTTTCCCCACTCAGGTCGTCCCACTCCTCCTCCTCCCCTCCTTTCTCTCGTCCATTCTTCCCCTCTCCCCCACCTTCCTCTTCTGCCACCCCCTCTTTCCCCCCGTTTATCTCCCCCCTCGCTGCTATCCTCTTAGTAAACTTGACTCGTCCACTATCCCATCGAGGAAAAAGCATTCATTCTGCCGGCGTAGCGCAGCAGTTCCCAAATGTGTACGAACGCCCTGTCCATTACAGAAGCGACTTGATTGTGTCGCGACGTCCTATCCTACAATGGAGTTTACTGGTTCCTTTAACGTGAAGTTTCTGCCGCGTTTTATTTCCCTCCCCCCCGGCGTTACAATCCCGTTCCACTCCTCTCTCCCCGCTCATAGGCATTACTACGAACTACTGTGTCTTCTAATGAGATTTCCATTCAACAACAATGAGAACTCTATCTCATCCTCAGAGCCTTTTCTCGCTAATCAGAGAGAATAATTCGCAGCTTACGAAATAATACGATGTAATCTTGAATGCTCGCTATCAAGCTTTTTTATGATGATTACGTCATTTACTTGAAGCCAAGGAGCTAATCGAGATACATTTTAAATGTTACGGAATTTGTCTTTTATGCATCGCATTATTGCAAGACAAAATATTATCTGCACTGCTTTGATTCAGAGATGGGATTGTTCATGTTATTGGTGAATTATAAGACCAGTATATTTTATTTGAAAAAATGACCCAATTTTGGACGCTTAAAAAAATATTTAGATATATAGTGAATTGCATTATAATTAAAAGCTGGATACATTTATCTATGCATATTGGTATTTGATAGTTATGTGTCATTCCTCTATGGTACGGGTATTCGTTTCTGAGAAGGCTAAATTCCGAAAAGTTTGGCTTCACAGGTAATTTTGAACTGTTCAATGCTTTTGCGTGAAAACTGTCGGGCACTAGATCACATCCTTCCATCGAATTTTGAAGAATCAGAGTAGCAACGTTACCCTTAACGTCATAGTTTTCAGAAGTCAAAATTAAAATTTTATCTGTAGCTATTTTTTATGCTCTTATAAAATGCATGTATATGTATATGTGTATATATATATATATATATATATATATATATATATATATATACACACACACACACACACACACACACACACACACACACACACACACACCCTTAACGTCATAGTTTTCAGAAGTCAAAATTAAAATTTTATCTGTAGCTATTTTTTATGCTCTTATAAAATGCATGTATATGTGTATATATATATATATATATATATATATATATATATATATACACACACACACACCCTTAACGTCATAGTTTTCAGAAGTCAAAATTAAAATTTTATCTGTAGCTATTTTTATGCTCTCATAAAATGCATGTATAAGTATGTATGTATATATATATATATATACATATATATATATATATATAATATTTCGAGCGCAGATAGTAACCCATTTTCAAAAATATTCATTACTTTTAACATACGTACAATTATTACACGGGAGCGTTCGAATTTTCAAAAAGAAATAATCTCTCGCCCCAGATCCATATTTTCCAACGCTCAAAATAAAACTAAAAAAAACTCGTGAACCCAATTTACAGTCGTTCGACAGATGCGACTGAAATATGGATGGACTTAACAGATCGCGTCCCGCGAATAATAATAAAAGAAAAATCTACGTGTGCGCGTGCGAGCGCGCGCGTGTGTGTGTGTGTGTGTGTAACACCCTCCCAGTGGGGACCTTGTGGAAAAATTGTAGCCGTCACGTTATCAGGACACCTCAGAAAACCCGCCCATAACTCAGAAATATCCGTACGCATCCTCCGACAAAACTTATTTCCGTGTCGCAGTTGAAAACCTCGATCGTTTCGCAAGGGGCTTCCGCATATGCGTCCTCAGCCGTCTCCCTTCGCCTTTTCCTTCTCCTTCTCTAGGGGTTCCCGACGCGTTAAGACCGGGACATCTATCACGTCAGAGTGAGAGGGAGGAGGAAAAAGAGGGAGAAAGAGAGAGAGAGATAACCCCTTTCTCACAAGCCTTCCCATCTCCTCCTCCCATTCCCCTCTCATCCTATTTCGCCTGCCGACGTAATCCTCCGTCCTTCCCAACCGTTGACGTCTCAAGAAATGCAGACGCAACCCATTGGACCTTGTTTCTCTCAACCTATAGAACCTCACGCTGTCTTACATCTCATCCCATTTCTCTCTCTCCCTCTCTAGTTCTCCTCACCTCTTCGGGAAGACTGTCTCCCTTTCTCTCTTCCTTCATCTTCCCGTATTCCATCCGACACTCTCGTTTTTTTAATGCCTGCCTAGTGCTTGGGTCCTCGACAATTTTCCCTCTCTTTTTCTCTATCCGCTTTCGTCCACCTATCGCCGATTCTTCTCTCGACGTCTTACAGTGGAAATCTCCCTCGTTTCCCCTTTCTCCTTGCCTCTCACTTCTTTCTCATGTTAGTTTTCATCCTACTTTCTCGAATCTTCCTCGAGGTCTTACACTTTTATGTCTTCCATCTCAGTCTTGAAGTGTCCGGTTGTCATGCCCCGTCTTTCGGCCAATGTCCTCCTATCCGCGCAGCCCTCGTACACTCGTCTCTCGCTCAATCATCCGCGTTTCTAGTCTTACTTGTCTTCCCGTTCGTGTATATCGCTCACTCTACGTCCCTCCTTTCGCCATCCTAATTTTCCCCTTTATAATCTGTCCATACTTCTCTAGCGTTCCTTCCTTTTGATCAGTCATCCTCCTACTATCCCGTAAATCTTCCTCTCCCTGTTTTCCCATCGCTTCCCTCAATCTTGCTCTCTTCTTTCCCCGGATCTATTCCTTCTATACTTTTTCTCCTCCACACACTACCCTTTCTCTCGCTCTATCCTTCCTCCCGTTCTCTTTTACATTAACTCCCTTCCCATCCCCAACTCTTTCTCTCCACTTCCCCTCCCTTCCTTTCCCCTCTCCTATCCATCTCCCTCTCTCTCTCCTTTTTTTCTGAAGCTTTCATCCCTCCGCTCCGGATCTCTCACCCCATCTCCATCACGCCAATGCCGCATCCATCTCAATCCTCCTTTCCTCCCTTTCTCCTCCCCCACCTCCTCCTCCCTAAAACACTCCCTCCTGTCTCCCTTCTCGCCGCGCCTCTCCGCCTCTCTCTGTTCCCTCGACCCCTCCCACTCTTTCCGTTCACCTCCTTCTTTCGCCCCTTCACCTTTCCTCTCTCCTTTCCCCCACTCCCTCCTCCCTTTCAAAAGTGCTCTGAATGCCAATAAACCGACGCCTCCTTCGCCTCCGCAACTTAAGTTCGATTCGTCGCCGTCTCCCTCTCTCTCTCTCTCTCTATCTAACCTCCTTTCTTCACCCTCTCTCTCACTCCCGTGCCTGTTTCTCTTTGTCTCCTTTCCTCTTCCACCCTCATCCTCTCTTCTCTTGGGTTTGTCCGTTTTAAAAGAAGAGAAGGAGAACCTTTTGCTCTCCTCTATTCATTTCATTCTATCTCCCCTCTCTTTTCCTTACCGACCAGAAAACCCTTTGTACCACTCTTTAGCTACATTCATCCCATCCCGTCCCGATCCTTCTCTCTCTGTTTGTCTTTATTCTCTCCTCTTTTTCTTTGCCAGCATTAACTCTTTTCTTTTTTCAAATCTCATTCCTTTCATTCTGTCTGTCTTTCATGTCTGAAATGCCTTTATGTCTCCCTCGGTCTTCTTGTCTCAATTTCCTTCTTCGAGTCTTGTTTGGACGAACCCATCAATTCGCCAATTTTTTTCGCAGCTGTAACCTTTGTTTAATCAATTTCTTAGAGTGTTCATCTTTTGATAAATTTATATTCACATGTATGCTCTTGAGCTTGAGTGCATTGAAATGTTACTGGATCAGAATTGAGTATGAAATTATTCCGAGAATTCCGTAAACCCATAAACTAATCAATCGTGCATTATGATTTCAGTAACACTATTGATATCATCACATAACACAATTCTAAATTCATCATAATAAACTACAGATAGAAAATTCATAGTGCGATGTCGTACCACGTTGTGTAAAATTCACGCGTTGTTATGGAGCAATTACCTATAATCTTGAGATAGGATTCGGTTCTTACGCATAAAATTTCTTATTAAGAGCATGCGCTGCATCTTTTATCCAAACTTTTTTATGAAAGGGTCTCCGCTGAATATTTTGGCTCAGTAGGAGTCACATCCTTCACCAGGGCTACCATATTATCATAAATAAAAATGAAATTCCAATTTCTCAGTCATGTGATAGAATTTCAATTTATATATGGTATATGGGAAATTAAAAAAAAATATAATGGGCTAACAATGTACTATTTGGATTACGTCGCACCATCAGGACTGCCATATTTCAGTAAAGATAAATAATAAAATTTCATGTCCTGAATTGGCAGAATAAAACGAGTTCCTGCAACATATATTATTTACCTACTTTTTTGGAGAATAATTTGAAGAACCTTCGAATGCAATTAACGTATTTTTAATATAAAACATTGTATTTTAGAACTGTGCTTCTTACAAAATAGTCTATGGAGTTTTATTGTAATGGGTCTCATCAAGAAATTTCATTCCGATAGCACTACAAAAATCAGAGCTGCTTGATCAGGCATTACTAGCATTCAGGAAAATTTTCCGCTCTACGATCTCGTTTTATTCGTTTACATGCATGCCTCTTTAAGGACTCTTATTACAATCGTCGCGTCCATTCTTTGATGCCGAGTAAATCCTTGACCCAAACTCGACCTAAAACGTTTTTCAAATCGTTCTCTCGTACAACGGTAGGGTTCCGCCTCCTTTCCATTCTATTTTTATACAAGCTATTGCTCGCTCGCCCTTTGCACTCTTTCTCCCTCGCCTTCCAGTTCCATCCGCTCGCCTCTTCAAAAGGAGAAGCAGGATGCTTTTTCTTCTTATTCGTCGATTTTGGCGCCTTGCTCTCCTTTGCTCTGGGGCCCAAAGCGATTTCTTGGATTCCCTCTGTCGCTTTGGGAACATAAACCGACAAGACCTTGAAGAAATGCTCGGTCTTCATCGTTTGAAATCGCGGTTTAAATGTCTTATTAATCAAAACGCTCACACTGGTGGAAAATATCGTTTCCAGTATGAAATCCATGTATATTTAAACTTAAATTATTATACTTCATCATCATCATAGGTAGTATGTCCGTAGACAGATCCGTGATTATTCATGGTTAAACTTGGTTCTCCATATACTCCTATTTTCGCAGTCTCCTTCATGTCTTGATAGCTCTCTTTCCCTTTCAAGTCGTCTACCAGCTGAAACCTTTTCCTACCTCTTTCTCTTTTTCCATCCAGTTTTCCTTCTAGCACTTCTATAATCATGCACTCTCTCCTCAGGTAATGCCTAATCCAGTTCGCCTTCCCCTTTCTGATAGTCTGTATAATCGTTCGCTTCTCTCCTATTCTTCGTAGTACTTCCGGCGCGTACCGTCACAAAAAAGCACTGGTTATAGTACCGCAAATAAATACATCCGATTTGTGCATACAAGTAGTACTTAATTCTAATGTCAGTGGCCGACCGTATGGCGCATGGTCATTTTAATGTTACTAATTTATTAATAGAAAGTATCACTAGAAAATTATCGAGCTCGTCTTATGGATGAAACTATATTCCAGAATAAGCACTTAAGCATCAAGATTTTTTATGATTATTAGGAATTCTCAAGACAATACTTAATTTATAAAGTTTTTATGCTTAAGTGATTATTAATGAATTCGAGAGTTTGGAAATCATAGTATTTATCGTGTGGAATATTTTAGTATAAAGATTTAATTTTTTATATCGGTCGTTTTTTACTGGATGTAAATACGATGCTCGTATTCGTATTTACGTTTACGTATAATCAGAATTGCAAATGGATATTTAATTATAGTTTATTCTTCTTTCAGACTGCAGTCTCTTTTAGGACAACATTTCCAGCTTTTGAAGTCCTGACGCAAGAATGCTTTGCAATATAATGCCACTGAGGGACACGTTACATCAGATAATCGAAAGAATCTGCTTGAAGGGACTACGCCGTAAGTCATAAGCATCAGTATTTAATTTATAACTTTACACTGACAAAGTCTTAAGATTTTTATATGTTTGATTATTGTTTATTACTGTGCCACGAGGTTATGCCTTATAATTTTTCATCTTCAAACGGAGAAATGAAACAATATTAATCGTTGGCGAATGATGGGTACTTGCTGGACTTGTGCATTATTGCGCTATCCATGGCCCTATATTCATGTTGAATTGTTCGGTTTTTACTTCCGGAGTTTTTGGCGGTTTTTTCGGATGAATCTTGTGACGTTCAATTCAGACTCGATGTAAATGTCGATTTATTCATCAAGACGACATCAGACATCTTCTTTCCTGGGGATTGTCTTTTTTCCTTTTGACACCAATGTACTATTTAAATATAACTGCAGAATTCACTCCTGATATATTCAAAAGAGCATAAAACACACAGTGGCCATCTCCGTGTCTTTCTTGAGCAGCTGCATGTGCTGCAAAGCTGGTCCAATGTGTCGACACCACCTTTATTTTTGTTATAGAATTCCACCATCTCTGGTTTTTTAGAATGGGTGTGTGTAATAATGAAACAAAAATAGAAAGCATCCACAGTGATACTTAAATGAACAATATACCGGGGTATAGAGTTCCCCAACAACTCTGCTCTACAAAGACACAACCACGTCGAACAAATTCAAACCTGCTAATGAGGTGGTCTTTTTCAGGTAAGAGATTACCTTTTGAGGAAAATCCATAGAGTGCTGCCACCTGTTGACAGTGACTAAAACAAAATCAGTTGGGGAATACAGAATCCCACTATAGTATTCCAGGGTTAAATACTTAAGTTTTGACAGGTTTAATTTTTTTTGGAGTCTTCATGATTTTCTCTTTATTTGACAATCCTCTTTTCAGATAAGAAAATGAAGAACCGCCGCACTCTCCTCTGACATTCCAGGCTTTCACGTGATATTAAATGTTATAGTTATTTTATAGTTACCGTATATACTCGAGCATTTTGCGATCCCGCATAATTTACGACCCCTTATTTTTTGCCTCAAAATCTTGTTTTTATCCTATGTGTCATATGATGTGCGAGGTGGAATTTTTGAGTTACGGTAGCGCGACCTTCAGTTCCCCCTAAAATATAGTGCGTTTTCTTTAGTTCGTTTCCATACGATTTCTATCTTCATGAAATTAAAGAGAAAGCATTCAATACTTATAATTGAAAAACTACCTCCTAATTACCTGTATTTACGTAATAATGAAGAGAAAATGAGTGAATAACTGTAATTATCACGATCGTAGCTCACTAGTCAGAAATGTTTTAAGAAAGTTGTGTTGCAGGAACAGCTATGAGCCAAACAACTACCTGCCTACTAGCGCATATTTAACTATCGTACAATCGTAACACAATTATGTTGCCATAGATGGTTTCCACCTTCCTCCTCTCGTTTCCTTTAAAAAATTCATTTACTCATTACCCATCAGTATGTCTTCCAATAACTACCGAAAGTTTACTGCAAAGTTTAAACTTCAAGTTGTAGCGGCTGCAGAAAGAACAAACAATGTACAAGCTGCGAGAGAGTTCGGCGTCGGAGAGAGCCATGTCCGTATACGGAAGAAAATATTGAAAAGTGGGGGTGCCGTGGCGTAGCGGCGAGGGCGTTGGCCTGCTACGCTGAGCATACCCGGTGCGAACCGGTTACGAATCCTGCGAAAGTAGGATTTTTCAAAAGAGATCTTATGGCCCCCTATCTGCGTGTTTAGAGGAGAGCGCGCGAATCAGCGCTCCGTCCTTCGGAAGGGACGTTAAGCCGTTGGTCCCCTTGGTGTTTCCTGTTAAGAGTAGGCTAATTCCGGCACCGGGTTTCTCTCCTCCCTTGCTTTGTGATTTAGACTGACAATGAGAAGCCTACTAGCGCTGGTTGTCGTTTGAAGTCACCCCCAGATATATATTGAAAAGTTGAAGAAGATGCCATCCTACATATGCGCTAATCGAGTATCTAAATGCAAATGACCAAATTTAGACAAGAAAGTTGCTGAATGGGTTTGAACAACGACAGGACGGACTTACCACAAGAGCAGAAATACGACTTTATGCAATGAAAGAAGCAAGAAATGATGGAATTCCAGAATTTGTTGCAAGTGCTGGATGGTGTTCCAGATTCATGTAAGGGCACGACTTTGTGATCAGACGAAGAACTAAAATTCTCAAAAGTTACCAAAGGAACTTGAAGGTGTATTTAAATTCCTTAAATTCATCTTCGAATATCGGTAGAAAAATGCATATAATTTAGCCTGTATTGGTAATATGGATGAGACTCCCATGACCATGACATGGATGAGACTCCCATGACCATGACATGCCGATGAACTCTACTATTAATAAAGCTGGTGAAAAGTCTTTCATCGTCAAAACTACTGGCCATGAAACAACAAGATTCACGGTTGTTCTTTCGTGTATGGCTGATGGGACATAACTCAAGCCAATGGTCATCTTTAACCGCAAAACGCTACCCAGATTGAAAACGTTATTTCCAAGTTCTGGAGGATGGAATTGATTTTGAAGGCTTTTAATTTTATATACCATTTCCATTGTCTGTTTTCTCTTTACAGTATTACCGGTATAATGTTTTGTTTTGTATGGTGTAATATTTTGAATAAACTGATCTGATTTTACGAGGTCTTAGCATGTAAACAAACATTCTTACCTTTATTTTATGAATTATTGGTAATTTTGTGGATAATTCTTTTTCTTTTCATAATGGAGGTTGGGAGATTAAATAAGGTTATATGAGAACTTTATTAAATCTACATACATAATAATAAGTTACTTAAAAATTAGAAGTTCGTGAGGCAAGGCTTCAGATCGAGATTACGGGTAAGGCTACGCTTAGAAATATGTTGTAAACAAGAGATGATTTCACCGTTTCAAGAACATACCTCGTTTAATTTGCGACCCCCTAATTTTTATCTAAAAAATAGGTCTCAAAAAGTCGCAAATTACTCGAGTATATACAGTATTTTGCATTTATTTTCACTCCATCAACCAAAATGTTGTCTAATAATATGCACGATACATCAGGTATATTCAGATTTTAGTATACCGAATTAAACAATTTAAGTCCTTCCGCTAAATGAATAAAAATTGAAGATATAAATTTGTACAATCTTATTTATAGCGGATGTTAAAATGGTTTCCGAACGAACCCAAACATTTTCACAAATTATGACAACTTCTTCCATTATTAGCAAGATTCATTATGACGAATAATTTTATTTTATTCGCCCGTATTGACGGGATGGAAAGGAGCAATTTTTAGAGGAACTTTGAATTCTTTAGCGTTCGAAATTGTCGCCCGACCACAATCCGACCCGTCTCTCTTTTCGCCCTTCCACCGCGTCTCATTATCAACCGTCGCTCCTCCTAATAATTCCCCATTCATATCACTCTCTCTTCAAAAAAGAAAAAAGGAAGAAATTCGTTTGAAAGGAACCCTCGTCGCAAGAGAGAGAGAGAGAGATGCTCCCAAGGAATTCTTCATGCCTCCCGTCGATCGCTCTCCCTTCATCCATTCACTCTATCCTCCGAATGAATGAGAGGGATAAGGAGATTAAGATGGGATATATAAGGTACACAACGTTCTCTTTTAGATCCTCTTACTATTTCTCTCAACCGGCATTTCTCATGTTTACGGAGCGTTCACATCTTATTATCGTACCTTAAACTCATAGCTTCACACGCTGAGAGGGCGCACATAATGTACATACACACCCGCAAGCATATACATACACACATATATACACTCGCAGTGTGTAATTAATGCCCTTTCTTTTAGAGAAATGAGGTATAACTTAAGAGAGAAAATAATTTTCATTATTCTGAATATTGTTGTGAACTGATAGTGCCAGATATCATGCTATGGTATTCATAAAAACTCATCACTATCAGAAAATAGAAATAATTCCACATTTTTTTCTCATTTAATTCGGTTATTATATCTTATTTTTTAAACCTGTGTTTGTCTGTATGCAAATGTATTCTTTCCTCACCGTCTTTATTTTTTCTCCCGATATTTCTCCATCCAATGACGCCGTTGGCATTCCCTCGATTATGTCACTTCTCAATCGCTATTTCTTCGCTCCCATCTTCCCCCCCCCTCTCCCCTTTTACCCAAAACCTAACTTGCTTCTCCACTTCATCTTGTTCTTGTACTCCCTTTCTCATTTTCTTCCTAAACCTCATCCCCTTTCCTTTCCCGACTCCCTTCTTCTTGCCTTCCTCTCACATTTTTCGCCCCCTTCCCTCTGTCTCTCGTTCCTCTTTCGCACACCCCCTTCTACCTCTCTCTGTCTCTTTCCCCTCCTTCCCTTCCTTCTGCATCGCCCAAAAAACCTTTCCCTCAGACTCAATCTAATGCGAGGCACGTTCTCTCACGTCTTTACCAGTTGGAGGAGGTTCAAGGGAATATGAGGAGAGAGAGAGAGAGGAAATGGGAGTAGCAGGGTGAAGGATTCTGAAGGAGGAAGGTGAGTGTGGGAGGGAAGAGAGAGAGAGAGGGAGGGAGGCGGAGTATCGAAAGGGAGGGTTTATATCTGCGGCTATGGGAGAGGAAGAATTGGCGGATTTGAGGGGGCAGGAAGGAAGAGAGAGGATTTGATGGGGGACGGTGGATAAACAAGGGAAGGATTAATCAAAAAGCGAAAGAATTAACGCGGAGAACGCAAGCGAGATACACTTAAAAATTTCCGTTTCGAGGGGTGCGAGAGAGGTTATGTTATGAGAAGCAGAGATAGAGAGAAGGGAGAGAAAATGTAGAGAAGAAAGAGGGCAAGAAAATGATGGAGCGGTAGAATTTGGACGAGAGATATCCGATGGAGAGGAAGAGAGAGAGACTAGTCGACGTAGATGGACGATCGAGCGAAGGGATAGGGAACACTTGGGGACTCTTTATCTAACTGCACGAGGTTAGGGAAGAGGCGTGGAGAGGCTTTGAAAGGGAGAGAGAGGGAGATGAATAGGTTGGGATGGAGGGAAAGAGAGATTGAGCGAGAGGAAAGAGAGGGACCGAGACACCGCACCTCCTCTCCTCGTTCCACTCCACGGTGTTGGTTCCTAGGAGTGAGGAAGGGGGGAGAGAGGGTCGCGGGCGGTTTTTTGACCGGTTGAAGTTCAGCGCCCAAAGGAGAGTCGGGGGTGATGGGCGTAAAAGGGTAAGGGGAGGAGAAGGCGGTGCGAGTGGAGGTCGACTGGGTGGAAATTTGGGTGAGGGGGTGATAGAGGAAAGAGGGAGAGAGAAAGAGCAGTCGAGGAGGAGGTGGAGAAGATAAAAAAAAAAAGAACACGGAATTTGATGGCTCATCCCTCTTTTGTTTTTTTTTTATTAATCCGAGAGAAGGAAAAACGAGACACACGCGGATAGACAATCGCATTATTCATCAAGACTTTTGAGGATTTATGTCCACATTTTTGCACCTTAAAAATATTCATTCTACGCTCTTTGACATACGCGTGAGTGGAGTAAAAACGACGCAGGTGTAAACAAAGCTGGATTCCATATCCGGAGAGGAATCCGTTCTTCAAATCGTCACCGCGTCATAAACCTTAAAATGGCAAAACTGCTTCATTAAACTGTGTGGAATTAAAGTTTTATTCGCCGTGCGAATCCATTAGATCCGAATTGGTACAGAGTGTAAAATTGAGATTTACGGCGGCTTTGTTGAATCGGTTGTACCGAAAGGAAACGAAGATCACGTGAAAAGATGTGTCGATGTCTTCCATCCTTTAAAGAACTTCCTTGAAAATTTGCGACGTTAATAATTCTCTTAATCATTAGGAAAGTTGGTGAAGTTGGTTGCTGAGAAATGGCTTTTATTACCTGATGGAGAGAGGATTGGGTGAAAGTGAAGAAATGAATTAGGATGGCAGCTACGTATTACTTACTCCCTCTCTGCCTTCTTAAGCAACCTTTGAGGACGCTTTCGTTACTTATTCATCTGCTCCCCTTTTCTCTCTCTCTCTCTCCCTCCCTCTATCCCCCCTCTCTCCCTCTCCCCGCCCTCCCTCCCTCGCTCTTAATATCTTTCCATGTTGTTCTCTCTTGCGCACTGCGGTGATTCATTTTATTAGCCCTTTCTCTCTCCCTCCCTCTCCCTCCCTCTCTCTCTACCGCCTTTTGGTTTTTGAATGGTACCATTCTAACCGTCCCCATCCCTCTTTCACCTCACCTTCTCCTACCATTTCTCCTCCCATACTCGTCTCCCTTTTCCTACCCTTTCTTTTCCCTCTGTTTTTCTCCCTTTTCCTCCCTGTCGCCCCCTCTGCCTCTCTCCCCTATCTCTCCTCTCATTCCCCTCTTTTCTCGCACACCCCTCTATCTCGTTCTCCGTCTCCCTCTTTTCTTACGCCCATAGGCGCTCTTTGACGGCTGTTATTCATTTTGTGATACTTCGCTGGCGAAATATTCAATGACGCTCCGAGGAATCCGATAGAGTTTAGCTGACCCAACGGAACTGCAGATAACCTCGCGTTTTATTTTTTGACGCGTTTCTAGAAAGTAGGAAAGGTACTGGAAAATTTGTATTGCGTTATATTTTACACGTCTCTAGTTTGCTTGAATTTTGTTTGGCATCACTTCTCTTATGCTTTAATTATATTTCTTTCGTTATTCTGGATGGGTTCTCTTTAGAACGAAATATCAACTTTAAATGTAGCCTAGTTAACACGGTCCAATTTGGCGATCCAAAGTTGAGAAATACATAGGTATCACGTGTAGCACCAATCAATAGTTTTAAAATATATTGATAACTTAGCATAAATATGCAGCAAAAATTTAATATTATAAGTTCTCATCAGACCGACCTTGTTAAAAATTGGTGAAATTCTTAACGCAATAAATGTTAGATTAATGTTACCAAAAGAAGAATGTCTATCTTATTTTTTCTCATGTTTTCATTACAAGAAAACCGTTAATTTTTTACAGTTATAAATTCATACGCCAAGTTAACTTTTAAAATCGCTTATTTATAGAATCTATTTATTATGGTTCAGTGATAAAAGATATTTTTAGTCTAAATTTCTTTAAAATGTCCATTGCTAATGTATAGGAACAAATAAACATGACATTTAACCTTTTCCTCTAATTTGAAGTTCATGTTAGTGATTTGTAAAAGCATACGATACTCTTGAGTCAGAACGACAGCCAGATTCTTAAAATTCAACGCATTTTCGCCGTTAGTCCCTCCGCACCTTTTCCTGGCTGAAATTGTCAATAATGCAGGAATTCCACACGCCAGTTAGCGAAAACTCGCAAAAATTGACCCAACACACACACACGAACTCATAGAGACGCACACGAAATGACGAATCACTCAATCGAAGTTTCAATCAGTACCTCGGAAGAGCACACCCCCTTCTTTTGAAAAGGGGATCGTGGCATTCTCCCCCCCGATAGCATCAATCACTCAAGAAGCAATTTCGGTGCCTACCTCCCTATCCGGCCATCCGCAAACCCTCTTCAAGATAGCGAGGGAGAGTTAAAAAAAAAACGTCTTCTTTCCTTCTGATGCTCATCCCATCCCCTTTTCACCTCCTCCCACCCTTTTTTTCGCCCTCTCGCACCCCTTTTTTCACTCTCTCCCACCCGTGATCTCCCCTCTCACCCTCCCTTGCATCCTCCATTATCTCTTTCTCCCATCCCTCTCTTCCACTTCTCCCGCGCTACTCTCTTCGACGGGCCATCTCCAGGGCGCAACGCTCACAAATGATCACAAGATATAACTTCCTTTCCTACGGTTCTTAGGGGAGGAATCCCAGCCTTAACCTCCCCTCCTTCAATTCTTTACCGCCCTCTCAACTCCCGCTCCCTCCCCAAAAACCTCTCTTTCCTTCATTTACGACGGGTTCAATCGCCTCCGCAAAAAAAAGAACCTCCTAAAAAAAATCTACAGGGAACCTCTTGCGATGGAGGGGTAAGGGAAAAAAAACCGACCTTCCCATGTTTTTACGTAATGCGGAGGAGGGCAAAAAATTAATGTTTTCTGAGTGCTCAGCTGTAGACCGCCGGTTTTTACGAAGGGAGATTCGTGAAAAGGGAGCATAGGGCAATAGGTAAGGGGAAGAGCGAGAGAGAGATGAATAGGAGAGAGAGGAAGGGGACGTGAGAAGAGAAAAGAGAGAGAGATAGATAGAGAGAGGAGAAGGGGAACGGAGTATAAGGAGAAGCGAGCCGTGAGGGAGATATCAGTTTGGGATCGTCCCGATGTGGCTGTGGAGAAAGGAGTATAATGGGAAGGGTTGGGTTTAGGAAAGGGCGACGGAGAGAGGGAAAAAAGGGGTCAGATGGATTTAAAGTAAAGGGCGCTCTGGGATAAAGGGAAAATTCTTCGGAAGGTGGAAAAGGATATGGTTTTGTGCGGGATCGGGCGTGTGTGTGTGTGCGCGCGCGCGACGATGGGTCGAATGAATATGGCGTGAGGGATGATATCGGAATGGGATGGAAGGTTTTTGGAGGTTTGAGAGGTTGGAGGTGGAGGAGAATGGAAAATTTTCGGAGGGAGTTGGCGAGGGGGTCGGGGGTGGAGGGGGGGGGGGTTTCCATTCTATTCTCGGAAAGTTCCCTCCATCTCTTCTCACTTCCGTATTCCGAAGATACCGAGTATGACCGATTAGCGGATAAATTCGAAGGAATTGTCTTGTCTTCTCGGAGTGATTCTTTGCTCGAAAATGTCTGAGAATATACGAGAGTTCGTCACAGTTGAGGAAGGCACAGGGAAAATTAAATACGTTATTACGTTATCTGGACGTTAAATTATAGGGGAAGGCGATTGATCGAGAAAACCCATCAATTTCGCGTCTGCTCGCTTGTTAAAGAAATAAGTGGTATATGTTTTTTATGCATCCGGGTTGTATCGCGTGACTGGGATTTATGATACATGGTGATTTAAGTGCAATTGTGTAACTAGACACTTTTATTTGTTTGTTGACATTATAAGGCTATAAATCGTTTACTTCGTAAATATTTTGTATGCATGCTACGATTATTTTAGCTGCTAAAATTTTGTATCGACAAAAATGTGGGTGAGCAATATCATCCGCATTATTTGCTTTGGTTATACTCTCTTTATAAAATGTCGAACATTTATTTATGATGTCTCTCTGATTGATTTGGAATTTGTTTTACATTAAGTGCGCGTTTACTATTCCAGGTGAGAGTAGATCTCTATTAATCAAATGTTTGCACATATATAGTACATTAAAAGAAAAAAATTACCGTGTTTTTATTATAGCACTGTTTTACGATTCTCGTGCATTTGGCATAATGTTTCCTTGCAGTTGTTTTTAACGTAGTTTTAGTTTTCATTTTATGTAAAGCCTTATAAATCCGAGTCGGTCGTATTTATGCCTCAAAAACACGGAGAACTTCTCTCAGACTGTCTTGAAGCTTTACCTTAGTTTAGCTCAGAAGGATTACCCGGGTAACCAAACGATACTGGAGTAGTTCAAATTCCTCCAAGATGTGCTTAGAATACTTCGCAGTTTATCCCTGATCGGCATTGTTGCCTGAAACTTAGCAGACATGGGTGGGTGGAATATTGGATGCCGGAGAGATTCCGTTCTCTTCTCATCTCCTTTCATGGAACTCCCGTCTTAACGAATAATAGTCCTCTGAAAACGCTACATCGGGCTTGAACATCTCATTAGTTCAAGTCTTGAAACGTCAACCGTTCCCTTGAAGGTTTTTCTTTTTTGGGCTTTTTTTTGCTATCTGTTGAGAAAAATTCTTAATATCGCCGCCAAATTTTTATTTTCGTCGCAATAAACGAGTCTTCGTTAAAGAATTGCGCGTTATTACTTAACAATTGCACCATATTTCTGAATTATTTAAAGAATTTAAAATATCAAATCTCGTGAATTTAAAGCATTTACACGTACAATTTTAGTAAATATTTGCCTCAAGGTTTTTAATTCGCTGATTTTCAGTTGAAAGACTCCTTTATTGTTGTAATCATTTTTAGTTGTCAGAGTTCTGTGTGCACATTTATTCATACGAGGCCCCTGTACGAAGTTATAGTGCTATGAAGTTTATAAGCCCATGTTTATGTTAAGAGTGAATGCAAAGGTTTTACTTACTTAATCAAATCCTTCCGCTTGCTTCTATGGCGAGAACGTTAATCCCGGAAGTTAAAGTTAATCTTCAGTGTTTGGCATACGCTAATGCCATGTTGTTGTATTTCCATGAGTCTACAAAATTTTCACACGAGATAGAAGATTTCGGATAACTTCCATATTTGAAATATTCCATGTTAATAATATCGCGGTAAGATCTCGCGTGGGATCTAAAATTATCGAACAACACCTCAGTATGGTGTATTGCAATAAATTACAGTGTAACATATATCACTGAAGTAAAAGGAATAAATGAAGGTTTTGAGGCTCCAAATAAATGATGTATTTTCGTTTATATTAAATCTTTCGTGAAGAATCGACGAATTAATACTTTTTTGAACGAAAATGAATAAAAAATTTCGAGAATTGGACTATCTTACGCCTAATCATAGTTATTTGTTGATCTTGTCGCCTTAAATTATTTAAGGAATATAATCGGTAAAACTCACTACAATGATATTAAAGCGTCTTTTTTTTAGCGATCCTCTAAAAACATTTGCTCGTAATATTTTACTGCATGAACACTAACTCCTTTTTTCCGCGCACATCATTTAGCGCGTATTCTTCTCTTTAAAGTAAAATCAATGGAAATGATAGGTACCTCTGGGAATTTTCATCGCAGTGGCACAGGTATAGAACTGCCGTAAAATTCAGCAGTTTTTTGAAGTTGATGTTATAGGCGAATCCGAGGTCTATTCTACTTAAAAGATATAGGAATTCACAAAAGAGGACGAATGAGGGTTGAAAAGGGTTTTTTAAAAAAAAGTTGGACGGTTGAGGAAAAATGAATGGGATGGAAGCGAGTTTCAGGGCGGTAAGGTTATTTTTTTTTTGCTGAGTGTGGTTGTAAGTTGGGGATATCTAATAGCAAGTTGGCACGAGAGGAAGAAGGGAGCTAATTCGCCGAAACACGATCGGTCGAAAAAAAACGTACGCCTTCACATCCAATCTCCGACCCCTTTATTTAAAAAAAAAAACGAGGTAACTTCGTGCAGTGTTCGCGGTCAAAACCTGTTTGGCTCTTATCAAAACGAGACGATATCCGTTTAATAAAAAACATTGATTTCATTTGGTATTTTAAATTTTTTTATGAAATCAGAACGCATTGCAGTTTGCAAAATAACAATGTATTTCTAGAAGCTGAATTTATCCGTAGCTTCCTTTTTTGCTCTTCTTGCGATTCTTGTCGATTCAACCGGCTGCGGAAGTATTCTGGAGATGTTATTGGAGTTTATTCAAAACGCGCGAGATATGCAGCGAAAACAAGGAAATAAGCGATAGCACTAGTGGGAAATTTATCGGAAAATATACCAATGTGTTCGTACATGTTATAGTGTTAGCAGAATTTATAACATTTATCACTGTTGAGCTTATAATCCCATCAATCGCCACACTGGAGCTTAACATAGTAAAATATCGTGTTAGTATTCATATATTTTTATTAAAATTTGGCATTATTTGTATAAATAGTGCCGAGAAACGCATTATTAGTGAGTATCTGCAAGATTCCGCAAAGGTGTTAAAGTTCTGCATAGGTAGGTTTGTTTTTGTACTCGTTTTTTGTTAATCTTCTCGCGATAGATTCTTCTAAACTAGAAATGTCACAATGATGCTAAATATTCATTTGAAATTGTGCGAAATGACAAAACTTTAACGAAGGCATTCTTTCATATACCGTCGCCTATCTACATGGACCGCATGGAAAGATTTTCCGTAGATATGGAAGTTCGGCGCCAACAGAAATTGACAAATCTAGAAAAATGTTTCCTCTCGATTATCAAGTCCGACGGCATTCATTTATCCTCCTGGCCGCTTTTTTTCTGAAGCTTTCGCAACCCTCGCTCCAATCCATTCTCCCCCCCCCCTCCCCCTCCCTTCCCTTCCCTGCTCCATGCTTCCCACCTCGTCATCCCGACAGCCGCATTCCCCTCCTCTCAAATCCCTCACTCGCGTTCCATCAGATCGAGCGCGGGAAAAATACGATAAATCAAAAAAAAAGAAGATTGTAAAACGAATCGCTTGAATATTTCACTGGCGTTCTGTCTCTTTCTCTCTTCGTCTCTCCCTCCACCCTCCGTATTCCTCTCCCTTGCTTCTTCCTTCCCTCCCTTTTGCATCCCCTTGTAGACAATGGGTGAGATTGCAGGAGTTTCTCTCTCTATCTCTCTCTCCTCAGTATGCAGCGGGCATTCTGAAGCTTCCTCTCCACGCCCTCCGCCCTCAGCTGCCCTTCCCCTTTGCGGACACTCCCACCACGACCATTCCTAACCGCCCACCGTTGCACTAAAAGGGAAGAGCAGAAGATGCGGCGATAGAGACAGAGTTGAACCAAGCACGTCTCTCGAAATTCTCTCTCTCAACTCCTACTCGTATCCGGGCTGTTCTCTCTATCTTTCTCTATCACCAACTCTCTTGCCCTACCACTCTCTCCCTACGTCTCTTCTTGCCTCTGCATTTCTCTCATTTCCCCTTCCTACTCTTAATTCCCCCCTTCTTCTCCATCTCTCACACATTTTCTCATCTCTCCCTCTTTCTTCCTCCTTCCTTCTCTCTCCCTCTATCCCGCTCCCTCCATCTCTCTCCCTCCCTCATCTCTCTCCCCTCCTCATCTCTCTCCCCCTCCCTCACCCTCCTTACTCACTCCCTCTCTCCCTTCCTTTCTCCCATCGTCTTTCCCCTCCTATCCCACTTTCTCACTACCTCCCTCTCATATACTCTCCTTTCATCTCCTCTACCTTCCTCAGTCCCCCTCTCCCTTCTTTACTCCTCTCCCTGCCGTTCACTCTTCATCTCACTCTCCCTACCTTCCTCGCTGCTTCTTTCCTTTCTAGATCTTCCCACCCTCTCCCTAGTACCTCTCCCCCTTTCTTCAAAATGTTGTCAGGAGTTATGCGGGACTGCTGCTGAGGGATTGCCCAGGAGTTTGTGTGAGGCGGAGGTGAAGGAGCCTGGTCGAAGTTTCTTACGAAGTTGAATCCACCCCTTTCTGCCTCTCCCGCCGCCGCTACCATCGCCACTACTACACGCCGCGAGTTTCCAGGCTGTGACTCGGAACGGTTATACGGCGAGCTTTGCGAAGGAGCGAGGGAAGTGGATAGAGGGAGAGGTATTCGGGAGAGTGGATGGGAAAATTAGGGGTGAAGGGAGGGAGCGTATAAATAGAGAAAGCTAATGGGTATGGCGGACTCAAGAGAGCGGCCCCAGTTTCAATTGAGCTTCGCTGAGTCCGATAACACGTATACACACACACACATGCATGGAGGCCTAGCAACCCGAATTCTCCTTCTTTAAGTCTCCAAACTCTTCTGCGGATGACGCCTCAAATCCTTGTTTTTACATTCGTGTAAGTTTAATTTCTTCCTTTTTACCAAAGCCTTATTACTTTGCCTGGTTTCGTACTCACGGAGCAGAGTTTCCCTTCGCGGTACGTTTCTTCTTTCAAGAGCGTCGTATTTTTTGTATTAAAAAGATCGAGGAGAGAGAGAGAGAGAGAAGAGAAAAAAGTAGTAACTGTCTGGAAGAGGAGGAGGAATTTAAGATGGAGGGGAAGGAGGAAGTTGTTCCCGTAACGCTGACTTCGCTTGAGAGCTAGGGCTTATTAAGAGAAGGTTTTAAGTGTGTGGTGTGGTGGAGTTTGTAGGGGTGTGGGGGTGGAACGATGAAGAAGGGGGAATGCGCGGATGGAGTGTGTGGTGGTGGGTGGGGGGGGGGTAGAAGATGGCGGAGTAGAACTTGCCCCTTTCCTCTCGCTCTCTCCGCCTTTAAGATCCTAATTGCGGCGTGGTTAAAAGAGGTTCGGGATATAGGTATGCTTGTTGAGTGAGGAGTGGTGGGGCGAGAGAGAGAGGGGGAGAGGGCGTGGAAAGTGGAGGCTTCGGAGATAGGAGTGGAGGGGTGGTAGGAAGACATTAAGTAAGACACTGCGGAGTCTCTCCCCCACAAAACCTCCTCCTTTTCTCCCTCGCGGAGGTTATTGCAGTGCACCTCCCTCGCCACTTTTCAATTGCCCGCATTCAGGTTTTACTCGCTCGTTAATTTGGCACTAACAGGATCGGTGCTGCGAAGGGAGTTTATGCACTTCGTAGCAAATTTTTCAATGGTATAATTTTTTGTGATGGCGTTACAAATTGATGATCGTTCCGTGCTGATGTAGTGGTGTTTCGATTGGAGCTTAAGTTAGTTTTTAAGGTTAATTAGGGTGATCACGTTGAATGTGTAAATAGATTTTAAAAAATACATATTGAAGGGATGCATACTAATTAGATTTGTCAGTGTATTCATATTATTGCACTATTCCTTTCTAGATATCAAAAATCACGGCTAAAGTTTCCAATGCCATTTGGAAATATTATATGATTCACAGATAGGGTTTGGCATGAAAAGATGTTGGACTCGGTCGCGAAGGCATTTTTAAATGTAGTTAATTATGTCTAAATGTGACCTCTCTATAAGTAAGATTTTTTACGCGACTGTGAAAAAATGGGAGAATAGCATACTTCTAAACTTATTAGAGTAGTGATGGACGTGTACAGAAACCGTTTTAACTCATTTGTTTGAAATGGGAAATGAATTAAATCAGCTCTTGACTGAAGATAATCACGAAATAGCTAATTTGTTTATTGACGGTGAATTTATAATTAAGCTAGCTTGTGTGATATTTTTGATAATCTAACTTTCTCAGCACTTCATTACAACGAAGCTATGCCCACATATTTTAGTTGAATGATAAATCGAGCTCGTTTACTGAGAACATAGAGTTTTGGAGAGAAAAAATGATGGAGTTTTTGTCATGATCCCAATATTTAAAAAATTTCTTGAGAACAACTGTGTTGAAATAACAAATATAATAAACAGTAACAACAAATCATTTTTATCACTCAGGACGGTATCGGTATCTGAATGAAGCCCCGTGTCGAGAAATTTTGCATTGCTCATACTCATACTTCTCATTAGTTGTCTATAAATTTTACGGTAAAATTTATAGTAAATCGGTAATAGCCATTTCCACTACATAAGTGGAATTGATTAATAATAATTATCTTCCGTTAAAATAAGATTTCATTTCAGAAAGAGGATTTTTTATTCGTATACTCCTGGGAAGCGTTGCGACACAAATTTGAGAACTCTTGATTTAACCAATTCCAATTATTTTTAAGTAGCATACTACTTCGATTTTACGATTCTGTATTGAGAGAAGGTTATTGAAAGGAGTGAGTTGAGCTGGATGGAGGAAGTGTGGAAGCTTGGATTTTGAGTACTGCGTCTTTACCGTCACTCAGTGCAATTGGCTCCCTTTTCCTCAATCTGAAACATTTAGCAGATGAGGGATATATTTACACAAATAAAATCTTCATCCATCTGTCGAATATACCTAAAAGTTTTCATGCAAATTAATCTTAGCTATTAATTAAAATTAAAACCGTGAAACTAATAATTGTAGTGAAAAATTGTTTTCTAAATTAATTCAGCGAAGTATATGTGTTATTTTCCTTTATATATATATATAATCTGTTAACTTTTACCACATTCATATCGATATGACAAATTTTAACGAATATTATCGCACCATTTATGTGATGACTTTTACGGATTATTCAAAAGGAACATTTCTTAATATATTTAGTGACTCTATCAATTTTTTGACTCTAGGAATCCGAAATTCGCATCTCTATCTGTACTTGAAATAGTAAAATCCATTTGGAATCCAAATATCCGGCGCTTAACCTCAAATATAAAACGAAAATTCTTTAATAATTTTTGTGGAATATCGAAATTTTCTTCGTTTTCTCGACCTCAAGCCAGATATTAATTTAAGGGGAAAAAATGAATAAGTAACGCTCTTACGCCTGCATTCAAGCGCGAGAAACCTCCTTCGGCTGAAACATCCTAAGACCTACTCTGATTAAAGAATCGGCAAACAATTCCGATAAAAGAAATGAAACGGATGAAAAGACTGCTCCCGAGAATTGATCTGATACGTTATGCCAAAACGTTCGGATCGATCGGTCGGCGGAATAGGGACCGCTCGGGTGTGAGACGAATATACCGCCTCCGAAGACTCCGGCGACCGTTTAAGTTTCTTCGCTCGCACGCCTTCAGAACTTAGCTTTTTACCTTCCCTTAAAAATTCCTTCCCACACCCCATGAACCCGACGCCTCACCTCCCCTCTCCCGAAACACCGAACCCCTCCCAAAACTCCATCCTCGCAAACCCCGTGGCATACATTTGACCTAGATTATTCCCCTCATTTGCCATGCACAGATTCCAACTCTGATAAGAGTCGAGGAGTGAACTTTTTCCTCTCCACCCTAAAATTTTCCACCCCTTCCCATTTTCTACCTTTAGTCCTGCCGGCGTTCCTTCTTTCTCATTTTACCCTCCTCTAACATTTATCCCCTCCCCTATCTCCTCCCGTCCTTACCTCTACCCCGCTTAGAAAGCCCCTTTTACTTGGCCAGCGTAGAGTAGGGAGTGAGGGAGAATGGAAGGGAGAGTGTGAGTCAGAGGGAAAGAGAGCTGGAGAGATAGTATGACCGAGAGGGAAAAAGAGAGAATGAAAGGGAGGCAGAACGAGAGAGACGAGGTAACCTTATGATGAAACAGCGAGAGGAAGGTCATCGTTTCCGCCATTGCGTAATATTACTCCTAATCCACCGTTGTATGTTTAAAAAAAAAAAAGAACTGAGGGAGATGAATTTAAAAGGATTTCAAAGGCGTAGAGAGATAGAGCGCTAACACCATCTCACACACACATACACAGACGCGCGCCTTATGATGAAGACTTAAGAATAGCAATATATGGAAGAGGGTGAGGTTCTTTAAATGGTAAAGACCCCTGCATTCAGGTGTGATGGAGAGAGAGAGAGAGATAGGGAGAGAGAGAGAGGGAGAGAGAGAGAGGTGGGAGGTTGTCTGACAGTGGCAAAAATGAGAAGAGATTTGGATGGTTAAAGCGGGAGTGTAGTAAAAAGGGGCATTACACGAGGTTGAAGGTTTTTTCGGCGCGAAGAGAAGGGTGGGAGATGTTGGGAACTTAAGAGGCGAAAGAGAAGTGAGTTTTCTTCTTGTTCTTCTGAGAAGAAGGGGGATGCGGGAAGAAAGAGTAGAAATAAAGGGTAGAAAGAAAAAAATGCGGGAGAAAAAGAAGGGTGAGGGAGAAAGGTAGGTAAGATGAGGACGAAGGGTCGCGGAGATACAGGGAGTCGGCGAGAAGATGTAGAAAGGATAGGTTGGAATAAGCAAAGAGGGAGATAAAAGGGAGGCAAGGGCAGAGAGAAACGAAGGAGAACAAAAAGGATGTACGAAAAGGGGAGAGTGGGAGGGACTGCGAGAGGAAGGTAACGTTGAGATGCGGCTACATTTTGGGTTAATGGATGGCGGTCTGCGTGGTGTCTCTTAAGTCGGTCGTTCTAGGGTCTTAGGTTTCCCCGTGTAACACCTGAAAAGAGGAGGAGAGAGAGAGGGAGAGAGAGAGGGAGGGAGGGAGAGATAAAGAGAGAGGGACGAAGAGCGGTTAGTCTGTGTTCGCGAACTCTCGTGAAAAGCTCTGTAGATCGGATTACAAGAAGATCTTTTTTCATCCTCGATAAAACTCCGGAGCGGCCTTATGACGTGATTCTTTTGTTTCCCTCTCTCTCTCTCTCTTTCTGTGAAACCCTCGAATAAATTTTATGCTCCGATGGAACGATTCGTTACGTTAAAAATTTTTGATGAGAGAAGGGGGCAGAGATGTGTGGAGACCCCTTTAAACATTCCGCCCAATTGGGTGCGCCCGAGAAGGGAGAGATAAAAGGCTCGTAACTTATCCTAGGTGTTCGCTAAATCGCGCTTAGCGCTAGGAGAAAAATGTAGAGACCCTTGAGAAAATTGATCTCAGGGATTAGTCCTCTTCTTTCACCGTCTCTCGCTGAATATTTAAGTTTACGGAATGTTAAACACGAGGAACGTATTTATAAAACTACTTAAATTTTTAACCTCAAATATTTTTAAGTGACATTTTTGTGTTTTCATATAATGAATTTTTATTGAAGCTTTAACAACGGTTTAACCTTTCTTAGTATTTATATATGGCTTTTTTGCAAAATTTTCTATATTGTATATTGTGTTCTCCATTGTGTCGATTACCAACCTGAGATCTCCAAGGTAACACTAATAGGTCTTCGTTTCCATACGAAATGGCCAATAAAAATCCATGAAAAATGTTTCTAAACATAAAAAGGTTATGTGGACATTTCTTTCGCAGTCTTATACAAATCTTTGTTGTTCCGCCAATTTTTTCGTACATCTGGCATTATTCATTGTTATATAATTATTTATTTATTTATTTCTGAGTTAAAAGTAATACTTACTGCAGAAAAATAGATAACATTTCACCTTTTTGAAGAATTATTCGTCATAGTTTCCCTTAAATACTAAATTTTTGTTTCTCAATAACAGAAAAATTGCGATCAACCTGTGTAACATCTAACTGCCTTGGCAATTCATGTTCTAGAAAAGTAATTACGAGACCAGCGAAGTGTGATTGCTCGTCCTTATGACAGTCAACATGTTTGCATCAACTCATTTTCATTACTCACGGTATTTCCAGTAGATAGGAAAAATTCTTAATTGGTAGTATTACATTTTTAGTTCGTCAATTGGCCCATGTGTTTTAATATATTTCGATTTAGCATCCTTAAAAACATATTTTTCAATATATTTTATTATTCCTACAGAAATATCGCAGAATTGATAATTTTATTTATCACTGCAGGAAACTTTTGAGTTACTACGCTTTTCATTAAAGATTTAGAATTTTATAATAAAAAAATGAATTTATTATTTTCAATATCCTAATGTATTTTGATAAAAAATAAATTATATTCAAAATAATTATTGCTATAAGCATGATTAGCGCTTTCTTTGGGCAAAGTCTATGTTTATTATCTATTTTTATATTGTTTTGAAACATGCCAAGGAATTTCTATAATTCATTCATTTTCCCATTTCAGGTGAAACGTGATTCAACTTTCCGATCTTAAATAGAAAAATATAAGATTCTCTTCGTTATTTTTTCATCAATCATCTTGATCGTCGTTGTTAAGATACACAGTCACTTTTCGGTTGTAATGGTGTGTGCCTGGGCCTATTTCTCAAGTGGAACTCATGTCATCGTAGTAAATCAAAGTCTTCCTCTACCAAAGAAAAGGTAGAAAATAATGACTCCTTTTGAGCTTTCTCAAATAAGTGTTTCTTTCCAGCTTTAGCCGACAAGATTGCAAGTAGCCACAGTCAAATCTAGAGGTAGGCCGAAAAGAAAATGAGTTGGTTTGGAGAATCCTAATGCGAACTCAAATTTCAATTCGATATATCTGAGGTGTAGGAAAGCTCATAGATTTTACACACTGACGCATTTGTCTATGGTCGAAGAAAATTTTACGAAACATTTTTCTTTTACCGAACTATTTTTTATATCGTGTGCTGTAAAGTGGTATTGAATACATCTATTTCACTTTAAAACAGTTTACACGAAATTATTCTCACCCGAGAAACTGCCGCCCTATGCAAATGCATGTTCAGTACCCGTGGTCGTAACAGCCCTGTCCTTCAAGAGAGAGAGTTATGGAGTTCGCCTTACGGCTGAAATCATGTTGCCAAAATCTCTCTCTCTCAAATGGTCATAAAAAGGTCAAAAAATTTTACTGATTGATAAACTAGCATCGATGAGCAATAGTTCATACTTCATATAGACTAAAAGTTTTTCCAACATTTTTATGGCCATTTATGGCCATAGAAAGTTAGGAACCCTTTTTCATTAGGAGAGTATCCTGAAAATCTAAGCGATACTTTCCCTCAATATATATTGCGCCTGCATCTTATGCATTACTACAAAACAATCATAGCTTTCTCGTTATTTGACATTTCAGCATTGAATTAGATAATATTTTAATGCACAGGTTTGCGATGAACAAATTTGTCTTTCAATAAACATATTGGGCTATACTGATGAAGTTAAAAAAAAAACAATAACGCTATTCATAAGGAAAAATGGTCTCATATAATAAGTGAAAGTAAGTCGATGATATACTTTCAATTAAAACTGAATTCTTTATAATTAGTGTATTCAGTTTTTTAAAGCAAAAAATATGACTGTATAATAATAAATAGATATTTTCATAATAACGGTATTTATTTGACCGTATGCGAAGGTTTATAATAACAACCTAATTTATTGGCATTTTTATGAAAACACAGCAATGAGACTTGGAATAAATAACACGTCGGTATGCTTTTTAAAATTTAAGAAAACGTTATATTCCTTATATGAATTGCAGGCGGAGAATTAAATAGGCTATAATCAGTCCACTCACTATAGGATGACTGATTTTGTTTTCTGTATACATCCTCTTTTAGAATTCCTGTGAGCCTCCGATGGCCAAAAAAATCAATTGATCGTGTTACCTTTAAAAGAGCAAGTACCCTCTCCTAGGGCAGTCAATGTATTATTAAGGACAACAGTGGCGGCACCAAGCGGTACTTCGAGAAAATACAGGGAGAGAGAGCACTTGTGATCGCCCTCTGTGGACACCTGACCCCCATTACCACCCTTTCAGCCTATACAAACCAGGCGGTCCGTGACCATCACCATTCCACAGAGGCGACGCTCGTATGTGTGTTTGTGTGTATGTATACTTGACAAATTTGGCACCTATCCAAGAAATATTAGCGTAACCGCAGCAGGGGTATCCGTTGACTAAACCTTTTCAGAGAGCACTCATCAAAGTCATGAATTAATTATGATTCCATTATTCTGCAAGTTCTTTGATTAACAACCCGTTCAAGATTTAGCGCTTTGAGCGAGTGACGGAGTTTGTTTGTATTTTTAGATATTCTCATTATGAAACTCTTTTATTTTTAGCCCATTTCGCTTTATATAGTTGTCGAAACAGCTGATATGGTAGATGTTAATATCACAATATTATACGAGATGAGTGTTGAAGATGAAGATTTCAATATACACTTTCTTTTGAATTGTTTTCAGTGCTTTTAATTTGGACTTTTCATGAGATGTTATTCTCTTTTCTTAATTTTTTAAATATCCATCTCGCCGTTGTCTCCAACACTTTTTAAATTATTACATGAATAAATAACTGTAAATGACCGAGGAAATATATCTGGGTACAATATAATTCTAAATTGTTCCCCTGTCAGATTTTTTGGGACTTTCGGGTGATAGATAAAAAAGATAACCATTAAATATTTGAGAAAGCTAGGTGAACGACTCGGCTAAGAAGGAGCTAACCCCGTTGGAAATTTATTGATCGTGAATTCTGAAGATTTTCTGTTACTGCGGTTATCTTATCGGTCAAATTCGCATGAGGTATTTCTTTATGTAATATCTTCAACTTACTGACGGAACTAAAAATTGAAATATGGAACACAGTCAACAGTAAACGATGATATGAAAATATTTAGAATAGAATTAAAGTGATAATTATATTTATTATGGAAATTGCTTTAACAGAAAACGACCCTAAGAGTGCATATACATTTTGTTTCACAATGCGAATTCTATTCAAATAATTAAAGATGTGCTTCATATTCCCTTAATAATGCGCATCTGAATTATCTTATGGCTTTTATTTATCAAATTAAGTAATTTTTATCATAATATTTTCTTGATGTAATTTTATGACAGTCAATGTGGTGTTGCACTACAAAAATTTCAATTTATCCTGCAATATTATCCATCATTCTCTTTCTTAGTTCTTAAAATATAGTTGAGACATCGTTCTAAAGAGAATAACGCGAGACAGATAATTGAATTCTGTATATCCAAAGAATATTCAAAAGTAATAAAAATTACTACTGATTCCTTTCAAATAACCCCCAATTGAAATATTTCAATAACTAAACGCAGCAAAACGAAAATATACAATCATGAAACAACCCTCTATTTATTGTACTATTCGAAAATCTTTAAAAAAATTTCTAAGAATTGTTCGATAGTTTTCTTTAACGTGTTTCTTCATAAATCGCGCGAAGTTTACTCCTTATATTCCCTTAACACCTCTTTCCAAATTTTTCCGAAGCGGGTCCCAATCGCTTTTAAGAACGAAGCATCTAGTCCTCATTTTATATTTTTCCTTTTCTAGAACAAGTCTTACTCGAAAAAAAATAATTTTTTTAGATGTCCCGATAGGGGAAACTTTCAACGCTCCACGTCTTCTTGAGAAGTTTGTGCCCGGAAACAATCTCCTACATTGTTTCTATCTCCGGAGAGATACTAGCGGTTAACAGAAATTTTCTATCTGCCATCACCGCCACACACACGAAACTGCCAACTCTTTCACTTTTTTCCCCTCCCCCCCTTTCACCACCCACTCTCCCTTATCTCAGTCTCTATATATATATGTGTCTCCCGATTTCCTTCCTCCTATCCCCTGCCATTCTCCACTTCTCTCTCCCCCCCCCCCTCCCCCCCATTCGTCCTATCTCTTTTCTGTCGATTTTTAACCGTCTGCTCGATAATGATTCCCTCCCCCCACTCCTCCATCCGCGCCGAGTCTGCACATCACCTGGCGAATTGCGAAATTATTGGCGCAGAAGGCGGGAGGAAGCGTGAGATTGCGGCATCCGACCGGGCATTTGAGCGGAGGAAGATGAAAATTTCGGGCGGAAATAAAAACAGAAAGAGACAGAATTAAAGGTGGAAAAAATGTCCTCTGGAATGGAAGGATGGGAACGTTGTGTGCGAGGTAAAGAGTGTGAGAGGTAAAAGAGAGCGATTAGAGAGAAATTGTCGAGAGATTAGTTCGGGAGTAAGACTAAAAATAACACGAATGGCGAAAAATTGGAAAGTGAAAGATGGGACTGAAAGAGGGAGGATAGGGATGGGATGGATAGGGCGAGGAATCGGAAAGGGCTAGGGCGAAGAGGTATTTTTATGTGAGAGAGAAAGGACAGTTTCCTAGCTGGTGGTGTGGAAGGTTGGTATAGATGCGAGGAAGAGCGGAATAGGTCTCCGTTGGGAAGGGAGAGAGCGAAACCAAAGGCGAAGAGGTTTATGAGAGAGAGAGAGAGAAAGAGATGGAAAAGGGGTAGCACAGTGGGATTCATGGTTACGGAGTGGTGAGGAGACATAGTGCCGTGGAAAACTCGGACGATTGCTGGGAAGGTAGATAGCCAGGTGGTCGGGAATAGTGGGATGCGCTACGCTTGGAAGGAATGAGGAGGTCAGAACCGTTAGCCGACGAGGGAGATGGAAAAGGTGGGAGGTCCTGAGAGAGAGGAGAAGGGAGAAGTCCTACCAAGTAAAGACTTAGGAGGATGGCCTTTTCGTCCTTGCGGCGTTGGGGAGAGAATAGAAAGGTGGCGCCCAGATAGCGGAATATGGTGAAGATGGAGGAGGGGAAGAGGAGGTCATTGTTTGGGTAAAGGGGTGGTAGTGTGAGAAGGGGTAGATGCAAATGCATCGCAGGGGTGGAGCGGGAGAAAAAGGGAAAGAGAGAGACTGTTTATCATCGCTGAAATGAGGAGATGGAGTATGGGAAGGGATAAGAGAGAGAAAAGCAGGAGTCTGGAAGTGGAGTGGAGTCTGGATGGGTCTAAAGGGGGGGAGAGAGAGAGAGGGGGGAGAGTGGAGAGCTGCTCACAACGCACCCAAGCCACGTGTGAGATGGGATGTGAAGGAGCGGAAGTAGTGTGCCGTGTTTCTGTTGGAGGACCGAGGATCCAGGCGGGAGAGTGGACGGAGCGTGAAGGAAGAGAGAGGCGAAGGTGGCCACTCGCTTTTCGAGCAGACAGAAAAGGAGCGTGTGATTGCGAGGAGGTAGGAGAATGTCTCCCTTTGGGACGTTCTCCTGAGGGAGATGTGCTAGGAGGCATCTGAGTGGGGGGGGGGGGGTGTGGACGTGAGTTGGAAGGACGAGGAAAATGAGAGAGAGGTCTTCTTCCACTTCGGAGTGGACCATCTCATTCGGTCAACGTGCGGCCCACGAGGAACTCAATTACAAGCCGACCTCGTGAGGCACGGAGTGTTCCACCATTAGGGAGCTGGCGCTGAGCTCGTTCCGGGCCATGGACTAATCTGGCGTGTTTGACATGCGCGCCTGGGCCTCTCTCTCCTCCTATCTCCTTCACTTCATCTCTCTCTCCCTCCTGGATACGCCGCGTTCCGCTCCCCGCTCCGGTTAGGTCGGAGGAGGGAAAAAAAGCAGAAAGAAGTTTGGCTGGGAGGTGGTTAAGAGGAGAGAAGAGTACCATTCCCATACGTTTGTACGTAACCAAGGACACGAACAATGGACTGTCTGGTGGGTGGAAGGGATGGTTTGTAGAGTTTCCTTTTGGGGTTTGCTCGTTTACGTTTACGATCTAAGCGCTGCCTGCAAACGTCCGTATCCCTCGGAGACACTTATCATGCACGGGAAAACTTTTAAGCTCTCGGAAACGTCCGACGCTAGTCTACCGCGGTGAAGAAAAGTAATTTTCGAACACGGTAAGTTTTCCGAAAATCTTCTCCCGATACACGCGGAAGAAAAAAATTAAAATAAAACTATTTCTAATGCTTGATTTATATTAAATGCGAAGGAGGAATGATAATGTCCGCCGTGACAGTTATTGCTTGAAGTAAGATTTTTAAAAGATGAATTTACGTGGTCGGATTTACGATGCGAGATATTGCTCACGATACGCTTCTAGTTTATAGAGAGACGGGAAGGCAATTACTTCTCCCATATCTAAATTTTAACATGCTTTTTACCCTGGACGTTGTTTTTTGTTATTCCACATTAATACAGGCATCGGTATCCCCACGGTTAATGATATTTTAAGGTTAAATCTCATATCATATTTATGACTTTTTCCTTTCACGGAATCAATTTTTATCATAATAGTTCACATGCCTGTCTTTCGTCTACTTTTTAAATTTTGACTATACAACTTTTAACCTTATTTACTGTATTGTATTTTCATAAAATAACTTCAGTCTACAAGGAAAGGTTATGAAAGAATGAGTATAACATTGCCATTTATGCAGCACATACAAATACAATTGATTTGCGGCATCTTTGGACATTTTATATTACAGCTAACCTCTGACCTTTATTTTTTTGCGTACATCGCTATGTTCAGGATGAACTTTCTTTAAAGGTTAGCTAATTTTGGCTCTTTTAATCTACTCCTGCGTGCGAGGAATATGTAGAAAGGTTTTTAAGAGACGGTTAACGTTTTTGGTCCTAGCGTTTACGCAATTTGAAATTACTTCGGAATTTAATATCTTTTTCTTATTGGAGAATTATTCAATTTTAGTATAACAAGCTCAATCTTGCGCTATAATTTGATTATTTACTCTGCAAGCGAATGCGTGTTTGACATTTAAATAATATATTTAATTTTAACTTGTCCTGAAGAATAAAAAATAGGATTTCCTGTGAAGCTAAGAGGGAAGCAAAAATTAACTGAGCGAATTGTTGTACGCCAAGGCACATTCCTAAGGCAATTTTGAGGGCGTTATTAAAACTTTTTCTCGGGGAAATTCGTCTCTAGGTTCTCCATCCTGCAACATTCGGAATTCTTTTCAAGTTCTTCCTTTTTTACCCGTCAAGAAGGAAAAAGTTATAACTCGCGAGAAAAAAGAAGGTTGCAATTTATTTTCCCTTTTCATCGTTTCCCCTTAACCTTGTATTATCTACCTTTCTTCTCCCTTTGTTACACGGCAATTATTCCATCCTTAAAACGGCTTTGCGTGCGTGCGTGTGATGAAAAATATATTAAAAAAGAACGAGGGAGCGATCGGCGGTCTTATGAAAACTTTTCCTTCTTCTTCTCTTTTCATTAATTATTTAAAACTGCTTCAGAAAGTTTATATATAAAAGAAACCGCGGAAGGGAAAATGGCGAATTTCGTACCATAACTTCCCTCTCCTTTTTTTGTGGAAGAAAAGGTACGAAAGCAAAATTGAAACACTCGTGAAGATTGAAGATGAAGTTTAGGCCGGAGAAGCGTGGGTGAAGAGGGCGAAGAGAGAATGAACACCGATATTTACGAGTTTTCCCTCAAGCTCTTTTTCGATGGTTCGATGAAAAATGTAGTTCTATTTTTTTGGAGATTTTATTATCAGAAATTAAGCTCCTGAGAGACGGGGAGAGTGAAAAAGAAAGAGGAGGAAATATCTACAACTGCGTTCTGTGATTCTTAACTATTTGAGGGAAATGAGAAAAAAATTGTCGTAGATCTATATAATAGTTTTGAAGATAGGTAAAAGTCACTGAAGGACATTATGGATTCTTGTGGAACTGAAAGAAAAATATCTAATGTCATTGCTTTGTCCAAAGTCTCGAGAAAAATTCTTCAAACTATAATAGTATTTTGAAAAAGGTATTTGTTGAGTTACAAGGTATCATAGACCCTCTTTTGAGTTAATAAAATTTCTTTTCGGAACATTTTAATACACATACACATTTAAGAAATTTATCATGTTCTTTCATTAGATATGACAGGCGCGCGTGGTTTTCTTTCTCTTATTACAACAGAATTAGTTGTTATTGTATTTTTCCAAAAGCTGCACTCTTGATTGCTGTTTTCACTATATTAAAATTAGATGAAAAATAATACAGATATCGATATAGCAAAAGTGTTACGTACAATTATTTATATTTTGTTTATTTAAAGTGTCAACAATAATTTTTACAAATTACAGTTACCTAAAAATTATTTTATTTTGTTTTATCAATTAGATTTATCCTATTTCGAGTAAGAATATTTTTTATTATTCGATTTCCCCATCAACAAGTTCTTTACTATTTTATTAAATAGATGGAACGTTTAAACCAATAGCGAAAATATCGTCCATCAAATTTATTCCTTGCATTCGTTCCCGAGTTTTAAAAACTTCAAAGGAAATGTAAAATTTAGTGTACAAATTTTTCGCATCTATCAACCCAACGTAATAAACGAAAATGTGCGCACGCGGCGTTTTGAATTGCACATTTTTATACGTTATATAAACCGTGAGCGAGGAAGAAAAAATGTAAATGTAATATGTAATCATTATTTTTCCTGAAAGACGATAACGAATCTCTCGGTATTGATAAGAAACGAGATTTTTTTGAAGGAGCCATTACACAGTCCGTAAACAAAATTTATGTTAATCTTCATCTTCGAAATATCTCTTCCGAAATGGGATTTTTTCAGCGTGGCACTTAAACGAGAAAGAGCGAGAGAGAGAGAGAGAACGGCAAATGCTGCCCTCCATTCCTCTCCGTCCCTCCTCACGACGTTGATTGGGAGCAGCGAAGCATTCCACCACCTCCACACACCTCCAACGTTCCCCAAGGAGAGCTGGAGGAGGAGAAAGAGAGAAACTCAACTCCTCCTCACCCTCCCACAACCTCCTTACCTCCGACCTCTCCTCCTTAGTTCCCCTCCTCTTCCTCTTTACTTCTTAAATCCCCCCATCCTGAGATTGTGTGATGGGGAGGATGAAAGAGGGAGGTGTGGAGGGGTCTGAAGGAGGAAGTGGAGAGGGAAGAAGGGAGGGCGGAGGGAGAGAATAACAAGTAAAGAGGGGAGAAGGGGGGGGGGGGGGGGGGGGGGGGGTGACACGTGCGTGATTAAGGCTCGCGCTTTGCAGTCCTGCTTTCTGTGTTCCCAGCGCTATTCGTTAAATTATTCCACGCGGCGAAGCCGGGTCAAAGGAGAGAGTGAGAGTGAACAGGAAAGAGAGAGAGAGAAACTCCCTTCTCTCCCTCATACTCTCTTCCTCATCTCCCTCCGCTTCTTATAACCTAACACAACAACCCTTTCCCTCCCCCTTCACCCCTCCCGCGTCTTTTCTCTATCCTTCCCAACTCAACTCTCAGATGATTTACGCGGAACCTCCCGGCCACGCCCAAGACAAGGGGTTTCCCTCCTCCTTATCCGCTTGCTCCTCCTCTTCCTCCAACACCACTCAGGAGGACAATGCGAGTGCCACGTAAGAGAGGAGGGGAAAGGGTTTATAGGAGGCAGGTAGGGTCCAAGCGGTGGTGAAGAGGATCGCGTGAGTCCTTAGGGAGGACAATACTACCTCCTGAAGGGAGGAATGAGGAGAAAGGCGGTACGCGTGCACCTCGACCCTTAATCGACTCGGATACGCATTTACGAGTCCGAGGTGTACGCTGTCGCGCGTAAATCCAGCTTGCAAAAAGGTTAGCACGACGGGAACGGGAGGTTTCATTTTTTTATTTCGTGGCCCATTGAAATTTTTGATGATTGAATGCTTTTTCTTCCTTTGTTACTTGTTTCCGTGGCGGAAAGGGCGTTTGTGTTTAATGTTTACTAGAGAATGGGAGAAATATATGTTTTAGAATAAATATTGTATCCGAATGCGTTCGTCTTATGATTGCTTAAATTCTTCCGCTATGTGCTGTTGAAGTTCGCCATTATGCCTTCATTGTAAAAGTGAAAGAGAGGGAATGACGTAGGAATACTTTTTAATTGTACAAATTAATTTTGTTTATTTAACTTTTGCTTCGACATCAAATTTGTCGAAAGAGGTAGTTATTTTACCTGGGGTCGATAAAATATTCATAGGATACTTCAGTATTTGTGTGCAAAATTCATCATATTTTAAAAAGTTAATAAGCAGATATTCATTGCAAGTACAATAAAATCTTAGCGTCCTTTCACAATAATTTATTAATCCGTACAAAATAGTTTATTTATTAGTTTTTTATTCTCTTTGCAATGAATAATTCCGAATTCCATTTAATAAATAGGTATATCATAAATTAGAGGATTTTGTAACATTATTTGATACGCGAAAAGGTCGTCATAGCGTAACCGTAGATTATTTACATAAATTTGACCGTTACTCGCACATAAACATCGAAATGGCAGATTACTACAGTTTTGGCTGACGTTCATCTTCAGTCTGTGAGTAAGTATGCGTAAAAATAATAAGAGTAATACGTAAAGTTAGGTTAGTGAAAGCAGCACAAGTTTGACAGGACGGCTATCGCGCTTCCCGCACCCTGCATATTCTTCACGCTCTAGCGGTAAACACACCGGCTTTGCAATACAGGCAGGAACAGACACGCGGGCGCGATTGTTCAATATATCGATATCGATTCCGGCCTCCATCATCAGATATTTTTAATCTGCAGTCTTTCCAGACTCGCCGAAACCCACCGCTCCGGAAGTTTTTGTTTTCCATCCTGGATCAAACCCTCTTTTTATCACGCCGCATTTTTTTAAATATTTTTTTTCCTCCCTTCCGATATGACGCGGTGTACGATTTTTTCTCTCTCTCTCTCTCTCTCTCTCTCTCTCTCTCTCTCTCTCTCTCTCTCTCTCTCTCTCTCTCTCTCTCTCTCTCTCGCCTCTGTTTTTCGCATGTATCTCTCTATACAAGGTTAGCTGCACCTGTTACTTCAGGTGATACATTTTACTCAAGCCTTGGTCTCTCTCTCTCGTTTTCTTTTTTCTACCTCTTTATTTTTTCTGCCGCCGTGTTAAGAGGGGAAGTTAGGTAGGGGAGGAGATTCGGCGGCGATAAAAGTGCACTGACGTCCCAGCACGCCATCAGCTCCCTTCTCACGTCCTTTCGTCCGGGAAAGAGAGAGAGAGAGAGAGAGAGAGACATTGAGTGGGCAACATGAGGCGAGAGGTTATCCTTCCCGAACTCCCCATTCCCTCGTCTCCCCCTCCCCCAAGCCCTCCCCTCCTCCCTCACATTCCCATTCCTCATACTATCCTCTCTCGTCTACTACCGTCACCTCTCTTTCTCTCTCTCTCTCTCTCGGCTGACCATCTCGAGTTACGACCTCCCTCCTACCCGACCAATCTCTATGCTGTGTCACTCCTACACACATACTCACTCGCAGGTCCACGTCCCTCGACGACGACGGTGGCGTTCTTCTTGACCAATTTGGGATATCATATCTTTTTTTCCCAGGCTGATGAGATAAAAAAACACCCAATTTGTATTGCAGTTGGGACCTCGTGTTTTTTTACGAGTTTGTTCTTGAATCTCCTAGTATATACACACAGATACATACAGCGATGCAGGTATGTGGCGCAACTACGTAATAAAATCTGCTTTCTGCAAACAACGTTTGCTCGACTGAATCATGTTCCTCTGTTTTGCGGTAAATTCGCCTTTTTTACGCCATTAGCTATAAAATAGCTGAGTAGACCGCGCTTGGTAAAATTCAAAGAATTATGTTACGTTCACTGCGGTTGAATTTTAAGAATATGAAAAGTTCCCTTTGGCATTTTAAAAGTATAATAAGTATTCTTAAAAATACGAAAGTAAAGTTAAACACTTCAAAGGTTTCATTATAATGTAGTTCATTTTCAGTTGTAGCAATCTAGCGTTGTGACAATGAAAGTTTCTTTGCAACTGATTCATAGAGAACAACCCGAGCTTCATAATACCTAGAATTTTACATTATTTATGTCAAGGAAACTATAAACTCAGTAATGGCTTTAAAAGGCGAATATTTATATTTTTCTTTCAAACTTTTCGCGGAACTGCTGTTAAGTCAAAAAAATAAAACGTGACGATAAAAATTCTCTGAACGGTTTTTATTGTAGCCGAATGATTCCTCTCGAATCCCATTCCTCTCAGAATGGTAAATACTCAAACAAACCACGAGTGAGATGAGATCAACAGATCAGCGTCTTACTTGATTTTTGCGGACTTTTCTCGCTCCATTTCGATAAGTAACTTTCGGATTTGTTCCGTGACTCTTGATTTATTTTCATTCCACGTGTGAAGTCCCTAAAAATAAAAAATAAATGATAAAACGAAATCAGACCTCCCGTTCGCGCGCGCGCGTAATGCACTCGGCTATTAATCACGGAGGAAGGAAACTCGATTTTTCTCAACTCTCACGAAATACGCAACCTCTTTTCCCTTAGCTTGGCCTCTCTAAATGTTTAAAAAAAGAAGTTGCTTTTAAGACCGATATTAATTCCCGTTTTCCTCATATAAATTAAAATTTGAGCGAAAGGCAGTGTTGAGATTCCAAGTGGAGGGAGTGAGTGACGGGTGGGAGTCGGAGAGTCTTATGGCGCTCGAGTGCCCTCGACAGAGGCGCAGCGAGGGGTGTGCAGAGAGGGGCAGTTGCCTCCGGGCGCAGGGCTTCAGGGGCGCAAACTCAAGGACAGGTTCTTATAGGCGACAGAAAATCATCTATAGAAGTAATGTGCTAGCAGATCGACTTAAGACTCCCGTAGCGCTCCCCCGAAACAGGCAACGCAGGCCTGAAGTATTTTATTTAAACCTCGGAGGCAATGTGAAATTGTGCTCTTTCTTCTTCCCGAACTCTCGGAAGCATTTCGAGTGTTTACATAGTATTCATTCCGAGGAGCTGAGCGCGCCAGGCACCCCCGCTCTTATTCCGCTGAAATTGTTCGGAATAAGTTCTTCCCCTTCATCTCCTCTCCCCCCCCCCCCCCCCCCTCTCCCTCTCTCGAATAGTTCAAATTATATCCTATCGCCACCTTGGCTACTCCATAGGACGACCGTTAACAACGGAGAAATCGGAGTGCAAAGGGTGCCCGTGCATTGTTTGTTAACTGAGATAATCACAGTTTGAACTTGTCAGGGTTACATGCTGCAGATGAAGATCTTGTCGTTGTCTTTTTTTTGTACCATTGAAATATTTATTCATTCTTCTCTCGATCAACTCTTCGATGGGAAGAAATGGAAAAAAAACGGTCCAAATCACGGTGAATCGTGTGTCCGATACAAGATGGAGTGCAAAGGTGGAGGCTGTTAAATCAATTCATGATGCCATTAATGACGTAGTTGATCTATTGGAACGGCTGTCTGAAGATTCGAATGCAACACAAGAAACTAGATGTGATGCAGTAAATCTTGTACAAAGTATCGTTACTTTCAATTCTTTACTTCTCCTTCCTTTTTGGTACGGTATCCTCAAAAAGATTGACCGTGTTCAGAAAAGGCTTCAAGATCCAACAATGAACTTTCACGAAGCATTTTTGGATCTTCAATCCCTTCAAAAACATTTTGCGAGAAACCGTGATGTTTTGTGCCGAGAATCAGTACAGAAGGGAAAGGATAGATGTGAACTCTGGGGAGTACCAATAGACAGAAGAATCATGCGAAAACGAAAGATGACTGAAGAACTAGCCCAGGACGCAGAAATTTCAGCAGGAGAAGAGATCGTGCGAGTCATGAAGACCAGCTTCAGCAGGAAATTCCATCAGGGTTCGTTCGACTTAATGACCTGAACCTTAAATTTGGATTCTTACTCGATGTTAACGGTCATTTTAGAAATGAATATTTGAATATTCTTCGTCAAAAATGTAATATATTTGGAAAATTTTATGACACGGATGTAGAAAGTTCAGAATTATTCAGTGAAATATGCGACTGCAAAATGCTTCTCGAGACCCGCAAAATGTGCGCATTTCATTGCAAATTCTTCTTACCATTGGTGTGTCTATTGCCAGCTGCGAACGTTCATTCAGCAAGTTGAAAATAATTCTTCCGTCTTATCTTCGGACATCGATGGGACAGGATCGGATTAGCAACTTAGCCTTTCTGAGTATAGAGAGGGAAACATTTGAAAAGGTTGATTTTGATGATGTTATCAATATGTTTGCGGAAGTGAAGGCAGTGAAAATTAACTTGCATTGAAATTATGTAATGTATCAAAAGTACCTATGACTATTTTTTTGTGTCTTTAGTTCACTATATTCTAATAATTCAAGTAGTTAATATTTAATAAAATGGTCATCATTTCATAGATTTCGTATTCGGAACATTAATATTTCACTATACATTTTCCATCATTTTTTATTTGGAAGTAAATTAAGGCAATTGATTGTATACCAAAATTGCAATTTACTCAAATAAAAATTATATAACTTTGTTTTTTAAATCATTTCATATTATTTGATAGAAAAAAATATTGCCATTTTAGGAGCATGATAAAAAATTCCATATTGTCCTAATCCATGTGATCATATATGTATAAAAATTATGTTTGTTGCATTCTTGATTTTTCCTGAGCTACTGCTATGGGGTAGCAAAACTAAATTGACAAAGGATGCCAAGATACCAAATTGAGTGAAGAAAATCCATGAAATCCGTTCCCCCTGAAAACGGTCATATATATGGCCGGGGCTTATCTAAGCTTCCCATTTAGGGGCGCCAGGAAGAGATGTTGCCCCCTGGCGCCGACGATCTTAGCTACGCTTCTGGCCCTCGAGTTAAAATCTTTGCCTTTCACGCTCAGCTTGAAGCAATCAGAACTTGGCGTCATTTTCGCATTGAGGGTAAGAAATTGATATACATATTTATGGAAGAGATTGTTAGTCGTAACGCGGGCCCTCGAAATATATTAATGTTCCGGAAAAAGAGCTCAATTCCGCTCAAAAAAGCATTTTACCCTTTCTCGATTCGAGGAAATCCTTCGACTTAATGAAATCTCAGTACCCGATTTAAATATTTAACGAAATACGCGAAATAGCTGGCAAAGACTTAAAGAAAATTCGCATGTAAGTGCACATTTCTTGCGCCCAACCTTGGAAACTTACATCGATAATGCTATGAAATTTAATTTGCTCTCTTGTTGACTTCGCAAGAATGTGCAATGATGCTGAAGTTTAGCTGTTTATGTGACCTAATTATAAACTTTCTCTTTTGTTGTTATAGAATCATTTTTAATTTAATTTGCTCTCAATCATTTTTATTTTTCCTTTACTTACTATGACATGGTTAACAAGGTATAACGTTAACTTTGAAGTGAGTTGATTTTATGTTTCCTGCAAGTTTCATATTGATCTAAACAAAATTGCATGTTATATATATATATATATGTATATAAAGCTTATGAGAATACGCGAACTCTTCTGGCGTTTCATCAATATATTTCTATGTAAACAAGAGATTTATCTTTTCTGCTTCTCCTCATTTCATTAGCAATTCTTGCGGTAAATTTAATAAATGATTAATTGGTTGTTCAACATATTGATGGCTGGAGAAGATTTTTGTTGAATACATCTGAAATTACGGATTACGTTTTCTCGTTTATCGAATAAAATAATCTAGTAGATTAGGGAATATAAATAGGTCGACAGCTATTGAAAATAGAGCATGGCGGGGAAGAGAAACGGGAAATCGTTCGTTAGCGTGGGAGAATAAAAGAGCGTTGGAGATTGCGTGCGAAAGAGACGAGAGAGTTATTTAAGAGAATGGGACTGCTGACTGCTCCCTCAGCAGGAGACAAATGTTACTTGTAGGGAAGGGGTGGAGAAAGAGAAAGAGTGGGATAGCGATGTTGGACCGACTGATAGAAAATCCACTTTGAAATTGAAATGAATAGATACAAGTTTTTGAGATTGCGAATTATTATCTTGTGTCTGACTAAAGGCAGAAATTGTAATATTTCCATGGAGTGTATAAATGATAAATATGAACAAGAGTTGGAAACATTTTTTTCTCTGAAAGACTCGTTTTTTGCTACTGTGGTACATTTTTAAAACGTACTTAAAGCTCTAACCACTTGGTTCGACTAACATCATCATCGTCAACATTCGTTTTCGAAAAAAAAACGTTTAATTTTGTTTTGAAGTTGCTACGATTTTCGCGCTAACCTACGTATTTTTTATTTGCACCGAATTCCTTCTATGGTAGAATATAAGTTTTTAACATTTGAGGTCGCGGATCTAAACTGACAAACGACCACTTCATCACTTCTCGCATTTATCGAATAAAAAGCAACTCGTTAAAAAACTCTCCTCCATTCGAAACGGAGATAAAAAGAATTTTTTAAGCGTCTTTTAATTCTAAATTCCTTCCAAATCTCACTTCAAGCAAGCGTAAAAAACGCCTGGAAAAAAATAAGACCAACTATATTCCCGAGAAAGAGGCGTAACCAGGATGAAGGGAGGTGGAGGTTGATAAAAAATTCCCATTTCACCACCGAAAACATTTCGAAGAAATTTGTCTCCGAATTTTTACCTCCAATTTCTCGCCATTCTTTGGAAATAAATCCCCTTTAATTAGATCTCCGCCGGAGGATTTTTCGCGGTGCAAACATTTTTTCAATCCATCCATCCCTCTCTTTTCCGCCAGAGGAAGAGAATAATGGAATCGCATGCTGAAGCCAAACCGATATGGAAGGATAAAGAGAGAGAGAGAGAGAGAGAGAGAGAGAGAGAGAGAGAGGATGGGAATTTTCAATCCCAATGAATCCACCGAGAACTTCCCTCTATATCTCTCTCTCTCACTCCGTCTAACCCTCTCTTCTTGAATCACCGACCAATTGTGAGATGAGGCTGCAACGACAGCAAAAGAGAGAGAGAGGTCTGGTGAGAAACAGAGAGGGAGAGCGGTAGAGGTATAGAGAACTGCGCGAGGTTGGATGTTAGACTAATAATGAGATGAGGCTGCAACTGGAGCGATAGAGAGAGAGAGAGAGAGAGAGAGAGAGAGAGAGAGATGGAAGTAGGCAAAGAGAAAGATGGAGAAATAGAGAGAACAATGCCTAGGTTTTGGAGGATGATGGAGGTAGACATTGTGTTGGATCGTGCGGAAAGAAAAAAAACAGGACTGGGAAAGGGTTAGAAAAACAGAAAAGATTTCCTGGAACGAAACGAATGGGGAGAGATTAAAGAGAGAGAAAGAGAGAGTGAGAGAGAGAGAGAGCAGCGTCTAAGGTGAGGAGACCTTTGGGCTGGAGTGGGGGATGATGGAGGCTGAAATGAGCGTGCGAGGACAAATGGAGATGAATAGACCGCGGCAACAAAAAGTCTCGATGAAAGAGGAAGTGGGTCAACGAGGATAAAAAAAACGGGGAGATGAGGAGAAAAGGAAGGCACGCAAAGGAAGGGGCGGGAAAAAAAGGTGTCCGCGGAAGTAAGTCGTGGGTTGGGGGAGATTTAGGAGAGATGCGGGAAGGTGACTGAGGGGGCGATGGAAGGCAATGTAAAGGGGGCGGACGTGAGTCTGAAAGAGGACAATGAGGTGGGGGAGCAAGAAAAGCGGTTCGGGACGGGATGGGAGAAGAAAACTTGGAGGAGATGGTGAAAAAATGGACTGAAATTGGTCGTATCTCCATAGAATATATTCTTCGGCGAACGAGACACTTAAATAGTCACCTGACAATATTGTTGCATAAATAGAACGTTTTATTTTTGTGAATAATGTTATTTCCTTAATAGTACTATTAATTGGTTTGCAAATTAAACCTTGGATGACAGAATGACTAGAGAAGGGTTAACCCTTTATGGCTTGTCGAGACTTTAAAGTGCAACAAAATATATTTTCCTATTTATTTTGTTTCTTTGCATCATTCCAAAATATAATATAATATAATTCATATAAATAACTTATTATAAAACAATGATAATACCCTTATGATATGTATATATTACCTCATCTCGATATAAGCTGACAGGTTGCAGGTTCACTAGTAACAATTGGGTGAAATAATAATTAATAGTTCAACTTTTTTCCATTAAAAAATAGTAAAACCAAATAACTAAAATAAATTTAATTGAATATTTATGAGAAAACAATTCAGGCCATAAAGAGTTAAAGAAATAATTTGGTTTTCTGCAGTAAATGATTTGGGTAATTCTTAAGATTTTGAAAAGAAATCTTAACTTACCCTATGGCTGGAAGCCGAATGATAAATTAGTTAACTTCGATATTCATAAAAAGATTGGGAAAATAAGACACGCATTTTGGCTGCTTAGCGGTTGCAATCAGTAGTGATTCGCCTGTGGTAGGTTATATTTTTTTACTAGATAGCTCCAATATCCATTACAAGATAAGGAAAATCTGATGCAAATTTTGGCCATAAATCAGTCGTCATCTGCGTTGATTCAATGGCATTAGTTTCTAAAATATTCAAGAATCTACTATCTACCGCTGGTGACTGATGCTTTGTAGCCGACATGAACACATTTTCCTAATATTTAGGCTATTTAATGTGCCAATTATATTATATATGTATATACGTCTCATTTAACCATATACGAATTTATGCTGCTAAGTAGTCGTTCTCACAAATTTTCTGATTATAATCAACGTTTTTTAGTACTTCTAAAGATGTGTACTTCTGATATTACACGCATAGCCATTTAATTCAACTGTTTTATGGATGCGGGCATTTATTGGTATCATCTAAGCGAGAAACGTGTAGAGAAGTGAAGAAAGGGAAAGGAGGGACGAGGACGAAAGGTGTATAGAAGGCTAGAGAGGGAACGAGATGAATTTGAATAACAATTGGATAAGTTAGATGGCGAGGGAGCATTTTTTTTTTTTTTTTTTTTTAAGAGGGGCGGTTTCGCAGGAGGAGAAACAAAGAGTAAAGAGGCGACGAAAGGAAGGAGGTGGAGGAAAGCGGAACGAAAAAGGATAAGGTGGCGTAAAAAGGGATGGAAGGTTATTAAAAGCGGCAACGAATTTAAGAGGACAAAAGAGATGCAAATACAATATGAGTGAGTATCTTTAATTTACGTCAGAAACTTGATGTCCCGCTCAAACACTCGACATAGGTTTTTACCGTCAGGGATGAAATTAAACGGAGATGGGAAACGGGGCAAATTAAGAAGAGGAGGCGGAAGCGGGAAGTGAGGGGGAGGGGAAGGGAAAGGACCCTGAGCCTGGATGATATGGAAAAGGGACGGAGAGGGCGCGAGGTATAAGGGAGAGACGGGGGAGGAAGGGTCGGAGAGGAAGACCGTGATGGAGGATGTGGGTCGCCTGAGATACGGCTCCAAATCCAGACTCCTAATCCGGAAAGAAGGTAGGGATATGGAAATTTGTCGTAAGGGTTCGGTCTTGGAACCGAGGAGAAGATGTACCGACCGGGAGTTCGGAGTGAAGAGGAGAAGAGAACGAAGAATTTTTGTGAAAAGAGGGAAGGGGAGGAGGAGGAGGAGGAGGCTTAAGAGGACCGAGAAGGACATCGAATGAGGATGAAGGCGGGACTAGAGGGGAGAGAAGGTCTAAGTTTGGCCATAAGAAGTGAGAATCAGGAGATTGGCATAGTGGGTCTAGAGCGAGAGAGGAGAAGAGGGAGAGGGGGTCGGAGGAGAGAGGGAAGAGGGGCGTGGATGGAAGCGACAGAAGATGTAGAAGTGGGTGGCGAAGGTGGCGGCCTTAAGGAGGCGGGGGAGGCGCAGACCTCTCCGGCAGGATTATTGCGTCATCCACTCAGGACTCCTCACTCTTCCTACTTGGCCGTGTACCTTCCGAAAACCCCTTGAACCCTCGCCCTTCCCTTCGGCTCCTGCTCCCTCTTCCGCTTCACCGGTTGCCTAGGGCGACAAGGTGCGAGGCGAATGGAATTCCGGAATCGAAGTAGAGGGGAGGAGGATCAATGATCAATGAAGGAGAACCGTCTGTTCCGGAGGCGGAGTGAAGGGGCACATTGCCAATTATTTATCCTTTCTTACCCGATCCTCGTAACCGATGAAAAAAAAGATAAAAATCTTCGCTAACCGAAAGAATTCCTGTTCGCCTTCATTACCTCCCACGAATTTCGGACGTTGTGACCTTGGAGAGAGAGAGAGAGAGAGAGAATGGAACCCGATGTCTCTAGGGTCCAGGGAAGAATGAAGTTCCGGCTCTTTCGTGCGGGTGCATTGAAAAAGGAATCTCGGGAATAAGTTGGAAGGTGGGATGGAAGGGGTGGAAGTAGGAGTTAGAGGAGAGAGGAATGGCGGTGAGTGAAACGAGAGCAGTTGGCCTCGTAAAGAAGTTGCCGGTAAATCGGTCGCCGAATGCCGAGAGGAAGGAGGGTGTGAGGGGGGAGGGGGAATAAGAAGAGTCAATAGGGGGTGGGGGGGGAGGTTGAGTGGGAGAGCGAAAAAAAATACAAAGTCCGCCGGATGGCGAGTGAGGGTTGCGAAATGAGTCGGAATTGGAGGTAGAGACTTTATATTATTTTCTCTTTTTTAAAAAAAATGGAAGGCGGGGTAGGAGAAGAAAAGTTTTCCGAAGGGAGAGAGAGAAAATTGGAGTAGGAAATCAAAGGGAAATTCCAAAGCCGGGAAATTCCTGTTTTGTGTAGTTTTTTCGAGTCCTCCTCCTCCATAGGAGTAGTGTGTGCGTTTGCTGCGATTTTAAGAGAAACGTAAAATTTTAGAGAAGAGACCGCTTTTTTTTATATCTCTCGTTTATTATTAACTAGCATAAGTGCCCGTTGAATTTCAGCGGGTTTAATGAATCTAAATTTTCGTCAATGCAACATGTAAAAATCGCAAGAATAAAATTGTGCACTGTTTTAACCATCGAATATTTCTATATTATAAGTTTTTTAATTAATTAACTAAAATCGCACAGAAATTCCTTGTGAATAAAATAGTACCTTTCTTTCTACTAAAATAGCCATTGTTATTAGTTTTAAATTGATTATAGCATTAGGATTTCAATTTCATTAAATAAGCAGAATTCCGGTTCCAAAAAATTGGGTCTTCAATTACCTGTGATAATATTTTAAATAGATTTTGGAATATAATGTACCTCAATATCGTTTATCGTCTTCTCAGCACTCTTGCCTTCTCATTTTCCGAAACAACCGCTTTCACCAGTTTTAAATGGATTTCAAACTTAGAAGAGAACTTGATTCAATTCAGTTAAAATAACCACGTAACAAACTTCTTGTTCCAAAGAAAATCCTTTTATGATATGCAATGATAACCTAGAATTCATTCGTTCTGAAAAGTGAACAAAAGTACCATGTACATATATTTATTTCAACTAAAATAGTCACTCTTAACAGATTTTAATGGATTAATGCATTAGCATTTCAATTTCATGAAATAAGCAGAATTCCGGTAACAAAAAAATGTGTTAAATCTTCAATTGCGTCTGATAATACTTTAAATAGATATTGGAATAAAATGTACCTTAATATCGTTTAGCGTCCGCTCACCACTCTGGACTTCTCAGTTTCCGAAACAACAACTTTCAATAGTTTTAAATTGATTTTTTGCTTTGAAATATACTTGAGTCAAATCAGTACAACTTCCATTTTACATACTGTAAATTCCAAAGTAACTTCTTTTATAATAGGCAACTCTAGCCTAAAATTAATTCATTCTGTAAAGTGAATAAATAAAGTTCTTTCTTTAAACTGTAATAGCCACTGTTATTAGATTTAAATGGATTATAAGCCTTAGAACTTACTCTGTATTAAATAAGCACCAAAATTCCTTTTATAAAAACAAATCAATTCATTAAAAGATCCACTGTTGTTTCTTCGAAAATTGCCTGTTAACAGTTTTAAATGTTTTCTTAATATTTAATTGAATTTTAATTTATATTCGTTTCCAAACTGCGGCCATTGTTACGAAATTAATTCGAGGAATAACAATATAAATTCGTAAGCACATATGGTTTACAAAGAATTTAATTTAAGAATGCTTTTTATTTCCAATTTCTCTAAAATGACACTGTTGATACTTAAATTTTTTATATTTACGTTAATACACTTATTTTCCACAAAACACGCCAATCTCTCCCTTCCTTCCTCTCTCTCTCTCTCTCGTATTGAAGCACTCAAGGCACGCTTATACCCAGAAGGATGTACACGGTAACAATGATAATGGTCGACATAGCAACATCACGTTAAAATGGCGAGATTTCCACAAAATATTCAAATTAAACGTTTAACATGGAATATTTCGAACTGTGGGCGAAAAAAGACGAACGGAATAAGAAACTTTTCGTCAAAATGGTTCAAATCCGAAGGTCGTCTGTTATTTCCTTCTAATTTTAATTTCCAAATGAATAAAAGCCTGCACGTCGAAAAATCGCGTTTTACATGTAAAGTAATGGGAAAAGTAAATGCCTCTCTTGGAGACGAACCAAGGAATTTTTTCGCGATTTAAATTCGTCATCACCTGAAAAAGTGTTAATCAAGCATCTCTACCAAATTTCGAGTTTCTATCATTATTATTTCTCGAGTTATTAGCGTTTGCATAGCGTGACCAACCAACCAACGAACAGACGACGGCTTTTATTATATTAAATTCTTCCGATAGAGGGAGAAACGTGAAGAATTGATATTCCGGAAAAAAGGATCCAATTTATCAGAGTATAACGGGTATGTTTTTGGAAAAACGGAATAATTGGTCGTCATATACGTAGTTCGAATGTAACGTGTTCCTGTCATTAACTTTTATTCCGCCGAGGAAAAGATTGTATTCGTAATAAAAAAGAAACTTTTTTTCGAGATTGATAGGCTTGGTTGACCTGGTTGACTTTTTCTCCCTGCTCGTTTACTATCGGTAATGGTCAAAGTTTGCCGCTAGAATCTTCTATGAATGCCAAATACGTCCTATCGCGGCAATTATCGTAACTTCGGAAGTCTTTCTCTCTCTCTTTCTATCTATTTTGTTTAAATGTTTATTCTCGGGGCGATTTTCGTTTTGATTGATCGCCAAAAAAAGGAAATTTTCCTTTTATTATCTTTTTTGGAATGTTAATTAAGAAGTTCACTCTTCCGTGAAAGAAATTTATTTGACCTTGGATTCTTTCGCAGAATGCTGATTAATGAAAGAGAAATAGGTAATGGAGATTTTTCCAGTCTCGTAGAAAGTGAATTAATGCGTTAGATAAATCATTATGCGTTTTTAAGTTGAAAATGTTCTTCGATGTTTTATTATATTCAATAAAAAATCTTTTAAAGTGTGGGAAGTTTATCGATAGCTATGTAAGTAATTTGCAACTTAAAGCGAGCTAGATTTCTGCTAGATTTTAATAAGATTGTGATGTCGTTGATATTTTCAGTGTATAACAGAAATTTAGGAACTGCAGTAAGTAATTTTTCCAGTCACCGATAGATTGTAGTATTTTAGTTATTTGTATAAAAAATTATATAAATAAATAAATTATATTTATTATCATTTCTGAGATGAATAATTTTTCTTATACATGCACCATTTTCAGTAGGTGGTGAGTATCATTCTCTATTTTATTCGCTATTATGCTATCCATTTTTGGAATATATTTCACCGCAACGGTGGTATTACTCCATTATTCAAAATTCCTTCTTTAATCAATAAAGTAAGTTTTCTCATATATCGTTGGATGCAAATTGTAGATGATAAAGTAAGAAATTCTTTCTCTCGTGTGCCTTTAGTTAAGAGTCGTGACGCACTGGAACGTATTCTTCTGAAGACCTTCATCACGTTCAACGATCCCAAAAAATTATAACCACGTCTCTAAAATTGTCGACTCTTTCGAAACGTTCGCGAAAATTTTTCGCAACACCAAAAGATCCTCACGATCTCTTTTTTTTTGCCCAAATTAAGGTCGGAGATCTAACGGGCGAAAGCGGAGAAGGAATGATAAGGACGTTGAAAGGCTATAAGAAGCCCGTCGCCTTGTTTGTTATATAATGCGAGAGAAAGAGTGAAAGGCGGAGGTCGGTTAAAAATCATAACCCTCAAACGACAACACAATGCGAGAGAAAGGGAAGCGGTTCGAATATCAAGGAGGTGGTGGATCGAGGGATTGGGAGAGGGAAGCGAAGATGTGAGATATTTGGTGCCAATGCCTTATAAGCCCCTGCATAAAGAACTCCCTCCGCCTCTCCCTCCCTTTCACTCCATTTCTTCTTGTATGTCCTTCTTACCTTACCCGCGTGCCTCTCTACCTTCGTTTCTCTACTTTCTTACCTACTTCTCTCTCTCATCTCGTCTCTTTTCTTCTCCCTTTCACATCCTTTCTCTTTCTCTCTCCCCTTCCACTTCCGATCCTCCGTCGACTTTCCTAGAAAGCGAAAGCACGAGGAGCCCACGAAGTCCTCGACTCCACCTCTCGCGCCCTCCTCCTCCGCTTCCTCCGCCATCCCTAACTCCTCCAGTACGATGTTGTTGACAAAACTCATCCACTTTCAAGGCAACCTACTCCTCCTCATACCTCTCCACGCCCACTCTTATCCATTTTCCTCTTATAACCTCCCCCTATCTTCCTCCACCTCGCACCTCATATTCTCTCCCCTTCTCTCTCTCTCTCTCTCATCTCCGCCGTTGCCTTCGCGCCAACGGTACGGTTCGTCGTCCTTCTTTCCCCTCCCCCTCCCCCCTCTCGCCTCTCCTCCTCCGCATCCTAACCGTCTAAAACCTCCGAAGCGTTGCCTAGTGTGTTCAAATCGCTTCCCTTCTTAACCCGAGACATGTTCGGGGGAGGGGGTGGGGGTGGGGGAGAATAGAAGAATCCGGAGATTGAAAATTCCGTATCCTCGAACATATTCCTCCAGGAACGCGAACTTTGAGGTGTCCTGCAATTTACGGAGCGGCTATTTTCACGGCATTCCCCCATTTCCGCCTCGTCGCGACTCTATCGCACCCCTCCCCCATCACTTCTTTCTCTGCATCGACGGACTCCAGTCTTTCCTTTACCCGCCCCTCTCCATCCGTCTGCACCCCTCCCTCTCCTTGCTTTCTTTTTTTTTTCAATCGCCCACGCACTCGATGCTTCACCCTTCGCCCTTCTTTACGACTCTTGTGGCGGAAAGCCACCTTATTCCTATCATTCCATCCCTCGCCCTTCGTCTTTCTTCTTTTCTTTTGCCTCTTGACCTTTGTCTCCCTTCTTACCGACTTCCTTCCTTCCCTCTCTTTCGATCACGATCCCTTCTTCATCTTTTTTTTTTTTAACGATTTCTGTCTCCATCCTGAATTGCCCCCTCCTTCCCTCTCTCCCTCTTCCTCCCTTATGTCTTTCTTTTACATCCAAAAATACGCCGTCTTTGCTCCCAAATGGTCCTTTTTTACGTCCCTCTTGTCTTATGATTTTATGAGTGATTGCGTTTGCTTCTCTGCCCCTCCCTCTCTTTTTCTTCACCCTTTCATTCCTTTCCGTCCTCTTAACTTTTCTTTTCGTTTTAATTCCCCCTTCTTCTCCCTCTCGTTCCATCTCTCGATCTCTACGGCTCATTCCAGCAAAACTTATATTTTTTCGACCCTTAACGATTTAAGTGTCTATCTCCCTCTCCTCCTCTTTCTCCGTCTCTTCTCATCTCTATTCCTTTCCACCTATCTTTACCCCTCTCTCTCTCTCTATCTCTGCGTCCCTCACTCCATATTTCCATTCTCACACCCTCCCAATATTTATTTGGGTACGAGGGCATATATTTTTTTAAATTCATCCGAAATAAATCATAACTTGTTTCTAACTATTTTTTTTGAGTCATTGGCTGCGTGAACGGTTTTTAAAATGTGACTTCGTCATCTCTTTGGAAAGTATATTTTAATTTTTTTGACATTTCATAAATATTTGAGCGCTCTCAATTTTAAATCAATCAATGCATCGATTGTTTAAATTGCGCCCGTATGCGTTTTAAATCGTACTTTTTTAATTAAAACAAGCTATAATTTTTCATTTTATGACCGCAATGAATCTACATTAACTTTCAACGTCGGTTATAAAGCGATGTATCTTCGATTTTACATTTTGTAAATTAAAATTATTTAACTTGCGTGTTTAATTTCATTCCTACTGTCATTAATTCAAACGAAAGATATAATAAAATCGCGATCACTCATTCGGCATTTTATGAATTTTTCAGTACCTGCTTAATTTGCTCAAATTTGCAATAACTCATTTTTCTCTGATAGGTATTTGCATTTTGTAAAATGCATCATTCTTGACTTCTTAAAAGATTAGTGTATGCTTTCGGTGAATCACCACTGGTAGCGTGTGCTTCATAAACGAAATGCGCATCTGGTTTTCCAAATCTTTTATCAATTCAATTTTATGTCAGCCATAAGGTAGTAATTGTTTATCGAATTCAGTTACGATTATAACAATAAATTAACCTAAAGCTAAATAACTGAAATTATGGATAATTTCCGCGTCATAAATCTTTTTAAAATACTTGTTTCGTGTATCCAGAAAAGGTTCAATTCTTTCAGTTCCTATATGTATTATACTGCATTCTGGGGTGTGCCGTGGCGTAGTGGTGAGGGCGTTGGCATATTCGGTGCGAAAGTAGGATTTTTAAAAACGGGCATCCTATTTCCTTTACCAAGGTGTTTTCAACTTACTCTTCCCAAGTGGGGTAACGCAGTAATCCCACAATTTCTTTGTTATAAGTGGTTGTTTATTGAAGAAAATTATGTTCGTTTTAGTTAAACTGTAAATAAAAGTAAAAAGTAATTTTAGAATCTCTTTATTGACGAATAAATTAGTGAGAGAATGGAACTGAAAAATATTTTCAAAACTTTTTCTCAAAAACACAACTCAACAATTCAAAACTTTTTCTCACATTCGAAACACTTAGTGAAAGAGTGTTCTTTCGTGTGTATATGACGTACTGGTTTTTAACACTGCACGCACATCAGTCTGGTCTTTCTATCTTCACCTCTTTTGCAAAAAGCACATCTCCTTCTAGCCGCCAGTTCCGATGGTTGCTATGGCGATTAACACTGACTCCTAAGCTTTCCATTGCAAATAAGATACTATCTTGTAAATTACGGGTTTTTGCTCTTTTCTGAATATACGGTAGAGCCAATTGTAAACACAACTATTGCAAAATCTTTTTTCGTCTCTTTGTGTTTGTAGTTTCCCAGTTGATATTTTTCATTTCCATGAATAAACGAAACGACCAATGATTTGTCTGTCGAACGCGAGAATGTTTTCTTGTCATTTGATCGCCTTTGTCTACACCGCCTTTGGTTTGATTTTAAATATGGATAACTTCGGGTTTTCTGAGGAGAACTTTCTTACGGATACATTTATCGTGATTCTGGGTTGATAAAAGTATAACGGCTTTATTTTTCTTCGTGACATATGAAACAAGAGTCATGTCCCGCGTAAACCCGAACAGAGACGAGATTATATCTCTATTATAACGAGGTAGAAACTTTGGAAATTTACTTTTTATTTCCTCGTAGGGTACCAGTAAGCAGCCATGGAATAGAAATGAAAAAGTCCGTTCTGATCCCTCTTCCACACCCGGAATCAGGTTTAGAAAGATCCATTACCACTGTCATTCTTTGATTTACCTCCCGCTTATTCTCAAACATACCTGTATATATTTTAAGGTTACAGATCTATGCAGACTTTGAATCTGCGCAAACCCACATTTTTATGCCATACCTTCCCGGCTTGGACTTCATGTAAACTCTAAACTGGCATTTACCGCGGAAAGCAGCTAGACTCTCATCACTGGTGAGATACTCATGGGGAGAATAATTAGATAGAAAAGATTTTGAAAACAAATCAAAAATTTCTGTGATTGCTTGTAGTTTATCGTGTTTGTCTGCAATTCGAAAAAATCTTGTATGTGAGTCATCAAATCTTATCTGCGCACTTAACAGCTGAAATCTATTCCTAGACATTGCGGCAGTAAAAAAAAGGCATGCGAAATGCAGGATTAGTTGACCACAGTTCAGGTACGGTAACTTGATTGCCATGTATTTTGCAAGCCGCAAAAACAATTCCGAAAAAACATCTAAGCTCTGTAGGTGATGTTTCAACCCAAATTCTAGGAGATGATTGGTGTTCCTCATTGTTTTTTCTGAAATACTCGACCTACCTTCGAGCAGTTTAGGAGACATAAAAAGATTGAATTCATCTAATATAGATGAAATATTCTTACTTGCATCGGAAAGTCCAGGTGTCGAGCGCAAAATATTACGTGATCTACGTTTACCTTGTCGATGAGGATTTTCTCACCAGACCATTTTATTTTTTGCTTTGAAATCGGCGATTTCTTGATTTCTTCACATTTCATGAGCGCCATGTCGTCCATCTAAACTTATTTCATCAAAAATTTCTGATTCTTCTTCTACACTATCTTCTTCGTCAATTTCTATCTCTCCAAAGAACAGTTCTCTTTAGTCATCTGGCAAATCATCTGGATTTTCCGCATTCAATAATCATTCTAAATCCCGAAAATTATATTGTTTCTCCATCTTTTCCTAAATAGAAATGGGGTAAACACAGAAATGGTATGAGCAGATAAAAATGGATGATACGGAAATAATAATTTCTAAAATGAAGTAATAATTCATAATTAAATCAAAATTGTAATAAAAATTTTAGTTACCTTGGATGTTGAACAGAAAGATGTGATAACGTAATGCTGACTAGTTTGTACACCAAACTCTTCAATCTAACAAGCAGCCACATGAGTCCTTCCCTTTATAGTAGAGCAGGAGGTTGCCTGTTTCCAAAATGTGATACTCTGTATTACAAAACTCCAAAAAACCGATAAAAACACGTAAACATTTCAGTACAGGTCTAGCGGAATTGAATTCAAACTTAAATGAAGCAAAGATAAACTCTACCAAGAGGGATAACTCAGTTACCCCAATAATGTGTGCATTCAAAAATACGATAAAAAATTGATTAAGGTGGAAACATTTACCAACACCAATATTCGTAGACTGGAAAGAACGAATACATGGGTGCATGAGAATGTTAAAAAATTATTAATTAGAATAAAACAGAAAAAACGTCATTGGGATAACTGAGTTACCCCCCTTGGTAGAGGAAGGGTTAAGAGGAGAACATGCAAATCAGCGCTCCGTCCTTCGGAATGGACGTATAGCCGTTGGTTCCATTGGTGCTTCTCGATAAGAGTAGGCTAATGCCGGGCATCTTTCCTCACTTGCTTTGTGATTTAGACTACTACTAGCGCTGGTCGTCATTTGAAGTCACTGGGCCCCAATTCAATGTATATACATAATCTGTAGTAAACTTTATCCCCGGAATGAGTTTTCTTGAAAGTAGAAAGATTTCGATGTACTGCCGTCTGTTTTTATTTTCCCTATTCGAAACGACGTCTCTATTTTATGTTCGTTTTATTGCCGCGTTTCCTTTACTTCGAGAAGTCTCTCTCGCTGTCTGTTTTGAAACTATTTTGACCTCATTCCATACCCTTTACTCCTTACTTATCCCTCTCACATAATACACTATTTCACCTTCACAAGTGATGACACAAATTCCTGTTTATTTTTCGACCCTTTTAGAATTTTCCTAGTCGTTACCTCGTTATTTTTCGTTTCAATCTCGTCCGCCCGTTATTTTTTTCTATTAACGCACTTTCTTTCCTCATCGAAAGTTTTGACGCCTACTTCCTCTTCTCTCAACTACCCTTAACTTTGAACATTGTCAAGGAAAGAAAAATAAATGGAATGTTTACCAACTAATTTTACGTCCGACTTCCTTTCGCGGGCATTTTCCTGAAGGGAATCAACCCTTTTCCTTTACTCCGACTCGCAGAATAAATCCAAAGACTGTAAATATATTTTCACCTTTTCCAGTATTGACATGGATAAATCCAAAGTCTGTAAATATATTTTCACCATTTCCAGAATTGACATGGAAGAGTAAACATATCCGCTAGTATTTTTTATACCGCCAAGTCGTAAAACAAGTTTTATTGCCCCTTTCCGGAACTATGAAACCTCGATTGTTTTTGACTTCTAAGGTTTCTGTTTTGTTTACTTAATCCTGCATTTAAAAAATAAATCCAGAGCAAAGTTTGAGCAAATATGTGAATCTGTTTAGTGTTTTTTTAAAAAATAGGTATGCTTTTGTGTGCATGTTTATACAGTACAGCGTCCATTATCCGAATAGACGTAAGACGGATCATCGATTTTTCTGGTGATCGTGTACAAACAGGATCAACTAATAAACGAACTACATATAAATGCATAATTTATTCTATTTTCCGTAATATACAAATATTTATTGCATTGTAATACTGATAATGCCAACGAGTTTGTACCATTTTATAAAAAGAAGTTGATTCAACGTTTCACAAAATTAATCGGTGTATTTTCTGTAGATATGTATTTAAAGACCGAACGGTATTCGTGCAATTGATTTTCAGATAATCAGACATGTACATGTACACAAACTTGCATGGCCGAAAAAATACTTAAGTGAAGTGATTTTAGGATAATCAAGACAAGCGTGTTCCATTTCCTGGAATCCTGATCAGGCGTGAGGCGGTCTAGAATGTTTTTCGTTTCATGTATGCAGTGCATTCCTTGCTCGTCGTTTCCTCCGTAATTTCACTTAATCTTCCCGTGTTCAATTCGACTTAAATATAAAACCCTCTTTCGACCTTGGATTATGGATATTCTATGAATATTGCAGGAATTATTTGTAAAGTTGCATACATACTCGTTAACTTCGTGACCTCTTATTTCAGGCAATGTTTTCTGATGCATATGTAGCAAAGGAAATCTCCTGTTTTAAATTTCCTACTCTATGTGACCAGATTTCACTGCACAACTCAAAATTCATTTCAAATTAATGGTAGTACCGCTTTCCATAAACTGCCTGCATAATCGTCCTCGTCTACAGTTATTTACTTTAGATCTAGTCATTTAGATTTCTGTCAGTAAAACATTCTTACATACGATATGCCAGAAAAGAGAAGTTGTACTGCTCACTATTCATAAAATATGCATTAGGAAATCTTTCAAAATAAAAAAAAACACTCTCCAGCCGATGCTGTTCGTCGCTTTGACCAAAAACTCTATGAAGTCGATTCATCCACATATCATACGTATAAAGTGAATAACTCCCCGAAATTAAACTCTTAACGTTGCCAGTCTATGCGTAATTTAGAAATATCGAGGTGTTTCTCAAGATACTTAAGTATGAATCACATTGAACTTCCTCATTCTCGCCAAAACCTTTCTTCTCCACACACCTCTCCTTCTTCTCTCACTTCTACAACACCATGGTTACCTACACTTGACACACACCACTGGCTAGCCGTTCATCACCGATTCCCTTCACCCAACCCTCTTTACCGTTATTCCTCTCTCTCTCTCCCCACACACTATATTCCCGTTTCTGTTTAAACTCGATAAACCCCATTTTGCGACTGTCCTTTTTTATTTCCTTCGTTCTTCGTTTTTTTTTCTCTTCGCCCTGCTCCTCCCAGCCGCTGGACTCTGGGGATACGTCCTCCTCGAGTATTTCGCACGTCCTTAAAAATGAGAGAAGGGAAAGATAGATGCAACAAGAAGGAATGTCGGTGGCTTAAGAAAAATGAACAAGTCCCTCTCTCTCTCTCTCTCTCTGACTCCTTCCATTCCTACCTCCACGTCTTCTCCTTTCAGACTCTCTCTACAAGTTCACAAGAACGCCACTTGATTCTCTTCCTCCTTCCTGAGCTGGATTTGGTTCTCTGAAAACAGGAGGAGTCGTTGTGTTGCCTTGAGGGAGTGGAAAGTGAAGTTGGAAATGGAGGCGGGAGTTCTGCGGTGTAGGAAGTAGAGTCGGTGTTTTTTTTTATGGTTTGTGTTGGTATCCGAAGAGGAGAAGGATATCGTTGGAGTTGGAAGAGATAGAGAAAGGATGGGAAGAGTAGAGAGGAAGTTGGAGAGAGGAAGAGAAGGAGATAAGGAGAAGGAAGATATCTCGGGCTAGGTGGGGAGTCTCATGGCCGGCCTACCATCTCACCTCTCAGTTGAAAGCGTCCGTCTTTCTCTCTCTCTCTCTGCCTCTGCCTCTTGCTCTCCTTCATTCCCTTAGCTCCTTATCTTCCTTCCTTAAAGCTCCCGCATCTCTTCCTCTCCTCTACAGCCCTCCTTTCTCTCCCCCTCTTCTCGAACACGGAGCTACCCTTCCCGTAACAGGACATCCGTTTTCAGCAAACCCCTTCTGTGTCCCCTTTCCCCCCCCTATCGGTCCACGTCCATCCGTCTCCCTCTTCTTCTCCTTCCTTCGCCTCCCTCGAACAGCTCCCAATTTCTTTTCTCACTCTCCACCTTCTCCGTTCCTGTTGTTTTCCCCACCTCCTCCTGTTTTTCGTCCATATTTTCCTTCCTTAGTCCCCGTCTCTTAATACTCATTTCCTTTATTTTCCCCAATCCTTTATCACACTAATTTCCGACGGGATTTATAATTCTCCATTCCACCAACAAGTCTTCCTCCATCTCTTCTGTTCTATACCTACGATATTTTCCTATCTTTTTTTCTTTTGTATATCCGCCTCATTCTGGAACACCATTCTCTCTCATCCCTTTTGCTCTTGTTTCTTTATTATCGGAAATGCGTATATATATATTGGCCCGATACTCTTTATGCTAGTCTTTTCTTCCTTCGCTATCGGCCATATTTTTTACTTTTTCATTTTGCACTTAATATTCCCCTTTGCTTACTCTCACCTCTTTTATTCCATACCGCTTTCTCCTCCCATAAGATTTATTACGTCGTCCTTTCTCCGTCTCTCTCCCTTTCCTCCCTCGCTTTCGCCTCCGGCTCTCTTCAACCTCCCCATCCCACTCACTACATCCGAATTTCGCCCCAAACTTCCGGCCGTTTCCTAGTTCGAACATATTTGTATTCTTAGGATAGCTTTTTCTCCATCTCTCCTTCTCCAAAGTTAGTGAGTTTGGAAGAAAAGTTTGCTGTGCTCTATTTATATAGTAATATGACTTATGTATCCTGTTACGAGCAATCTTTCCTATCGAAGCAAGACATTGTTTTTTAAAAGATATATTTGCAGTAGCCGATGGCGTTTATACATTGGCTCGGTTTTATTTTTTTAAGGGCTTAATTTCAATAGAAACTGTTTTGATGTTATCATTGTTTTCGGAGAAGGTTTTTAAACAAGTTAGGTAAGTGTGCAGCGTATCGCAAATGGGCGCGTTTCGTGCAATGGAGTATTAGAAAGAAATGATATACTTGTATGTAAAGGAAATAGCGTTTTAAAGTTATTTTCTTCATCATAAATAATTCATTTTCTTACTATTGAAAAATATTGCGTGCACACGTAAAGAAATTAAACGTTTAGGTCAAAGTGCAATATATCCCGTCATTTTTTCTTTTTTGAAATAGTTACTATGCTGTTGTGTTTATGTTATTGTTTATGTATTTGGGATTTAACAATCAATAATATTTTACCATTCTAATATTTTGAGATAAACCTTTCACGCAAAACGAAAGCTTGCAAACCCATGACTGACCTGCCTGTGGCGACATATACCCACCCGATCACCGGGCAATGGGAAGGGATAGTTTCGTTCCAGAGAGGCGAAGGGTGCGATAGCGCCCGGAGACGGCTACACCCGATATAAAAGGAATTATAATCTAAAAAGAAAGCTATCCGAAGGTCTCCAATATCCTCGGTTACTTGTAAATAAAGTCTTTTTTGACAGTTTCTCATTTTCTTAGTTTGTTTTAATGTTTATTTCCGGGAAAGGGTTATCGCAAAAAATTATTTTTCAAAAGGGGTCCGGGATAACCCAGTAGTAGGTACCTCATTTTGTTTCATATGCTTTTTATTTATGGTTGTCATGATATTTCCAAGAAATATATGTTTTCTAGTGGCGCCATTTTGAAGGGGGTGTACTACACTTCCTCCAACGTTTGTTTGTGAGATTGTTTATGTTTAGCAATAAGTTCAACTCGAATTAAGACATTCTTGTTTGATTTTCTTGATAACGGCTACTCCTACGATAAAAATATATAGGAAACGAAATACTTTTCTTTACTGGTTCTACAAGTTTTGTTTGAAAAATATTTTGACACTAGCATTATTTTAGAAGATATGACGGAAAGTTCATTTTTTTCACCAGTAAAGTAGTACCCCTGATTGGCTTACGTGATTCATATTTTCGATTTTCTTATTGTCTTTGATTGTAAGTCCTTAATATCAAATTTCATGAAAACCAGTTGGATAGAAGCCGAGAAGAAACATGCGGACGGACGGACGGACAGACAGACCGACGACAGTAGGCGCTCACGCTGGAAGCTAATCGCGCCTAAAAACTCCCAAAGACGTACATTGTATAATAATTGCTAAATTTCGTGAATATTGGTCCGAAGTGAACTAATCAAGAAAATATGCATCCTTTTACCGAAAGAGCACGATCGAGATTTTTTTAAAAAATTGCGGAAATTGAAATTCGTTTCTGTTTGATCATAATTTCATACATTTATTTTTATATACGCACTCTCACTCACCAACACGTTTAGTTTTGATGGAAGGAATACTCAGATGCAAAAACACTTTTATACCTTATATACAAATTGCATAACAAATGGCAGTTTTTTGCTTCATACAAAGTTTACTTTATACTCATATTCCATTGGTAATGCGGAAGACTTTATTGATCACGTTTTTACATGTGATTTATTAATTGTAATTTAAAATGCAGGAATAAGTAGAAATTGTCGATTATTGAGCGTAAAAGGCTAATTTGTTGTATTTGGCGCCAAGTTTTTATCGAAAATAACAAACCTTTGGCGTTTTCTTCTTCCATTTATTATTTCAGCATTTAAGTGTCAAATAACACTCCTATAATATTATCCTCGCTCCATTATACAATCCAAGTTTTGGGTTTAAATTTATGAACGGCATAATTAAAATTCCAGCTTTCAATGCCAGCCGGTGCGTTAGCATACCAGAAGGTGCCGGAATATAAAACTTTGAATACGAAAATTTACAAAGCTTTCTGGGTCATCACTTTTACGTAGTCAACACCTGGAATGATATCCCTACGCCTGGAATAACCTTCAACATTTCATCGCTTGGCTTTAATGCATCCATGTTTTTAGGCGTGAGCGCCTACTGTCGTCGGTCTGTCTGTCTGTCCGTCCGTCCGTCCGTCCGCGTGTTCCTTCTCGGCTTCTATCAAACTGGTTTTCATGAAATTTGATATTAAGGACTTACAATCAAAGATAATAAGAAAATCGAAAATATGAATCACGTAAGCCAATCAGGGGTACCACTTTACTGGTGAAAAAATGAACTTTCCGTCATATCTCCTAAAATAATGCTAGTGTCAAAATATTTTTCAAACAAAACTTGTAGAACTAGTAAAGAAAAGTATTTTGTTTCCTATACATTTTTATCGTAGGAGTAGCCGTTATCAATAAAATCAAACAAAAATGCCTTAATTCGAGTTGAAGAAAATTTCTTGTATGGTTACTTCATCATTGTTGCTAACATAAACAATTTCACAAACAAACTCTTAATTTCCTTACGTGTGCATGCAGTATTTTTAAATAGGAAGAAAATGGATTATTTATGTTAAGGAAAAGAACTTTAAAACGCCATTTCCTTTATATACAGGTATACCATTTCTTTCTTATACTCCATTACACGAAACGCGCCCATTTGTGATACGCTGTACACTTTCCTAACTTGTTTAGTTGTAGTAATATTTTTTTACATTTATTTTTTATTTCTACTGTCAATTAAACTTCCATAATTTATAATTTTAATTATACAAATTATGCTTTTGATTTAAATTTTGTATTTATCGTATCGATTCTTTTGTCTCTTAATTTGAATTTATGTCCATCATCCCTATCTTGTTCTGGATATGAAAAATGTGTAGTAAAACATTGTAACCTATGTGTAATTAATGAATTTCTTATATACCATGGTATTTTTTCATCGAGATTTGTTTGAAGATTTCAGTCACTTCTACACTAGATATCTCTCGTAAAAGTAATATATTTATTTACGTCAAAGGGCGGGAAGAAATTCCTGCGCTCAAATCTAACAAACGGTCAAAGTTAAACAGACTTCACTAATTTATGCATAAATTTGCTTTTTATTGCGTATACGTATACAGATATATATTGTCTATTAACAATTTTAGTTTGACAGCTGGCCCATATATTGCAGGAAAGAGCAATTATTTGGCGAGCTTAAACGCAGAAATAACACGTGATATTGGCAACATTTATTTTAATTTTATAAAAACGTTGAAAGTGTCTCGTTTTTAGGATTTAAAATCAATTTTAAAGATAATTTGCAATCAATTAAAGATTTCTTGACTGGAAACAGTTTGTTTATTTTAACGCCAATCCGTTCAAGTCCAGAGCATTTAACTCGGTTCTTAAGTATTTTTTAAATATAAACGAGAAATATCCTACATTCGTTTGCACGCTAACCTAATAGAGAAGTCGAACCCACAACCTTATTATGAGCGTTAAAAATCTACAATAGGGCATGTAGCATCTGGCGAAGGAACTATCGAAATCGAACTTACCATTCTACAGTTATCTGCATTAATTCATAGAATGTTGCATAAACAATGAGATATTTTACTATAGTAGGGAAAAATCCAGGTGAAAAAGGGTGGATTATTTTCATCTCATTTTTGTTAACAAACGGATCTCCTACCGTATTACTACTTCATTATACTACTATATATTTAAGTGTACGACTTCGTATAATTAAAGAATTACGTATTCAATTTTTCTTACTAATGTGCCTAAAAATGAACTACAGAGGTATTCCATTATAAAGGTGCAAGATATATCTGCACATGAAGTCCTTAGAATTCTCTCTAACGTCGTTCCCACGTAATAAAATCTTGAATTCAAACCATAAATTACATTTTTCGCGCCGGTCTCACTTTTCTTTAGGACAACATGTATATGAATTCATGCACCTAACTTCTTATCCGTGCATTCGATTTTTCCGCATCCGAAATGTATTTAGCTACACCCTTCAGATCTATTATGACTTAGCGACATTAAAAATCCCAACGTACGGTACACCTAGGCTATTTATATCACGCCCTCTACTTTCCTTCACGTTTGCAATCTTCTTGTCTTGCTTTCTCTATCTTCCTTCTCTCAAAAACTTTGTACTCCTTATTTCCGTCATCGTTCGTTTTTGATTCTCTTTATCCCTTTGTCCCATCTTGTGTTTGTTTTTATTACCTTTTGAAAACTTCTTAATACACATATCAATCACTTTACCATCCTGTCATTTTATCTTTGTTTGCGCATAAACCGTTTTCTCTCTCTCTTTTCCCCTACCTTTACCTGCTCTCGTCGCATTTCACTCTCGCCATATTTGCTTACCTAAGCTCCTCTTTTCTCCCTCCTTTTTCATGCTCTTCCACTCTCATTTTAATACTTCTATATTATCTATCGTCTTCAACTCTCCACCATCCTTCCGCTCCTTTCTTCGGTTCTCGCCCACTCATACTAAACTCCTCCTCCCCCTCTCTCTCTCTCTTAGCTTGCCTTCCAATCCCCTCCCTCCCTTTACCTCCTTGCGTTAGTTATCTCCCTTGCTTCCAACTCACAAACATTTGATTCTAAGGTTTACTCTTCCTCTCCTCCTCGCCCACTCTCGATCCTCCACCCCTCCCCGCTTCTCCCAACTCTCTCTTCCTGCCTCTTTCCACCTCCTACTTCTCTCCCTTTCCTCATCTTCTCTTCCCCTTTTCCTTGTATTTCTTTCGGAAGAGACCTCCCCCGCTCATTCGCCCGCCCTTCTTCCCCCCCTCCCCCCCCCTCTCTCTCACTCCTTCTATATAAAGTTTCTTTGATCCCGAACACCTTCCTTCCTTCCTTTCGTTGGCCTTCGTACCACACAGGACCGCCCCTTCTCTGCCTTCCTTCCCTTCGTTCACATCCTCCCTCTCTCTCTCTCACTCTCTCTCTCCCTGCCCCGCTCACTACTTCACTTTTCCTTCCTCGCTTCCTCCATTCTCGCTCCTTTTCTTTGTCTCTCGCTTCCTCGCGCCTTCGTTTCCACTCTCCTCTTCCCTCTATCTTTCCCTTCGTCGCTTCTTTTCATTTCCTCTTTCCTTTGTCTCGTCCCCTACCCCGTTTATCCCTTTGACCTCCCTGCCTCTCTCACTCCTCATTAGCTACTTTTGACGTCACTCGTCTCTTTTCCTTTCTTCTATTTGCATTTTAAAGACCGTTCAGTTTTCTGAAAAATTATAATGATAAAACGAGTCAGCGCGATTGTGAGACCTTTTTGATATTTTTCCGCTCTCTCTCTTTGCCCTTTTGCACCTGAACATTTCAGCCGTGTTTGTTTTTTTTTTCGCGATTCCTCGATATGAATATATCGCGTCCGTAGGAAGAGCATTTTCCTGCCTCTCCAAATTGACTCCCCGAGTGGGGCCTCTCTTTCTGTCAATCGATGCTTTTCGTCACCGAGTTAGGGAAAACGTGGGAAAGAGGCCAGAATCTTGATAATCCTTTACATGAGGCGATCTCACTTGTCTTCTGTGGAACGATCGAATGCGGATTTTCTTTCGAGTCATTAATTTTCGCCTTTTCTCGTAAATTCCTTATGTATATTGGATGTAGTTATATCTTTAGCATTTAAATGAATAGGATAATGGAAGTTTTCGTTTAAAAAAAACGAAGTATAAAACATTTTTTAGATGTCTCTGTTTTAACGCCATGAAAATAACACGAGTAAAGGAAAGATCAGGGGTGGAAGTAAATCTTGTGTGTGTATAAACAGAGTTTGGAATATGATGTATACACATATTTGACGTCAGAGAAATACGGCATTAGGTAATCGGGTTAGGGCCCATCTTTTCCATGAAAGTTAAATGTATAAGTGCGGATTACGGAATTTTGCGTCGCTTGTGTTTATGTGTGTGTGCTGTAAAACTTACTAACTAAATCGGTTAATGTATACAAAAGAATTCAGTCCTAATGCAAAGGCATACGTATATTTTGTTATTATGTCCACATCGCTATTAAGAGCATCGTAATTACAAACCACGAAATATGTCCATTAAATTTAATATATACTGTGTATGTATATGCATATGTATGTGTGTAGTGTGTGGAAGAAGAAAAGACGGAGAGACAGAGCGAGCTCATACTTGTCCCTCAGAGTCTGGAATGAATCCTTGGGAACACTGGCGATCGGCCAGGGAGTATAAGGGTTGACGAGAGGGCGAAAGAGGAATGATCGTAGCCATGACTCCCGGCGCCCCTGTCTCTCCAACCTTATCCCGACCTTCTTCCGATCCCACCCCTTCTTACTTCTCCCACTCTGCCCCCTCCATCCCCTTTTCTTCTTCCCCTTCCTTTCTATACATCCTTGCCTAACCGCCAAAGCTCCACCCCACTTCGTCAAGTCTAGCTCCGAGCTTCTTCGTATCTGCCCTCCGTTTCTTTTCCCCATTCCATCCGACTCGCTCCTCTTCTTCTTCTCCCCCCCCCCCCCCCCTCCGACTTCCCTCGCTGCGCCCCACTCTCTCTCTCCCCTTCTCTTATTTGATAAATTTCCCTCCCGATATTTCCTCCCACTCCTCGAACGCTCTAAGCCGCCCTCTCCTTCTCTTTGCCTCTTTAACCTCCAAAATAACTAACTTTTCCAGTTAGGGTCTTATGTATTTTGTTCTCTCTTTTTTCCACCAGGGGCACACATGCGTCCTCTCATTTCGCGTCTCTTTCTCTCACTTCCCTTTTCTTTTCTTTCTTCTGCGTCTCGACTCACGATTTCCTCGGAAATATTTCTTCCCTCTCCGGCGATTTTTCTTTCTCTAAATTTTTCTTCTTTCTCTCTCTCCATCTCGTCTCCTTTTCTGTGTCCCATTATATATCTCTCTCTCTGTCTTTCCATTCTCTCGTCTCCATCGCCTCCGGTATTTATGTTTTATAATCCCTTCTTTATTTGTTCCCCTTTTATTTTTCCATTCCCATCCACGAGTCCAATCACATTGGTCACATTATATTCTGCTATCTTTTCTTCCAGATATTCCTGACTTATTTTTTCTGTGTTTCTCTTCATGTCCGTTAATCTTTCTCGCGTTTTTTTTTCATTCTTCCGTCAACTCTTGGTATTGCTCCCTTTCTTACGACAACGTTTTTTACGCTTTTTTTTTTAATGAAGTTTTTATTGATTTTCTTGTGATTATTTTACCCTGTTGCCACTTTTTGCTCTTGAAATGTCTTTGTCTTTCAATTTATTTTTTAACAACATTTTTCAGTTTTAGCATAAACAGATTCTTTCAAGACCTAAATCGAAATATCGATTGATTGAAAATCATAATAATTACGTAATTTGGTAATGAAATGTTGAAAAGATCTATTTTTCCTCATATTTATGAAATCTTTTAAAACGGATTAATTGCACCCAAGCTTGCCAATGCGAATATTTTCCTGGATTTTATAACAAGGAAGAGTTGAATCACATTTCCAGAGGATACCAAACATATTTAACCAAACTGCAAAAATACTTTAATGAATGGCGAGTGTTTGCTGGCTATTGAGATAATCGCCTATGTAAACTAAATATCTTTAAAATAACGATCGATGTTTTTGAATTCATACTTCGTATTCTTGGCGTAGATTTCCTTGTTGAATATTCATTTATAATAAAAAAAAGTCATTTTTTCCTCTATCCTTTATCTTATCGCTCCTCCTCGTACATATCCACGAAAATCACTAGAGCTCTAGCTTATTCTATCTTGTTTTCCTCCGCCTTCCTAATTCTGCCTTTTTATGTCCTGACCTTTCTATGACTTCGTTCTTTCCATATCTCTGTTCCCTCAACCCTTCGCACTCCAAACTTATTTTTGCATTCCTTTCTCTTCCGTCTCTTTACGTCTCCCTTCCCGCTCACGTCTTAACTCTCTTCGTTACTCCTCCTCTCCCTACGCAGTCGTCGCCACTACACTCCCATTATCCCTTAGAAGCAGCTTCAGCCACCGCCTAAGTTTTCACCCGGTCTTGTCCCGGAGACTGGTTGGTCCGCCGCCGGGACGCCGTAACAAGTCAGCGAAAAAAGAGGAGGAGAGTGATGGAAAGGAGAGAGAATAGAGGATCGGAAGTATTCCTATCTCTCTCCATCTTTCACTTCTCCGTCCATCCTTCCTCTCTCTCTCTCCCTCTCTCTCCTTAGACGTCATCAAGGGTAGGTGAATGGGAAGGAAGGGAGGTGAGAAAGGATGGGGCGGTTATTTTTTAAAGAAGAAGGCCCTGTTATGAGGAAAAGAAGGCCATTGAGCATTGCGGAGGGAGAGAACGGACGAGAGGGTGCGATATTGAAGGATTTCTCCCTTCATCTCCTCCCTCCCTCCCTTTCTATCTCTTTACCCAAGAAACAAGGGGGAAGCAGAACTGGGAGCGTGGGCGAGGAAAGCAGAGAGAGATCGGAAGGTTGTAGGGGAGAGAGGTTTCTCCCTTTCAATAAGCCGTTTCATCCTGGCGTAAACCCTCTTTCCGCGCACCCCCAACTGAACACTTTCAATAACAAGAGATGATACGACGTTTTAAGCTGTGTTATGGAAATTTAGATACGTTGTTCCGTTGTGTCGCCCTCGAGATGGGAGAGATACTTTGTGTGCGCGAAGGAGCTGGATTTCTTGCGGGTTTAGGAGCACGGGGCTGAGGTTATTTTGTCTCCGCGAAATTATCAACGACTTTGTGGAACTGATCTGAAGCGCGTTGAAATCAGAGGTGCTCTTTTCGATCCTTCCGTGTATTGTGAACGAACGATTCGATTAATATTCATGAGGGAGACTTTTATTAGAATGCTATTTGTACATGTTAAAACGATTTTGAAGGGTAATGGAGCTATTTATAAAGAGCCAAATGATTTTGCTACATCTGTATAGTTTTATTTAGCGTTGCTTTTTTCGTGACCCTAGATAGGAAAACTTTTATGCATTATCATCATCTGCACACATTATAATAATGAAAAGGGATTTATTTAGTGATAAGCAGTAAACAGAACGCATTTGACTTGTCGTAGATTAATATCGAAGTAGTAATCATCGAATTAAAATATATGATGAAATACCCTGGTTTAAAATTTGTTATTTATACAAATAGTTCGACCAACATTGCTACAATTCAATCCATTCCTCTAAAACTTCATTTTTCTCTTATGAGAGTTGTTTTCTTGTATTATTAATGTCGACTAGATACTTTTCGCAGTTTTTCCCATATAACCTAAACTCATATTAATGTCAGGATATCCAACCGGAACTGAACCAAAGAATGTAATATTTGTTGCAAGAGCGAAACAGGAACTGAACTGATATTTTGTGCATTGTGAAAACCGAAGCGAAAGCACCGGTGCGAAAACACCTCCGTTCGATGCCCTGATTTATATCAACTCATTAGAACCTTTTGAGCTTATTTCACTTCGTCCATGTAAATAGAAATTTGATCGTTTAAGGCAATATTGTCTCACTTATTACTTGAATCAAGATACAAATTATATTTGTGGTCCTACGCGTGATGGCACAGAGAAATCCGAAATTCGAACGTGATCCGACATTTTAGTGCAATTGGATATCAATTTCTCTGACACGGACTTGTTAGTTACTGAAGCAAAATGAGTACCAGATTTGTGGGAAACATAACTCTAAGGGTCCATCTGTAATGGTGGCATGCAGAATGACGAGGATAAAATATGGTGAACATGCGGAAAGGTATTCCAGGATGGTAATAAAAAAATACTACATAATTTTTCAGAATAATGAGTTAAATTATTTATTGGCCATAAAAATTGAAGTATTTTTTCACGCTGATTTTTTTCAAATATCTAAGAAAGCAAGAACATGAAATATACAAAGAAGCAATGCTTGATTGCGGCGTGACTCATACTTTTTCTTATTATATTCTATTTATACGACCAAAGCCTAGGACCGTAGAAAGAAGCTTATGAGAATTTTTATTTAAATTTATACCGAATCCAGAGCTAATCCCGATTATGGGTGTTTGTTCACGAGAATGAGGCATAAAGCTGTGTAAAGAATAAACCTTTGACTTAAATTCCTCGAGGTTCTTACGGGATCTTTTTAACGTCCCCCATAAGATATAGCCCCAGAATAATTACCAACCCTTGGAAGTGAATCCAGAAACTTTAAAATAGGCCATGAAGGGCCATGCTCACATTCAAACACTCTCGCCGTCATTTCCTTAAATTCATGTTTGATGCTATCGCGTATTATTGCGAAAAGTAAATTGCTTAGAAATTGTCGCATTACTAAAAATTAAATGTCAGAATTGTAGCAAAAAATAGGAACATATGTATTTGTAAAATGGCGATCATTTATAAAAATGATTACATGTACCCGGTGTAACATACGCCGATCTAGCAGATCTTAAAGGTTCTTAATTAAACATTCACGCATTTATTTATTTTTTAACATATATTTTTAATCAACGATTTCTCTAAAGACACAACTGTAAATTTCTGGGTTTTTTCCGATACTACAGTAAGTGAATCGAACGACCTGACTCTTGATAGAGCAACATATAATTGTCCATGACTAAAAACAGACTTAGGTAGGTAAAGGCATATTTTATCAAACCTTTGGACTTGTGACTTATTGGTTGTCATTGAAAAGGCCAATCGTATGGGGAATTATTTTCGTTTGAAACTGAATGGTAAATTTGTGTCTGATGGAATGAGTGGGATTCTTGGAATAAGTGCCGTGTCTGAGTTTGTGGCACCGGTCACTCTTGCGTCGATTATGTGTTTGCTTCCCATGACCCTCTCTTTTACTATATTCCTGTATAACCCTTCTTCTCCTCTATTTCATTCCTCCCTCTCTCCCGCTTCCCCCTCCGCCTCTTTGTCTCTCCCCTTTCAGATCTCTCTTTTCCTCTCCCCTTTCAGATCTCTCTTTTCCCCTCTCTCCTTTTCCCCTCACCCTCTCTTCATTTAAGCGGTTTATAAAACCAGGGCATCGAACCGTAATTTTTTTCCCTCCGGTTTTCGTTCCGGTTCACTCAAAACAAAATTTCGGTTCCGTTCCGGTTTCGCTCCGGCAAGCGTCAGTGAACCGGTTCGAACCGTTTTTTTTCGCTCCGACCTTAAAACATTTTTAGGAAACTTTCATGAATTGATTTATTAATTAAGTAATTTTCTTATTAAATCAAATATATCTTCACTATAAAAATAGTGATATTTAAAAAACATAAAATACGAAAATAAATTATTTAAATGTAAATATTTAGTATCTTTTTATTTAAGATTATATTTTGAATTGAATATTTACAAACCGGTTCGCGGTTCGGTTCTAAATTTTTGGAAGTGGTTCGGTTCGGTTCATGGTTCGGTTCAGACGGGAATTTTGACAAGTGGTTCGGTTCTGTTCAACTAAATTAATCATTTGAAATACTATCCAGAAATAATTTATCCAATATAAACTTTACACATTCAGTATCAATCTGTAAATAAATCAATCAGCAGTCATTATTATTTTAAATGAAAGAAGAATTTATTTAAAGAAAGGAAAAATTTATATCTAATAAATAAAAGAGGTTGTCTGTCTGTCTGTCTGTCTGTCTGTCTGTCTATCTGTCTGTCTGTCTATCTGTCTGTCTATCTGTCTGTGGCAGCCATAACTCATCAGAGAATAAAGTTAGGAGCTTGAAATTTTGATAGCAGCTTCAGGTTGATCATGGGAGTTGCAATGCCGAATATAATTCAAATCAGCCCACGGGGTCGTGACCCTGGAGGTCACGGATCGGTCGGTCAAATTTTCAGTTTCTTGAGGATATCTCAGCAACCATTGGACCTATTTTAATGAATCCTAAACCAATGTCAATATTTTGATGATATACATTTTCTAGCTGAAAATGGACAAAATCAGTCCACTGGGTCGAAAGGGCTTAATGTAATGCTCGGTTCAAATTTTGGTTTTTTCAGTATATCTCAGCAACGAATTGAAATAGATTTAAAAATATAAAATTTTCATCAGTTATTTCTGTAAAACATAATTTTCGCATTTATGGCATTATTGAAGTATAGAAATTTACTAACATTCCATATCTTACGTAAAAATTGTTAAATTGTTTAAATTGTTGTTTATTTAATTGAAATATTTGTTGTTTTTAATTGAATTATCTTGTAATCTAACATATAAAGGAGAATGTTTGTAAGTTTGTTCGCTTTGAATGCTTTTAATACGAGATAGGGAGGGAGAGAGATGGATGGTAACGGAGTGGGGAGATGGAGAAAGGGAATTAGAGGGAAGGAGTGGAGAGAGGGCGAGGGAGGGTGAAAGATGGAGGGGAGGGAGGGGGAGAAGGAAAGGAGAGGGTGGAAGGGAGTGGGAGGGAGTTTATACGTTATTTTAGTAAGATTTTCTTCCTTCATTCATCTAAATAGGAAAATGCAGAGCGGTTTTCTTCATTTTTGCTTTATCCAATGGGTATAACTGTGTACTATCTTATTCTTGCGATGCTTACATGTTACACGGTAGAAGTTTTAGATTCACTAAATCCGTTGAAATTCAACGGGCACTCCTGCTAGTTTTAAATATATTACAACCCAATCATCTTCATTTATTTACATTTTAAAATGGTATTTTTGATCCTAACATGATTTTTATGTAGATAACAATAGTATCAGAGAAGAAAGAGTTAGGCACTCTTTCCTTGAAGCAAACCCGCTAGTTTTTCCAATAGAAATTCTTGGTCTTTTCGTTGGTCCGTACTTTGTGGATTGAGATCGAACCGAAACCGAACCACTTTTGCAAAAAATTACGGTTCGATTTTCGGTTCATTGAAAAATTAATCAGTGGTTTCGGTTCGGTTCGCGGTTCAGCAAAATGGCTGCGGTTCGGTGCGGTTCAGCGGTTCGGTTCGGTTTGCAGCTCTGCTTTTACTTAATCTTTTAGTTTTATACTCATTACAGCCAGTTAATTCGACCCCTTTTAATTTATAATAAGTAAAAGATTCTATATTGCGTTTATATTGCAAATATTTTTCCAAAGAACTGTATAATTTAGCGACAGTTTCAATGTCAGTATCAACTTTTTGAAGTGTCTTATTAGTTTTGTTTATTGTTTCCTAAATGTCATTCCAAAACGCCATCATTAGAGCAGTTTCTAGTAAATTTAATTGATTTCCTGAGGAACCAGAGATGCTATCAGTGTAGTGAGAATCATATCAGAAAGGGCAATAGAGTACAGCCAAGATTGCTGCGTATGTTTCGTCGACTGGCAGAATGCCTTTGATAGAGTAAATTGGGTACTGCTGATGAGGATATTAAAGGATATAGGTGAAGACTGGAAAGACAGGAAACTTAGGAATCTATATGTGAATCAAGTTGTAAAGGTCAGGTTGGAGAATGCGGACACCAGCGGAGTACATATCGGTAGAGGAGTAAGACAGGGCTGCTGTTTATCGCTGATTCTATTCAATATATATGGAGAGAGACTAATGCAGGAAGCGTTAAAAGGCACGGGAGATTTCAAAATCGGAGGAAGGATTATAAGAACAGTGAAATATGCGGATGATCAAGTATTTCTAGCAAGAAAGGAAAAGGAACTCCAGAAAATTATAAATAGACTAGTGATAACAGGTAGAAAATACGGTATGGAAATTAATACAAAAAAATCCAAGGTTATGCGAATATCAAGTAAAGAAGAAGAAAATTTGAACATAAGTATTGGAGGAAAGTCATTAGAACAAGTTTCAGATTATAATTACCTTGGAAGCATCATAACGACAGAAGCAAAATGTAACGATGAAATCAGAACTAGAGTAACGAAAGCAAAATCCGCTTTCAGAAGAAAGTAACTCCTACTAACGGGAAATATAAAGCAGGAAATCCGCAAGAGGTTGATAAAATGCTATGTATGGAGTATAGCTTTGTATGGGGCAGAAACATGGACTCTAAGGAAAAATGATATAAAATACTTGGAAAGCTTCGAAATGTGGACATGGAGAAGAATGCTGAAGATAAAATGGACAGATAGGGTGAAAAATGAGGAAGTACTACGAAGAATAGGAGAGAAGCGAACGATTATACAGACTATCAGAAAGAGGAAGGCGAACTGGATTGGGCATTACCTGAGGAGAGAGTGCATGATTAAAGAAGTGCTAGAAGGAAAACTGGCTGGAAAAAGAGAGAGGTAGGAATAGGTTTCAGCTGGTAGACGACTGGAAAGGGAAAGAGAGCTATCAAGACACGAAGAAAATTGCGGAAAATTGGAGTATATGGAGAACCAAGTTTAACCATGAATAATCACGGACCTGTCAACGGACAGACTACATATATATATATATATATTCTTCAGCGACGGAGAGACATGTACTGTTTGTAGAGTACATGTCTCTCCGTCGCTGAAGTAGGCCGTCAGCCCGAAAGCTCCATATTTGTGTTGTTTTTTGTGTTTTTGTGTTTTTCGTGTCTTCAGCACTCCCAGCGGCTCTCCAGTCTAGGTGTGTCCACTGGGCTTCCTCCAACACCTTGTTGCCACCGTTATATATATATATATTAGATATTATTATAGATGGCATCGCTTTATGTTAAAAAGTTTCTCGTGTTTTGGTTAAACGGATATGAAAGAACATTTATTTTGAATTTCCTTTGTAGATATGCAGCCTTAAGGTTATTAAAATTTATTAATACATCAGCAATCCTTAAAAAGTATCAACCTTCTATCTCGCGCCCCTCATTGAGGTCATCCCGCCCTCCCTCCATCCCAGGGAGAAGCATCCCACAATCTAAGAAATAACGTATTAGATCATGTCTTATTTTTTACCCTTATGTGATAAACTGCATGTCAAGTAATTTAAATTGTTTTCTAAAATATATAATGTATATAATATACTTTAAAATTGGACAAAAAATGAATGAGTACTTTAGTGTTCTAGCAAGCCTCACTCGACTTTTCCTCTCGAAAGCGCGACTATTTTGCTCTTCTAGAAAATGAAACTTGTCCCATTTTAGGGATTCAGCGATATTTTTCACTGCCGAACAATTCGGCGCTATTAGAATTGAGTCTAGCAGACACGCATTATCATTGTATTTCATCGAACAGGGGTTGTGTCTACCGTACATAAATGTATTTGCAAAGTTTAAGCTAAACTTGCGGCTCTCAAACTTCTAGAGATTTTCGATTGCTGCTCCAAAGTTCGGTACGTTTCGCCGCCCCTTCTATAATGAAATCTTAACAACTGTGAATACAAATAAGGTTAAAATAATTTTTTATAACGATAAACACAAAAAGAGTAAAGGCAGCGCGAGGGAAGTCTTAAACCTTTACCTATAGTAAATTGAAAAATTAAATGATTGTGAAAAAGTTTCCTCATATAATCCTATATTTAATACACTGCTTTTAAGATATTCGGATGTGAGCTAAACGAAACTTTTTTTTAAACAGACGCAATACAAAGGAATGCCTTTTACAAAATACTCGTTGTAAATATATTATTGACAACATATTTAGCATTCTATCGCATGATTCAGCGATCATATAGAATAGAAAAATGATGGAACTAATCAATGAACTATCGTTATCTTTCACTTATTTATCTTCTGAATCTAATTCATGGGCAACTCAGAAACACTTATGTAAATTTTGAGGGTTTCATACGTCTGAATTCCCTATCCAAAATTTCGGCAAACTAGACTTATCCTCAATTAATATGTCTACTTCAAATAGATATTCGACATTATGCTAATGAGTTTAGTCGACGAAAACATAAACTTCTCTAACTCAATCGTCTGCTACTGGAAATTGCACTCCAACACAGTCTGCTTACGATGCCGTATTTTATGCCTTAAAGGTGCTCGCAAAAAATAATAATCTCACCCTCATTTAAATAGCCAGGAAACGATCTATTAAAAGAAGCTTAATGACTTCTTTTGTATCCACCCTTTTAGAGGCACTCCGTCTCCCATTAAAAAAACGCCCGTAAAAGGAGTAAACGTGTTCCTTATACGAAATTAGATTCCCCGCATCCAACCGTTTTTATTCTCTGGAAACAAGCTCTTCACTTTTGAACGGTGACGTGAGATGTGTGTGTATGAGGGTGTGTGAAGGAAGCTGAAGTCAGAGGAGGCGATGTGAATTTCTGTAAAGAATTTGAGGCAATATTTTACAAGTGGATCAAGTAATAGTGAACAACTCTTTGCGTGACTGCAGGTATGTTTCTATGTTTCAACTGGAGAAAATTATCATCTTACTGATCAAAATAAATTCAAATTTCCAAGTAGCCCTTAGAGTTAGCAATGGTGTCCAAACTTTTCGGCCCGATAGCCACATAATCCATTGCTACACTCATCGCGGGCCACATAGCTCAATTCCGTATTCTTCTCTGGCCACGCCCATTCGAAAATAGTACTTAATAATAACTAAGGGAATTAAGGATTTAGTTCTGAGTCGAATCTACCTGATTTGTTTTAAATGTATTTATCTGTTATGGGGTTAGAGAGGTAAACACAAATATGTTATTTTTATAATTTTCAATTTTCCTATATTACATTGTGACCTTTAATTGTTAAACTCATGGCGGGCCGTAGTTTGGACACCACTGCGTTGGAGTATAAGTTCCACGGAGGTAGACAGTTGTATGAGAGACGCGGAAAAGTGCATCTATTTTATTTTATGTTACATCTTAAATATTTATTCCGTGTGTGAGTGTGGTCATTTTCCTATATTCCGCATATTTGATTTTTTTAATAACCCGCAGAAAGTGATGCAGTGGGGTTTATTCACTCATGTTAGCAAACTGACCTATTGAAATGTCCTAGAAATATCTTTTTATGACCCATGACGCGAGTTAGGGTGGATGAGTAGAATAAGACAGGCCGCTAAAGTTAAAACGAAATATTAGTTACCTCACTTGCATCTGCTGTATATGTGAGTCAATCATATCTGTTTGGATCGTTAAATTCTACCTCACCTTTCCTTATGTATATTCTTTCAACTTATGCGAACCAACATTGAAGGCGATCAGAGATATAATCCGCGCAGAGAATCAGATAAAACCGGATTTAGGCCCACCCTTGCACTGAGTTACGCGAAGTGTTTTGTCCGTAACGCGCAATAAACACCGTATCAGACATCCCACCTCTTCCTCCTCTACCGCATTACCTGCGACTGCTTACACTCTTTATATAGATCAGCGTCGTTCTCCCTCTTCCCACTCTCCGTCCACGAGAATAAGGAGGAAAAATATGGCGCCTCGGTCCAACCGTTGTTTCGACACTTCACCGCCCCTAACACCTCTCGTCTCCGGCGTTTTCTCACCTTTCACCATCCAAAACGCTCTTTCCCTCTCCATCTTCTTCCCTCTATATCTCTCAACCCCCCTCTCTCTCTCTCTTTCGGCCTTTCGAAAAATAAGAAAAAAACATCGCCGCAACCCCACCCCTTATGCTCTTTCCTTCGCTTCGCCTTCCTCATCCCTCTTTTCTTCCCTGGCTGCTTTGTATTCGACCGTGGAAAAGGGAGAGCCAAGTGCTGCACACGGGACTTTTGATGCCTTCGACCAACGTGCCTCTCCCAGACGTCCCTAAATATACATATTTATTTATTTGCCTCTTTTTCGGACAAGCGGCGAAGGAGAAAAGGAGAGGAGGGGTAGAATCGAGGGCGGGCGGCATGTGGATAAGGGAGAGAGGACAAGGCTGGAGAATCGCGTGTGAGTCTTTATTGTACGTAAGATCAAGGAAAAAAAAGGTATAAAGAGAGGGAAGGGGAGCGTGGGGGCAGGGGAAAAAAGATAGGAAAAGCATGTCAGAGGTAAGGATGGTCCCTTCTTGTGTCAGCGGGCGTCCATATAAAGAGGTTGAAGCTTCCTTCAACCTCTTTATATGGACGCGTACCTTTCTCCTTCCTCGACCCTCTTTCTCCGCGAATATTTCCCACCCACCCACAGCACAAACTATTCCCCTCTCCCTCCCTCCCTCCGCTTGATATGGCGGCTTGCGGGAGGGAGAAACACCCCTTTCACGCTGAAGGTGCTAGATCCTTTTTTCCCATCAGCCCTTTCGGGTACGTAAGGGCGGCCGTTAGGATAAAAGAATTGAGCAGGAAGAGAGAAAATGGGGAAGAGGGTGACGAAGGCTTTGGTCAAAGAACCTAACGCTGGGGAAAAAAGGGGCAGAAGGGAGGAAGGAAGGAAGGAAGGAAAAGAGGGGATGGAGCGAAAGAGAATGTTTGAGAGGGAGCGATGAGAAAGGAAACTTTGAAACCTCTGCGAAAAGGCGAGGGAGGGATAGGAAAGGATTGGTAAAAGAAGGGAGGACAAGGGAAAGATGTGGAGGGAGGGAGAAGTGCGAGGTGAGAAAGAGTTAAGGGAGAGAGAGAGGGATGATTGATCGTCTCCCTTGATCAAAGAGTTTTTTTATCCTTTTACTTATTTATTTCCATCGCCTCTTTAGGTTTTTTTTGGATTAGAGAGAAATATCGGAGAGGAATGACGGGGATTTTATTGCCGTTTTCGTTGTCTTAAAGGGATAAAAACACGTGAGCTCCAATCCAATGTGCGAGGGAGGCCCTCTCTCTTCCCCCCCCCCCTCTCCTTCCCTCTTCTCTCTCTCTCTCTATCTCTCTCCCCTCTCTATCTCTCTACCCACTCTCCCCATCTCCTTCGTTCCTTTCTGTTTCTCTCTTCTCGACTATGTCGACGATCGCTTTTCTGGAAAAATCACGCAGGAATTCCTTTTCGCGTTCATCTTCATTTTTTTCCTGATGAATGTCGATTGATATCAGAATACGACATTCTATCTTTCGTCAGCGAAAAAAATCAATTATACATTTCATGTCTCGCGAAATAACCTCGAATCGTTTAGGGATGGATGTGACAATTTTCATAATGCCGACACATATTGGCCCGTGGGAGAGAAAAAATGAAATCATACCACTCGAGGACATGCGTTTCATTTTCGGCGCTTTTGAGACACCTATCTACTTTACCGAGCGATTTTTTTCCACAAGTTTTTTTTTTTCGCTGCGCAAGTTTTCTAAAGCGAGGCCTCCAAGGGGATTTTCTTAGAAGGCGTGTTTCCGATGGCATCGGATTAGGAGATGATGAATGCGAAATTCGAAAATAAGGATATAAACTTATCGCATATATAAATGAATTCCGACGAAATGAGGGAGAATGATTTCCTTTTATTCCCCGAAGCGATCGCCTATGGGAAAAGTGAAATAAAATCGCCCGAGAATAAGTTTTACCGTAAAATTGAATTTGGCTAGTGCAAAACGGCGGAACGCTTTAATTATTCTGATTCCGGATCGGATAAACATAATGGTGAAAAATATTTAAATTAACATGAATTTTATAAATTCAAATACAAATGGTAAGTTCAAACACTGTCTCAAGGGGAATAAACGATGTTTTTGTTAACTATAGTGGAGAATAATTTCTGGTATTGGATTCTTATTCATATACCTACACTACACGGAAAACGTAAGGCATGGAGTTCAAGATGCTAAAATTTAGAGACGAATTGATACAATTCTTCATTACCTCATAATAAAACACTTCAATTTTAGAATGGCTACAATTCATCATTACCTCGTAATAAAACACTTCAATTTTAGAATGGCTACAATTCATCATTACCTCATAATAAAACATTTCAATTTTCGAATGGCTACAATTCTTCATTACCTCATAATAAATCATTTCAAATTTCCAAAGAAATTGACTTTCCATTCAGTAATTTCATGCGAATTTCGTAATTTAGCATCTCTCTCTCTCTCCCTCTTCTTCCCATACGCTCTCGCCCATCCTAGGCATTTTTCCTCGAGAAAACAATTCAACGTAAACAGGCTTCTACGGGTTTCCGTCAGAAGATGAGAGGCAGAGGAGGGATCGGGAGGATGCGAGTGAGAGGAAAGGGAGGGAGGAGGAACGGGAAGAGGTAAGTGGAAGGGGATAGGAAAGTGAAGTAGGAAAGATGGTGGGCGAACTTAAAGCGAGGAGGAGGAAGGATCTCTCTCTTTCTCTCTGTCTACCTCTTGGAAGTGTTATGGAATGGAAAAGAAGACAGCAAAGAAGCCACTTCTCAAGTCACTTCCTCTCTTTTCCCTATTCTTCCTCTCTCCTTCTCCATCTTTTTCTATCTCTCTCTCTCTCTCTCTGCTCTTCTTCCTCTCTCGTGCTTCAATGATCTCCCTAACTCCATCCGTCTTGGCCTTTACACTCGTGTCAGCACTTTGCTCACAGAATAAAACCGTTTGTATTATTTATTCCGTAGCAACCCTTTCCACTCTGTCGCGAGTGAAACTTTGGGTTCGATATGAATGACGGATTTGAACCAGGTTTACGTAGCGTATAGAGGTCAGCACGGAGTTGCAAAAGACGTCGGAAAATGTATGACTGTATTCGAAACGTAAAATAAAGCGCAAGTTTAAGTGCAAAAGATACAACTTTAAGGCACTCGAATTCGTACAGCGATAAATGTGTCAAGTGGATTTTCCGTACATAGTCTCTGCACATATTTTTATCAAACTTTATAAATCATGGTATATTCATATCTGAATAAGTTTTGCTTGTATAAACATAAAGCTAGAAGTAACTTTTTTCGAATAAATTTTCAAAAGATTCTGAAAATTAATTTCTTTATGTCAGGATTTCAATGGCCGTCGTACTTTTGGCCATCAGAGAATCATGTAGAGAATCATCAGAGAATAATGTATTTGGCATCCCTGTTTTACGTAATAGTTATAGACTTTAATGCAGTAGAGTAACTATCTCCAGGGTCCGCAGGAGGTTGAATACGAACGCTTTGAAAAGACTTTTCCCCGTGGCTTGCGCCATCCTATCTACGCCATTTCATTAACATCTCGCTTAAATGACATTTCAGGACAATTTCTTGTCGTATCACAATGGAAATTCCAAGAACTTCTCTAGCATCTGAGCTCTTAAAATATATAGCGTTCGGAAAGTGAAACCCTCCCTTGAATTTAACCCGAACAAACACCGCGTCTTCGGACGTTTTTCTCCTGCCTCTTATCTACGCATATTGCCTCTCTCCCACTCATCTTACTTCAACTTATTCATGTCATTCATTTTGCGACGATCTCAGATGTTTTCTAAAATACACCGTACCATCTTCCTCTCCTCCTATAAGGATTCACGGAACGTTCTCAGAATAACATCTCTCCTCCTCCGAGCGCAACTTTCCCCCATTCTAAGTCCACCTACTACTACATCCTCCCCACACCCCGTACTCTCCCATACCTCCATTCTCTCTAACCTCTCCAACGCTGAATCGCTCCTTATCTTATCCCTCAACCTACCCTCAAGTAGAGGAGGAGATGTTTCGATAGAGAGAGAGAGAGAGAAAGAGCACTGTGCTGCCTATCTTTGGACCCATCCCTTTTCCAACTCGGGCTATCACCCTCTTTATTTACCCAGATACCGAACGCCCTGTGGCCCGGGACACGAACCTTTCAACTTCCTCCCCCATCTCCGTCTCCATACTTTCCCAGCACTTACTCCCGCCCTCTTCCTCTTCTCTTTATTTTTCCCCTTCCTCTCCATCGCCCTCTCATCTTCACCGCTCAACCCTTCAATTCCTTTCGAGCCTTCCTTGAGTTTTGCCCGCCATCTCATCTCATGAACTCGCTCGTATTATCTCCTGTCTGTCTTTCTCTTTCTGGCTCCATCGGTTTCTCCGTTTTTCTTTCTCATCTCCCTCTCTCTTTTCTCCAATTCTCGAGAAAATTTCGTCCCGCGAGCGTGGCACCTACTATATCTATTAGGAACTTCCGCGTAATGTAGGGTTCTCCTGTCCCATGAAAACCATCGATGCCGTTCCAAATGGAACTCTCGAGTTTACTCTCCTTTCTCCCTTTTCTGTCCCTTCTATTCCTCTATTTCTCTTCCTTCTCATCCACCTCTCTTTGTCCGTCAAAACTGTTTCATCTCTCATCTTTAACCCGTTTACAGCATAAGTGCTTGTGTCGATTAGATATTCTGTAATCGGATTAAGTTATTTATGGTAATGAAGAACCTTGGGAAACATATCTAATTCCCACTTGATTTCCTTTGTAATTCTCCACCCAGTCCTAACATTTATGGTGCGTGATATTTATCACATCTTTTAAGTAATGTATGTATGTTCATGATTATTTTGTAAATTATTCCTCCTTGCTAGACGCTTCTCAATTCGCCGCATCATCCTTAATTTAATTTATTTCATTTTTTTCATCCCTCTTCCTCCTCGGTACTCCTCCTCGAAAGCTAAAATTTATACAAGTGCTTCGTTTAAACTTTTCTGTCTTTATCCACCTACCGCCTTTCTTCGCGCACCACTTACGCCTCTTTCTCTTTCTCGCGAATTTGCATTACGCTCCAAAGCTCTTCAAAGAATCAAGAGCCGTCGCTCAACCGCAACCACACATATTCTCATAGCACGACGTTTGAAGGGCCAATGGGAGGAGGAGAAAGTGGAGCTTCGTGTATAGAGAGAGAAAGAGAGGGGAGGAGAGGAGAGAGGGTGAGGAAAAATGGCGACGGCCGCTGTGCCGGTTATTACATGTCCTCTTGTGGGTTAAATTGTTTCCCTCCGCTGCCTCTCTCCCCTCACATCTCCACTTTTATCCCATCTCTGGCGTTTACGGGTTCGCTGTTGCTCAAACTTTGATTAATGAATTAAGAGGGATGGGAAAGGAGTGGAGGGGGGGGTGATTCTTATGGGATGGGTGATGGGAGAGAGGGAAAGGATAAAGATCGCCTTTCGTTAAGGCACTTTCTCGCCAGGATTACAGCTCTTAAGGCAGTTTTTCTTGTCTGGGCATCAAACTGTTGATAGCGCACAGTCTCGAAGAGGTCGCGTATAAAAAAAAGTGTTTTCTTTCATCCTACCTCTCTATTTTCCACTCTGTTTTAAATTTTTTTCTTCCTCCCATCCAGTTAAATGCGAAAGTTAATTCTCGGGGATTTTTAAAAATCCACTGCCTCTTTTAAACCCTACTCTCCATCTCCTTCCCCCTTTTCGTTCGTAATTGGTAACCCTGGAAACGGCTTACCGTCTTTAATTTGGGTTTTTATTGATCTTAAATTCTACGAATAATTTTTTTCCAATTTTATGGGTTGCTTTTGAACATTTTTAAATATATTTTTATTGGGATATTTAAGTGTCTTCTTACAATGAGATCCAAAATTTAAGCTTTAATTTACGTCGTTCTCATTCCTTTAATAGTTCATTTCTTCAAATTTATGTTTCTGGTTAGCTTATTTCAAAATTACTTCAATGATAAAAAGCAACTTTTTATTAATATCCATATTATTTAGTTTAGAATAATTTTCGTGGGGTTTCGACCGTTTTACTGTGAGGAGTATTATTTTAATTTGGATTCGCCCATACTTTTCTAATTTGTATGCTCATATATACCCTTCCCTTTTTTGGAATATCCCCTTATATGAGTAACATAATTTTAACGGTTCGACGAATTAGCTTTTGATTAATTTGTTTTCGACAAATTTATCTGTTACCAATGTTAACTCATCGGCATACATCGTTAAGATGAATTAAACTATATTTCATAAAATTGACAAAATAATTCAAGGTTCTTCTATTATTGTCGCTTTTTACTAATATTTATTATATTTAACTATTCCCTTTTCTTGCTAAGTTCTCCACTCCACTATCAAATATGATTTATATGATTCCAAATTTTATGTAAATATTTTCTTCAAGAACCTCGCCAGTAGACTTAAAACGGATTATTTTTTAAATCTTTAATTTCATTTATTTTTTATTTGCTACCTAGCGTCGATGACTGACCTATTCTTCGATATTTATTTGATTTTTTAACCCTAAGAATAGCATAGAGAGGCGCATCCTGATCTAAACTTTTTTACATCTATTTCACTGTAATAAAATTTGCGAATTTTTTTGAAAAAATTTCATTGCCCGTAATCGGGTTATGAGCAATCAAGCATAGGGAATTGGTTTTTTCTTACCTTCTCCCGCAACTCCATCTTCTCCACAGACAATAAATTTAATACTTCCTGTGGACTATGTGTTTTTCCTCCCCTTTTTTTTGTGGGTTCTAATTGGTGGCTTCTTCACACATGCTTTGTATATAAACCAAATCACAGCAATATTTTGTACCTGAAGATGACAAATCGTTGAAACTAGAGTCATATTTCAACCCAATAAATTGGTGTTTTTAGTTATTACTTTCTCCATATACGTAGTATAGAGAAAGTATTGTTTTAATGAAAAAATCGACTTTGAAATTTCAACGGAAATACATGTTTTGAGGTCCCTGGAACACATTTAGACTATTTTTGGAATGATGTCTGTGTGTGCGTATGATTGTGGGCGCTCTAACTCGAAAAGTACTTGCCAAATCATTACCAAATTTCATATATAACACTTTGGTATTAGGAAAAAGGAGATGATTAGTTTTTATAGGGTGGTTGGCTTCAAGGAAGATTTTATATTAGATTGATGATATATATTTCTCTGGCATTCTAGAGCAGATTGATATGCATTGGTTACACACATCCGAAGAAGGTCCAGTAGAGCAAAAAAATATATATAATTATATATCTCATAGTACCATTTACCATATATAAATTTTGGGTAAGTGTATGCGTGCGGCGTAGTATTTTAAACGGAACGATATAGTTTGAACAAACGCACCAACATAAAATAGATAAATACCACTACCTATGTTTCTGTCTAACAAAAATTTCTTCCCTCCCCTAAATTTGAGCGTTACTAAACGTATTTACCTAATTTATTAAAATGACTGATACTGAAAAAATAGATCAGAAATGATGTCAAGAAAATTTAGATTTACCGACTTCTTTTCTAATCATTCATAATCATTCAAACAATCTAAAATAATTTAAAACATTTCAGTTGAGTTAAGTGATTGTAGTTTAACGTAATGTTCAAGTTCATCCTTCGTCGTAAATAATCCATTTATTTTTCATTACAAAACGCTTTGTATGCACGGAAGGAATATGAACTTATTTGCATTAATCTCTTCGTCGTAGTTAATACAATTTCTTCTGCTTATTAAATGCTTCATACACACGAAAGGAAATTAAACGTATTTTCGTAATAATAGCATATTTTATTGACATCTTCAGTTTTCGCTGGCAGTAATTAAACCAGGTAAAAATAGCTGAATTACGATTCAGGTATTTGATTTTTTATGATGGCTATTCCAACGATAAAATTTATTCGACAAAAATTTCTATTTAAATATTTCTACAAATTTAATGTGACTTTTTAGGCGTTTCACTTCCAGCGTGAGCGTCTATTATCGTTGGTCTGTCCGTACGTCTGTCTGTCTGTGTCCGTCCGTCCGCATGTTTGTTCTCGGCTTCTACGGAACGGATTTTCATGAAAGTTGGTATTAAGGACTAACAATCAAAGATAATAAGAAAATCGAAAAATGAATCACATATGCCAATCCGGAGTACCACTTTACTGGTAACAAAAAACGAACTTTCCATCATATCTCGTAAAGTATAGCTCATATCAAAATATTTTTCAAACAATACTTGTAGAACTAGTAGAGTATTTCTTTTCCTAAACATTTTTATCGGAGTAGCCGTTATCAATAAAATCAAATAGGAATATCTTAATTCGAGTTGAACAAAATTTCTTGCGTGGTTACTTCTTCATTGTTGCTAACATAAACAATGTCACAAACGAACTCTTAATTTCCTTACGTGTGCATGCAATATTTTTAGTATGAATAAAGTGGATTATTTATGAAAAAGAACTTTAAAACGCTATTTCCCTTGCGTACATGTATATCGTTTCTTTCAAATACTCCATTACACGAAACGCGCCCATTTGTGATACCCTGTGCACTTTCTTAACTTGTTTGGTATGGCCAATACTAAATATGACGACAAAAATTATTTGCTGTTCCTAGTAAAGGGGAACCCTTGGTTGGGTTATATGAATTATTGTATCTCTCTTATTGTCGTTACCCATAAATCCTTCATACCAAATTTAATGATTATCAATTTGGTAGCAGCCAAGAACGAAAATGTGTACGGGCAGACGGATGGATAGACAGACCGACGCCAATAGGAGTTCAAGTGGAAAACATACGCGCTTTAAAAACCGCTAACACGGGAGGCGATTTGTGCGGTTGTTTGGTTGTTGATACTCATTTTCCCCCGCAGCTTCATTTCCCTTCCCTGATCTTGGGCTCATTCGACGCAGAATTTCATGTTCTTTCATACAAATTATATAGAATCCCCATATTTATGATTATCCGGTTTTCCTGATTTCTCCTCTTTTCTCTTTCGCTGACAAGCCCTGAATGTGAGCTCACGTGTGTTGTTTTTCCCAACGCGCCGCAGAAATTGAAAGACTGTTTTTTTGGCGATACCGTTTGCCCATTTTTTTACAATTTCTCCTCTGTTCCGACCAGTTGCTGGCTACAGTTTCGCCACCCCACCCTTCCTCTGGGCTCACTTTGACCACTCTCCGAGTTCTTTCCAATGCCATACATAAATGGAAAGTGCGATGTTTGTACAATGCTTTTTATCCATTTCTAGGATTTCCCACCATTCCTAGTGAATATCTATCAGTAGTCTCGCTGCCCAGTTTTTCTTAACCCTCAGTTTTTCTTAACCCTATTAAAGGATGATCAAAGCTATGATGTTTTTACCGTTCTGATAGCTTGTATTTACATTTTCCTACCTTTCTTTTATGCAGATCATTTTCTCTGTCCCGACCCTGGGCTCATTTTGCCCTACTTTTAATAACTTTTATATTAACCTCACTCGATATATATACTATGTATAGGTGTATATATATATATATATATATATATATATATATATATATATATATCAATCAATCAATTGGGGGGACCTTGTGACTTCAAACGACTCCAGCGCTAGAAGGCTTCTCAGTCTAAATCACAAAGCAAGGGAGGAGATAAACCCGGTGCCGGCATTAGCCTACTCTTAACGAGAAACACCAAGGGGACCAACGGCTTTACGTCCCTTCCGAAGGACGGGGCGCTGATTTGCGTGTTCTCCAGATAACCACGCAAATAGGGAGCCGGGCAACCCAGTTCGCACCGAGTTTGCTAAGCATAGCAGGCCAGCGCCCGCACCACTATATATATATCGGTTTGTGGCCCCTTCATGAAGGCTTGTATCACCCTAGCAGCCCACAGGAACGGTGCAAATACATCCGGTGACGCTTCCGACGCGACTAATGAGATAGGGATTAATTATTTATTATTTTGATAACTCCGAATCAGTAATATATTCTATTAAAATGACAATTACTTGTAATTTTTACTTTTCCTCTTTGTCTGGCATCTAGCGGGTATCCGAAAAATCTGAGCTTCCTCAGATGGGCGATAGATGGCGAGGTTCACACAACGTAGCTGAACTATGAAAACATTGAGGAAATGTTTGTTTATTATATCTTATATTTCTACAAAGTAAACTATTTCGTAGTTTGACACTTTTTCTAATATAATTAATAACTGAGAACCAGTAAGGGATAGAGCAACGATTTCTTACGTATAATTAAGTATACCGACACTCGTAAATGTAGTTATTCGGTTGTCTTCATTCGTTTGTTTCGGGTTGTTATAGAGCTTTTAACTTACTTACACTTTTAATTATGCTACGTGATATTGGTTTAGAGGGCTTGAATGGTGAATGTTAACATTTTTAGTTACATCAACAATTAGAGATAAAATTTGTAAGTTAATACCGTTACCTATAGAAACCATGGAAGAATGTGAAATTTCATTCATTCATGGCGCAAGATAATAAAACCTGTAAGGCGCCATATAACTTTTACAAAAGTTCTAAATAAAGTTTAGTAAATCAACATTGTTGAGCAAGAAGGAATTTATTCCACTGAAATTGTTGTAAATTTTGTTCCTCCTTACCAGCCGAACTCACGATCGATAAATAAATAAAAATTTATTTTTTCCTTTTTAGTGCATAATATAAAAGTTATTTTTTAAAAAACCTATTTTTAATTAATTTAGTTTAGCTTTGCCCAACACGCTACAGCGAATAAAAGTAGAATGTTTTTCCGATGCTATCCCATTCACAGGGTACTCCCAGGGGACCCACAGGTTGCTGGTTGAAAATAAATAATAGAGACGAGTCGACAAATTGACGGTAAATGATGGATGACGCCAAAAGACAAATTACCGTTTAACGAGAATTATTGTAAACTTGAGATTTGTCCGTTGAAAACCAATGAGAGCGTTACATTAATTTCAGTTCACTCAGAAAGTGAAACGCTTGTAATTTATTACGTCTGAATACTCAAATGTAGGAGATACTCGGCTAATTCTGTAATACGGCTAATTCCGTGATAGTTTAAATATTGGTCTTCAATCCTTTTTGATTCACCGCACACTTTTACTATATTTTGCCATTCGAAATAAGTTCACCGCCCACCTTTCGTGTCAACTTAACAATAAAATTTTTGATTAAATAAATGTTTAAAAAGACATCAAATTTAATCATGTTTATTAGTCCCAAGACAAATATTAAAATAAACATTTGACAGACATTTCAATGCGTACTTTTTGCTTGGTGCCTACAAACCAGGGAATCAATGTCAGGCTTCAAGGCAGTAAGGGTCATTCGAAGATCTTCTCTTTCTATTACTTGTAAGCAATTTCTTTTTTTGGACAGGAGATTGTTGACTGCACTGAATTTCTTCTCGATTAGATATGAGGTTGGGAAAGCTACCAAGAGCAAAGATACTTTCTTCCACAAGCGTGGATACAGAGGGAATTTTCTTTTTCTGTCAAAGTTGCACATATCCACCTTGGTTGAAATTGGCTTTACACTCCTCATCATGAAATAATTCTATTATTCCCTCTTGGTATTCAATATCCACATCACACACATTTGTGATGAATGGAGTCACCATCCATGCTTCCACTTTCAAGTCTATTACATCGCGAAAACGAGGTATACCTTGCTGTTTTTCTTACGAGTTGATTGACCATTCTCTGGCTCCAATGTCTTTCCCTTTTGTTTTTCCGGTTATTTCATAGCATCGCAACTTGATCTACTAGTCTTTTAGATCGTTGTTTGTTGGTTTCAATGGAACGTTTGACATTTTCTTAGATCTAACTTTATTGATCTAACGTTGTATGGTTAGTTTCATAATCAGAGTAAAATTCAATTTTCACACGACAATCCATACGGTCAACAATTTATTTGTGCATCTATACATTTCAACACCGTTAAAGCTAGAGTAATCAAACTTTCAACAGATACTTTCTTCACAAATAGAAAGGCCGTAGGCTGTTTTAATTCGAAATGTTTTATATTAATTGTACATAAAGCAAAATAACATTGTATGCTAATTCTCGGCGTCTACATTTGGCCACTGGCCGACCACGCGCGACGATCGTTTTCCCTGCTACTGGACCGGGCATGGAAGGACCGGGCTTCCGGAGCGCGAAGCGATCAGTGACGCCGAGTCATCAACGCGCGAGCAGGAGCTTCCGAGCGTAGCAGCGAGCACGAACTTATTGTTTTCTTTCTCTTGCTATCGTTATTCTTATTTGTTACTCGTTGTTACTAAATTGTTATAAAACCCAGAGTTGTTATTCGTTACGTTATTCGCGCCCCTATAACTGGTGACCCCGACGTGATCTGGGAAGACAGCGGGTTTTCTTTTTCGTCGCGTGCGAGAGAGACAGAATGCGAAATAAAACATTAATTTTTGTTAGAACATTTTTTTGTGTTTTTCCCCGGGCAACGCCGGGTACTGTAGCTAGTCGTAAATAAATATTGAAATCAACGAAAGAATGAGATAATATTACGTTATACCCGATAGACATGCACCTACGCGCGTCAACCCCGCCCTCCGCTCGCTTCGATCGCTATGCGCCTCACTAAGCTGAAAATAAGTTTTTAGAATTCCTCTTATCAAGATGCATATTTTTTGTCCCGAGGTTTTTCTCCGACGTACCGTTCCTGAAGTATAACTTTTTAAATATTTTAAACGGCCGTCATTTTGTTTCAGGATTGTAGATGCAAATTTAAATTGTTTTCCTGGTTGCTGGTAGGTACAAAATGTCGTGTGCAGAGTAGATATTTTTCCGCGTTTACAATACTATGTACTACTACTCTAATATATACTACGTATATGAAAAATAAAAATTATTACTTGTGTGCGTTCAACTATTTTAATTAAATTTACTCATTCTTGTCAGTTTCTTTTACTTTTTCCAAATTTCAATATTATATAGTTTTATTATTTCTCAGTATAATCTAACTGTTTAAATTTACTTTCCGCTGATCGTTTATATGGGGTAAATATTTTCGTGTTCTTAATTTTAACTCCGCCTTTTATATTCAGCATTTTACTTTTATTAATTATTCGCCAAATCTCTGCATACAAGTTACTTGGGAATAATTTTCCTGCTTCCTGGTTTTATATATTTAATAAAGTTTTTGGGCTTTATAAATTGGCCGCCATGTTTGCATCCTCCATAATAAATCTATATAGATAATATTTCTGGCCAATTTCCTGTTGTCGACATTTTCCTTTCTTTCCGCCCCTCTTCCTCCAGCCATTATTTCGCAAAATGCTGAGACACCTAATCATAAATGTAATCCTAATATTTCCTCTAGACCTTTATTACGTTTGAACCCTACGGGTCATCTCTATAGACTGCTGGAGAATGAAATCCCGTGTCACGCCATAAAAAGACTTTCATCTCCTCCCATCCCTACCCTCCTCTCTCACCTCTCACCCTCGATCCTGACCCTCTCCCTTTCTCGTCCCTTTTTTATCTCCCTAGATAATTGAGCTCGGAAGGAAGAAGGAGCACGCAAGAGGAAAGATAAAAATGACAGAGAAGTGAGAAAGGGAGATTATGAGAAATTGCGCGTCACAAGGGAGAGACAGTTTCTCAAAGAGAACGAACGTTGCGCCAAGGAAGAAATGAAAGGTTGTTTGATTGTTCTATTTGTTGTGACTTAATATCTTCCTTTTACGTTCTAGTAACGTGAAATTACTCCGCGACTCACAGAACTGTACAAACTCAACTCAAAACGTTTTCGGGTAATAGGAGGAAGTAATTTATAAATGATACTTTTATTTTATAAAACATGAAAGGCTTACTACATTAACAACTAACTAGCGGAAATGCCCGTTGAATTTCAAAAGATTTAGTGAATCTAAAACTTCTACTGTGTAGCATTTAAACATCGTAAGAATGAGATAGTACACAGTTTTAACTCTCGAATAAAGTAAAAACACAGAAAATCGGTCCATATTTAGGTATTTTGATGAATGAAGTAAGGAAACCTTGCACTCTGAAAAAGCGACAATTACGTGTAAACTTATGGAGAAATAATTATATACCTATGCGAAGTCCTGTGACGATATCTTCAAAGGTGTGGAAATCACTACTTGTGGAAAATCTAATCTAATTATATAAGTTACTTTAGTAGTATTTAAAAACAGTTTGCTTTGGAGAACTCTAAGTCACACGAAAATATCATTAAAAACAGTTTATTAGTAATATTAAAATAAAATATTTGATTGGCAGGTAAACAAAGCAAAATTGCGCAAAGAAATTGAAAAACGATAATAATTTAAAACTTTTTTCATATAAATGCATTGGACTCTCAACTTCGGCGACAGTGTGAATTGTCATGGTTGTTTATATTTGGTGTATTGTTGTAAAAATGATAAAATCACGTCTTTTTCTGATTATAAGCGCATCTTAAAATTCAAATGAAAAATAAGCTGCACTCATCCATACGTTATTCACATGGAGAGAATGAAAAAGGAAAATAATAAATGTCAATCAAATCGGTTTAAAAACCTGACTTTACCATATAACTCTTTATTCCGGTTATAATGTCACGTTTCTCTCTACGTGCTGTAGTTCCTGAGTTCTAGAATAACATACATACATACAAACACTGCTTTATAGATATTACTTATAGTTGATAGTTTGTTTCCATGGTTATTATTTGCGAGCACACACACGCACTCGCAAACAACGAAATTAATATAAAAGATTTCAGGAGAGAATTATCGAGCTATTCTCATGTCTAAAATGAAATTGGTACGATAGACATATCTAATAGCCATCAAAAAATTACGGTTACAAAGCAGAATCTACTTGAAATTCTTGGCCCGTTAACGTAAATAAGACGTTGAATACATTCTTTAAACTCTCTACGAGAATTTAAGATAATGTTAATAGAATTACGATATCCTTCTTTCTACACTTAATGTTGAAAAAAAACAACTCACGAGTGATAAAAATTTAGGGAAGCACATAGTATAAACCATGCCCTCTCTCTCTCGCTTTCCCTTTGATGCATCGTCATGCCTACCCTTCGCCCCATTACCTCTGCCGTCCCATTCTCCCAACCCCTTCATCTCGCCTCGCCATCGCTTGACCCTCACCGTTATTTCCTCCTAAAGCCTTCCCATGAGACATGGTCTCATCCGAGCCCGAGATCCTCACTCTCCCATCCTCCCTCATCCTTCTCTCCCTACTCTCTCTCTCTTCGCCCACTCCTCCCAATAATCCTTTTCCATTCTCTGCCTTTACGGGTTCGAAAGGACCTTTCCTCGCCCATCTCTTTTCGGATACACTGGCACTGATCCCCTCCTATCTTTCTCTTTTTCTCTCTCTCCCCCTCCTCCTCCCGTCACCCTTTCACTCATCTCTCTACCTCTCTCCTTACCAATTCGGTGTGGAAAATCCTCGGCATCTGCCCGGAAAATCTTCCGCGTTTCCCCTCATTTCTCTGTATCCCTCTGTCTACTATTCCTCGCGCCTTATGGGCCTTATGCGTGTGCGAAGACGCCGCTCCCGCGAAACATGGTTCTGCTTATGATTTCTACGGCGAGACTTGATTTATTTGTTTTGTCTTTATTCTCGTATACTAACGATTATTTTATTTTCCCGGTAAAATGTTCCGTTCTTTTCTTTGTATTGTAAATATTCTGCGAACCATATTCATGTTTTCTTTTGCCCATTTTCTCACACCTCCCAACTTTTTCTCAGAATTTGTGTGTGATAGATCATGTACACTCGTAATTAGTTATCCGTCTCTTCATTTATTTTATACTGTTTTCCGTATTTTATACAATAAAAATAATAAGATAAATTTATAAAGCTATGCATTAATAACGGACTGTCATTCATTTAATCACATCTTTATGTATAACTTGCAATTTTCCCTCCGAAAACTTATCTGCAAACTATAATTTTTTGTGTAGTTGTAACAGTGAAGGATTAAATATATTGAAGAGCAAAATTACATTTCTCTATACAAAAGCGAAAATTATTTTTATGACTTTTTACTTTAGTTCATAAAACAAGCATTTTCCATTGGATTTCATGAAAAACGTCCCTATAGGTATATAACTTGATTACTAATTATTTTTTGGTTGCCTTCCTCGTTTTGATAGGGTTAAAAATAATGAAAATAGCACTACATTGATCAAAGAAAATGAAGATTTACTTTTTCTGAATATGGCCAGGATCCATTGTAACAAGCTTTAATTATGACTGAAATATTTTCCACGTTTTACCGAGCAGACTCGGTAAAACTCGAAAAATCCGTCCTTTATGAACACCATGACAGAAAACTTCTATTCGAACTTTTAATTACGTCAACCAAACAAAATCCATAATATTTCTCTAGGTTATTAACATCCAAAATACCATCTTACATTTTTTGTTCATTCATCTCCGTTCGTTTATTTTTCGTACCTCATATTCAAAGAGAAGTCATAGTCGTGGCATAAACTCTGGCTCACTAATTTGAAGCTTTAATCAAAACATTTATTCATGGACGCAATGCATCAGTTTTTTTTATTATCCTAGAACTTATTTCTGACAGCATTCGTCGTTTCTTAGGGATGCTGCAATTCTGAAATATTGAATAGCGTGCCTGTATATTTTTTTTCCGCGAATCCAAAATAAAGCGAACGGCCGACTCATCCTCTTTGGTCGTCGGGGTTTTTCCTTTGCCTTCTCCCCATCCCCAGTTCCTCTCTAACCCGCGGCACTACGGTCGGTCAGCAGCCCCCTTCTCTCTCGCTCCCCACTCCTCTCCCCCAACTCCTACCCCTCCCCCCCCCCCCCTTCATTCCCATTTCTTCCTTCTCCCCAATCTCTGCTCGCCGCGTAACTCACCGCCAATTTTTTTATCGTTCCTTTTTCGAGCGCAGTTTCGACGTTTTTCCTTTGTTCTTCCTCAGCTACGGCTCTCTTCCCCTCTCCATCTCTCTCTCTCTGTGGTCCTGTATCTTCCACTCATATTTCCTTCGCCGTTCCACTCTTTTAAAAAACCCTCTCTCGGAACGCCCTTCCGACCAAAATCACATTTACACCCCCTACTTTTTCTCCCCCTCTCCCAGTGGTCTCTTTCATTTTCTCTTCCAGGAGTTCTCGCGTCTCTTCCTGCCTCCACTTCCTTGTCCTTAAAAAAAAAACCTTTCTCTCTCTCTCTCTCTCTCACTACCTCCATTTTGTCTTCCTTCCTCACTCTCATCTGTCTGCCTTCTGACCGCAGGACACGCCTCACGGCCAAAAACCTTCCATTCACTAACGCCCTCCTTCGCTTATTTTTCCTCTCTCTCTCCCACATATCCGCTTCCTCCTTCCTCTCTCCCTTTCTCTCTCCCCCTCTCTTTCCCCCCGCTTTCCTCCATATCTCGTTCTTCCTCGCTTCCTCTGTCCTACCCACTCCATATCCTCCCTCACTGTCTCCTCTCTCTCCCTCCGCCCTCTCTCACACACGCCCTTTCCCTTTTCAAATCTCCAACACGTTCATTTCCGAATTGCTCTCTCTCTTTCTGCCTCTACTTCTTCCTTTCCTTTGTTCCCTTTTACATACGTATGCCTTGTCACGTATATTCTCATTCTTCGCAGCCTCTCATCCTTATTCTCGCCTCTTTTATTTTTTCTACCTTCTACCACTCCCTCTCTTCTCATTCAAAAAACCTCACGGCTTGGCCTCTCACTTTCTTTCTTCTTTCCTCCGTCACTTTCCCTTCCTTTTGTCGACTGAATCGCCCCTTCCTCTTTTTTCGTCCTGTTTCTCTCCGTTTTTCTTCTGTCTCCTTCCACTTTCTCCATTTCTATCGTGCGTTTCTCGACTGTCACTCGTAAATTCTTTTCCCCTCGTCTCGTTCTTTTTCTCTCGTCGTTCCACAACTTAATAGAATATTATCGTTGGAGGGTATGCACTGGAACTATGGAAATCTAGAATTTTAATAACGAGTTGGATTTTATTTTATAAAACGTTTTTTTTTTTGTATTTCCCCCTAAAAATTAAATAGCTTTTCGTCCGTGATATGAGGAATGCGTTTTTTCATTTTTCGCGATCCTCTTTTCCTCCAAACAGAGTAAACACTCAAACATTATTTATTGATTTTAGGCTATATTTTTAATGTTCGGAGCCTAATAAAGATGAATTTTCAACTAAATATACACTTACCGGATAAAAATCAAACTTGGTTTTCGACCTCTGTCGTTATCGAGCAAATTGACAGAATTTGATCTCTGAACTTTTCTATTAAATATTAGAAGGACTGCAGATTAACGATAAATTGATAGACTGTAATTCTCAATTTTTAAATATACCTAATAGTCCTAGCCGTATTTCTTCTTGAGCGACCTACTTGAAATTCGGAAAGTATTATTTAGTTTTGAATTTCCCGGTTGAGATTTGATTAGGCGATCGTTTGGAAAAATTGATATCTCCTTTCCCACGCCGTTTTGCATCACATAAAAGTAAATAGAACGAAGCGATCGAATGCCGAATACTGCTTGTTAACGTAAGCGTATTAGATGCACCGGATTACTCGCTTGGAAAAGGCCTCGCTCGCTATGATACTCCCATCTCATTCCATTTCTCCTTCCGACCCATTCAAGACCATCCCATCCCGCCTCCAACTACTCTCATCCACCTCCCTACCCCTTTCTCCCCGCACGCCAGGCCCTCTTCCGCCGCCCTTTCCCACCGTACCGTGTGTCACGGGAAAGTCGTCCTACTCCTCGTCGGGAAGATGCATCTCCTTGTCACCCTTCCGCCTTTCTCTCCTCTCTTTCTCTCTCTCCATCCAACGCTCGGAAGCATTCGAGGAAAACTTTGCCGCAAGCGGTCCGTGAGGGGCAGAGGTCGGAAGGACGCGAACAGCAGAATGCTTAAGAGGGATGAGGGACGGGAGGCGGGGAGCACGGGTGACAGCGACAGAAGGGAAGGTGGCGGAGGAATAAGGAGGAATTGTTGCTCAGGTATGGGGATGCCGGAGGAGCTCCGTGACAGAAGAGTAGGGCGGGGGAATGTGGGAGAGGAGGAGCAGGGAGAAGAGATGTATTTTCACGGCCTTCGGAGAGAGACGCAGGGTCCGGAGTGAATCCTACTTTGTTTCCGGGGAGTGTAAGACTGAGGGACCAAAGTTACCACACACCATCTCGCCTGGTAGATAGATAGAGAGAGAGAGAGAGGGAGGAGGCGAGAGGGAGGATTTGTGCTAAGTTTTCTGTCCCTCGCGTCATGATTCCCCGCGAGGCGGCCCACAAAGTAGAAGAGTAGACGTGGGTGGGAAAGAGGAGGAAGAAGAAGAAGGCATCAAATAGCTTTAGAGACAGGTATGTGGAGGAGAGAGAGAGAGAGGACGAAATGATCGATGAGCTTGTTGCGGTAGAATGGTTCGTATTTTACGAATAAACATCGAGAGGAGAATACCTTACGGGCGTAGGGAGTTATCCAATTATAAAGGGATCTCCCTTTTTCTCTAACCCTTTTTTTTCTGGGTTCGCCAGTTGCTGCGGAATGGTGCAGAATGGGTTTATTTTGCTGGAACAGGATTTGTTTTTTAAAATGCCAATAAACAAAAATACGTAAACAAGTTGTTTCCGTCATTTAATCTTGCGTATTTTGGTATTAAAGTGTTGAGAGTTTACTTTAATGATCTTCGGAATTTAGCATCATTTTGAAGGTAGCTGGTTTTATGGAACAAAATATTAATAAATATAATTATCAGTTAGAGTTATCCACACATTTTGTCATAAACGTTTGAAAACAATATTTTTCTTACTCATATTTGCAACGGTTAAGTAGTAATTCAATCGTTTTTCAGATGAATATCTTCCGTTAGAATATTCTGAAAAAAATTACACTATAACTGATTAAGTGAAGAGATCTTTAAGTGAAACACGATTTTAAACAGGTAAGATTTAGGTGTTCGCATAGAGAGGAACAGACAGACAGACAAACGACTTTATTAGGGCGAAATTGAGACCATATCGTTCACCGGCTGCAATAGTGGCACATTCCAAAAATGGCAATATTTGAGTTAATACGTCCAATGAGGACAGCATTTCATCTATTACGTTCCTGCAATACTGGCCCAAAGTTAAGTAAGTATGAATATGTCAAATTTTTATTTGTCTTCTAAACTAGAAATGCCGGTTAACTAGCAGCTGAGTTTTATTTCTTCATTTTCTCACAACTACCACTTTCCTAGATGTGCCACTATTGCAGCCGGTGAACGATGTAGTCCCTTCTTACATTTAATCCTGCGTCAACAATTACAAATAAGAATAAAATAATAAAAATTATTTCACAGAAAAGAAACAGAAAATAAAATAAATAGAAAAACACAAGCAAAACACTAAATTTCAAATTCGGACAATTTCTATAAAAAGACAGAGTAATTGCGGTAAAAACCTAGGAAAGACCTGACTTGGACATCCTAGTAAAAGACCACGCAGGAAAACACCCACGAAGGGAAGGGGGGTGGAAAAAAACCTGCGAAAACCCTAGAGACATAAAAGAACAATAGTGGAATTACAATAATACATACAAGTTTAACAAGATAAGATTAACAAAATATATTTTAATGTTATGAGTAATGAACAAGATAATTAATAAAATAAAATGGAGAGTGAAAGGTAGGGAGAGGGAAGAGAGAGAGAGGGAGAAACAGGGAGGGAGAGAGGGAAGGGAGAGAGAAGGGAGAGAGAGAGTGGGAGAGGTGTACATACAAACATTATTGTATATAAAAATAAAAATTTTAATTTAGGTGACACTCGCTCTTTTGGGCACTTGCTCTTATGTCCACTTGCTCTTATGTCCACTTGCTCTTTTGTCCACTTGCTTTTATGCCCACTAGCTCTTATGTCGCTTGATCTTATGTCCACTTGCTCTTTTGTCCCTCGCTCTTATGTCGCTTGCTCTTTTGAGACTTGCTCTTTTGTCTGGCCCCGGAATGTGTATAGAGATAAAGAGTTTTGTATTCCCAATGGAAGGCCATTCCAGAGTTTGCATGCAGTGACGGTAAAGGATTTGTTTTGTGTTTTTGTTCTATGAAGTGGGGTCAGAAGTTTATCACATCCTCTGCATTGATGAACTGTATTAATGGTAACAAACTCAGTAGATAGATAACGAGGGATTTTATTTTTAAGGATTTGATACAATAGGAAAAGGAGATGAAGGTTTCTTCGGGATTTAAGTTTGAGCCATGAGAGTCTACGGAAGTATTCTGTAACATGATCAGATTTTTTAAGATTAAAGATAAATCTGAAGCAAGTATTATGAGAACGCTGTAGTTTAATGGCGAGATCCCCTGATAAGTCCTGGTATACTACCTATATCGCAATAGTCAAAGTGAGGAAGAATGAAAGATGCCACAAGCTGTCTTTTTATTAAAGTGTGCAAGGAAGAGTTTACCGTCTTGCAAACTTTTATAATGTGATTATTCCAGGTGAGCGTTTCATTTATTATAATAACGAGATTTTTTACGAATTTGCAGTAGGGTAAGACTGTACCATTCAAAGAAAGTGTAGCTAATTCCACGGGATTACTGTAGATTTCGATGGGTTTATGCTGAGAATGTTATCATCACTCCACTCTTGAAGGTGATTGAGAGGGCTATTTATATTCGCTAATGCATGAGCAAATTATGTGGTTTGGTGTCTAAGTAGATTTGGAGGTCGTCCGCGTACAAATGATGTTTGCAGTGAATTAGCGTTTGGGAGCAGTCATTAATGATTATGGAGAAAAGGAGAGGACCTAAATTGAACCTGCAGAACACCTTGATTGGTTCTCAGCCAAGAATATGAGGATTCATTTGTATGAGGAAAACCATTTTATTGCTGGTGTGGAGAATCGCATACAGCGGAGTTTCGCCAAGAGTATGTCTTTGTCTGCTGTGTTAAAAGCTTTGCTAAAATCTAGCAACACTAGTGCAGTCAGTTTTCTGTCATCCATGTGTCTGCGTACGTCGTCTGTGATTTTAATTAGGGCGGAGGTGGTGCTATGTGACTTCCAAAAGCCTGATTGAAAGGAGTCGAGAAGCTGATTTGTGTTGAGGAAATCTGTTATTTGTTCATACGCAAGTCTCTCTAAAGCTTTAAATAGGGTGGGAAGAAAGCTAATCGGTCTATCATCATTATTATCTACGGAGAGAGATTTCTTAGGGATTGGACGTATTAGTGCACGTTTCCGTTGCGATGGGAATTTTCTCTCGAGTAGGGAGTGGTTAAAAATATTAGGTAGTACTGGCAGGATAAGATGTATTAATTTGTTAATTAAGATGATAGAAATTCCGTCAGCACCCTGCGCTGCGCTGCGATTTGATTCTGCGTATTGCGGAAAGTACGCTAATTTGTGATACCGTTTTAAATTGGAATGTTGGATAGCCGGTGGAATCATTAGCTTTTGTAACCAGGTCTTGAATCACTTTGCGTTTTCGTTCTGCGTCAATGACTGTTGGATTAGTCGAGAATCTCTTATTAAGGGAGTCTAGAGAGATGTCTGGTAATAAGATGGAATCCTTGGGCTTACCAATCCCGAAGTGTCGCAGATTGTGCTATAAGGCAGATGTTGTTTCATTTGGGCCGGAGATAGAATGTTCAAATTTTATTTTGGCATTCCTAATCTTCTGTTTACATTTGTTCCTAAGGTTTTTGTAAGCGTTGAACGTATTTGGGCATTTATTTGATTTGAGGAGACGGAAAATTGAATCGCGTCGAGCCATCACTAATTTTAAGTCGGCCGTAAGCCATGGGGCGCGAGGTTTAGAGACACGAATGGTTTTAATGGGCGCATACTTATCAAGTAAATATAAGAGGAAAGCATTCAGGGATTCAATTTTTGAGTCTATATCGTCTTCATATTCTATGGTGTGCCACGGAAAATGCGCCTCTTCAACAGTTAGGCTGTGGTAATCAATGTTTTTAAAATTACGGTGAGAGATGAGTTTTAGTTAAAATTTCGGGTCTTTTGTGTTTTTGTTTTGTTTTTGAGATGAATCTTCATAGGCTGAGTCAGTTTTTTTCTTTATCGCCAGTTGAAGTTTTTCCTTCATAGACAATGCAGTTGATGACGAAGGAACTGAAGTCGGCGCATCCTCAGACTGGGAGTTGGAATCGTTGACTACTGTTGATTCAGTTTCAGAAATGCGTTCAAGTAACTCTACAATTACCTTTGTTATTGTGACCTTGCTGGTTTTATTGAAAATTCCGTAATCTTCATCAACTGATTTCTTTGGATCATAAAGAAACTGTAGAACATCAGAATAAGTTGTTCGTCTTTCCTTTATGCGAGCTATCAGTGCTTATTTAAGGTCATTGCTTAAAAATGTGTTTTTATTTGTTAGTTCATCAAGCATAAATTTTAATGTTACATAAGCAATAGACAAATTTACATTTTTGGAACATAGTGCTTCTACAGCAACTTTTATTGGCTGCAATGCTAATATTGTATTAGAGAGCAGTTCAATTTCATTTTCTGTATCAACAGATATTAGTCCTAAGATATTAACGTTTATAACACATTATCTGCATTAAACATATTCAAGGAATAATATTAAAAACAGAAAAATAACTACTGGCATTACATCACCATAAAGAAATATTTTACTAAGGTTTAAAAAGTTCATGTAGGAACGAATCACTTCGTAGGAGCCGCCACTGTACATGATCAAATACTGCGGGAAAATTACTTTCGATTTATGCCATAAACCTCAGAACGTAACTTTGGTGTAAATCGAGTGTCACCTGTACTTTCTTGACTACTGATTATTGCGTCAGCCTTCAGCGCATGCGCAATAGACTGCCGAGAGAATCAGGACTTGAGAAACATTGAAACATTCAAACACGGGAATATTATTATTTTTTTAACATGTATTAAAAACATTTTTTATTTACCGAATTACCGGTAAAAAATTACAAAATTACCGGTAAATTTTTACCGGATTTGGTAAACCGGTAAACCGGTTTACCGGTATTGCAATCCCTAACATTTACCTGAAGACGCTCTCGAGGCCTATTGAGTATGAGGTAAGATGTGTTATCTCATCTCCCTCTGTCTATTCCTATTCCCTTTAGATGGGAGGAGAATCCCCTAAGTCCATCTGGAACAGGGGTCTCAAACTCACATTCATTACTTTCCCAGTCTTCACACCTTTTCGTGTTCTTTGTATTATATTCACTCTCCCTATCCACGGGAGTGGAATCGCTCTATTACACGTCTTACAGGCAGTCATTACAAAAATGCTAAATTTAACGTCGAGGGTTTTCCTTCTGATACGCAAGAAACTCGCTGGAAGTGGGATAAACATTCTTCAGTAACTCAACCGTGCAGGCTGATATAAATCGGAATAATTTAATACAATTCTTAGATTATTTAGAAATATTTGCGTGAAATATTTTATAAGAAATAGATTTGAGTTTGGGTCGCGTAGTATAAAGTAAATTGCTTCGCGGGCCGCACAAATGCATCGCGCGGGCCGCGGGTTTGAGACGCCTGCTCTAGAAGGAAGAACGGCGTCGGGAAAGGGATTATGGAGATGAGAAGGGGGGGGGGGGGGGGGGGGCACGAGTCCGGTGACGAACTTACCCGCCGAGACATCCTCGTATCCCTTAGTCGTTTATATTCATAAGTTGTCTCGCGGGCAAGTCCGCTCCGAGAAGAATTTTCTAGGAACAAAGGCCGATAAAACGCCATAAAGGGATAGGATTGGAGAGTGGTGCGGACCTTATGTCCCAAAAATTCAAAAGAGTCTTATTTATCCTCGCCACCGGTCACTCCTGCGCGAAGGATCCCGTACTCACCGAAGGAGAAAGGAGACGGCAGCCAAGGGTACTCAGAGGAAGAATCGGAAGGGAGGGCTGAAGAGGAGGGGATGATTAGAATCCCAGAGTCACATGCCCGGGAAGCCGACGTCACTTGAAAGAAAGATACGACCGCTCCGGAGCTAACGCCACCCTAAATATTCTAGCAAAGACGGTCACCCCCATCGAGCTTCTGGTCCTAAAATTATTCCTCTTCACTTACTGCTCTATACTTCTCCTTCCCTACTTAACCTGTCCCATTGTTTTATTGCTTCGCACCTTTCATTACTTTAATTTCACATCCCTTAATCTGTATTCGGTAATATCCTTCTCACTTCTTGCACCCACTCTCTCCCCCCCCCCCCCCCCCCCACCGCCCTTCCCCCGGCTATAACACTTCCTTATTCTCTCCCTAAATTTCTTTCTTACGCAACTAAATTCTACAAACCCATATTGAATTTACTGTCTACGCGCACTTTTTTCATCTGAATCAGCCTACAAATTATCACTCCCACATTGATTAGTTACACTCCAGTTAAGACTGCCACACGTTAATTTCTCCAACGCTAATTAAGCGGTTTATATTCTTCTTTTAACCTTCTGTCTTTGCTTTCGGCACTTGCCTCTCTCCCTTCACTTTCGCTTTTTTCTACCTGTATTCTCGTTTTCTATGCTCTCTCTTATCTCTCTCCCTTTCATTATCCCGAACTACACCTCTTTATCCTCAAAATTCCCGCCTCTTCCTCTGGTTGCAGTGAAAATTTTAGGTGTTGAATCCCTGTATGGTTCGCCAGTTGTCTTTAATACATAAATAGTGGCTGCTGTAATGAAATTTTGAATTAATTTTTGAAAGCTTTAGATCATAACGGTGAGACTCTCGCTTATAACGCCGTGCTATATGTTTATTTCTGTAAGTTTTAAAGGCTGAGTAAGAAGAATTGAATTAACACTCTTTAAGATGAGATTTGACACATTGAATCCTTATTTGAGGTATGCTGCTTTTAAGAGTAGTGAGTTAAATTCCATTCTTTTTGAGAAGACGTTATAATTTACCCTTATTACATGTCTATTACCCTGTAGCTAAAGTTTAAGTCCAATTGAGTTTTATATAGACAAGATAATAGTAAAAAAAATTTCCGACAAAATAATGAGAATTGTTACACAACACTTTCTGAGGTAAATTGTCTATTTTTAATATCACCCTACATTTTCAAAATGTGGAATAATATAAACCATGAAAATTATAACGTTTCAATTATTTTATTAATTTTCACATTTTCATTCAGTAACACTTGCATTTCGGAGTGTTGCACTTTTAGCGAAATTTTAAAAAGCTGTAACTAGAATTCTCTATTATATTTTCTATTTTTAATAAAGACTGCATATCATTCTCAAGTAGCATAACCTAATACCTAGCTGTTATTTATTAACATAAGAGAATATAATCCCTTCGCTTGGAAAATTATCTCCAAACTAGATGTCTTTAATATTCACTTGATTTCGGTTCACGTAGTCGAAGGGAGAATTTATCTCGCTTGAATACAAAAAATAAATATTGACCCTGTTTTTTCTTTCTCATCTTCTTCCATATTGAATTAATAGAAACAATGCCAGGGAATGCATCGCAACCGTGGCTGACCTAAATATCATTCCGATTAACCGGGGTTCCGAAAGGCAAAGCGATGGCATTACAGTGCTCGTAATTAATTTCTCCCACGAGATTCCAAGCCGAATTATACCGAACGTAACGAAAACCTTTATAAGCCTGAAATCTTTTTCAGACATAAAGTCCTCTCTCAGCAAAATAGACATTCTCGAAGTCCATCCGTGCGTTATGGCCATAAATTGAAGTCGTTCCGCAATAAGCCGATTCAATTGTGTGCATTTGAGTTCGCCATGTTTATCGCTCAAAAGAGGGGGAAACAATAAAGGAGCAATTTTCTAGGTTCTCGGAAATTCGTTCTTTTTTCCATCTCGACGAATCCGACCCGTTCTTTCTTTTTCCATTATTTTTCAAACGCGGGCAAACAAATACGAGATAAACTTAAGTGTCGACGAAGCGAAATGAAAAAATAAATTCGTGGACCTTAAAATATCTCTCTCTCGCCGTGTAGGTTTAATTGAAAATAAAATTGATCGCTAGGTGAATCGGCTGCGATTTAAAAGTAAAATACAATTCTTTCGCAGTCGTTCGCGCAGCTATTATTCACTAGATTACTTTTTCAAGCGGACAGCAACGTATCAAAACTCTTGATGATCTCAAGGACCACGAGAAAAATAACCTTTCGTAAAAAATCTGCACTTAATCACCGCACATTGTCTTCGTTTAAATTACTGGCACGAAAGCGGAATAAAAACAAAAACAGAAGCGGGAAAGAATGGAGCGTTTCCACAAGTTGGCAGAGATTATGAGAGCTCCATCTTTTTCCCCGTTTTTGATTGTTAAAAGTTTCCTCGCGTCGTAACCCCGCAGAAAACTTTGCCGGGAAGAAAACAACGTTTTAATTACCGAAATTGTTAACGACCTTAAAACACAAAGTCTATTATGGCTCCCGCGTGTCACTCCGTTCTGCTCATTATGCATGTGTATTCCCCGTTTCCCGCTCCCGGTCCCCCGATTCTCCTCCTCTTTCCCCCGCTCCTCTCGTGACCGGTATACGCCGCTCGATTCGAGTATTATGCGGAAAGAGGAGGAACATGGAGGAGGAGGCTTCAAGGAGGAAGAAGAGGAGGAGCGGTTACTTTTCTTCCCTTTCTTTTGTTAGTCCGTGAGACTGCAACCCTCGCAACATTCTTTATTTCCGCGTAACAGAGGAGAGAGAGAGAGAAAGAGAACGTTGAAGTAGAGACGCATCTAATGGCTGGCAGCCTGCCTGCCTGCCGACGCCGTCGCAACCTCCTTTTAAGAGGGGACGAAGGGATGTGGGCGTTCCGCAAATGACCTGTCTACCTTCGCCTCCTCTTCCCGCTCCACGCCGTCTTCTTTTCTTTCACTCTCTCTCTCTCTCTGCCCCTTTCTCTATCTCTCTATATCTAGCCTTTCTCTCGTTATCTCGTACCACCAACCAATTTCCCATTTCATATCTTTCCTCCTGAACTGAAAAAAATGAAACCGTGTTCGGAATAGCCGTCTCGTCATGTCTTTAACTCGCTTATCACTTAATTGCGTGCACGGATGTTCATTGATTTTTATTTGTTTCGTTTTATTTATTTTCAGTAGCTCTTAAAAAGCAAATCTACAGCCTTTTACCAAGAGCTTTTAACAGTCACAAAGACAAACACATGCATCCATTCCCAAAGCAGGATTCGAACCCGCAACCTTGTGATTAAGAAGCAGACACGTTCACCACCTCTATATCACGGCCGTATTCAATTATGAATCGATATGGTTATCACGGAAGAAACATTTTATGTGTAATTGTGTTATTTAAGGGTTATTTTGTTATTTTGAGACATCTGTATAAGGACATGTTTGGAGTATATTTTTGCTACCATTTTTGTCAGAATGGCTTCATACAAAAATAACAAAGTGTTTAAATCATATAACTTGTTAAGGAGGCGATTAAAAGAAGACCTTAAAATCAATTTATCGTGTTTCTAATCTTGCAGCCATAACTATTGGAGCAACACAAAAAATCTTACAGGGGACTTACAATGACTCTATACAAGGATAAGATTTATTAAAAACTCGGCGATCATGATAATATCATTGGTTAGACTTTTGCTGTCCATTTTTTAAAAACTCAATAAAGAAAATCCCACCGCCTCAATGAAATTTGGTTCACAAATGTAGCATATTTTATCTTAATGGGTTTGTGGACAAACAAAACATGGCGAATTTGTGGAATATAAACTCCGATGCACCTCTACATCTCACGAAATTCAGTTTGGTGTAAATTTTCCGTTTAGGCATCATTGAACCAATATTCCCGGATGATCTGTAAGCAACGCTTCTGATAGATATTTTATTCCTTTATTGCAAGGAATGAGATTTGATTTCAATGAAAAGTTTTTCCCAGTAAGATGGGCACGTGCACTCGCTTTCAATTCTGTTCTGGACATTTTACTCCCTCTTTTACATGACCCAGTGATTTACTGTCATTTTGGATCAGTGTGGTCTAGACTATCATATTCTCCTCACTTCAATTCCTTTAATTTTTATTGAGCCAATAGAAATTGGCCATGAACAGTTGAAGATCTGAAAATTGAAATATCCACCGTCATAGAGAATGTTGCTATAAAGGTTTTCAGTCAGGCAGCACATCATTTCCTCACGCGTTTGCAAGTCATTGAAGTCAACGGAGCACACAATGAGCATTTTTTCAGTTAAATATTTTTATGTTTAAAAAATTCAAAGTTCTAGTAAATAACACAAGTTAATTTTGCAATTCGTGTACCACAATAAAAGTTTTTATTTAAATGAAATAATCCATATACGATGTCATATACAGGTATACATACTCATATTTCACAGCCACTAATCATGGTAAACATAAGCCCTACTACACAAATCGTGCTTTCCAAAATATGACAAATAGCGGGACAAAATGGCAATTAAGATAAGCACAACATAAATGGATTGGAAAGCCATATGTAACAGATTAACCGATTTATGTGGTGGTTCAACGATAGTTGATTCTAAAAAAATCTAAAGTTTACTCTCAACTTTTTCCTCGGAAGGACTCTACAGCAAACGTATCTCTTTTATTCGTCATCCCAAAGAAGGAACTTCCTTAAGTTTGAGAAATGGTGTCCCGTTGAATGAACTCATTATCGAGCTCCACAAGATTTAATTTTCTCGGCAAACGTACCGAACGCTCCGGAAAACTTCCCAATTCCAGGAAGGGTAAAAATTTCACTTTGACCCCGATTCCTACAGCATCCCAGACCAATTGGGGTCGTCAAATTAGCCGAGAATGGCCTGGGCGAAATAAAATCAAACCAGCTGCCGTTCATTTTCATCCCCTTTTCCAGTTAAAGCCCCGCGGCGATGGTAACGCGAACCTTCACCCAAAGCATTGATCCGAACCCTAATAAAAAGAACTAACCTTTCTGCTAATGAACCGACGAAAACACTTCGGTGTCATCCCACCCTCTATAGAATCCAGCCTCGAAAAGCCTCACGCCATTCTCTCCCTTTTAAACTTACCTTCGTACCCCCAGAAGAGCCCTGCCCTTTCCATTCCCCCATCTCGTTCCCAGTAACGCCTTCTCTCCACCACTAATCCCTCGTCAATCAAACGGAGGATATCGCAGAGGGACCCCACGAGAGAAATGTAGTCGAGGTATCGTACGTACGCTCGGGGGCGCAGACAAAGAGAGAGAGAGAGGGGGGGAGGGGTATAGGAGGGAAGAAATGGAGAGAGGAGGGGGCGGCCGTTCATCTCGGCAGTGACCGGGTAGGAAGGTCGGTTCGCTCGTTGCGAGGGAGGAGGAGGAAATGACGTGCGAGTCCCGGATTGGAATCCGTAGGGTGCTTTCGCGGTTTCGGGCCATCATTCGGGGGCGCGCAAACCGCCAACAGTCGGGCGGAAGGAAGGAAGGAAGAGGGGAGGCCGGAGAGAAGGGACCAGGGTTTTGCTCGGGGAAGGGATTGAAGGGGAGCGGGGGGGAGGGGTGCGGGCAGGAAGGGAAAGCAACGAAGGGGGAAGCGAGGCCCGCACATGCCCACACACATACGCCCACCCCCACTCACACATATACGCCCATCCCCACTGACACGCACACACACACACAACAAACACTCGCGGAAATTGCGGTCCGATCGATGAATCGGGTCGTGAAAAGCGGTCCCTCAGTTGACGGCAGGAAGTTGAGAGAGATAGTGGGAAAAAAGAGTGAGGGAGGGACGGGGGAAAAGAGAGGGAGGGGATGGAGAGGAGAGGGGGAAGGGAGGGAAGACTAAGGGTTTCCTCGCCGTATCGCCCCCGCACACTTTAATAGAGGGAAGCTTCCATCCCCTGCGGTGGAGTTTACCTCGTCGACCTATCTCTCTCTTGTGCCCACCCATCCTCCGATGCTTCCCTCCCTCCCTCCCTCTTCCTCCCATTCTCTCCCTCCCTTTACAGTCCAAAATCCGCGGCAGCATGGCATTGCTAATGTGAGCGCGCTAAGGAAAAAAGGAACCCCACAGAAGATTGCGGCTGGCTGCTAGCGTTCCCTTCACCGTTGTGATTGCTAGAACTCGGGAACGCGAATGGAGAGAGCTCGCGGCCTCCTGCGATTTGTTTCTCTGATGGGGGGTGTGCATGGAGAGGTGGAGTTTATTTTGGGTGGGATGGTGGTCGCAGAGTGTTGTGTATAGGGGAAGGGGGCGGCGCCGGATGTCTGTAGAGCCGGGAGGGGGCGATGTAATCTATGCGCTATTGTTTGTATCCTCGAGCGGTGGCAGCGCCATGAGTGCTTGTCTGTTTGCGCACGTATGTACTGTACAGTTTGATGGGGAAATAGCATGGGCGAAGTTGTTTTTCTGTTTCCCGAAACGTCTAAAAAAAAAGGTAAAAAGTGGATGTTTCTAGTTTGCCTCCGCGTTTGAAGTTCGGTCGGAGAGCTGTTTGGGAAATTGAAGAGATATGTTGGAAAAGTTTTTCAAAAAATGAATCTTTTGAGAGGTTCCCCCGTCGGATATTCAAGCCAAGTATTATGCGCCTAACCGAAAAGTTTTTTTGCCAACTTTACTTTTTCGCAGCGGCATTTTCTTCAATTTCACTATACATTTATGAAATGAGACTCCCTTGATTAAATTCTTATGATTACATCATACATTTGTGTACACACGTGTTTACATATAACCTTCTCTCTGCAGATGTGCGACATGGTCTCCGCAGGCTACCAATGGATAGGTATTTCATCCCATTCACGTCAGCAGTGCGGCCTTCAGTACCTCCACGTCAAAGAAGGAACATATACCTCTACCTTTCTTGCTGTAATGTAATTCCAGTAAGTATGCTTTCAGATATGACCTGAAAAATTTGGGATCATCGTGAATAGGCCTCTATTTTTCGAATGGAAAATCCGTAATATAAGTGATAGAAGTGGACTTATTGCAGAAAGCAATCCTTAAAGGGTAGCAGTTTTCTCATGCCGTTTAGCCTAAGGTAGTAGAATTCACACTGAAATACTTTTATAGTTGGAAAGGAGACAGCATCAAAGAAATTATGTGCAAAATAACTTCCAATCGGTTCTTGAATCATCCATTACATGGACAAATAATTACAAGTCGTGCGCCACATAAAGGATTTGGACTTGGGTGATAAATTCACGATGCCTAAATATTTTAAAGAAACCACTTTTTCTATGCCTAAATTGTAGGCCAGCTAAGGGGAACTGCTGTTTATTTTCTCGAATATCAAGTCAGTCACTGAACCAGTATCATGAAATTTGAAAAAGCATTCTCCGCGATGACTAGCACATTACTCCACCACTTATTTTGCATAGGTACCTAGATAGCATGTGTTTACTTGACTGTAATCAGAAACTTTGCCGCTGTTTTGATTCAGAAGTTTTCCTTAGATGAAATTTTACTCTAATTAATTCTTATGTTGTGTATTATAATTAGAGAATCTTCGAAACCGATTTTCAATAGGATATTAATTATCATCATGATCATCATAGGTAGTCTGTCCGTAGACAGGTCAGTGATTGTTCATGGTTTAACTTGGTTCTCCCATATAGGTACACCTATTTTCCTCAGTCTTCTTGATGTCTTGGTAGCTCTCTTACCTTTTCAAGTCGTCTATCAGCTGAAATTTTTTCCTACCTCTTTCTCTTTTTCCATCGAATTTTCCTTCCAGCACTTCTTAGTCATGCTCTCTCTCCTCAGGTAACGTCCAATCCAGTTCGCTTTCCTCTTTATGATAGTCTGCATAATCGTTCGCTTCTCTCCAATTTTTCGCAGTAATACATCGTTTTTCACCCTATTTGTTCATTTTATCTTCAGCATTCTTCTCCATGTCCAGATTTCAAAACTTTCCAAGTATTTAATATCATTTTTTCTTAACGCCCATGTTTCTGGCCCATACAAAGTTATACCATACATAGAATCTTATCAACTTCTTACGGATATCCTCCTTTATATTTCCCGTTAGTAGGAGTTTCTTTCTTCTGTAAGCGGCTTTTGCTTTCGTTATTCTAGTCCTGAATTCGTCGGTACATTTTGCTTCTGTCGTTATGATGCTCTCAAGGTATTTATAATCTGAAACTTGCCTTTCTCTAGTACTTATGTTCAAATTCTCTTCTTCTTTACTTGATATTCGCATGATTTTGGATTTTTCTGTATTTATTTCCATACCGTATTTTCTACCCGTTACCACTAGTCTATTTACATTTTCTGGAGTTCCTTTTCCTTTCTTGCTAGAAGTACTTGATGATCCTCGTATTTCACTGTTATTTTGATCCTTCCTCCAATTTTGAAATCTCCCGTGCCTTCTCTTGCTTCCTGCATTAGCCTCTCTCCATGTATATTGAATAGGCTCGGCGATAGACAACAGCCATGTCTTACTCCTCTACCGATATGTACTCCGCTGGTGTCCGCATTCTCCAACCTGACCTTTACAACTTGATTCACATATAGATTCCTAAGTTTCCTGTCTTTCCAGTCTTCACCTATATCCTTTAATATCCTCATCAGCAGTACCCAATTTACTCTATCAAAGGCATTCTGCCAGTCGACGAAACACACGCAGCACTCTTGACTGTACTCTATTGCCCTTTCTGATATGATTCTCACTACACCGATAGCATCTCTGGTTCCTCGTCCTTTTCTGAAGCCGAATTTCTCTTCCCCTAACATTTATTCGGCCTTTTTCTCTAAGCTTTTATCAAGAATCCTCGTAATGATCTTCAAGTGTGTGACAGTAGGCTTATCGTTATGTAGTCTTTACACTTCATTGCCTTCGGTTTCTTCTTTAGAGGGATCATTGTTACATCTAAGAAATCATGAGGCCACTCTCCCGAGTCGTAAATCTTGTTAATTAATTTCGTAATCACTTTTAGTCCTTCCGATCCCGTGACTTTTTAAAGTACCTCTGCCGGTATTCCATCGCTGCTTGTAGCTCTTCCTTTCTTCGGTTCCAGTAACGCCTTTTCTACTCCGCTTTTCATAGTACTTGGTCCCGAATTGTCTTATTCAATGTTATCCTCTTCTTCCAGTTTTATTTGTACCGATCCTGCCTGCATGTTGTTTAGTTCCTTAATGTATTCTTCCCATACCTGTGCTACATCCTTTGGTTCTATGACTCTTTCCATCTGTATTCGTAATTCCTTTATCACGAATTCCATTAGGATTCTTATCTTCTAACTCCAGTGCCCTAGCGTACATCATATGCTACCGTCCTAAATTCTCCATTTGTTGTATTTTCTCACATTTTTCTTTTATCCAGTTTTTCCTAGCTTTATCTGTTACTCTTCTCAACTCACTTTTTAAGCGTCTATATTTGGCTCTACCTTCTTCACTGTTATCGTTTTTCCATTTTGCTCTCATCCATTTTATCCAAAATTTTGTTAATGATCCGTGGTTTTCTGATTTTCTTCTCTTGTTTTCCAATCTCTTTATTCAAGGTATCTTTGATGGTAGCTTTAATTTCCTTCCATTCAGTATCCACAGTATTCTGTTTGTTTTCCAAATTTCTAAGGCAATCTTCCAACTTCGTGCTGAATGCATCCTTATTCTCTTTCAGTTGTTAGCTCTTCTAGTTTTCCTTATTTGTTTAAGCTTTGTAGTTACATCGACTATTAGAAGAATGTGATCTGAAGCAATGTCTGCTCTTAGCATTCTCCATGCTGTTCCTGAATCTTTGTGTTACTAGAATGTAATCTATTTGGCATCTCATTCTATCTTCTGGGCTTTTCCATATGTACATCCTTCGTTTATGGTTTTTGAACCAAGTATTTGTCTCTACTAGGTCGTTAATAATGCAGAATTCTACCAGTTTTTCTCCTTCTCGGTTTATTTCCCAAGTCCGTATTGACCGACGACATTTTCCTCTTGTTCTTCTCCAACTATGCTGTTCCAATCTCTCATTATTATGCAGTATACCTTTCCTCTTCCATCTTCTTCGTAAATCTCGGTAATTTGTTCATACGTCTCCTTGATTTATTCCTCTTTATGAGCGGATGTTGGCATATATACCTGGATTATCAACATGTCCACTGGGACTGCTTTTAGCTTTATTCCCATCCACCTATCGTTTGTTGCTATTATATTTGTCACGCTCTTCATCATATCTTTGTTAAGTACCAGAGCTGCCGTCTCCTTCCTATCTAGCTTCGCTCAGGCCTATGATGTCAATCCTATTTCTTCTCATTTCTTCTTTCAGGTTCTCTAGCTTTCCTGCCTTCCTCATGGTTTTTATATTCCAAGTACCTATACGTAAGTTACCTTCGACAAATGCTTTCCTAAGGCAGTCCCCGCCCGGAGATCCGATTGGGGGACTATTTCACCTGCGGAATGTTTTACCTCGAGAGAACTCATATTGTCCAGCCACATAATCATTGCTATTGAATCGCAAGGTAGTAATTTTCGTCTTGCTTTCCAGATCGCAGTTCTGTAGTCGTTCATATCGTCCTGATCACGCCTACTGCTTTACTGGATATAGACCCAGCCAACATCATTTGTTTCCGGCTCTATACCTACTGCCAGGCAACGATGATAGTTTTTTTTATTAATTAATTAGATTTATTTTTTTGTAAAAAAAACCTCCATTCGCAGGTACCGAACCCCGGAACTTTGTAACGGGAAGCTGACACACTAACCACTACACCACCAGTGCAAATTTATATGTTATATATTACCTATATGTTATTGCATATTGGGCATATCTTTTATTTTGAATTGTTTCTACCTCAAATTATTTTAGCAGATAAGAAATAATACTTGGATTTTAATATATTTCAATGTTTATAATTCTTTAAGTTCTATGGAGGAGAAAATCTATGATCCTTGCCACTGGGCTTAGTCTGAATCCTTATGGAACTAAACCGAAGCCTGAACTAGAATTAGTTCGTAGAAATTACAGAAATTTGAAATGCCATTCCTGCGATATCCATAAACCGACGCAGTCTAACGGAAACGTTACTTCCGTCTGGCGGTATTATAATTCTTACTCCGAGAAGTAAATGAGTGGGAGGATTCCATTCGAGCTATGGACGCGGTTTTATTGTTTGTGCGCTTGGACTATCCTACTACTCTACAGGTCGGTAAAAACACTCCCAGAACGTTGGATAACGGTCTGAGGCGGCCGCAGTGGACGAGAAACATCAATATCACTCCCTTTGAGGTGGAAACAAACTCACGCTCAAACCTGTGATTTCGCAGTTACACACTTCATTTAACAGATTCCCGACATTCCGTGAAATCCATCGATGCAGCTCGCGTTAGGAAATTGAGAGGAGGATGAAGAAGCGGAGAGGAGAGAGGGGGAGGAGGATGTGGATAAAATTTGGGGAAACCAGAGAGAGAGAGAGACTAGGGGGGAGTGGGTGTGAATTCAATGCGACCCCGTTCGGTCCCTCCGCCACACCACGCAGGGCTTTATTCGCTCGTGTTTCTTCCTGCAGTTCATAAATCCCTGCTATTTTTTTAATGGGTGCTGCAAATGCTTCCCTGTTCTCTCACTTCCGTAACCTCTCTCGCTCTCTCTCTCTTCATCTGTTTATTTGTGCCGTCGAGCAGGCGACGCATAAAGTTTAATGCTATGTGAGCGTAAGTTTTGGTCATCAGGGCGACAAAACATATAGGGACACGAATAAATAGATTGGAGGCACGCTTCTCTTCAAATCACGGAAGAGAGAAATAAAAATAGCTGTCTGGCGGAAGAATTAACGGAAAAAAACACCTCCAAACGAGCTTATAGTGTAGTTGTTTCGGAGAAATTGGCATGTTTTTATTTTCGATCACCGGTTTATTTATCTTTTGCCGGCGTCAACTATTATATAACTTAAAATGTTTGTCGGCCTCTCTATCTTTCGCGGCAAAGGCGTCAAGGCGTATCGAAGCGAAATTTCGATTGCGAATTGCAGTTTCCGATTTTTTATTTTTTTTCTCTCCTCTCGCTTCGCCTGACAAACGATCGCGAACCCGGATTCACGGAGATTTGAGATGAATGGCTTGAAGTGCTGGATTGGATCACAAGATGACAGGACAAATAGGATGGAAGAACTCAGAAAACGCCATACAAATCGTGAGGATAAACTACGTCCCATTATGCCTGAAATAAATATTAGACGAGAATTTTCTGCGTTGCTTAAAGTTCATCCTCGTTTTAAATAAATGTTCCCAAGTCGCAAGTATTTCAAATTTAAGGTACGATTCGGAAGGATGAATATTTATTTTTGTTGTTCAATTTCACCGTTTCAAATATTCATAAAGGAATCCACGGAACGACTTTAAATAAATAGCTCGGATGCTTATACAAATAATGAAATTCGTATAAAAGGCCAATTTAAATGATACATCAGTTGATATTACCAGAGAGAAAATTTAGATCATCTAATAAAGAGGCGCTTCAATTTTATGTAGCACGCGAAAAAAACGCCGGAACAAATAAACGTCAAATTTAATTTTTATCTGGAATATTGAAACATTATTCAATATATGTGACATTACTCATTTCGGAGAGCTTATGCAAATATTTGCTTTTTTTGCATCATATTAACCAGTTGAATAAATTGTAATACCTTTCTTGCATTTTTTAATTCATTGAAGTTGCAGAAAATAAATATATGATTTATAGGCGTATAAGTTTCACCTAATTTGTCAGAGTGATGTAAGCAACGAGTTGATGTAAATGGTCTCCCAAAAGTTCCTACTCCCAAATGTTAAGATTTAGTATCAAAAGTGAAATACGTATGTAAATTTTGAACATTAATTGTTATATTTTTTGTTTGTTTATAGTTATTTAAACCTTACAATTTTTATAACTAGTGTAATTACCCATTAAAAGAGTTGAAGGTGTAGACGTTAGCTATGCGCTCGTTAATTTTTCTTGTGGTAAAGTGTTGAAACATTTCTCTTTTTCAAATTTTAAATATATTTCTATCTCATTTGGATCTTATTTAAGTTTTCTTGGTTGGAAACAAATTTCGTTCATTTTATATTCAAGTCCCGAACTATCTCTATTTTAACTATTTTTAAATGTAAGCGAGAATAGGGAAAATCAAGAAAATCGTTTGGAGCCCCGTAAGGTCTTTTTTCCTCTGACATGAGTGTAGAGAGTTGCAATTGTGATTTGGTTTGTAATGTTCCCTTGGTGAAGGTGTTTGGTCATAATTCGTTTAAAGCAGAGAATTACGTTTTATTTTTCCTACTCAATATAAAAAATTAGGGGTAAAGGGACTTTTAAGAAACCCTGTAGTATCATAAAAAAACATCTTTTTGCAATAATTTCCAAAACCATAGGTCATAATTTTTTATCATCTTGATTCAAATACAATCCTTTGATGTGTTACTACCTACACTACGATGGGACCCATTGGGAACGATTTAATGCACTTAAGATCATAGAGCCACTACGCCACTTTTACACAGATGGTATTTGTAGCAATATTTGAAGAGGAAAAAATTTGGTAACATTCTAAAATCCTTATTCATATTGCATAGAGGTTGGTTACATAAAAAAATATACTCTGGGCATATTTCCTTTCAATCCACTGCGTATGTATGCAACGAAGAAAGTTCTAAAGTAAAAAATATTTATGATTGTAGCCATTATGCGTTCATATAATGCAGACAGAAAAAATCCTTATGTAATACTTCATAGAATCCGACCTTTTCCTGAAAATTATTACTGCCCTCAATAATCATATCAGGATAATTTTAAAAGTTCGTAATAAGTTGGCTTTATATATATAAATTTCATTTTTTACGGCATCACCATGGCGGCATAGAGTCGCGCTTCAAAATTGAAGTTTACCATCCAGTGATTGATATCGACACTAACTCATTGGTGAAGAAAAGTACCAACATCGTCATCCCACTCTCTAAAAAAGCGGTTACCGTTTGATGGCATATCCGTCAATCGTTAAAGTAGGTCGTCATTAATATGGATTTAATGACGGTTTGTATTTTACGCTGGATACCATTTACCAGCTCTCCGTTTTACAGATTTCTGTCTGAGCGAGAGAGCTTTTTATGACCCGGCGATAATCATAAAAATCAACGGAAAAAGTGACATAATTAAAACTGAGGTCGATCTCTGTAAATACATGGCGTTTTACATGAAAATATTTATGATCTCATCAAATGGCTTAATACACATTCAACTTACCAAAGCGATTCTATGCAGACGTTTCAATTATGCCGAAATGTTATTGCGACATTTCCACCAATTGCCTAATAAAATGGTATTCCAACGCACTTCATCCTATCAAAATCTGCTCAACAATATTAAAAATATGCTAACATGACTTCGAGTGATTTTTGGTATAATATGTATTACATACTGTTTGATATAACGTCGCATGAAATTGATTATATATTGAGAAAAACTGATATTAGGTTACGCGAAACTAATGGCTTTAGAGTTAATAATAGTTTTGAAAAAGGATTATAATAGAATTTTTATCTAAGCCAAAAAGAGTGAGAATGTCATTTTTTCATTCTAAGCGTTAGAATGCATTCAATATTTCTTTGATCTCCTTCTATCGAAGTAAAGTTTTTTGCCTCATAAGTTTTTTATCCGAGTCCAATATTACTCCTCTTCCTCCCTCGCGGTCCCTCTCTCTCTCTTTCCCTCTCTCTCTTTCCATGACATGCATTTATTGACCAATGAGATGTCCAAATGACGTGTTCGCCCGGCTCATTTCGCCCTCACTCCATGTGGCACACCCTAGGGAAGCTCTCTCGCGAGAAAATCACTCCCTTGGCCGTCGTCCTTTTCCGAGTCGAGAGACCTGGAATCGAGAGAGAGAAATAGAGAGAGGTATCGCGCAGCGTAGGGAGAGAGCACAAGCGAGATGAGAGAGACAGAAAGAGACGAAAGGAGGGTGATAGAGGGGATACAGGAGAGGGACAGGGAGAAGCAAGGGTCGATGGGACATAAAAGAAGTTGAGCATGAATTACATGAGGCCGTCCAACACGCTTCTTTTCCTCCTTCACTCCCTTTATTCTTCCCTCCTTTATTCGTCTTTCTTCTCTCAATCCGTTTCATATCGTGTAATTATGCGCCTATGAATTTGCCCGTATGTTTATTAATGTACGAGGGACGTTCAAATTTGACCTGGACTTTATTTTTTATTGTATGTATAATACAATGAGCTGATGAGGTGTGAACATTATCATTATAATGTTGGCAATACAAAAAAATTGTTTTGTTGCCACAGCAGTCCATGTCAGAGCTAACAAATATGGCATCTGAACGTGTTTCTACTTCAGTGGAACAACGCATTATTGTTAAAGGAAGGTGCAAAAGGAACTGAAATTCATCGGTGACTTGGAGTACAGTATGGGCAATCCTGTCTATCTCGGTTTTCTATGTTTGGGTGGTACAAATCATTCAAAGAGGGTCGCAAATGCGTGGATAACAAGAACACGAAGCAGGACCAGCAACTGCAGTCAATGATGTGACAATTACGCAGGTTGATGTGCTCGTTCGGAGGGGCACACGAAAGTCAGTGCGTGAATTAGCTTTGCAAGTTAACATTAGTATTGGTAGTGCTGAGATTATACTTCATTACAACCTTAGATACAGTGAAGTCAGCGCTCGATGGGTGCCCAAACAGTTGTAACCAGAACAAAAGGCGATGTGGTTCAAATTTCAGGGGTTCTGAGTAAACGATTTCTGAGGGAAGGGGCTGATTTTTTTAATCGTATCATAACCACTGACGAGACATGGGTCCATCACTTTACTTCAGAAAGCAACTGTTCCAGTATGGTGTGGAGAGACAAATTCAAAACGATGGCATCAGCAAACAAGGTGATGGCCACTGTTTTGGGATGCTCAAGGCATTATTCATGTGATTTCCTGAAACAAGGTCATACAATTAATGCTGCTTATTACCAGCGCTCCTAAAAAGTCTGAAACCAACTCTAAGGAAGAAACCACCAGGTCTTCTGACCAAAGGAATTTGTTTTCTCCAAGACAGTACCCAACCACATAAGACTGACTTGGCTGTGAATATACTGGCTGAATTGGGGTGGGACGTTCTTCCACATACTTCTTATAGTCCTGATTTGTCATCGTGTGACTTCCTCAACTGGTGATGACATCAACCAAAAGATTCCTTTGAAACTGGAATCCAAAAACTATTAGAACGCTGGATCAAGTGTATTCTGAAGGAGAGAGAGTACATAAAAAAGTGACTATATTACTATTATGCTGGGTTACTTTTACGATTTAATAATAAATAAAGTCCAGGTCAAATTTGAACACCCCTCGTAATTACAGTTACTCGGGTTTATTTACGAGCTTTAACGTGTAAGTAGCCATATATTTATATTTAGCTCAATATCAGACCAATTTTAATGAGCAATTATATATTTGCTCATATAGTAACACTTGAATTATCCGCGTGTGGATTAATTTGATGGCTGATTAACCAAGCGAAAGGGCATTATGAGGACAGTTTGAGTTTTCCTGACAGCAGTTTTTAATTAATTTGTAATTAGCTCATAAACGTATATAAATATATATATATTTATTTATTTATTTATTTATTTATGTATGTATGTATGTATATATACATACGCACATTTACGTAACTGCTGCAGTTGCTCCCTCGGGAATATAGTCCTTTGGGTCTAAATAATATTTCTCCTCGTATTTTGGGTTGTGTTGCCGCCTCAACTTCCCCCTATCTCTTCCGCCCCATCGACCTCCAGCGTTCCCTTTCTTCTCTGAGCCCTTTTTCAGCTCTCTTTTATTCCACCTCCCTCCACATCCCACCTCTTTCCCTGTCGTTTCTCGTTCTCTTTATGCCTGCCAATCTCACTTTCTTTTACTCTCCGTCGGGATCCGGAGTCATTCTCTTTTATTTATCCACTCCTGACTCCTACTCGCCCTCCCAAAGAAAGAATACGTAGCGACCGGGTCGTTCTCTCTCTCTATTTCCTTTTTAATCTCCAACTTTTTTATCGCCGCTCCATTAATGGTATTATTGGCGTTTCGTCTCCGTTTATGAATTCACTCGTGCTTTTTATGGATGCGTAGATACATTTTCTCGGTAACCACCGCTGAGAGAAATGTTACTTTATTGTTATCTGTTACTCGTAGTACGTCTCAGCTGACAAACTTTATTCAAAATTTATGATTAATTTATTTTTGGAACTTCAAATATTTTTAACTTATTTTTTTCACAATGGGGCAATTTGGTTTAGGATGTAAACTACAAGACTATGAATTAGAGCTTCAAATAAGACCGTATTTTTATTGATTTCGTGGTTTCTATAGTAAGAGCTTGCCCATATATACGGTAAAATGTGTTACTCGTTCTACAGCCGTTCTTTGAGAATTACACTGCCGTTTATATATATATATCACATCCTTCATCATATATCAAAAACATTTCCAATTTTTCCTTACGACAGTTCAGGTTGTGTTTCTGCCAAAAAAAACTCATCAACGTGAATAGTTTCAGCAGGTTTATTAAATATCCAGAAACACAATATTTATATTTGCGTTAGAACTGGCGGACCATTTTTACCTCTGGTAAATTTTCATCATTTTCATTTCACTCGTTACCTTTCTTCACGTCCTCGTTTTCCCTCTCTCTTTCCTCCCTATCTCCATTCCAACCTCAAAATCTCCCTCTCTTCACGAAACCAACGTCGACGAAATTTGGCAAAGACTTCTCCCAACTTCTCTTCCCCTTTTTGTCCTACTCCCACTTACTCCTTCCCTGCCCCCCTCAACCCCACGGATCTCCGGAGAGGAAAAAATCCCGCGCATCCCTCTTTTTCAATCCCTCCTGCCAACCCATATTTCTCTCCTTCATCACCTCTCTCTCCTTCTTACTCTTTCCCTGATTTCTCTCTCTGAACCCTTACCACCCATCCCGCGCAAGATTCTCCTCCCACTCCGTTGCGCTCTCTTCCCATTCTTAACATCTCTCGGCATGGAGATCCTCCACTCACCACTCGACGTCACTTGATTCGCTACATCACTCATTTCCCGTCCTTCTCCTCCCCTCCAACTTCGTTCACCCTCACTCTCTCTCTCTCCCCCTTCTCTTCATTCTTTTGCTCCTCCTCCTCTTCCCTCTCCCTCGCTTGTCATGGTCTCTCTAACAGAATGTTATGCGCACACCCGCAGCCTTGTATATTGGAGAGCAAAATGAGCAAAGTGGAGATAGAGGAAGATAGGAAGGGATGGGGTGTATGAGATGGGGTGGGAATGGTTGCTAAGGAGGAGACGAAAGAGAAGGAGTAGGTGGAAAGGAGGAATCTTTTGAAGTGCGAGAGTAGAAACTTGGTAACGTTCCGACGCGAGGGAAACTGGAGTAAGTGGGAGGGAATGTGGGGGAGCGATGGAAGGGGGTAGAATTTTCGGAAGGAAGTCGAATAAATGAGAGGAACAGGGCGTAAAAAAACGCTTTTTATGTAAGAATCCGAATGGGTAAGATCCGTAGGAGATCTTCCATCCCGCCCACGAGAGATCTCTGCCCTCCCTCGATCTTGAAGAAAAAAAAAGGGAAGAGAAATATCGCATGGCTGTGTGCGCGCGAGGTAGTGAGGAGAGGAGGAAGAAGAAATGCTGAACGGGATTTGGAAAACGGGAAGAGAGAAGTTTTCTCGGTAGAGGGACGCAATCGATGCTGAAGAGGGAGGGTTTAGAGGCGCATATGTTGTGGGCGAGAGGATGAGGGAGAAAAAAGGCGATGGATAAAGAGAGAGTTCACTTGTGTCGCCGTGTGCTAAAAAGGGAGGCAGGAGGAGACGCTCGTTGCCAGGTTGATGGATGTAAAGCACCGCATAACGTGTAGCAAACGCCATAACTCGGCGTGTATAAATTTTGTAAAAGGATTGGGGATCATTCCAATATTCCTCTCGTGTTTATGAATGCCATTAAAGACAACGTTCCATGTGCACTTTCTATAGGCACATCACCGTTAATTCATTCATTACATGTGCATAATGGCATGTTTTAATACAAATTTATGTATGCATATTACGTGTATATATCAGGGATATATCCAGAAATTTCCCGTTCGCCCCTATTCAACATACCACTGCTGACGGCCCTTTATTCTGGAAATCCCCAGTTCTGAATTTTTCCCCCCTTGCCCTGTGGATCTAATCTGCGGCGCAGAATCAAGGAATTTTGCAGAGAATGGGTTTAAGAATATATAAAATGAAGGGCAATGAGTACATCCAAGGGGCAACCACCGAATACCCACCCTTAGATACGGCACTGATACACACACACTAGCGCAATTGTCCGTCAAAAATGGCGGATGATGATGTATGCATTAAATTAACATTATAAGAATTCGGATATAGATGTTAGCTACGAGTTAATTAAAAAAAACAACTAAAATAAAATAGCCAAGGTTCATTGTCAACATTTAACGAATTTTACAAAATAAATGTTAATTATTGCTCGTCAGAAATTACGATTTGGAAATAAAGTTTTATCTCTTTAGTAATTTAAAGATATAAAATCCATCTGAGTCAGGGGCGGATTCAGAAACTTCTCAAGGGGGAAGTGGGGGGGGGGGGGGGGTGCGATTGCCCCTCCACCTATCGAATCCGCCCCTGTCAACTTCCCTATATTTTGAAAATTCCTACCCCTATCAGAATCCTTCTTTCCCTTGCTATACAGACCTAATCTGCAGCGTATAATTGAGGATTTTTGCGCGGAAAGAATTTAAGAAAGCGCACAGTGGAGTGCAATGGGGTTATCCAAGGAGTGGGCGATCGCCTCCATCGCCCTCCCTTCGATCCGCCACTGATCTGAGTAGTATATATTTTATTGTACTTCCTCTAATGACTTCCTTCATACTATATATAAACTTACGTCTACTATAATTTTCTAATGTGAATTATTTTACTGTTTCCGTAGAAAATCACTCATAAACATTAATTTTCAGGCAAAAGATATAAATAAATTACAATGTTCATTTCCCCGTCAGTTTACATCCAACTTCTCAAAACGTTCATAAAAGTACCTTATATTTGTTTTCGTTTACATTAAAGGCAGGAAGGACATTCTGCAATCAAATCTGTTCTGCTGAATTCTATTAAATAAACGTCTTTATTTGGCGAGATTGATACTAGACAGTCTCTTCTAGCATCCATCCCATTTTATATAAATAGGATTATATGATAGAGGAAGAGGAAGGTAAAATGAGATGTTGGTGACAACTTGGCGCTTCAGGAAGCCCAGTGGACACTCATAGTTTGGAGAGACGCAGGGGGTGTCGGAGAGACACTCAATAAGAGAGGTAAGGCGAAAAGCTTTTCTCCTCTCCTCTATCCATGAGGTTCTCTTCGGCTCCCACAGCGCCTCTTAAACCACGCTGTGTCCACTGTGCTTCATGAAATACCTTGTTGCCACCCCATCTCGTTTTACCTTTCCTCTTCCTCAATTAGATAAACGCAGTTGTAGTTTCTCAGTCGCTGAGGAAGGATTGTGTCCGAATACTTAAAATTTCACCTCCAACCTATCACTCCTGCTTGAAACTAATTTTTCTCTGGTTATTATTCGTATTCTGCACAAATTGCGCGTACGTTTCCTCTTTAATAAGTGAATGAATAAATGAAGTATGATAGAAATGACTGATAGGAGAGAGGAAGAATGGGATGATCATTCCTCTCGCCAAGCATTCTATGTGGTGGAAAAGGAAGGAATTCTTGAAGACTGGAAGAGGATGCAGGCTTTAAGGAAGGTTCAGAAGTCTAGTGTGTGAGAAAAGAGAATGGTCGGGTAGGTGATTTCGGAGAATGACTGACAATGAGTTCATAATCCGGAGTTCCTTCCGGAAAGTGGTTGATTTTGACCGTTTTCGCGTGTGGACATGCTCTTATATGCCCGTCCATGCCTCTTTTTTTTCACTCCCTTCACCATTCTCTAACTTCTTACGCTTTTCCTTTAGTTTCCATCCCGGGCGATGTGATTCCTTCTACCAAAAACATCCTTTTTCTTCCATTTTTGTCTTTTCTTTCCATCTGGCTTCCCTCCAAACCCCAATATCGCCCCACGCATTCATTCCTTCTCAAAAATGTATACACACAGGCACGTGCACACATTGTGCATTTATCATCACCATCATCAGCCTTTTTCAATCCACTGATGGATGAAGGCCTCCCCCAGACTCTTCCAGTTTTCCCTGTCAACTGCCTCCCTCCTCCAAGTTTGCCCCAGGAACTTAACAAGCTCTCTGTCCCACCTGTCTTTCGGTCTTCTTTTCGGTCTCTTGATGTTTCTTGGGATCCATTCTATGACACTGGACGTCCAACGCTGGTCATTTCTTCTAGCAATATGACTGGCCCACTGCCATTTTAGCGCCTTCACTCTTCTAATCTCGTCATTTTTCTTACCCAGTCGTTCCTCTTGCGGTCTCTTCGGGTGATCCCTAACATGCATCTCTCCATGCCCCTCTGTGTTGTTTGCAGGCGCTGTATCATTCTGGCATTCATGGTCCATGTTTCACAACCATATGTCAGAACAGGCAGAACACATTGGTCATACAGTCTCCTTTTTAGAAAGACTGGAATATTTGATTTAAAGATATTTGCATTCTTGCCAAAAGCACTCCATGCCATCTTCACTCTCCGGTTGATTTCTCCAAGAAGCGAACCATCAGTAGTGATGAGTTGACCCAAGTATACATAGCAGGTTACTTCTCCGAGTTCTGCTCCGTTGATATGTATCTTCTCAGAATTTGTGAAGGAGTTGTACATAACCTTTGTTTTATTAAGGTTCATCTTAAGTCCAGCTTCTCAGCTTGCTTGCTCAAGCTCTTCAGTTCTTCTACGGAGCTCATCTGGGCTCCCTGCGAACATTATGATATCATCTGCAAAGCGCAGGTGACTCAGATGTTCTCCATTTACCTTTATGCTTTTTTCCTCCCAGTCTAGCGTTTTGAATACTTCCTCTAGAGCTGCTGTAAATAATTTAGGGGACATAGTTTCTCCCTGTCTCACTCTCTTTTCGGTTTTAAAGGCACTCGTTTCTTCGTACAGCTGGACAGATGTTGTCGCATTTTCGTAGATATTCTTGATCAAGGTTTCTTTAATGCACGTAACACCGACGAAGTACGGACAGAGTCGAATGCTTTCTCGTAGTCGATGAAGCACATACATAGAGGTAATTCGTACTCGTTAGTCCGACTGATTACCTCTCTCACGTCTTGGATTTGATCCATAGTGTTATACCCACTGCTAAATCCAGCTTTCTCTAGGTTGGCAGAATCAAGATGGTTTTGAAGGCGCATAGCGAGTATTTTGGTGAATATTTTGTAGACTGTTGGGATTAGGCTGATTGGTCTGTAGTTATTCAAGTCTTCTTTGGAACCTTTCTTGTGCAGAAGGATAATACATGCGTGGTTCCATAATTCTGGTATCTTTTTCTTCCTCAGGCACGAAGTAAAAATCTTAGCGAGAATCTTTACCATATGATTATCCGTTGTTTTGAATACTTCCGCTGTGATACCATCCATTCCAGATGCTTTTCCATTCTTCATACTTCTGATTGCATGTCTCACCTCTTCCGGAAGGATATCTGGGACCTCTTCAGTTGGCATATTTCCATCATCATTTACTTCATCATTTGCTCGAGGATCCTCAAACAACATGGTGTAAAATTCTTCTACCCGTTTCAGGATTAGTTTCCTACTATGGGTTACGGAGCCGTCTTCTAGCATCAAGGCCACCAGCTGTCTCTTTCCGATCGAGAGATATTGCTTCATTTTCTTGAGGCTTGTATTGTTTTCTATCGTTTTCTCGATTAGCTCATATGCGCATGTATTTATATGTTATTTGAAGGAAACGGGCGCCGACATTTTCTTTTTCCGTTGTAGTTTTTTGCCTGAATTTGAGTGTACGAAAAAAAATCTTTGATCTTTATTACGTACATTGCATTACATTACGTACATATCTATTTACTATGAATGCTTTCATTAGGCGAAAAATTTTTTATTATATCTTCTATAATGTTTTTATTGAAATAGAATGTTCATCTCGCATTCTTATTCTATTATTGTAAACCTATTTGTTTCTATGTGCTCACTAAAAAAATGTACATTTTTGTTTCAATTTGTTTTTACACAAAAAACATAAGCCTCGGTGATTTGCCTGTTTTTTTTTAGAATAAGAAGTTAATTTTTACCCAGATTATAAAGACTTTATAAACTTTTTCCTCCTAAATAAATCTATTCTTACAAAGTTTAAAGAGTCACTAAGACGGCATTTCATATATTGGGAAAATAAGCAATTAATTATCTCCATGAGTGAAAAATAAGATCGAACTAGAAAATTGTAAGGCATGGGAAGTAATTCCTTTGGCATATGTTTCTCGATAGTAAGTTTGGAAAGTATCCAAGAACAGAAAATTTGATTAAAACAGACTAACATATGCATGACAGAATAACCTATTTGTTAATTTTGGAAAATTGCTTTATGGTACCTCAGCAATTCAATTTAGTTAAAAGGAATTTTGTGTATATCTCGTGCAAGGTTGAGACAGTATTTTTAAAAGGTCATGAATTTAGACTCGTATCTCTTCCATACTCGCTCAAAATAATTGAATTCATTCGAGCGAAAGAAATCTTTCGGCATCGTATCGTTTTATTTGGAACTCATAAGAATGGAATCGTGTTCACCAGAGAATATTGAAATAAAAATGGACGCAGTCGTGAAACTATTATACAAACACTGCTTAAAACCCGCATGCGCACAAAACCTGTTAGTACGGAAGCTATATAGATGCAAATATGGAACTGGAATAACCTAGTTTCCCATGCATTGCAAAGATTAAAGTCAAATGCGTTATTTAAGGTGTTGACGCGGAGGGAAGAAAAGGTTTAAATTGACTTCGATTCCGTGTCGGACAGGAGAAGCGAGAGAAAGAGAGCGCATTTCGAATAAAGGAATTGATTAATCACCTCGGCGGCGTGAAAAAAAGTAGGAAGTAGACATCGATTCATCTCTCTTCCTCTCCATCCCTCCCTTCTTATCTCTCCTTTTTACAAACCCCTTCTTACCTTTTCTTGCCCACGCAATGCTATCGAATTCCTTTTTTTTTGCCCAACAGCCTTCGTCATTCGCTTGGAGAGGACTGAGGGTTTTTCCCCCTATCCTGAGCCTTATTAAAGGAAAGACCATCACTCTGCCGTGAAAATGTGGAGAAATCGTCCCCTGTCACAAAAAATTACAAATGATATACATCCCTCCGTTTTTTCCCCCTTCTTACTAAATCCAATGACCAGTAGCTCGTGACAGAGGGAGTGGGTTTCGCGATAAAAATAAAGAGCGCACACGCGACGTGCGGAATCGAAAGGAAAAAAGGGAGTGAAAAGGACGAATGAGGAATTAGGAAGAGGCAGGCCTTAAAGATAAAAACATCGCGAGCAGCTGCCCCTTCGAAACGATTTCGAGAGAAACGTAACGGTCTGTTTACGGGCAAGGAAGAAGCCAGTAAACGAATCTCTCTTCCTTAACTTAAGCATCCGGAAAACGAATAAAAAAGTAAAGTCTGCTCGTTTTTATCAATCCCTGGAAGTAGCGAGCGTTTTATTGTTCTAAATTCTTCTTATAAAATCCTTGTGTTTCTCAGCAAAGTTAATCGGCGCACATCAACCGTGTAATAACCGGAGCAAGTTAATTCCGGGATCTGCGTTTATACATTCGTTTATGCATATCTCTCCGGCGATGTGGGTGCAGATGCGGCGGCACATCCTCGTCTCTCCCGTCACTCCTTCCCCTGACCTCAACACGCCCGCCAATTTCTCATCCTCCCCTCATAGCTCAACTTCGACCTCCACCCCCACCTTTTTTAACCTTTCTGAACTCAGTCAATGCCGAATCTGTAGTCTCGGGTCTCGTCGCTCCCATGCCATCCAGTCACTCCCCTCCTGTCCTCCCACCAACCTCCCCCCCCCACTCTCTCCCACTTCCACTTCTTCCTACTCCCTCCCACTCCTTCTCACTCTCTCCCACTCTCATTCCTCCTCTTTACTATTTCCTCTACCTTTCTCCACTCTTACTCCTGTTCTTCTCCCATCCCCAACCCAACTCTTACCCTTTTCCGCCCTCCCTCTCGTCTCAATCGCCTCTCCCTATTCTATTCCACCCATCCGCCCTCCCAACCTATCTCCCGCCCGTGCCGTTTCTTCCGAACCTCCCATCGTCCCTCCGCTACTCTCCCCCTCTCTCACTCTCTCCCTCCTCTACCGCACTCCCAAATATTCCACCGGGTAATGCTGAATCCGATATTCCCAGATCGGCATGGGTCATACGTGAACAGGCGTGGGCCTCATGCGTTCGTATGGGTTTCTGAGTCGAAACCGTATACCATTGTGGATGTGGACGTGTGTGTTTCTTGCTCTGTGTGGGTGGATGAAGAGTTCGGAGGTAGAATGAAGAATGGGTGGAGGAAGGGAGAGAGAGGGAGAGAAAAGCAGGCCCAGGTGGCCAGCATTAGTTTACGCTTCGAGTAAACAGCGACAGCAAAACCGTGTTTCGCCGCGGGGAGCGCTGATGTCTACGAGGCCGTGACGCCAGGTGTCGGCATATGAGGCTTCTGTTCCGCTATCTCCCTCCAATCCGTCGTTTCATCTCTCTTGTTCAATTTGTTTATATTCTCTCCCCACTTCGCTCTCTGTTTTCCAAATTCCGAAATCTCTTTCCTTTCCTTTTCCGTTCCGATTTTCTCCTCCCTTTCGTATTTCCCTTCGCTCTAATTCCGATTCGCCTGCTTATATTTTCCCCAAAGCTGCTTATTTTGCTAGGCCGGCTTTTCGCCGCGAATTCATTTTTTCTGTCAGCGTCGTTTGGATAACGTCTTTGTATTATTATTATTATTACTTTTTTTGTATTGCAGATTTTCCAAGCAATGCTCCACGGGCGGAGTAATTCTGTTTGTAGTATATTTAGATTCTCGTGTTTACCTTTGGTGTTCCGTGAGTTACGCCGTTTCTGTCACTGCCCATTCGTCCTCCTCGAATCATCTGATCTCTAACGAAGTGGTTTCCGAGATGGCTGGCACGAGACACTGCCGCCATTGGCGGGCATTGGTTTCGCGTTCTCGCTTACTTTTCCGATTTCCTTTGTTTCTACTGAGTTGGCATAAGTGCTTCAAGCTCGTAAAATTATATACGAATTCCTCGAGAGATCTTTATTTGTTATCCTAATTTACAGCCGAATAAATTGTCGAATAATTACTATAAAAATTCCATATATCATCCTGTGAGTTTAGAAAAATATATCTAAACACGCAGTTTTCTGTTTCACTTACAGGAATAATTTTGAAGTATTCGCTGTTATCCTCACAAATCATCTCACTGTCGAAGCGCAATTTTTTCTAAAGGAGATTACACATTAACGAGACCACTTTATCTTTCGAAGAATATCTCTATTGTTAATGAAAGCTCTTATTCGCCATTTTCCGACCATCGCATCTCTTTTCGGTCCATTTCGCCCGCATCCTTACCCACGCTTCGTGACGATTGAACGGAACAGATGCTTTTCGAGGAAATGAGGAGGTTCTGATGCTTTCGAAGATAACTCCTCGAGCTCTCTCTCTCTCTCTCAGTTTCACCAAACAGAAATGGGTTTAAAGAGTCACTTCCGACGAAAAAAGAACGTTTTCCTGTACCACGTAGTACGTATAAGGGATGAACGCCGCTACGGCGGAGGTTCGCACTCGGGATCTGTTAAGATTAACCCGCCGTTTATTGGGATCGTTTAGCGCCACCAAATGGTAAGATCCGCGAGTCACTTTGATCTCGTGTTAGAGGCTCTATTCTAGAACGTTCTATTTCCTTTCATCTTTATCGTCTTAAACGTTTATTGGGCTTGTCTTGAATCACGCAACGATGAGAGTCCTGCACCCGTTCTTGTTATAATTGAACCAGGAATTTTAATGCTATCATATTTCCATCCGAATCATGTGTTTATGCTGACAATAAAAGATTGAGAGACAATGTCTTGATCAGTAGCGTATCTACGCCTTCACACTTTACGTTGTGCGATACATTGCCTGATATTTACCGGTTACGTCGAAGTAATAATAAAAAGAATCACTTGTTTTTGCACAAAAATTAAATTATATTTTTGTATTATTTGTATATTTTGCTAGAGGGTCGGGCGTCATTTAACCTTTCCCAACCGTGCGTACGCCACTGATTTTATACTACCGCCATTAAAAATACTAATTTTTAAGATAAAGCTATAGTGTAGATTTAATACCAACACTATCTGAACAATTTTAAGATTATTTAAATCCAAATGTCCTTTGGGAGGCAAACTGGATTATATTTAGTATCTAAGTGACACATTTTGAGACAAAAACTTAATAGCCTTATTACACATATATTTTTGAAAATGTATAGAAAATTGAGAAAAATCTCGCCTATTCATTCTGGCAGCGGTCAAATAAAACTGTCTCCTTTATCTACCGAGCTCTTTCAAATTTCGTTAAGATAACCCTTGCCTCATCCTGTCTACTTCTTATTAATCTTTAAAAACTGTGAATATTTCAAATAACTATCAATATTTATATTCTATATTTGTTCAAGTGTACAAATATTATAAATTTTATTTTTTAATGTTGAGTAATTAAAATATATGATTAATCGTTTTAATTAGTTCGTATTTGAGAGTTCATGTGTTAACTTTAAAGCGCTTCGAATGGCTGTGAACTCTCCACTTGATCGTTATTTAATATGGTATCTAAATCTTAAAACTCACGAAGGAGATTCATTTGCCACGCTCAAATTAAAAACGATATTTATGAACTGTGGACAAATAATGCTATTATTCCTGATGCTTTGCAGAAATTACTGGAAGATATAAAGGAACGTAGCCAGATTTTTTATTTGTTCACCTAGAAGCTATCGTCGCATTCCCAGGTATTTATTGGCATATTCAGTCGCGAACTATCACTCCTCCGACGAAATCATTTCCATCAATCGATAGTTTTCAACCAACTCGACGACACGGTTTAATTGCAAGCGGTCATATTTAACTAGGACACGATTAGTCTCACGACCTCTTCTCACTTCGATCAGCCGCTCTTTAAAGTCGTTGAGGGCTGCATTATACCTCAAGCTACGACGGAACGCCAATGAATATGCAATCCTACTACGCACGGTAGTAAACACAAATAGACAATTGTGCGACAATATCCGTTCTCTCTATTCCGTATGTTCTGTCCGCTAATTGCAACCGATAGTTTGTCCAATGTCGATGTACATCTACATGATACCCTGCAAATCACCAGACTGGTGGGTGGCAGGCCGTGCAGCACACCAAAACCTACCTAATAACGTCCCTCGTGGGAATCACTCTCCTGTTATGATCCCATATGGTCCTTGGGAAAAACGAGCTCTGATATCGCTCCGTCCTACAGTCGATCACTCGTATTTTATCCTCGTGATCGTGCCTACCCATGTACGTAGGTGCCTCTAATATTCCTGTGACCTCCTCTAAGAGACCTTCCGACCTAAATTTCTCCTGAAGCCTTAACCTAGCGCTCATTCTGCGATCCTCTAGCGATTTCCAGTTCAACTCCTTCAGGAGTGATGTCACGCTTAATTTGTGCTCATATTTTTGTTTAACGAATCTGGCTGCTCTGCGTTGGATTCTTTCCAACTCAAGTATCTGTCCCTTTTCGTACGGATCCCATATGCTGGAAGCGTATTCGACCTGAGATCTGACCAATGATAAATAACACGTTTCTCGTACCTGTTCTGTGCTACTTCTTACTATTCTGCCTACGAAGCCCAATTTCTTATTAGCTGCGCCTACGATCCTTCGAATATGCATATTCCACGATAGATCACGAGAAATGGTGACTCCTAAATATTTAACGTACTCTGCAGATTGGATATTCAATCTATCAGTTCTGTACTCCGAGTCTAATTCATTGTTCTTACTCTTCCAGAAACTCAACAAGGAACATTTGCTGTGATTAATTTCGATTTTCCAATCTTGACACCATGCTGAAAGGGCGTTTAAATCTTCCTGGAGCGATTTTTGGTCATCCTGGCTCATTATCTTCTTATATAAAACGGTGTCATCTGCGAACAGTCTTATTTTGCAGCGAACTACCGAGCAGATATCGCTTATATATCAGGAATAGTAGTGGGCCTAAGACACTTCCCTGTGGAACATCTGATGCGACTTTTACCGGGTATGAAGATTTCCCATCAATAACTACTATCTGTTTTCTGTTGGAGAGGAAGTCTTTTACCCAACTCACGATATTAGGGTTTATGCCGTACTTCCATAGTTTGCCTATTAATTTATTATTAGGTACTTTATCAAACGCTTTTTTAAAATCAATGAAAATGGCATCAACCTGAGTGTTTTTCTCTCCGCATTGCAACAAATCGTTTACGAACAGGGCGAACTGCGTTTCGCATGACCTACCTTTCCGAAACCCGTGTTGGTTTTTGCTTAGCGAAGAACGACCATCTAAATAACGCAGAACAGAGCTAACGATTATATGTTCTCGAATCTTACACGATAATGACGTCAAGGAAATTGGTCTAATTTTCGGGGTTCTCTTTATCACCGCCTTTGTGGATGGGCGCTACGTATGCTAGCTTCCAGTCTTTTGGAACGGTACCATGTGCAACGGATTTTTCGAATAATATTTTCAAGTAAGGTGCGATTACCTCTTTTAACACACGCGCGGGTGTGCCCTCCGGTCCGGGAGACTTATTTTGCTTAATCGACTCTAGCTGGTGCGCGATACCTGTTTCAGAGAATATCAAATCTTCCATCGAATTTCCCTCATCATTCATAGCTGGTTCCTCAAATTCGTTGCTCACCGAAGTAAACGCTTTCTGAAAGTGTTCATTTAACAAGTTCGCTTTTTCCGCGCTATCGTGCACTACATCACCTGCCTCCGTTCTCAATGACGCTATGGTGGGGCCTCTACCATGAACCTCCCTAACGTACGACCAAAATGCTTTCGGATTTTCTTTCAAATTATTACGCAAAACTTTCTTTTTGTATTCATTAAATGCTTCTCGCATTGTTACTGTAGCTCCTGACCGCGCCTCTCTGTATTGATGCCGTATCATTGACCTCTGTTCCTCTGTGCTTTTGAAGGATTGGTATTTGAGCGAGCGTGAAGTTTTCTTTGCGCTCTAAGAGCGCATCTAACTTTCTGGTTGTACCATCTTGGTTCCGCACCATCACGTTTAAGTTTATGTGGAAGGAATTTATCCGTACCCTCTCGCATATACGTAGTGGAATATCGCGAGATTGAGCCCAAGAGAGAGAGATTGGGAAATGAGAAAAAGGCTTTCCATCTGGATATGCCATTTACACGACAGGCTCCGTGTCTCTTTTTTCCTCTTGTCTCTCTACCGCTTCTCATCGCCCTTCCCCTCTTTTTCGCCTCACGTCGCGTCGCGATTGACTTCGCCGCCCATTCGGAATAGCTTTCTAAAGGAAGGGGAAGAGGGAAAGATGGTTGGTAAGACCATTGGGAGGGATAGAGGGAAGAGTGAGGACGGACGTCTCAAATCACGAACACCTCCCTCTCCCCTCGCGATGGCCGTGCCGTCATGTCTGGAGAGAGCTCCCGCAATTTCGCTCCCCTCTACGCATCCCCAACTCATTCTTTTCTACTCCCTGCGCGCCCTCTTGCGAGAGAATCTTTGTTGGAAATAAATAAAAAATGAGCATAGGCGAGAGAGTGCATTGGAGAAGCGGGAGGGAGAATGTGTGTGTGAGAGAGAGAGAGTGGAAGAGGGAGGGGAAAATGGAGAGAGAGAGAAAAAGAAAGGGCAGTGTGGCGGAAATAGGGATGAAGTGGGTGAAAGGAATGGCATGGATGCGGAAAGGTTGAAACGAGAGAGTGGGAGGAGTAAAAAGGTGAAGGGAGAGAGCGGGTGAAGAGGTAGTGTTAAAGAAAGTGGTCTCCTCTGGCCGGCGGAGGTCTGGCTCGAATTCTTCGTCCGCGTTAATTCATATCCCGCCGCACAGAAATAAAAGGAATAATTTTTCCTGCCAGTCTGCTCGTCCGGCAACCTCCTGAGACCACACCACTTCAACCAAATATACAATTCTCCAATTTACTTTCTCTTTGTAATATACACGTTTTCCCTTCGCCCCATCTCCTCCCCCTCCATTCCGCTTCCCTTTCACAAGCCTGCTACATTTCCTTGTCAACACTGTGTATCTCTGGACTACATCGCACTTTCTCTCTCACATACAAACACACAAGCGCACACACGTCAGCTCACTCCCAACATAATCGCGTGCGAGAAAGTGTTTGTGATTAGAATTGTTTTCCTTTCCATTCTAGTCCGAACACCTTTTTTTAATTTCCGATCGTTTACATGTATTAATTTTTTGTGATTTTTTGCGATCGGTTTTTCACGGGGAAGTTGATTGCTTCGCATCGCTCTGTTCAAGCGCTCTCTTTATTGGCTCTCTCGCTCTACTTTCTTTTTTTTTCCATTTGCTTATACATTCCACCACCTCTCTTGGCTCAGCCGCTCTATCGTTGCCGAAAATAATATTCGCGCATTGTTTGTCCACGAATCGAACCGTTTTCGCGCAAAAAAATGACGAGCGGTAACGAGGTTGGAAGCTGAATCGTTATGCGACATCGTTCCATTATTTAATTTAGGAATTTTTCGCATTCTATCGGTGCAAAAGGTTCAAAATGTAATGTGCCTTATTGACGTATGGCTCCATGAATATTAATTCGTAATCCGATCTCATTCGTCACGAGGGCTATTCCATAAAAAATATTTATTTCGTTCACAAAAAAAAATTCCCCGGCAATGTTTCGCTGAAGAAATATTTTTGTCCCAACAAACGCATGAATTAAAACACTTCAAAGCCCTTAATTACTCCGTATCATTCGAAATATTTTGCCCGTTAGGCTTTATTTTGTGCACATAATTGCTCATTTTCTCTCGCTATTTTATATTAAATAATATCTGTGGAATTAATTGTACAAACGGAATTTTTATCTCGTTGTTATAAAATATAGGTCGCAAATATCTGTTAAAAATATCAGTTAAATTGGCTTTTGAACATTAATAAAAATAAATCCAATAATTTAGTTTTTTTGCTTCTCCGTCATGTTTTAAAGCGGTTATTACGTGAAATTATATTTACCCAATTACTGCGAAGCATACTTTTAATTATATAACGCGATATACTTTAATTGTGGACGTTTTGAAATTTTAATCCTGCACAATGTGGACTGAATTTTTAGATTTTGCCGTTATGAACGCGAAATTCGTTTTACAAAACAAAGAGACTCAATTTTGCTTTCTTTTTTATATGGTATTTGTTTTAATGAAATAAAAGCATTTGAAAAGCAAGCAAGTACAGATTTTTTCCCATCCTCTTTTGCTTGTTTTTACACGGAAAACATTTTTTATTATTTTCGTTTAGGTATGACCGTTTCACTCCACGTATGACGAAATATTTTTTAGTTAAATACGAGAAAGAACTAGTAAAAGCTCAGAAATATTCAATTTTTTTACATCTCGCTTACCCATTTCCATTCGAGTCTGTAACGTATCAACGTGTTGTATTTTCATTTAAAGGTAGGTTTAAATGATTAATTTCCACGGCCATTTCGAAAAACCATGTTATCGCGAGTTGCGCTCCTCAATTTTTCCTTTCGGTTTATCGGTTCATTTGAGTTCAGAATATACACTTTCCTGCTCTTCACTTGCCTACAACACGATGTTCAGACGAAATCATTCGGAAGATGAACTGATTTTCATTCATCCGACACGTGAGGCGAGAAGATTTCCCAGATTTTAAGAATAAATGGATGTCTTCACCCTCCCTCGTCTTCCTAATTCCTCCCTCCTGATTCCCCATCGGTGGCTCTTATTCTCATAATCCGCGCGTTTTATTTCTAACGTAATCAACCAGTTGGACTGCCTCTTTGACTTTTAATCTCAGAGAAGAGACTTTTTGGCACATTTTCCAGATTAAGCGTACAAAAAATTCGTTCGCGCATTAGCCGGCACTGTAAGAAATAGCTCGAGTTAAACATAGTCATCTTTTTCAGAGACGTTGAAATTACATTCTCTCTCTCTCTCTCTTTGTCTCATGTTCGGAACGAATAATAAGAGGCGCCATCTTCTCTACCACCGCCTAATGTCTTTTAGCTGTTCCGACTGTTCCTTTCGAAGTACCGCTCTCCCCATTTTCCAAGAGCGTAGAATTGTTTATCTTATTATTGAGACGAGAGTCGCGTGCGAGATGCTAATGAACCTCCCACCCCCTCCTTACCCCTCTCTCCAAAATCTCTATCCTACCCTCCTTTTTCTCCATCCCTTTCCATGTTTCAGAAGATAGGAACGTCAAGGAGGAGACATTTTAATGAGAACTCCCCCTCCCGTCTCCCCCACCGTCCCACAGAGGCACCAGCTAGCACGCGCGCAAATTCTCTCGCACACAGACACGGGCATTGCAGATATGGCATTAATGGGGATGTAGCCCCTTCTTTTACACGAGACGTTAACCAACGCCTAAGCTCTTTATGAATGTGACGACTCCTCTCCGGGGTTAACCTCCTTCATATCATTCCGGACCATGTACGCTCTCAAGTGCGACTAGAAACGTCTCGGTTTACGAGGCCGTCCACTTCCTGCGCGTAATTTCGCTGATGGAGATTCCAGAAGTTTAAAAAAAACGTCAATCGAGAGTATTTTTATATCTCATACGAGGCGAGCGTTGATCGTGAGTACTGTATAGAGAGGAGAAAGTATTGTGAAGGAAACGGCTTAGGACTGACATGAGTAATGCATTTCAACCGACGTGGTATGATTTTTTCGCTCATCTTCATATGTGGTTTCGGTTTTACTGCTACAATCGAAATATATATAAACGTGACAACAAGGTGTTGGAGGAAGCCCAGTGGACACTTACCTAGATTGGAGAGCCGCTGGGGGTGGTGGAGCTTTCGGGCTGACGCCCTTCTTCAGCGACGGAGAGACATGGAGTGTTTGAAGTGACACACTAGGGAGGATATGGGTGGGGGGAGGGGTAATGAGGAGTTCGGAGATAGGAGGATAGGAGGAGGCGGGGAGGGGGAACGGCCAATAGGGTTATCGGAGGTTGAGACCGGGGGGGGAGAAAGAGTCAAGGAGTAAGATATGGGCTAACTCCCACTGTCGAAGTAGGGGGGCGGGGGTTTCGTCCGGTAGGGCGCGGATAATCCTTTCTATATGTATACTAGCTGAAACGCCCGGCTTCGCTCGGGAAAGAGTGGCAAACTATTTTTATTGTTCGGGGGAAACGTTCCCCATTCCTTAATTACGCAAGCGATGCTTACATTAACATTTACTATTTTATGTATTGTATTGTACGCATTAACGTCTTACTTAATATTCACATGGATAGATGCACCGAAGCCTTTAAAGCGGCAATAAAATTATGTGGATTATATCAATACTATTAGCCAAAACGTAAACAATAAACAACATCTTGGTTACCGAACAAATGTAAGCAGATGTATCGCCCTTTCAGCATGGTGTCAAGATTGGAAAATCGAAGTTAATCACAGCAAATGTTCCCTATTGAGTTTCTGGAAGAGTAAGAACAATGAATTAGACTCGGAGTACAGAATTGATAGATTGAATATCCAACCTGCAGAGTACGTTAAATATTTAGGAGTCACCATTAGTCGTGATCTATCGTGGAATATGCATATTCGAAGGATCGTAGGCGCAGCTAATAAGAAATTGGGCTTCGTAGGCAGAATAGTAAGAAGTAGCACAGAACAGGTACGAGAAACGTGTTATTTATCATTGGTCAGATCTCAGGTCGAATACGCTTCCAGCATATGGGATCCGTACGAAAAGGGACAGATACTTGAGTTAGAAAGAATCCAACGCAGAACAGCCAGATTCGTTAAGCAAAAATATTAGCACAAATTAAGCGCCACATCATTCTTGAAGGAGTTGAATTGGATATCGCTAGAGGATCGCAGAATTAGCGCTAAGTTAAGGCTTCAGGAGAAATTTAGGTCGGAAGTTCTCTTAGAGGAGGTCTCAGGAATATTAGAGGCACCTACATCTACATGGGCAGGTACGATCACGAGAATAAAATACGTGAGATCGACTGTAGGACCGAGCGATATCAGAGCTCGTTTTTCCCAAGGACCATACGGGATCATAACAGGAGAGTGATTCCCACGAGGGACGTTATTAGGTAGGTTTCGGTGTGCTGCACCCCCTGCCACCCACCAGTCTGGTGATTTGCAGGGTATCATGTAGATGTAGATAGATTTATGTTGCGATATATCTTTCAATGTTAATGGTAAAAGATAACAATGTTCTAATATTCCTTAAAAATCATTTGACTCACTTTAAAAGTATTCATAGACTATATTTAGGCATATCTTGGCGTTAACTATTCTTCCTCTACGGCGCGCCACGGCATAGATTTTCCTTGACTTAATCTTTACGTGGATATCTCTCCCCATTCCCAACCCTCCATCCGCTGCAGGATCTCAAACCCTGTGGCAAACCCCGCTGCCTCACATGCCTCCTCCACCCACCCTCATTTCCTTTCTCCAGCCCCTCCAACATAACCTACCCTATCACTTCCGGAAGTGACTTCACCGTAAGGAATGTCATTTACCTCCTCACCTGCACCCCCTGTCCTGCTTTTTATGCTGGTCTCACCATTAACCCCCTCAACATCAGAATTAACGGCCATCGGAACAGCGTCAATCTCAAACGTCCCCTTCCGGTGGCCTCTCACGCCAACTCACACAATGTAAGCTTCAATAACTGCTTTTACATTTACATTTACATCAATACCCTGCAAGCCGCTAGAAGCGTTTGGCAGGGGGTGTCACAACACCAAGTGAACTCTAACTAATTCCTCTGTTGGACTGTCTTATCGCATCTGGGAAAAAGGATCTGTAGTATTTCTCTGTTCTTGCGATTGTTTCGACATATTTTCTCCTGCACTCTGATCTAACATTACGTTCACTAACACCGATGGGGACGACTATGCCGCGTACGTCTTCAACGAATTCGGAGCTTTCGAATTTTTCAAATAGTTTCCTTTTGCAATCAATTCTTCCACTCTTCAACGTCTGTCATTTCAGATCCCTCAATATCACTGATACACTCGCATCATACCGATATTCTCCTTTTACGAATCTAGCCGCTCTACGCTGAACCTTTTCGAGCTCCCTACTTAGGCACTCCTCGAAAGGGTCCCAGACGGCGCAACAGTATTCCACGAAGGGTCGTATTAGGGAAAAGTATGCAATTTCCTTCACGTTCGAGGGGCATCCCCGCAGGACTCTAGAGGAAAGCCCTTGAATTCTGTTTGCCGATGCTATAACGGTTTTGATATGCTCTCTACTAGACAAATTGCTACTGAGAATTACTCCTAGGTATTTGTAGCTATTGACGTATTTTAGCTTTAGTTCAGATATTTGGTACGGGTAACGGTTGAAATTCGTGGAGCGCGTGAAGTTCATTGCGGCGCATTTCTTTATATTCAGGTCAAGTTGCCAATCTTTACACCATTTCGTAATGGCCTGAAGGTCCTTTTGCAAATTCTCCTGATCGTCTATTGTGTTGATTTCTCCATACACAAGTGTGTCATCCGCGAAGAGTCTAACTTTACACTTTGTGTTGTCCGCTAAATCATTTATATATATCAAGAATAACAGGGGTCCGATTACACTTCCCTGAGGCACGCCGGAAGTCACTTTGACGACGTCTGATGCAACTCCATCGAGGACTACTCTCTGGGTTCTATTCGAAAGAAAGGAGGCGATCCAATTTACAATTTTCTCGTTAATTGAATAAGCCCTTAATTTTTGCACTATTTTCACGTGAGAAACGGTGTCGAAGGCTTTCCTAAAGTCTAAAAATACTGCATCAACTCCTATTCCTTTATCCGCTGCTTTCAGAATATCTTGTGTGAGTAGAGCTAACTGAGTCTCGCATGACCTGCCTCTTCGGAAACCATGCTGGTTTCTATTAAGCGCTTCTTTGCTTTCGAGAAATCGCATTATTGAGCTACCGATAATGTGCTCAAAAACCTTACAGAAGATTGACGTCAACGATATAGGGCGGTAGTTCTCCACTTTTAATTTACTTCCCGTTTTGTGTATTGGTGTAACGTGGGCTGTTTTCCATATCAAAGGAAGTACACCCTCATCTAAAGATTTTCTGAATGGAATCTTAAGGTACGGAGCTAATTCGTTTGCTAACGAGTTTATAACGAATGCAGGTATGGCTTCAGGCCCTGGCGATTTTCTTTTATGGACCGGCCTTAGTAATTTAACGATACCGCTTTCGGATATTTCTATATCGCTCATATTTGAGTCTGCTACATTATATGAATCATCCGCGCCCCACCGAACGACACCCCTGCCCCCTACTTCGACAGTGGGAATTAGACCACATTTTACTTCTTGACTCTATCTCTACCCCGCCCCCCCCCGTCTGAAACCTCCGCTAACCTTATTGGCCATCCCCCCTCCCCGCCTCCTTCTATCCCCGAACTCCTCTCATTACCCCCCTCCCCACATCCCCCTCCCCACATCCTCCCCCCCAGTGTGTCACTTCAAACAGTACATGTCTCTCCGTCGCTGAAGGAGGGCGTCAGCCCGAAAGCTTCATATTTGTGTTGTTGTGTTTTCTTGTTTTTCGTGTCTTCAGCATCCCCAGCGGTTCTCCAATTTAGGCAAGTGTCCACTGGGCTTCCTCCAACACCTTGTTGCTACCTGATATATATATATATATATATATATATATATATATATATATATATATATATTTAGGGCAACTAGGTGTTGAAGGAAACCCAGTGAACACTTACCGAAAGTAGAGCCGCTGGGATGTTGGAGAGACACATTTGTAGAGGTTAGAGCTTTGGGGATGATCCCTTCGTCAGCACACCCCAGCGGCTCTACTTTCGGTAAGTGTTCACTGGGTTTCCTTCAACACCTAATTGCTCTAAATATCCTTACTTACCTTTCCTCTTCCGTAGTATTTATACCATATATATATATATATATATATATATATATATATATATACACACACACAATTACATATATATATACATATACATATATATATACACACATATATGTGTGTATATATATATATGTGTATATGTGTGTGTGTGCGTGCGTGCGTGTGTGTGTGTGTATATATATATATATATGTATATATACATATATGTGTATATATGTGTATGTATATATGTGTATATATGTGTATGTATATATATATCATCACCATCAGCATAGATAGTCTGTCCATTGACAGGTCCGTGATTATTCTAGGTTAAACTTGGTTCTCCATATATATATATATAATAGACCCGTACAAAAATGGGAGCTTTAGAAAAATAATTTCGGCCCTATTCTCATTTAATGGTTTAATTTTCATTGAGGGAATGAACAATGAGAATTTTTAAAGCAGGAGTCGGTAACGTTTACTACGTGATAGGCCACGTCCGTAGCGTCAAAGGCATTCATAGTGGAATTTATGACTGGTTTGAGAACCGAACGATCTTATTTAAAACTACCTAGAGTAGGATCGTGTAAAATGCGACCTCTGAGAGCTTTTATTGCGGCCTGCGAAGTTATTATGAACAACATATCCATAAACCTTAGAGCACGGGAATTCGTCTTATTTAATTCAAAATGTGATAAGAAAACATTTAATATTGAATATTGAAATTTTCACCCTAAAAACCTCATTTAAAATTGTTTTTCACTAATGTGGAATCTCGTAATCTCTAGGAGCTTCCGATTTAATATCTGATACGGCAACGTCCGATGCGGCCCTCCGAAGGATTCGTAATCACCAATGTGGCCTCTCATCAAGGTCTCACTGAGCTAGAGATACCTGGTTACGCAGTGAAAATAAATCTTTAATAGTTTTCATCGGCAAAATTTCAGAATACATAATTTTATTATTAGGTACATGACCATAATTGTAATTAAAAACGAAATTACCTTTGGTAAGTTTTGTCGATCGTTTTTCATCGTAGCTCTGCGAGACGTATAAAAAATCATCCTTGCTTTAAAGTTTTCGTATTTAATTTTGTATTACATTGAAATAGTCCAGGTAAAAGCCAATAATAGACGAAATAGAAAACACTTGAATGAATTCGCGTTTTATGTATGATGTTTTGGTGTAATAACTAAATTATTCTGTGTTCGTCGCAGCTTTCTGTTACTTCAACGGAAAAAGTATTATTGCATCGTTATATTCCGGTCACGTTCCTCACAAATTTATTTTATTTAATGAAAAAGAATTGGAAACGAAAACATTTTCAAGAAATAAACCGCAAATCCCAAATGCGAGAAAAACCTGATCCAGTTCTCAAAAATACGGCTTATCTAAAAATTACGTTTTGGCTGTTAGATTTAGACAAATAATTGAAACGTTAAATGGAAACGCGCACTCCATTTAGGAAGTACTGCGATTTATTTTTACTTCAACGGAAAAAATAAGTTCTGTCAACAAACGGGCACTTACGGAACCTAGAATCGTATAAGAGGCAAAGTAAAACAAGTTAGGAAAGTGTACAACGTATCACAAATGGGCGCGTTTCGTGCAGTGGAGAATTAGAAAGAAATTATATACCTGTACGTAAGGGAAATTGCGTTTTAAAGTTCTTTTCTTAATCATAAATAATCCATTTTCTTCCTATTTAATAATATTACATGCACACGTAAGGAAATTAAATGTTTGTTTGTGAGATTGTTTATGTTAGCAACAATGAAGAAGTGACCATGCAAGAAAATTTCCAAGTTCAACTCGAATGAAGACATTCTTGTTTGATTTTCTCGATAACAGCTACTCCTACGATAAAAATGTATAGGAAAGGAAATACTCTTCTTTACTAATTCTACAAGCTTTTTTTGAAATATATTTTGATATGAGCAATACTTTACGAGATATGACGTAATTTAATTTTTTGTCACCAGTAAAGTGGTACCCCTGATTTGCGTACGTGATTCATTTTTGCGATTTTCTTATTATATTTTATTGTAAGTCCATAATATCAAATTTCATGAAAATCCGTTTGGTAGAGGCCGAGAACGAACATGCGGACGGACGGACGGACAGACCGACGATAATAGGCGCTCACGCTCGAAGCGAAACGCGCCTAAAAAAGGCCGGAAAGAAAAGTGGAAAAGGAAGATAAAACTTCTTTAAAAACCGGTAGGACTTTCCATTGTTTTGCGTTTTCGATCGCATAACCATAACGAATAATGAAACTAGATGGGAATAAATTGCGGGAAAAACGGCGGAAAAGTCAAAAAATCAAAAGGACGAAAAAAGAAGAGTGGAAGTTCGCGAGCACGAAAGGGACGGATATAAATATACTGCAAGAAAGATTCGAAATGGGACGGGGAGATGCTATTTACCAGGACTTTTCCATTACCTCCGCCGAAGGGAGTGTGAGTAGGGAATGGGAGAGGGAGGTCGGCTTGAACGCTCCAGAGTACAATCCCAATAACGGCGACGGTGGCGACGTCTATGACATGTCCCTTCGTCTGCCTTGAAAAATAAAAATAGAGAAGTATGAAAAACCACGGAGTTCAATATGAGGAGGTCGGATTTCCTGGGGTGAGAGAAAGAGAGTGAGAGAGTGGTAGTGCGAGGGGAGAAAAAAGAGAATGTCAAGGAAACGGAAAGAGAGAGAAAGAAAGAAAGGAAAATAGAAATAATAAGAGACGTGGAATGCAGAGAGCTTTGGATTGCGGCGGAGGTAGGGAGGGAAAAAAGATGATTGCAGACGGAAGGTTAATTCCTACGACTCTTTAATTAATAAAAAATAAAAACTGTTTGATCAAACAGTTTCCGATTAAACGACCGATTTATGGTCCGAATCCTCTTTTCTACGCCAGCCCTCGCTCATCCCTCCAACCCCCCCCCCCCCCCTCCCAACCCTCTTACTCCCTCCGCAGCATTCCTCCGAAATTTCCTTTCACTTCCTCCGCTATCGCTTACGAGACTCCTCTCTCTCTCTTCTTCCCTTCGATCTCATCATCTCGCCATCCTCTCTGCCAGTCTTCCACCTCCCGAATATCTCCTCTCTTCCGCCATCTTCTTTTCACTCCCTCCTATCTCCCAAAGGAGCTTTCTATCCCACTCCCTCATTTCCTTTCTGCTTGACCTCTCTTAAACTAATATCTGAGGCTCCGCCGTTCGATTCCTTATCTCTATTTCCATCGTTCCCTATTCCTATATCTACCGTATCGTGGGTATCTAACCTCTCCACCTATATGCTATCTCCCCTTACCTTCTCTCTCTCTCTCTCTCTTTCGAACACCCCTTACCTCTCCCTCCATCCCAGCAAGCCGACCCATTTCGTCACTACTGTCCCTGCGTCATTCAGACTCCTGACCTCCATTGTATGCACAACCACGCCCTCCTCATTTCCATGATCCCCTGTTCTCTCGCTCCTCTCCTTCGTTCCTTCTTTCTCTCGCTCTCTCTCTCTCTCTCATCTGCGGTTCCTCCCACGCTCCCAAATTCCACCTCTCCTAAATTCTCCACCATATCGCTTTGGCATATTCCGCAATAACAGCCGTCGAAAAGAGGGAAGTAGAGAGAGAGAGAGAGAGATTGACGAAGAGATGCAGAGAGAGAGAGGGAGGGAGGGAATTTCGTATCGACGCCGTCTGCTCCTGTTATTTCTCCATCCTCCTCTTCTGCAACCCGTGGCCGTGAGATGAGGGAGCGGGAGAGGTTGGGTTTTTGGTATAGGATACAGCGCCGATTCTACTGGGGGAGGTGGAGTTGAGGGAGGAGGTGGCGGGAAAATTGAGAGAGAGAGAGGTTAGCGGGAGAGTGAGGTTAAAGGAGATAAAGATAAGAGAGCGGTATCTGCGGAGGATGGAGGCGTAGCAGGAGTGGATATGGGGGGAAGAGAAGCGGTTCGGAAAATTGTGGGGCGAATGATTTGGGATAAAGGTGGAGTGAGAGAGAGAGAGAGAGTTTTGGGTGATGAGGAGAGGAAAAGGGAGGGGTTAAAATAAGGAAGACTATGCGTAATTGTGTATCTCATCCCTTCCAAATATATATTTCTACCAGTTGTTTTTCTTCTTTTTTTCATATCTCTATCCCTCACCATCCAAGTCCAGTTATTAATTTCCCAAATCAGTATGCTCTCCGTTCACATTCCTCTTTCACCCTTTCTTACTGCGTTCTCGTTTACGTTAACCCTGTTTTACCGAGTTATCAAAAATCGTATTGTTTGAAGAAAAAAAGTAAAAAATCGTTGATATTATCACTAGGAATCGTGATACAAAATACTGTCATTGAAAATTATACGCAAATGTTATAAATGCACCTGGGTTTCGTCAGTACCGTCACATTGGAAAGCAAACATTTCCTACATGTGTACCAAATGTTACAGTTTGATAAATCTAGCACATCGTGGGGAAAAAAGCAATACCACTAAAATGCATTCATGAGATTTATAGAGAAATTTTCTCAGATTAAAGGAAATGGCACATGACACCTTTGTAAGAGGAATACCATATATTTAGTATTCTTTTTAAAGTTTATTAATGGAAAGGCAAATGTTTGTTACGTTTCTTCCTTGCTAATAAAATATACTTATTTTGCGCCGCACTATGCATTTTTATCACTCCTTACGAGTGTTTTAGCCTTTACGATATTCATAAAAATAGTTCTTCCTCTCGTTTAGGCAGAGAAAAACTTTGCATTTAATACCCTTTAAGCATATTTGATTTGCTATTTCCTCCACATATCTTACATTATAAATCTTGAACTACCCACAGGAACTACTTCCACAAACATTTATTGGTGTTTATATTTATTATTAGCGCAAAGAAAAAAACCTGTTCACGTACTAGAGATTTTGTTTTAGATGTCACCAAACATTGCACTCACGTTGCATCAGTAGTCACGACGTTACGAACCTAACCACAACAAACATTCAAACAAAGTGAATATCTCTATCTTTTATGACCACCCATCTTGAGGGAGCTATTAGGGACTCGCTAAATTAGTCCCACTAGATCTGAAACTACTTAATGCATTCTGTACGAGTTATTTTTTCACGCCAGGACTCAGGAGTCTCTTCAGTGAATAAAGGGTTAAGTTCTTTTGTTTACTCTCAGTCATTTTTTCTGATTTTTCTGGGAGAAGAACTTAGAAAAAAATGTGTGGTATAACCGAGAGTTAGAGCGTTCGCAATTTCTCATGTACGGTAATTTTTTAGTAAATGCATATATGTATTTATGCATGTACATTTACTAACTGCAGTTCCGGCGCCACAGTTGCCAATTTAGCGACCTTGTCTTTAGATTTAGCGACTTTTTACTTCCTGTAGCGACATATTTTAGTGTTTAGCGACATGTCACTAACTTTGCGATTTTCTACTAATCTAGCGACAAATTTAAATATTGCTTTATGTAACCAGAAATACATGCAATATACAACATAAAATAAACAAATTAATTTTACGAAAAAAATGATAGCTTTATTAAAACCTATACAAGTTTTAATAAACCTTAAAATATTTCTACAGTTAGTTCCCCAGTTATGATATTTGAAAGTCATTTTAAAATAATGTTGAAAGATCTCATTATAATTTACGTTGACGAATATATTATAAAACGCAGTGAAATTACATAAAAAATGATTTTCATTACAAATTAAAGAAGGTATTCTTCTCGATGTAGAAATTAAACATCGATTTTTATTAACACCTTAAATACTAAGTCGATGGGGATTTTGATATTTATTGGATGTCCTCCTCTTAAATGAAGCTTACTTTGTTCCGAAAATCCAAAAGTTTTATTCCCCTTATTAAAAATGAGGACGAATGTAAGTTTTTATAGATTTATTTATCATATCGCAATGATATTGACAAGGTAACTCAACTTTAAATTAAAACTTAATGAAAGAAATCATTCGTGAAACAGAGCAGAGGCTCCTTGTGAGTTCTACAGAGTAGTTTATGAAAGGACAATCTCAAAATTATAGCATGATGTGAGGCGTCAATATATAGTCAATATAAAGTCCTATATTTAACGAATGATGTTTGCCAGAAGTTCTTTATGTTCCCCTCCGGCCGATACTGATTTTAATTAGGAGTGTTTTAAAAGAGCGGAGAAAGATCCAAACGACGAATCCACGGATCGTTCGGTTTTATTCGAATTTCGTAGCATAATGCTTATCAAAAAATCTTTCTATGTATTGCATTTGACACTCATTTTTGCAGCCCTGTGCAACTGGACGTTTGGCATCCCCTGACTAACAGTTATTGTTCTCCATTGGTATTGGCTAAACAAATAGGGGGTCGAATTTCGAAATAAAGACAGACTTTCACTCACAAAACTCATTCATTATGAATGTTAGCCTCATAAGTACAATTTAGACAATTATGAAAACGTTCAGTTAAGGACTAACGACTGCCTTGACAAAAAAACTCCCTTGTAGCACTTGACACGATCAAACTTCTTTTTAGTCAACATTTATATTTGCTTACCAGACAAAAATATAAGTTTGAAAAATTGAAAAGATTCATTTAAATATTTATGGAAGATAAATAGCACAAACGAATTTACTATAATATCAATACATGTAATAAGTGCCTTTAACAATTACATCATTAAGGAGGGTGGGAGAGTGCAATCTGGAAGAAACAATTCATAATGCATCTACCAAATAACACATCCTCCGCAAAGCTGCCAAATTATTTTATATAAACATTGAAAGGTTGTTAAAAACTCTACAAAGAGGCAGGCTTATGAGTCGAAGAAAGAGACAGGATGCTGTTAATCGAAATACCCACGTATAAATAGTAATATATGATACTAGTGAATGTGTGCCTGCATTCTGCAAGCATTTTCTCTCACCTTAAAGTAAAAATAAAAGCTGAAAAAATAATTTTCATCGCTTAAAGTTGCATCTTGGCTCCGAATTACGTGTTCTTCTGTTTTGAAAATATTGGGGTAAAAACAACCCCTAAAATTTATAATTATAAAAAATTTATAGGTTTTATCATTTGTACGAATACCTCACATTTATACGAAATTTCATCACTGTAACACCTCTAGAAGTGCATTTATATGAATTTCATTGTTTAAATTTTATTAATTTTTAACAGCCACAGCAATAAATATTTCTAAATTTTTCGATGTTATTTACCACCGGGACATTATTTCCTAACTCTGTTAAAATTTTCAGCTTCCTGGATCAACAGAAAGTACATAAACATTAGTCAATTTGTTAAACATTTGAGAATTTATTACGGCCGAACAAATAAAAATTTTCAAATTTCTTTATTTCTGTTTTCATTATTTGGCAAATTCTACGTCTTGAAAAAATTTCAGCTTCATAGGCCATTTGGAAGTACCTAAACCATGAAATGATAGTAAAATTGTTTATAATTTTTTACGGCCAAGAAAATAAACATTGTTTCAATTTAGCATTTATTCCTACGATAATTTTTTTGTTTCACCTGTGTATTAAATTTCAGCTCTCCAACTATAGTAGTTTGGGCCAGACATTAGTATCCTCCTATATCCTATATACAGTAAAACTCGTTTATAACGATCACGCCTAAAACGAAATCTCGGCTATAACGAAGAAATGTCTCGGTCCCTTGAACTTCTCCATAAGGGCATTGGTTAAATTTCTCGGATGTAACGTACACGCATTTTACGAATTCTCGGCTGTAACGAACAAATGTTTGGTCCCGTGGGAAGAAATGCCCCATATATAACGAATTTTGGCGAGCAGAGCGATAAGTAATGAATAGTTTTCGCAGGTTTACCGCGCACTTGTTCGTAGAGGTCCCCTTCCTCCATCTACCCCTTCCATACGAATTTCCACGCTCCCTTTGTTTTGAAATTGATATTAAAAATGTGAAATGTTTATGTAAATTAATGACCATAATAATAATATTAATTGACCAATTAAAAAATCGTATGTAATAGCAGTCGAACATTTTACATGCCGCGAAGTTGATAAGCATCTCTTTGCATATGTAAGTACGGCATTGAAGTCGACTCACTGTAAATACAGTAAAAGCTGTGTTATCCGGCTATCTTGGGGATTGTGGAAAGCCGATTAGGAGAAATATCCGGTTAGGGGAGCGATTTTCGATTTTGACATTGCAAATTTAGCAATAACCAAACAAAATTGGGCTTAGGTTCACTATCGTACTCCCCAAACATAACTATGCATGGGGTTTGCATTTTCCATTTTAATTCTTCCACACGTAGTTAGATATAGACACTATTTACCCATTATTATTTAATACGTTGCTACACTTACATGCAAAACAAAAAGACTATTGAAAAGTTTAGGGCGTCCGGGAAGTTTGGGGATTACAGCAGTGAACCCGTTCCCAAAATTGAATTTATTGGATTATATCTTTCTTATTTATCTTAATTTACTCTATTAGAAAAGGACGAAATTATTTAATTCTTCTGAACATTTCTGTGAAAACCAGTCATATAATATTTTATCCAGTTCTTCAATTATGATGTTTATTAATTGATTTACTCTTCTCAGAAGATGACACGAATTTCATTAATTTAGCTTTATGAGCCTTGATATCGTAGAGCGTGGAAATCCGATGTTGAATTCTTTTGCTATGGCTGCTCTATTTTTTCCTTTTTCAATTCGTTTGATCAGCTCCAGCTTTTGTGTTAGCGTTAAACCAAACTTTTCTCTCCTGTTCCTTGCTTTTAGGTATTTATTTTGATGCCATATTCAGTGGATGGGTAATTTTTTAAATAATAAAAAGCGATAAAACTGGAAATTGTTGAAGTACACCAAAACATCTAGACAGTGCAAATGGCTTATTTAACGAAAAACGCCATGCTTACTCGGCAGCCACAGAAGTAAACGGAGTAAATACGTAATATATACATCTTATATTTTAAGAAATTTTAAAGTGGAAGTTTCAAATTTCATTAATTTAGCCTTATGAGCCTTGATATCGTACAGCGTGAATTCTTTTCCTATGGCTGCTCTATTTTTTCCTTTTTCAATTCGTTTGATCAGCTTCGGCTTTTGTGTTAGCGTTAAAACAACCTTTTCTCTCCTGTTCCTTGCTTTTAGGTATCTATTTTGATGCCATATTCAATGGATGGGTAATTTTTTAAATAATAAAAAACGATAAAACTGGAAATTGTAGAAGTACACCAAAACATCTAGACAATGCAAATGGCTTACGTAACCAAAAACGCCATGCTTACTCGGCAGCCACAGAAGTATACGGAGTAAATACGTAATATATACATCTTATATTTTAAGAAATTTTAAAGTGGAAGTTGTGGTATTACACATATAAAATTCACACAAAAATTCATAAAAAAAGAAAAAGAAATACAAAATGAATTGTATTTGTGTAATTGCCGGTACCTAAGGCTGGCCGGTTCTAAATAGCCGGGTAGCACAGCTTTTACTGTATGTGTATACGTGTTATATGGTATGTATAGGCCAAAAACCATGTTTCTCGTATATAACGTAGTCACGCTTATAACGAAGCAATGAGTCGGTCCCCTCAAATACGTATTAAACGAGTTTTACTGTATATCCTATATATCATTCTATAAGCACTCTTCTTACAGAGGAGGATATACGATACTAGTGAATGTGTGCTTGCATTCTGCAAGCATTTCCACTCACCTTAAAGTAAAAATAAAGTAAAAATAAAGTTCGTATCTCGGCTCCGAATTATGTGTTTTTCTGTTTTAAAAATATTGGGGTATATACAACCCCTAAAATTTGTAATTATAAAACATTTATAAGTTTTTAGCATTTGTTACGAATACCTCACAGTTATGCAAGATTTCATCAATATAGCACGTATAGAAGTGTACCTATATGAATTTCATTGTTTAAATTTTATGAATTTTTAACAGCCCCAACAATAAATATTTATAAAATTTTCATTGTTATTTATTATAAATGTTAGAAATATCTATTGTTGTGGCTGTGGCAAATAATGAAAACGGGATTATAGAAATTTGAATATTTTTATTCGTTCGGCCGTAATAAATTATTAAATTTTAAAAAACTGACTAATTTTTATGTACTCTCGTTAGAGCCAGGAAGCTGAAAATTTTAACAAAATTAGGAAATAATGTTCCAGTTGTAAATAACTTTGAAAATTTCACAAAAGTTTTATATTGTGGCTGTTAAAAATTCATAAAATTTAAACAATGAAATTCATAGAAATGCACTTCTAGAGTTGCTAAATCGATGAAATTTTGTATAAATGTGAGTTATTCCTAAGAAATGCTGAAAACCTATAAATATTTAATAATTATAAATTTTAGGGGTTGTTTTTACCCCAATATTGACCAGAAGGAAAAACACGTAAATCGACAAGAAGGTGTAAACTGTTGTTTTTAAAAAATATTTGTCGTCTCATACTCTTTGCTTTAGGGTGAGAGAAAATGCTTGCAGAATGCAAACACACCTTCACTAGTATCCTATATCCTCTGTAAGAAGAGTCGATATAGAATGATACTGCACCGAAATTGAATGCGCTATAAGAAGAAAGCGTAGTAATTGATAGAAATAAAATATTTGTTATATATATATAGGTATATATATATATATATATATAATTATATACATACATACATACACGGGTCGTATATTTGTAACTTTAAGTATGTTTTCATTAGTGAAATGTTTCATAAGAGCAATATTTGTTGAGTCATGAATGATGGTAGTTTTTTGTATCTCTGTTTGTAGGTAATTTTCAATGTATTATTTTTCTGGATTGGATATAATTTTCTCAAATAGCACTTACTTTGTAATTTATCGCTCAACAATATTGTTTCGTTTATTATCAAATTGAACTATGATTTAGTCGATTATGCAGCGCCATATGCAACTTGTAGTTTTTTCTCTCACATTTGGTTATGGAATCGAAATCTGGGTGCATACAATGCTTCCAGCTTGACGCCGAGAAGGCTTAGCTCTTTATGTCTCGCAAGATATATTATATCTTTCTTTGCATACAAAGCTAAAGGTTTCTCTAATTGTAAGCCAAGCTGCTTTCTATGTATGCCCATAGTATTCGATCTTTCTGCCGTACAGTTGGAACTCGTATCATGAGCGTGTATTTTTTTCATTGTTTGCCTTTAATTTCTTTAACATTGACGACGTTAAATGAAAATTTATAGCGTCGGAACACAGTGCTGCGCAGCGTATATTGCTACTGGATGTGTGCACACTGCATTATTGAATACATCTTTTCCTGTAGGAGATAAACATCATATGGATATTTTTCTTCTATAATAAGCCCTAAAACCCAGCGAAACTGTATTTACTATTACCATTTAGTACAGTTGCCAGATGAACGAAATTTCATAATAAATGTGCGAGTGGATTCGGCCATTTTTAGCCCCGTTTATTTTATAAATGCGCTAATGTTTTCGCCATGTGTATCCGTTCTGTACGGCCAATTATATTGAAATAGCAAGTAAACGGTAATAGATAGAAGACTGAAGGACTGCAGGGTGTATGGAGGGCGGCAGGGGGTGCTTTAAAAAATGTCAAATTAAGGTTCCGAGCAAATGCTTATAGATAGAAAGTGAAAATTTTCCCGTTTAAAGCCATTTATAACACTGCAGAAGAGCTGTTTTTGAAAAATTGCTTTCACTTCGATAAATTAGCCAGTCACAGAGCACATGCATTTTGCAATAAAAACGTTAAGTAGCGTAATTTATTTTACCATTAAAACGTTCAGTAACGTTACATGTACACAATTTTTCAATAAAACTGACTGTACGTAATAACTCCCTCTATCTCCCGCCCTCTCACTCTCTCCCTCTTTCCTCTCACCTCCCCTTCTTCACTCTTTCTCACTCCGCTCCCAATCCATCGCTCTCCCTTTTTTTCTCCGTCTCACTCTTTATCTCTTTCCTCCTCCTATTTTCTAATTCTATCCTCCCTATCTACCTTCCAGCCTATCTCCCTCCCTCTTTCTCTACATCTATATAGTCGCTTGCATTGGCAAAAGGATTGATACTGAATGCCAGTCCCATTAGAATTACGCTATCCAACAATGATGGTTGCTAAGATTTCGAACAATTTTTCCTTCACAAGAAACGTGAAATTGTGACGTCGAAAAACAATTTGCGGACCGATTTGACGCTCATTGACGATAGGAAATAAATTACCCTTCTTTTAGGAGGTATTTGGTTCAAGGAAATTTAAAAATGCCAATGAAAAGATTTATGTCAAACTTAAATAATGTGGTCGCATAAGATAATTAATGAAATGATAGGAAATTGATAAACGTGCCTAATAGTATTTCTCATCAGTTCTTCTAGATGAATGGTACAAACAAAATTATCAGAATATTCATGAACGCAATAATAAGCAACCGAAATTTTTACTTCATTAAAAAGGAAATTAGAGATCCGGTAATAGGTTCCTACAAGAAACTATAGAACTAAAAAGAAAATTGACATAATATCCCGGGAAAAGAATCATAAACGGTGATCGCATATTCCGTTTTCGATATTCTTGTTTTTCACGAATAAATTAGAATTCATTCTTATCAGAACATTCTATACATATTCAAGGAGTATTGACAGAAAAAATATCCGTTTTTAAGTTCCCAGCTATTCTATTGACATATCGTTTGAAATAAATGGTGTCTTGCATGAATATGAATAAATTAACTCCAATATAAATCCCCATTCACTAATCAAGCGTGAGTTATTGATTCGAGTTTCTAACCTCCTTGTCAAACATTATTTTTCACTATTCTTTTACCGGCGAAAATACAGATGAATGAGGAAGAGGGAGTGCAAGTAGTGATGGCAATATACATGTGCCCACATCTACATCCAATAGATTATTACGCTACGCAGTAGTTACGTTCCTGATTCCGTAACTCGGCAAGAAAACGCGCTGTGTGAAATGAATAGCCTATGGGAAAAATATGATTACGTTTTCAGAGTTTGGGAAGTTCTATACTTTTTGTAAGTTAATGATGTAAGAAAATAATATTTGAAAGGACAAAAACAATGTTAATTATTCAATTTAAAACATTTTAAAACTGTAAAAATTCCTTGCAATCATTCGATTGTCACTGATTTGCGCCCCTATGTGTTTTACTTCTAAGGCGGCGGCCTCACTCTCGTCCCGGCTCTGGAGAATGTACTATTTCTGGGTTACTATTATTTTAAAATGATTAACTAGGCCGAACACCATCCATCATCAACTATCAAAATATATTTTTAAACGAAAGTAAAATTTATGTCTAGTTCAATTTTTTTATTTTTAATGCACACAAAAGGCTCCAACTCGATAAATGAACTTGGGGAAGGATAAGAAGATACGGAGACTCCGTTTTATACTCTCATCACGGGAAGGATGAACTACGGCGATGACGACCGAAAAAAGACGTCTAGAAAATGAGAGAAGAGTTGGAGAACTAGGATTAGAGAGATGTGGTCCAATATAAAAGGAAGAGCAAGGTCAGATGGAAAATATGACGGGAAGATGACGAGAGAGACCGATAAAGATAATAGCCGCGGGGTTCAGCCAGAGAACAGCGAGAGATGAGAATTCCGTGTCGATTGTGGGGCAAGATATGGTCGAGGCGAGGAGAGAGCAATTGTAGCATAGAGGTGTTGAGGTCGCCCCGAGGGAAGAAGGTTGAGGATAGCAGAGATGGTAGGAATGGCTCTGAGAAGGTGCTGGGTCGTGCTTCCCGGTGCATAGCAAATCTGCCCACGCGCTCGCTCTTTGCATCAGTCAACGTCAGACTCGAAGCGTATTGCGGTACGTAAGTGGAAAACAGGGAAGGAAACGTGAGGAGTATTTGTCTCTCTCCCTCTCCTTTTTCCTCTCCTCTCTCTCTCCCTCTATCTCTCTCACTTTCTCGATATCTCCCGCTCTCTTTATTACCTCGCACCCTCTCCCCAGTCATAAAAATTCTGTAGACACCGGCGTGCATGAGGGTATCATTTATTTCTCGACGAGGGAAAAGGCGGGTTTTTCCGCCGTTCGAGAACTCGGTTAAAATAAGCGCGTCTATCGATTAACCGGCGAAAGCTCTTTTCTCGCTCTCGGATTTGGTCGGGGATGCTATTTTACGGGAGCATTTGTAGCGTTGTTACCACCCCCTTTTTTTGGGAAGATGCGGGCGATCGTATTTCGATATAGCTCGGAGTCGGCAACGGGAAACTTTTTTTTTTAACACTATTACATTTATCCGAGTAAGTAATGTATCAAAACGGGGGACAGGACCGCTGCCGAAAAGACACAGAGTTTTATATTTTCAGATCTAATTTTAACGCTATCTTTCGTAAAAATAGGTGCTCGATGTGTAGTCGTCTAAAACATTTTCTCCCGATTATGAAGTATACTCAATGGCTGTGGAGAAAAAATTTCGAATTTGTTTCAGATGCAAATGTCGGAGGAAATTCTTTCTTAAACTGAAAATTATTTATATTTGTGAAAAATTTATGTAGAATTAAAATAAGATTATATGTTATTTAAACGTCCAAAAAATCACCAGCTTCACTTAAATTCAATTACTCCATCTGATGATTAAGTGGCAAACAATCTCTATTCACGTGGTGGCCTTTTTTGTGGAATTTACCGATTTTGTTCCGACTTTTGTATTTGTAGTGGTAGTAATTAGGTTTTTAGGCGCGTCAACAGCTAAGGTTATTTTGCACCGTCAAATTCTGTTACAGAAAATCAGCATACATCACAACATGCATGCCCGAAGCGGGATTCGAACCCGCGACCTTTCGGTTAGAAGGCAGACGCACTGCCTACCAGTCTAACCCGGCCGGCTTTTGTATTTGTATTTCGGCACATTCACGATCGTAGACTTCGCAAGAGGCTTTGATTTATAAAATATAAACGTTACCGAGTTGTCCCAAAAAAAACTATCGATCTTGATCTATGGCTGGTATCCAATTGAAAATTTGGTCCCGACCTTTTTATTGACAAAGATATCTCTCGCATTCGCAATTCGGCTAGGATGCAGCCGTCATCATCGGAGATTCGCCGTATCATTTTTTAAAGAATCTACTGTAATATTCGATGTCGGTCGAAATTCGCGTTCAGTTTCCCTTTCTCTCCTTGCTACTCCGGAGAAATTGTTTTCAATAAAATTTCATTCAGCAACTCTCTTTTTAATCAACTTTTTATGGTAATCGAACTCGTATAACTTATCGGTTACATTGCCTACTTTGTCGTTATTTAACTAAAGTTCCTTCAAGCAACCTTCCCACTGAATGAAATAATCGTAAAATAAACGTAAACATCCTGTCGCATTATTCTTCCTTTTAATTCCTACGAATGTCGAATGGTCAGATTCTCGGTCTATGAAAACGGTCAACTGACGAGCTCGCTTTAAATCCTTGCATCATAGTCTCGCTCAATGCTTGGGAGAACGTATGAATATTGATGTCATTCAAATCGCCTTTCCCGACGCTCGGACACGGGCCGCGATTTTTCCCTCGTTCGCCTAACCTGACGAAATTAAAACATGTGCTGCCCTTTTGTTTGCCGAAAAGCGAGTGAAATGAAGAGAGAGAGGGGGGGGAGGGAGAAAATTTTTCGCTGCCGCATTCGAAATTTCGCCCAATCCGGTTGAAATCGCGATGAAATTGGACCCGAGCGATCAAAACCAAAGTAAGCCACCTTTACATACACACTCAAACGCGCGCGCGGATGCGATATATACGCGAAGCGCCGCGTATAAATAAGGGGAAAGGAGGGGTGCTTTTATTTTTTATTTTTTGCAGCGGGCAGCATATAGTCCGTACGGGTGCGTGCCTACGCCGTGGGCACGCATACCGCAAAAAGGGTAGTTGATTAGTTTCGGGAATTCTTTCCCTCTCACACATCCTCACGTCCTTTATCAGTCGATATTTTCGGGGCGTTTTTTTTTAAATTTTTTTATATATATATCCGCGATCCGAATTTTTGCTCCGCCGGCTGGGCGGATGTGACGCAGTTGCATTTCTGCGGCGGGAGAGAGGGAGGTGGGGATGTAGGGGGAGAGAGCCTTTACCTCCCGAGGGCAATAGAGTGTGAGGGGAAGAGGGGATAGAGGACATAAAGAGGGATAGAGATAGAAAAAGTAGGTAGGAGAAAAGAAGAGGGAGGAATAGATTGGGGGGATTCACCCGAGAGGGGAAATAAAACACTGCGGAAGGATCCATGAGATTGAGAAGCACTCGATTTTCCCACTGACCTAGTTCCGTATGCTTTTGTCCTTATCCGAAAGCAGGTTGTATGTGACAGTGAATATCCAATGGGAGGTTTTATATTAGGTTCTGATATAGATGGTGTGGCGCGCTCAGGAAAATCCGGAATTTTTGTCTCTTTCCCGGAAAAAAATAATGCCTCCCTCTCTTTTTTCGCATATGGGTTTGCGGTACCTTTTCTCCGACTTGATTGGACGAAAAAGATAACTCTTTTGTATTTCGTGTTCGGACGTAAATATAAAACAGAACGCGATTTAGCGCCCTCTTTTATATCGCTGCCCTCCCTTAATCCCAATGAAAGTTACTGATCAAGTCTTCCAAATACGAATTATGGCTACCAACCTCACTAACCGCTATTCGCCACCTCCGCATTAACACAGATCCGGTTTAACGTCAATATATCCTTCTTGGACTACATAATTCCGAGAATTTCCAAAAAAAAAAAGCCTTGGTTGAAAATTACTTTGAAGCCCAGGCATAGCATCCTCTTCCCCGATACTTTATCCGGCATCTGATAAAAAATTTGAGATCTATTGACCATTTCGCGTAGGGGGAAACATGGACTTTTCTTTTATTTTTCCCATCAGTAGAGTAGTAGAGGCTGATACGACTAAACGAGGGGTGGTTTCAACTAAAGAGGGACTTTTAAAAATGAAATTGAATGCAACTCATGGATTGTTTGCTAAATTTTATTAAATACGTGTAAAAAGGCACTCACTCCTTTGTTATTTAGTTGTGATTTACAAGTTGTCTCACGGAATGTTTCCAGAGAGACTAAATGTATCGTGCACATGAAAGACTACTCTTATTAAATTCATGTAAAATGCGCAAAAAATCAATTCAAGCGGCTTAAACTCAATTTTTGGACAACTTTTTTGTGACTTTTTTTTATATACTCCATGGTTTTTGTGTAATTTAGAAGTTTGCTCATTTTTTACAATGTAGTATTATGCGTCTTGCAATAATTCATTTTAACAATTATCCAACAGAATTTCTAATTTTTACCGATTACTACACTATAACGATTTTAAAAGTAGATGCATAAATAATTTCAATTATCTGAAGTAACATTGCTTACTTTCGTCTCTGTATAGCATTAATTTCCCGTTACTTTAGTTTAAAGAAAATTATAAGCTTTCCTTGGCTTTATATTAGACATTAAATACTTAAAATTTATTATTTACATGAATAATTGACGCACATTTAATGTTTAATATAAACTACTCTTTAAACAATCCAACAAAATCGCTAAAATCCTAAAAGTGAAAAAGTAAAATCGACACGAGATACTACTCAAGTATTGCAAAGTCTTTTGTTTGCATTATATTCCATGATTTATTTTTTTGTCGAAAAATATCCTCTGTATGCACGTATTTTAATCTTTTGAGCCTGGATTTTTTCCCTTGCCAAACATATGTTCAGTTATGAACGGCGGTTTAAAAACGTCAACTTCCGTGGCAGAGCTTTTTGAAAGGGCAGAACAAAAAAAGGAACGCCCCTTGCTATGACCCTTTACCGATTTGAGCAAAGTGAGGGGAATTGTGTACACATCGACCCTTCCATGGAGACTGTGAGCGTCGGAGGAGAGTTTGTTTAGAGAGAGAGAAAGGGAGAGAGAGACGGCTGGAGCGAAGGGGAAAATAAGCAGAGTATGCGCGTTTATTTCTCTTCGTCACACGCTTTAATTCCGTTTGACACGGAATACGAGACTTTTTTCCCGTGTCACACGTCTAACCATTTGTCCTCGTGATTAACATCTAAATATCGACTTGCATCGCACGCGCACGAATGACAGGGAAATATGTGCCCGAGTTCGTTTCCATTTTCACCTGTAACCAATTCCGAGCTGAGGCAAAAATTTTCTACGTTCTTCATTATATTTACGGTCACACCGTCATAATTGGAATTCATCTCGTGAGTTAAAATTAATCCGCATTGAGAATATAGTTGGTTTTGAGGGAATGAACAGTGAGTGAAAAACATTCGAATTTTAATCAAAGTGTACTTTTTCCTAACATTAAATATGGGTAATTTTCATCAGAACATCTCTAAGACATATTTTACAAAACAATTTACACTAGAAAAATAAATTTGTCCGTTTAATTCTTGCCTTTTCAAAACACTTAATGTATAGTTTCTTTACATTACGCCGCCTGTGTGGTAGATGCAGAAGGATGATGTGACTTTTATTTGATATCACGAACTGGCATTTAAGCTATTATCATAGCCTTTTCTCGATTTATTCTGTCCTCGTTATCCTCTCCCTTTCAAAAAATAACCTATTCCCTGTTGTAACGGCGCTACTCGAATTAGCCATGTTAGGTATAAAGTATATTGAGCTATTTACATATAGTATAGTTATATATATCTTGTATATTTAAAAATGCCAGAAATGATAACCTTTTGCAGCTAATCTTTATGAAAGAGAATTTTTCCAAGAGTGAACAACGTGTTTAAAACATCGTGCCAGATACAGCTTTAAATTCGTTTCCACGAGATATAAACCTGCCACTAGCTTCCACAGATTTACTACAGAATTTTTACTTCAGAAATTTTACCATTGCGAGAATGATAAAAGAAGCTTGAAATCTCTCCGCGCCACCAATTAGCATCACAAACGTTCCCTCATTTTTTTCGTCCTGGTCGATCCTCCTACTTTGCGTCCCTCTCTTATTCCATTTTTTCCCTCTACCGTCATTCTTGCGGAAATAACCCGCCTCTCCCCTTTTCTCGAATAAACTCTCGAATCGATATAGGACCGGAAAAAAACACTCCCTTTCGAACCAATCATGAAATCGGATCATCGAAACGCAATGGGCTTTTTTCTTCTCGAACGATCTGGCGGTTTTGGGCGCACAAAGGCATTGCTGAGAGTTTTGGTTTCGACTGGAGAGTGGGGAAAGCAGGAGGTATGGAGTGAGTGGGGGAGAGAGGGAGGGACGAAAGAGGTGGGAGGAAGAGAAAGGAAGGAGTGAGGTCCTGAGGGAGGAGAGAGCCAGGGTGGAGTGTAGGAAAGATGTGGTGCCCCGCTCTTGATGAGAGCGACGAGTGGGAGTGGATGACTCATTTCTTCCTCTTTCCCTTTCTCCCACTCCATTTTTGTCTCCTCTCCCGTCTCTTTCGACCCCTATTCATATCCATCCCTCACTCACTCTCCATCCCTCTCTTCCTCTCCATCTCTCCCCCGCTTCATCTCTCTCTCTCTCTATTTTTCTCATTCCCCTTCTATATCTCACTCTAATTTCTATTTCACTTTCCATATCTCTCTCTCAATCTCCCTCTCTCCTTCTCTATCGCTTCGTCACATTCACCCTTTCCATATTCCTCTCCATCTCTTTCTCTTTTCCTCTTTATCTTATTCCCTCTCTCTCCCTCCTCAGAGCTGAATCAAGGAAAATGCTAAGAAGAGAGTAAGAGAACTTGAAAGGGAGAAAAAGAGAGAGTTATGAGGCTTAATTGGCTGGAATGTGGGGGGAGGGGGAGTAAAAGAGTCTCCAGGAACGGCAGTGAAGTTGAGAAAACTGGTTATCTTGAGGTTCGAATAGGAGGGAGAATAGTAGTTGGAGGGTGGATGTGGGGACGGATCAAGCGAGAGTACGAAAAGGGAAGGGCAAAAGTGCAAGAGATGGAAAGAAGACCCTCAAAAGGAGCACCGCTCTCATTCTCTTCTCCCCTCCCCCCCTTATCTCTCTGCTCCGGACAGAGGACGTCTGGGAGGCTGAGGAAGTCTCTAATAAACCTCATATGGCGATCGTTTCAACTCGGGCCTCTCCAAGATGATTAACTCACCCTTTCATTTTGCTGTGTGTCTTGCTCTCTCTCCCTTCATATCTTCCTCTCTTTCTTCCTCTCTTTCCTTCATGATTTTTTCTTTCTCTCTATTTATATTTCTCTGCCAACTTCTGCCGCCTGTCTATATAACTCTCTACCTCTTGTAATTATCAATTTTCTCTACCTCTACCACTTTACTTTCTCTCCCCTTCATAGAAACTTAACAAGCTACAAAGTTACCAGTTATCCGTATTTCAATGTTATCTTGTACTGTTTCATATCGTTCGGAAAAAACTCGAAGAACTTTACTATATGCTCCAATTAATTGGAATGAAATACTGTTTTAAATATGTATTGCTATAGACCAGGGGCGGGCAAACTTATTTTTCAATGTAGCCACAGGTGTGCCGAATGAGAAGTGAAATTAGCCACACCATGGCGACCATGACTGAAGCAGGGGAAAATGTGAAAATCGCACAATCGAAACAGACGCAAACGCACGCTTAAAAAAATGTCAAATTGTAGACACCACCCGTTCAAGGTTGGGTCTAGACTCAAACTGAAGGCAGAGATGAAACGGAATGTTGGGAAAGGGAGTGGAGGGGAGTATTGGCTGGCAGCATTGCGTCAATGAGTCATTCAGAAGGCGGAATAGGAAATGTCAGGTTGCAACCAGCGCACGCCTTCAGGAAAAAGTTTTGGTACATTTTATTGTCGGAGCCAAAATATGTCAATCTCAAATTCGCCACACTTTCATGGCTAATTCGCCACTTGTGACGATTTGCGACAGGGTTTCCCACCCCGGCTATAGACTATTTATCTAAACTAAATTGAACCAATGGCGAATTGGTCAGTATGTACGCACACACATCAAGTCATTCACAACTTCTTTGCTGAAATTAAGAAAATGCAATAAATTAATGGAAGTATTTATGAACTAAACTTACCAAAGTGCGAATGAGATCTCCAGGTATGCATAGCTTAAAATAAAAACGTATTTGACCTGACGTTTATAGTCGTTCCACCAGCTAAAGTCTCTTGGCCAGTTAGCAGCAGCCAATAGGAGACGGTTTGTTTGGGAAGGTAGTGGGCAGGAAACCAGTCTCACTCCTGCTCTCGAAGAGATCACGTCGGGATGCGTTGCCATTAGAAATTGCGTAGTATATCAGCTGAAGGCGAAAATCCGCAAGAGCTGGCAACCCGCACCGATATCTGCTCTCCCGCACGAAAGTTGAGGGGGGCGATGGAAGAGGAAACGTTCGTTATTGGCTACTGGCTCTAAGTAGGCCAAGAGCCTTCAGCTGGTGAACCGACTATAATAATGTACTAGGATGACATTAATGCATTTTACTCCCATTGTTGTTATTTGTTATGTCAGGCAATTATTTAATAATATCCTGTCAAGATTACTATATTTCGTGATGATCCATCCTTTCACTTACTCTTAAAATAGTTTCGACTTTTACAGTGCTACATGGTCATCGCGGATTGATATAAAAAGTTCGTGAAAATTCACGTACCTCTTTCTACCGCCTAAAGTAGGTTTTTCCGTAGTCCTCATGCGCGACAATCTCGGTTGATCCGATGTATACACAGCTAAATAAGGAATACAAATTCAGACGGAATGAAAACAAATAGATAGCATAGTTCTGCAAGACATTTTGTCGCGTCGAAGAAAGCAGGGTCTTAATTGATGATGGCTAACCGAGCGAGCGCAGCGAGCAACGCAATTTCTGCGGCAGGAATAAGGAGCGATCGAAGCGAATATAAAAATAAATATGCTGTAGTTATGTAGCAGGGGTGGCCAAACTTACCCTCAGAGCCGCACACGATAATCTTTGAAAGTTCGAGCGCCGCATGTCACACATTCTGTGCTCGTAAATTTACGAGCAGTCCATAACCTGTATACGAAGCAATTCAGTTATATTGTCTCTTACTAGGGGCGTAAGTTAGAGCGGTGGTTCTCAACCGGGGGCCCGTATCTTGTCTCCAGGGTGTTCGCGAGTTGATTTTGGTACCTTACATATTAAAAAGATGCATGATTTTCCGTAAGATTCATTTTGACCGTTTAGAGTGGTCGGATAACGTTTGGAAATGTCTTAAAAAAATGGTCTCATAGCATATATGTATTACATTTTTTATAACGTTAAGTAAGATCTCGGCTCCTATCCAATGGATTTTAGATGTTTTGGGTAGATGGGCGGAAACGAGATGAATGAATGAAAAATATCCAAGAGCAAATATCCCATTAGCCTTCTAGCTATGTCATTTTAGTGTGTGCGTGTGTGTTTTTAAAAGACTAGAAACCGTAGGTACTATTTGCTGTAAACTGAATTTGTGACCCTATCTTGTAGAAATATTATTTGCCAAGACTACTATATTTCGTGGACATACAACAAGACATTACTCACGTTCAAGGAATGGAAGCAAATCAGCTGTGAGTACAATCACGAGTGCTGAGAGAAGTCGAATATCAAGATTGGTTACCCCCGTAAGTTAGATATGCGATTTTTCGTTTATTGCAACTTCTTAGTTATATAAGATTTTAAGAAAAATTTAAATTTTGTTTCTTTTTCATATTTATATTTCATTGTAAAAAAAACTGAAGTTTTTACTCTATTTAAACGACATTATTGAACTTTTAATGGAATGGAGGTCCGCGGCTCCAGATAAGTTGGTGTAGGGGGTCCGAGAAAAGTTGATATTGAACAGTGGTGTACAACCTTTTTCTATCAAAGGGCCGCATTACACATTTTCTCCGAGTCCGCGGGCCGCATTATGAAAAAAATTATATTGAATATATAAATTTGAGGAAAATCTGAAGGAAAATTTATATTACATACTACATTTTAGGGGATTTTAAATTTTTTAATTAAATAATGATGTTATAAAAAATAATAAGAATTACAAGTTAATTTTCTGCATAAATTAAACTTTTCATTTAAATAAGAATGCTCTGGCACAAAATTATTAGAAAATGAGATCAATCAACCTTTCTATTTTAAAGTGAATTTAATTTTCCACAATGTGATCGTTGAGCATGCATTGCCGTTGTTAAACGCTTAATATCTGCTGTAATGTTTGTTGTGTTCAGCCGCAAGACTGAACACAGATTTTCATTCGTCAATTGGTTTCGATATTTCGATTTGATCAATTTCATCAATGAAAAAGCGTGTTTGCATATATAAGTGCTTCCAAACAGACTTGTGCAAATAGCTGCCATACGTCGTAGATTTGAATAAGATTCTTTAGGAAGGCATTTATAAAAATTTAGCAGAATTCCCTCCTTAAATTTTGACCTCAGTTCATCATTACACTGAAGATCGATGAGGTCGAGCTGTAAACTGAAGTCAGCGTCTTCATATGAGGCTTCAAAAGGGTTCGCAGGTTTCTAACAACATTGTGTTCCGCTCAAAGTCTGTAAATCTCTCACTGTATGACTGCTGAATATATTCTATATGAGTGGAATATTTGAAACTATTCTCATTGTATTTTTTAAATATTTGTTGGCAGTTAGGAAAGTGACAGGTATTTTTCTTCAACAGTTGCTCTCGAAATAGTGATAATTTAATTTGGTACGCTGATACATTGTTAGCAAGTTCAAATATCAGGTGGTTTTTACCTTGCAATCTCAGATTCAATTCGTTTAAATTTGCAGTAAAATATGCCAAGTCACATACCCATTTTGGATGTTCGAGATGATTTACTGCTTGTCCTTTTTCTGTCAGAAACATTTTTATCTCCTCGAAGAGCGTTATAAAACGTTGCAAAACCTTGCCTCTGCTAAGCTACCGGACTTCAGAATAGTGCAGAACATCGCCGTATTCAGCTTCAATTTCCTCGAGAGAAGTTTTGTATTGTCTGTGGTTTAGCGCACGTGATCTGATGAAGTTGACTGCATTTAAAACATAACTCATAACTTTACTAAATCTTAGATCCTTCCCAATTAGGTTTCTCTGATGAATTATGCAGTGATATTTTATCAACTCATTTTTGCGCCACAACTTTTGGACAAGTTTTGAGCAACTGTCATAGAAGGCGCACCACCAGTAACTATCCCCAGAAGTTTGAGTCAATATTATGCTTGTGAAGACTTTTAAGCAATCCCTCAAGCAAATCAGATCCTTTGGTCTGATCTTTCAACGGATAGAGCTCTACGAATTCTTCGTACGCTTCAAAAGCTCGTGTTACACCACGTGCGAATATACACATTTTCGAGGTTGATATGACATCTGTCAGTTCATCTGCTGCCAGTGAAAAGTAAATGCACTTATTGAATAGTTCCGAAAATTTGGTTTCAACATCACAGGAAATATCTTTCAGTCGCCGTTGCACGGTCATCCGATTCTTAGCGCGATTTGTACACCATAGCTTTTGTGACACAATTTTTAAACATTTTTTTTCACAAAATCACCATCAGTAAAAGGTCTCGAAGATTTATCAATCAATTGGGATACATCAAAACTAGCTTCCACAATCTGCTCTGATGTATTAAAAAAAAAACATTCTGTTGTGCTCTCGATGACTGAATCAGGGAAAAAACTTTTTTTCTGTTCCCCAGAAAACTTTTCATTGAATTCTGGATGCTTTGTCTCAAAATGCCATTTTAAGTTGTGCTATTTTGGAACGCTTACAATTTGATTACAAAGTAAACAAACAATTTTATCTTTTTCCACCACAAAATAATATCATTCAGTTCAATATTCTTTAAACAATTTTTTCTTATTCTAGGGTTCGTTTCTTCGATTTCCATGTACTAGTCATTTTAACGAAGTCCTCTCAGATACGCAACTTGCAACGACCACGATTTGGGTATCTCTCGCTCCTTAAAATTTGTTTGCCTTTCTCAGGAAGAACTAATCTGCGGCGTAAATTCGAGAAAGTGTACCGAATAGGTCAAAGAGTGCATCTTGGAGTGGAAGACTGACTTCCAAACGAAGATGCGATCGCCAGTACAGGTACAAGGTGGGCGTAAAGTAATTGAATATATTTATACCTGTATACCTCGCAAGCGAAACCTAAAACACGTTTGTATCTGTATTTCTCTAAAATAAAACCTACAATGAGACTCACTAAACACGCATAATTTATCGATTTAAAGGGAAAATGGGAGAACCGCCGACAATCTGTTGAACGCTTTTGATTTTCGGCTCTCCGATGCCTTGCTTACCTCGATTACCGCCTAGAGCTGGCCCTGATTAAGGCACGGTCGACCCGACAGTCAGAGGGTACGTTATTTCTGCAGTGCAGAATGCATGAATCATACCGGCTTGAGGCCCACTTCGGGGTTTTAATACAAAAAAATCCAATTTTAAAAAAGTCTCGAATGAAAATTTTCCGAGACTCGAGACAAGAAATCCCCCACCCTCTTCCCTAGAGCGCAACGTAATTTATGGATGATCCCATACAAATTGGGTTAGTTCCCCCAAACTATTAAAAAATCTGTCAATTTATTTAAATTTTAGAAGTTTACGTAAGCGTGGCGGGCTGCGGGTTGTGCACCACTGATGTAGGGGTCCACAACTCTAGAAAAGTTTATGTAGGGGGTCCGCGGCTCCAGAAAGGCTGAGGACCATTGACTTAGAAAGTGCAGGCTCACGCAGCGCGTGGGGGCCCCGTGCTTTTGGGGCCACCCAATAAAACGCTTTAAGGACTCTCACTAAATTGAATGAACCAGAAATTAGAGAATATTCGCAAAAATTATGAGAATATATGACAGATTTTTTGACCACGGATTTAGTGAAGAACTTTTTTCGCCAGCAACACTGTTTCGAAAGAGAGCTTGAATACTAAATAGACACCGAGGAACTATTGGATTTAATACTAATGAAATACAGACGCATCAATTTATAGGAATGTGTATGCAGCTTTGATGATATATTATCAGTAACTTTGTCGTCAAATGAAAGATCTTTTCCAAAATGAAATTTAATATTAAAAAAACTACCTACTCCAGTGGTCAAAAGTAGATTACAGTATTTATTATTTCCTTCGATAGAAATCTCAGTCATACGCATGCTAAATGAAAACTGGATGTTCATATAGAAAATTTCGGAATTGAAATGACGAAAAAATCGATCACAGTTTAAATATTATAAAATTAAGTAATTTTTAAATTTATTTCAAAATTTAAATCTTGAAAAAATCGATAAAATATTAAATAATTTAATGACGATTTTTTGCATAGCATTTAAGGTGTAACCCATAATATACATGCCGTCATTAATTAGTTTTTATGCTGGAGTTCTTTATTAAACATTAATTTAGTTATTTTAACTTTATGACATATTTTTAAAACCAAACATACCGCGAATGATTTTATGAAACGGAGAATTTGCACGAACTCTGTAAAATATGCAAACCACTTTTCTATAAGTACACCAAACTAGATGTTCATTCTTACAAAATTTCTTCTTTCCTCAATCATTTATTGTAAAAATTCAGCGTCTATGATATTCCTCAGACTACTTCACATACATAGCCTCAGAAGCCCAAAAATGGGCGTAGCATGAAAAGTTTCGTCTGCATAAGCAACTGAAAGAAAAAATACGTAGTGGTATAGTATTTAATAATCGTTTAATTAATAACTGTATAACGTATATAAGCCACCACGTAAACTTGCATGGTGAATTCGCGATAGGCGTCAGGTGCGTAGCCTCTAGTATTTAATACGCAAATAATTTCAAAGAGCAATTCAAATCGTATCATTCGTCAATTAAAATTAGACATTAATATAATTTTAATTACTTTTGTTAGTGAAAACTCGATTAAATTTGGCTTGGCGGTCCACTTATAAATATTGATACAATTTGTTTAAAAGATAATCGGCCAACAATAAGAATTTTATGTTTTCTACTAAACGGTATAATATGAATCAGTTAAATTACTTCGCCCAAATTTAGATTATATATTCAATTTTTTTATTTAAAACATATATGACGGATTGTTATTGGCTTCTGTCAAGGTTTGTAGATTTCCTCGTTCCAATTAATATCAATCCAATTTTCCTGGAAAGAAACGTCGCGAAACGAGAAGTAAAATTCTGTAGATACAATTTTGATGTTTATGATCTCGGAATAATACGGCATAGAACGATACTTTTTGCGCGAATGAAAGTCTAAAAGAAAATATGAATGAGGTCTATTTTAAATTAATGGTAGTATATATCATTTTAGTATGTTATTCATCGCCACATATAATTCATATAGACTATAATTTTTAAGCGATATTATCAAACATTGCGGAAATTGCTTTTAAATTCAATTAAAAGGTCTTCTTCGTGAAAAATAAGATTTTTTTCCGATTTAATTAATTCACATTTAACATGCCGTGAATCCCTTCATGCAAAATTATTCAAAGTAACTCTTTTAATTTAGTCTCTCAATGGAGTACAAATCAGAATAATAATTCTTTAATCATCCTACAGCTCTCAACCAAAGTGGTTTATTAATGAAATTACAAATATTCAAGTCCCCTACGATTTTTAATATCTATTGATATGGAAGTTTTAGATGATATCCTTGTGGAAACAACTGAATTTTGGATAAGACTATCTACTCTATGAAATTAATCTGAAAAAATGTTTTGTGTCTTATTTCGATTATTTTTTATCGAAATAAATCAATGTGTTATATTTATACTCAGAACGAATTATTCCCAAAACTTGATCAGCCGTCTTCTTCAGTTGCTGATTATCCCTTTTGCGGTAGCTCTATAAATTTACCTCATTTTTTCCTTTCAGTATTATCTATCTCACTCCCTATCCCCATCCGAGCTCGATGAAAATATTTCGAAAACATTCTTTTAAAAATTCTTTTCTTTTATATATTTTACGACCGCATTCAAGACATCGGAAGCAATCTTTTAATGCTCCATTCCCGAAAAACACTGCCGCCATTGTTCTAGCTCGAAAAGAATGAAAAAATTTCTTCCATAAGCCTCCTCTAAGAATAATTTCTCGTTCGCTTCTTTCCAAAAGAGTGAGAGAGTGAGAGAGAGGATAAGAGGAGGAGGGGGATAAAGGGGGCAACCATCATCATCATCATCACCGCCGACGACGACCCCCTACCCCATCCCCTCTGCTACTCTCCGCCCCTACTACTTAAACTCCCCCACCCACATCATATCGCGAAGCAAAAGAATCGCTCCTAATTTTCTTTTTCATTATTATTTCGATGCGAATTTTTTTTTCTAATTAGTGGACGGCGCGCGGTTTTTTTTATATAATAAGGTCGACGAGGATCAGGAGAGCGTAAGGCATCCTCTCCATCCATCTCTCGCTCTGCCGTCTCTGCTTAAGAGGGAATGGGGATCCGATGAGAAGGTCGGGAAGGGAAGGGGTCAAAAGAGGAAGGGGATAAGGTGGGGGAGAAAGAGAGGAATAATTCAGGACTGCGAGGGAAGGGGGAGAGGGAGGGAAGTCGAGAGTTTGTCGTGCCCCTGGAGGGAGACGGACACAATCGGAGATTTCCGATCGATTATCAACGTCGCATTTCCGAGATTTCCGCGGGCTTGAGTCGATGAAGCGTCTCGCGTGGACGGAACGACGTGATTTTTTTTCAGGCGGAAAGAAAGAATCGGTCGGGGATTTGTGTTTGCGGGTATACGCAGTAGTTTTTCCGCAGGGTGTGGACGACGCGTCTTAGCAGGTTGTCTGAATAGCGTTGTTTGGCCATAGGGCGTGATATAGATCGAAATCCGTACGGAGTATTGGCGAGTTTCGGTTATTCCGCGGTGATAGCGGGCGCTTAAAACCAATCTCTTCAGATATAATGCATTGCTTGTGGCAGGGAGGAGAAGATATCGGAGGAAGTTGGAGGGTGGAAATCAGAGAGAGTGATTACAAGTAGAAAGGGGTCTCCGAAAGGACGAAGGACAAGACAAAAGAGGAGGAATAAAGGAAGAGGAGGAAGGTCGAGAGAGAGAGAGGGTTTAGAGGGAAGGAGGGAGAGAATGGGGCTTTGCCTCCTCATGCATTACCAATCGGGGAGATGGCGTTGAAATCAATCCCATCCCTTAGAGGGAGTGCTGAGGGAATGGATGGTGGGAGAGGCGCTCGCTATCCGAAGGACAGATGGTCTAAAGTGGTTGGAGACGGAGGGAGGGGAAGAGGGAGGGAGAGGGCATCGTTTGGAGACATTGGGCTTTATCCGTGAAGAGAGGCAGAGAAGGAAATAAGCGTCTTGAGAGTGATTTAGAGGAGAGGTTAGGATGAATAGGGGGCTGATGAGTGAGATGAAGCGGGAGAGGGAAGAGGGAGAGAGAGAAAGTGAAGATCTATGGAGAGGGAAGGTGGAGGGAAAGGAAGATGGAGAAGGGAGGAGAGGATGGATAGAAAGAGATGGGCAAACTATTTTATTTGCAGTACAATGGCCTCTCCACTCGATAAAGTGGATAAATTTCGTATTATCGTTATATGGACGGATGGAATCTTTTTGTGATGGAATTATTTTGACATTTTTGGGTTTGTATTCCGGATGAAATTTGAGTCATTTTCTTAGTTCATCGTGATGGAATTTTTATTTATTCCCTCAATTTTATTACTTCAGCTAGTCTTATTATGCTATTCAACTCAGCTGCAAATGTACCTTGGCAAATAGGTAATCTTTCACTGCGTTTGTAGTACGTATAAATTGAAATAGTGATTATTTACGCGTCTTTTAAACCGAGAAAAAAATCAGTGACGAATGATTTGAAACAAACGTGACAGTGTATGAACTTTAATTTCCTTTGTTAATATATGTGTAAGCTTAGATGATATGATTAACGATTTGCGATTATACCTCTCAAGATCTGCCATGCAACTGCTGGCTAGAGCTGTGATTAAGCATAGTTCGAATGCGATTAAATTCGGATGAATGCATTAGTTTTGGTTAAATGATGTAATACGGCTACCGTTCCGTAGCATATTTTCATTTTATATATGATCCTATATTCGTAACTAATACTCACTAGACATCTCTTAACACAAAGTAAACAGATGCACGACGTAAGTTTCGAGGCTAGTCCGACTTAAGCTGTGCCTCTTTCAATAATGCTGTGGTATGCAGAAGCTATTCTTTTTCTTTTACTTCGTTTGATTATGGAATGCCATAAAGTCATAACCAATAACGTCGAATTTATTATATCTTAACATATTTGAAAGTCATTTTTAGAATGTTATTCGGCAAGAATAATGGTTGCCGTATCGCTCACACAATATATCAGATAAATTGATCTTTTTTGTGATTATCGAGTGTGTCACAAAGTAATTTATTAAGATTTATGACTGAAACATACTTTACGAAAATAGGTTTTGGCTTGAAAAAAAACTTCGCCAAGTCAGCTTGTCACAACTCTTAATTATAATTTTTACAAATATCGTAAATAAATTATTAAGATTCTTTCGTTAAATACTATGCGGTATAATCAGCGGACTTGCAGTTTAAATTCAGTTATACAGATTTGAAAATATTTCTCGTCATAAAAATTCATATTACTGCAAATTTAAACTCTCTTGCAATTCGCTTATGAACCTGTAGCAACACCATTTCATCAGTTCGTATGTTTAAACCGTATTCAACGCACAAGTACCATCACCTTATTACTATTTGTTTATCTCATTTTTATAAATCAAAAAGCCTTCAGCGATGGAGGAAAAAAACTTTCCGCCGTTAAATATAATAAATTCTCCAAAAAAAAGAAAAAGTGGCAGATTTCCTCATAAAAACTTTCCTTAAGAGGGTTGAGTAATAGCTCTGCGTGTAAGACTTAAATGAGAGAGAGACGGGTGATAAATTGCTGCTGCGGAAGACGTAAAATAATTAAAATAAAAATTGACACCCTGAAGTGCGAAAGACTATAATTGAAACAGGCATAGAGAGAGAGAGAAGAGAAAATTTGGCAAAAAGACTGAAGTCATGTTGAACGAATATTAGGAGAGACGGAGAGGAAACAACTCTTTTTTCCAGGAGAAAAATGTTTACCTAAATTTGGCTAAGAAAGATGGAGAAGAAAGTTAGCACAAAACGATAGGGTTTTGAACAGTAAAAGGAGAGTGGAGGAAGAAAGAATGTTTTCGGGAAAATATTGCAATGATATTGAGAGAGTTTGCTTTCATCTACTTATAAGGCGATTATATATTTGAGATAAAGAGAAATTATATAAATAAATAAATGGAGGGAAATGGTTCCTGGCAAGATCATCAACATCATCGTGATTAATCATGGTTAAGTTTGCTTCTCCATATACTCCTTAGTCTCCTTCGTGTCTTGATAGCTTTCTTTCCCTTTCAAGTGGTTTATCAGCTTTTCCAACCTCTTTCTCTTTTTCCATCCAGTTTTCCTTCTAGCACTGCTTTAATCAGGCTCTCTCTCATCGGGTAATGTCCAGCCTTCCTCTTTTTGATAGTCTGTATAACCGTTCGTTTCTCTCCTATTCTTCGTAGTACTTCCTCGTTTTTCACCCTATTTGTCCGTTTTATCTTCAGCATTCTTCTCCATGTCCACATTTCGAAGCTTTCCAAGTATTTAGTCATTTTTCCTTAGCGTCCATGTTGCTGCCCCATACAAAGCTATACTCCATACATAGCATTTTATCAACTTCTTGCGGATTTCCTGCTTTATATTTCCCGTTAGTAGGAGTTTCTTTCTTCTGAAAGCGGCTCTTGCTTTCGTTATTCTAGTCCTGATTTCATCGGTATACTTTGCTACTGTCGTTATGATGCTTTCAAGGTATTTATAATCTGAAACTTGTTCTAATGGCTTTCCTCCAAAACTTTTATTCAAATTCTCTTCTTCTTTACTTGATATTCGCCTGGCCTTGGATTTTTCTGTATTTATTTCCATACCGTATTTTCTACCTGTTATCACTAGTCTATTTATCATTTTCTGGAGTTCCTTTTCTTTTCTTGCTAGAAGTACTTGATCGTCCGCGTATTTCACTGTTCTTATAATCCTTCCTCCAATTTTGAAATCTCCAGTGCCTTCTAACGCTTCCTGCATTAGCTTCTCTCCATATACTATATTGAATAGGGTCGGCGATAGAAAACAGCGCTGTCTTACTCCTCTACCGATATTTACTCCGTCGGTGTCCGCATTCTCCAACCTGACCTTTACAACTTGATTCACATATAGATTCATGATCAGTCTCCTGTTTTTCCAGTCTACACATATATCCGTTAATATCGTTATCAGTAGTACCCAATTTACTCTACCAAAGGCATTCTGCCAGTCGACGAAACATACGCAGCAATCTTGGCTGTACTCTATTGCCCTTTCTGATATGATTCTCACTACACCGATAGTATCTCTGGTTCCTCGTCCTTTTCTGAAGCCGAATTGCTGTTGCCCTAACATTTATTTGGCCTTTTTCTCTAGGATTTTATTAAGAATCATCTTGATGATCTTCGAAGTGTGTGACAGTAGGCTTATCGTTCTGTAGTCTTTACACTGCATTTCCTTTGGCTTTTTCTTTAGAGGGATCATTGTTACATCTAATAAATCCTGAGGCCACTCTCCCGAGTATTAAATCTTATTAATTAATTTCGTAATCACTTTTAGTCCTTCCGATCCCATGACTTTAAGTACCTCTGCCGGTATTCCACCGCTACTTGTAGCTTTTCCTTTCTTAGGTTCCAGTAACGCTTTTTCTACTCCGCATTTCATAATACTTGGTCCCGAATTGTCTTATTCAATGTTATCCTCTTCTTCCAGTTTTATTTGTACCGATCCTGCCTGCATGTTGTTTAGTTCCTTAATGTATTCTTCCCATAACTGTGCTACTTTCTTAGGTTCTGCGACTATTTTTCCATCTGTATTCATAATTCCTTTACCACGAATCCCATTAGGTTCTTATCTTCTAACTCCAGTGCCCTAGCGTACATCATATCCGACCGTCCTAAATTCTCCATCTGTTGTATTACCCCCCTTTTCCTTTTGCCAGTTTTCCACAGCTTTATCTGTTACCCTTCTCAACTCATTTTTTAAGCGTCTATAGTTATCTCTACCTTCTTCACTGTTATAGTTTTTCCATTTTGTTCTCATCCATTTTATCCAACATTTCCTTAGTGATCCGTGGTTTTCTGATTTTCTTCTCTTGTTTTCCAATCTCTTTATTCAAGATATCTTTGATGCTGGCTTTAATTTCCTCCCATTCTGTATCCCCAGTCTACGGTTTGTTTCCCAAATTTCTCTTCTTATCTTTCAGTTTTTAGGTATCAAGTCTGTCTTTATCTTCTAGTTTTCCTTGTTTGTTTAAGCTTTGTAGTTATATCGAGTATTAGAAGAATGTGATATGACTCAATATCTGCTCCAGGCGATATCTTAGCATTCTTTATGCTGTTCCTGAATCTTTGTTTTGCTAGAATGTAATCTATTTGTCACCTCATTGTATTTCCTGGGCTTTTCCATATGTACATCCTTCGTTCATGGTTGTTGAACCATGTATTAGTCACTACTTAGTCGTTATTAACGCAGATTTCTACCAGTCTTTCTCCTCGGTTTCTTTTCCCAAGTCCCTATTGACCAACAACATTTTCTTCCTGTCCTTCTCCAACGATGCTGTTCCAATCTCCCATTATTATGCAGTTTACCTTTCCTCTTCCATCTTCTTCTTAAATCTCGTTAACTTCTTCATACATTTCCTCGATTTCTTCTTCTTCATGAGCGGAAGTTGGCATATATACCTGGATTATCAACATGTCCACTGGGACTGCCTTTAGCTTTATTGCCATCAACCTATCGCTCGTTGCTGTTATTTTTGTCACGTTCTTCATCATATCTTTCCTAAGTACTAGAGCTACTCCCCTTGCCTCACTATTTCCTCCAGAGACTATTTCCACGTGGTGTCTCTTATTCACTTTTGTTTAAGATGGAAAATCAAACTCCGTTGCCGCTCTTTCTCTCTTCTGTGCTTTATAATATTAGTTTTTACAAAAAAAGACTTTTAAATTTATGCAATATCATTTTAACACCGAGCCATATTTTGTCAAAATTGTTTCTTTTTTTAAAAAGCGGATTTGATTTTTGGCACTGCGTAAATTTTCTGCGTGAAACGCCCAGAGAAGAAGATGGGAAAACAGATAAAAAGACTCGTCAACGATAGGATTCAATGAATAATGCGATATAGCTAGGAAAAGAGTACGAACTGCAACTGAGGCGAGCGAAAGCGTAGACGAATAAATAAAAAAAGGAGGCGATATAGAGAAGCGTGGAGAATTTTACACAAATAGCGCATAAAAATGGAAGAATGATAAGGAGGGAGTAGTCGCGGTGACATGGCATGGAGGTGAAGAGGAATAATTGATGTCAAAAGAGAGAGGAGGAGGGTAGAGAGAGAGAGAGAAAGAACCGGCCGTATGGAGTGGAGACGCATCGGTTGGAGAGAGAGAGAGAGAGAGAGCGTATGAGAGGCGCGTGAGAGGGAGAGAGGGATAACACAAAAGCTTCCAATGCATAATTTATGATAGAAGGATAGCACCGTGAAAAGAAGAAAAAAAATTGTTCGCGAGAAACGCGCGGCTCCCAATATATAATAGAGATGGCGTGTGAGGAGGAGGATAGAACGGGAGGAGGAGAGAGATTGAGAGAGGAAGGAGTTGAATGGGGTGGGAGTGAAGGGAGATTGAAGGGGGAGATGGGGGTACATTAGCGGAGAGATGAGTGAGGGGGAAAGGGAGGCGAGTAAGGAAATTGGCAGAGGTGAAGGGAGGGTAAGAGAGAGAGAGGGGGGCAGGGGGGAGTGGAGAGGATGGGGAAGTTGAAAGGAAGCGGTGAAGGGAAGGAGATGAAGAAAAGGAAAAGTTTTTTGGCACCTTTAAAACGAGGGATAGAGGAAGAGAGAAGAGGTTTTTTCGGGAGAGGTAGGCAGAAAAAGGTTGTTAAGGCGGAGGAATACTGGTGAAGGGGCCCGACAGAGGAATGGGTTGGTGAGGGCTACGGAGAGGTGTAGTGGGAGGAAGTTAGGGGCGAGACGTGAGCAGGTAATGGTAATGGGAACGCTTGGGTCGTTTCGACTTCGCAGTTTTTTTTTTGCGTTCCTTTTTTCACGAGTAGGTACTCACTTTGGACGAAAGAATTTTAAACCTGCAAAAAGGCAGCGGGTAATCTCTCCAAGAGGGAAATTTTACTTAAGCCGATGCTTCCGAGTACAAGGGCCAAGGAGTACGTAGCGTAGCATCGGAACTTAATTTTATAATCGGTCGGAACGAGACGGGAGAAGGTCGCCCGGGAGAGGATACGCGTTAAATTTTCGACTTTGAGGATGCTATTGATTTTTTGGAAGGACCTCATTTGCGAGGTGATTAATTTCTAGAAAAACTTGCCGGTTTAAATCAAAGCGACTGAATACTTCAAAAGGCGATAATGAAACGTCCGTTAACATCCTGTATTTTCCTCTATAAACCTATGGCGATTGGAAAAAATTGAATTGGCACACTTTTAGCCTGGTTTTCCCTTTGAGAGATTTATATATTGACATGAGCAGTGAAATCCCAATCTTTTCCCTTGACTCGAGAAGCATACAAATTCATAGTAATCACATTTATAACAAATTGTAAATTACTAATTTTTCCAAGCTTCTCGTCGACATTTCAAATTTATTTATCTATAGTTAACACAGTTATTTTATTTCAAATACATCGAGTACTTACAGTTGCGCCAATTAGAATTTATTATTGGTGTAAATTTCCTATCTCTATTTCCTATCGTAATTACTTATAACAGTAATATCACTACAGTTTAAAATGAAACAGCGCGATGAAAAATATGCGACAGCAGTTAAATAAACCTTTAGTCGGTTAAAACCGCAAGGCGGAATATATATTTTCCGAAAGAATATAAATTCGAGCGCCCACCTGTGTAACTGATAATGTACCAAGGTTATCCTAGAAAACACATGGAAATGGAATGAAAATGCCAAACTTGACAGTTTCGAAACCCCTTCACGTACGCGGGCAATATATCACCGCGTCCAACCATGACACTGACAAGGCCTTCCGAGTCCGCGTTGCCGCTCGAACCCATTTTTCGGGGGAAAGCTTTCTTGAGGCAAAGTCCGGCGTACAATCACCGTGAAATGCGGCAATATCACAGCTGCTGCAACACGTGGGAAACGGGAAATTGAAAATTCTGCCCGGAGCTTTTTTGCGGGAAAGGATGAAGGGAAAATAAAGCATTGCTTTATTAATGCGTCCGTCGTTCACGCGAGTGTCCTAAAACCCAGTCGTTCGCGGCTTTCATTTCCTCTCCGGGAATATTATTTAACGCTCAGGAGCGCGGGATGATTTCCATTCATTTGTAATTTCAGAAACTATCGCAGCGAATGACCGATTTCCATTAGTTCTGTTAATGGGGTTATCCATTGAATTGAACATTTCTGCTCGGCCTCCCGAGAAAAGGAATGAAGTTTATCGCTTACTCCAATTATCTTCGCATTCGTCGATTTTTAGTCATTTTTTTGTTTACATTTTGGAAAATTATCCATTAAATTGCTTTTCTGCTGAAAAATGTCTAGATAAAAAATTGAAAAATGAAATATTATTCAATCTCGAAGATTGTAGTTAAATTTAAAAGCATTTAGTTCACTATGATGTTTTTATATTTTTGGTTAAATTTCAAATTTTAGGGTTTTATCTCTCTCCCTTTGGGTTTCTCCTTTTTCCTCTGGTCCAGTGCTGCTGGAATCTCACTGCCGTTTCTAAATCCAGTCTTTTTTTCAAATATATCATAATATCTTGGTAGTCTTACCAACGCATGGTTTGTTCTTTATTTGTACGAGTAGTTACCTGTATTGACCTGTCCGCGATTTTCTTCATCCGTCGAAACGATGATTTTTTTACTTTCTCATATACGAAGTACAAGAAATTATTATAATCGCGAAAAAATTCAACTTCGAGATTTTTACGGAAATATACGTTTTAGATGTCGCTGAGTCCGAAAAAGTGGTTTTCGCAATGCCGTCTCTCTGTTACTGGCTCTAGAGTTCTAGAGCCTAGACGATAGAGCGAAAATGAATGAAAACTCGTACTTAGACATATTATCATACTGGGCAGAGTATATGAGGAAATGGTTGACAATGCTAAATAATTAAGGGAAGTTTATTCTACGCATTTTTAACAACAATTTGATTTTCTCAAAAACAACTCTAACGATTTTGGTCAAATTTCGTACAGTTATTTGAATTGACGTCTTCAATAATACTGTATAGTTCATATTTCTAAAAAATGAATATAAGGCTAGTTTATTCTAGACATATTTAACATTAATATGATTTTCTCAAAAACGGCTAAAGCGATTTTGATCAAATTTCGTACATTTACTTGAGTGTACGTCTGCAATAATACTACGTATTTCATTTTTCCCAATGAATGAATATAAGGCTAGTTCATTCTTGGACAACTTTAACAAAAATTGGATTTTCTAAAAACCGGCTGATACGATTTTCATTTTCTAAAGATAACTAAACGACGCATTAGTATATGAGAAAGTTTGTACAATGTAAGTTGTATCGATTTTTAGCTTAGTATCCATGTATCGCGTATTAGTTCAAAGTTATACTCATTCGAATATTTCTTTTAAATAAAAATTAGAATTTTTAATTGCACAAAATTTTAAAGGAATAATCTTTTTATAAAAATTCTCTTCAGTAGAACAAGAGGATATAAAGATATCGAAATTCAAATATCTTATATATGTATGTTTGTGTGCATGTCTTCTATAATTAAACGTTTCTGCCAGAATTTAACGATTCCAAACCAGCTTTTCCGGCACTTTCACACCAGCAGTTCTGTGACTAGGATTGAGTACTCGAAACGTCCGATTAACACTTTAATACTCTCCGCTAACTGCTACTCTCGGAGTATAACGTATTCTAATTGAAGATTATAAGATTATTCAAATGCAACCAACCTTAATCAGATGCATACAAATGTCGCCCTGTCTGTGAGTCTTTGTCTATATTTAAAGGCATGGTTCATAACCTATAATCGCGATTTTCTGTTAAACCGAGGACGCAATTAGCGACAATAAGAAACATTTTTTTAAACTACAAGGAGTTATTCGTCGTGATTTTCCTGAAAAAGTTATTAGAATGTCTTTCAAAATCAGTTTTTGATCGTCAATAAATTTTATCGACATCTTTCAAAGTCCATTCTTTGAATTCCGTCAATAATACAGCTACGCGGCAGTAACTAACTGGCGTCAAAAAATTTTTAAAAAATTGAATCGGATAATTGAACGAAAAATTAAAGCCGATCGAGGGATTTAGATCGAAGCACTTAGCGAACGAGAGAAAAATGTTAAGTAACGATAAAAACGACGCTGGCGTTATTTCTTTTCCTCTAATCGGCCCTCCGTGTCTCGAATTTCCCTCACAGCCTTTCTTTGTAACCCTCCTCTCTCGGCCCCTATCTCTCTCTCTATCTCTCTCTTTCTCCTCCCCAATCCCATCACGCCGCAAAAAATCGGTATACAAAAGAGCGGAGCCGTCTCCTCTCTCATTTTGAACTGGAAACGGATAAAATGCTGAGTAAACCATTCGTAACGATTACCGATATCAGGACGAGAGAAAATTACGAAAAAGGAAACCTCGTGTTCATTCCGAAAAGAGATAGTAACATAGCTTCCGCAAATCAAAGAAAAAGAGACATCAAGACCAAAAATTTCTTACTTCCCCCTTGCTAAAACCAATCAACCGCAAAAGGTGCTTAGGTTCTTTAGAAGATTAAATTTTTTATTCGGACGTAAGGCGTGACCCAGTTTTTAAAAAAATACATAAGAAACAGCGGAAGAAAGATGACCTAGGCAAGCGTAAAGGAGGTAGCGAGAGAGACGTGGAAGCCCTTTCGCGGTATGAGGTAAGGGGGGGGAAAAGAGAGAAAAAAATACGACCTCCGTCCGCTTTATTCTCCGAAGGAGAAATCGCTTCGCGTCCTCGCGCACCAACGCGTTAAAGGGTCACCCCCGTGGAGACGTATGAAGTGGTATAAGGGTTTAAGTCGCGTCTCACCTCTATGGAGGTCGCTAAGGGAAGGATAAGGGTTCGAGGAAAGTCTGTTAGATTGATGGCGACAATATCTCAGACCATCCATTACAGGCGCCCGCGGACAGCTCCTGGGACATTGTTCTCGGCCCGTTCATTTTCCTCCCGCCTTCGTCCCTCTTATTGCCGATATCCTTTCATTCTCTTAAGCTTCTCTCGATTACCGTATTTTAGTCTAGATCGTATTGGTTTGCGCGGTTTGCTGTTTCTTTGCCCGTTTCATAAAAGACTTAGTTGCGTTGACAGATGATATTCACCTGTATCCAATTGAGGAATATTTGCTAGATATGACATTAGAGTTGAAGGAGAGAAAAATTGGAATTGTGTTTGAATCATGGTTTGCGGAATTTTTTTGCGATGCGTCATCGTGTTGAAGCAATGTGAATTTACGTTTTTTTAATTATGGCATTACGGTAGAATAATCTTTCGCCAAAATCTGATATATTTCGCTCAGAATGTTCAAGAAAATTTAATAAAGAAGGTAATGACTTTTTGGCGTGACACTGAATGCTTCCTTAATTCGACATTTTTTTTGCACGTATAATAACATTCGTACATTTTTATTAGCGTAATTTTTCCCCGTTATCTAAGCCCGTTTAGCATTCTTATCGTTTTAAATTCGTATCGTATAAATAATTTATCGTCTACCATAATTTTTCACGTTTTCATTGTTATTTTATTCTTTTCGACTATTTTTTCTTTCATGGCTCAATTTAATTATTTAAGCAGTACATTTATTCTAAAACTATTTCTTCTATAGAAATCTAATTATTCACATTATTAAAACCCTGTGAGCTAGTGCGAACATCAGAGAGCTCTTAAGCTCGACATTTTATTTTCTCTTTGTCACTTTCTCTTTCTCTCCTTGTGATTCTGCTTTTTCCTCGCACAAAAAATAATTATAAAGAGATTGCGATGTTAATAGGAGTAACATATGAAATTTATAACATTAAAACTGTAAACAAAAAGTGAGAAGAAATACGATAGGAATTTCATTGGTTTCCCGAGATGGGGAGGACAATGACATTTTAACTCTTAAACGTCTTTTCTCGTGATTGCTAAAACTCAAAATTTGAAGGCGAAGGACAATGACCAAAATGACGTCTTCATTTGCGGAGATCCAAGAAAAAAATCAGCTTCTTAACCATGAGTTATTACGTTTCCGTAGTAAATCCCGTGCAAGCGAAAAAAACTATTTATCAGTTTAGAACAGAGTCGGATAAGCGGACATTTTTTCCCGGCTATCTCGAATATTTTTAAAAAATTTTGCTGCCGCCTCCGCTTAAGTCGCCATTCCGGGACAGGGGGAGAAGGCTGTCGAGAGAGAGAGATTTCAAAAGAGGGAAGAGGAGTGTAGGCGAGCGAAGGAGGAGAGGAGTGAGCAGGGGGAGGCGCAAAACGAGCCCATGGCGTGACGAGCAAAGGCGCACGGCCGATACATATTTCTGCTTTCCCAGAACGGAAAATTGGAGGATTCCGTGCCGCCTCAGACCACCACCTTTTTTACATCAGCGTTTTTCTTCAATTTTTCCTCAATTATTTTGCCGCGATAATTGTTTTAGGACTTCATTCCGTGATACGAGGAGGAGGGAAGGATGGAGAGCGCGGCAAAAATGAAGAGAAAAAAGAAAGAGAGATGGAGAGAGTGAGAGAGAATGGGAGGAAAAAAATGCACGACTGCAGATAAATGGCGCTGTGGAATGAGAGATAGCGGTGAAGAGAGAGGAGGGGAAGTGGGAGAGAGAGAGGAAGAAGAAAGATGAGGAGGGAGAGACGCGCAGAAATCAAATCATTTTTCGCGCTGTATCTCGCCATCAGCCGTCCCATAATTCAGATTGGATGGGATTTATTCGAGCTACATGGAACGCGCATTGGTTGTGCGCGCGGACTCTGCGATTCGACTTCTTTCGGTTGCTTTTTTGTTCTCCTCAACCGCGACGAATTCGATTAATTTCGGAACGGTCGAAAAAAAGAATGAAAATATCGCGGTTCCGATAAGACCAGCTATGTCGACCATTCTTTTCACTTGTATATACTCGTGAATGTGTGTGTATGTCTGTTTGTATATATTTATGTATGTATATGTATGTATAAAGCGGTATTCTAGAGCGCGGTTTCACGCATATGCGATTTATAAAGTGTTACCACAATATCCTAGAACGAGGTCCGGATTCACGTTTAGGCGATTTTTGAAGACCGATTTCTCTGACTGTTGACAAAGAATTTTTGAGGCGGATAAATATATATTATATAATTTGTCTTCTACAACGTCATTTTACAACGTACATTTTGCATTTTTATTTCTCTACCGAAATTAGTAATCAATTGTATTACAGTATGTACACTACGTGATATTTATGTAATTTATTAGCCAAGTTTTATTAAATTTTTTACTAATTTAATATTAATTTAAAGATTTATTATTATATTATACCGTGTTTTACTATATTATTAGGAGTTTTAATACCGAAAATTAGTCCGACCGATCCCTTTCTCCCTGTTTTCGATAGGCTTAAGGTATCCTACAACGCGGATTCATATTTCAGGTTTTGAAGTAACGTATCCCTCGCGTTATAAGAGGGGCGATTGTATATGTATATGTGTGTGCGTGTGTGTGTGTATGTATAGGTGTGTGTGTGTGTGTGTGTGTATATATATATATATATATATATATATGAGCTTTATTGTCATTTGATGTGTATTTTCTATCTTTTTCCTCGCTCGTGCTACAATTTGCTGTGTGGCGAGAGGAGAGAACAGGATCGCGGCTCTTTTTTCTTCGTCAAGTACGTTTCAGCCGCATTCTATATTGTCTTGCAACGTAGCTATTTCTATCGCACACCTGCTTTTACACACCTGTGCCTGGTATCTAAAGATTTGGATGCACGGAGGACCACCACTTCACCTTTAAGTAGAAATATCTTTCAAGTATTTTACACGTGATATAAAATTTGCGAGCGTTTTCATAATGCTAGGAAATATGCGGTGGAGCATTAAGGAGATTGATATGCAGGTAGAATGGGAAAGACTAAGTGACAGTTAAGCCTCGTGTGGGTGGATAATATCCGGAAAGATGCGGGCGATGTCGCGAAAGTGGAAGGAGATGGATAGGAAAAAATGAAGAGAAAATAAAAAGTATTTTGGGACGCGTATGAGAGAGTTTCATGAGGAAGGCTGCAATTCTATGTGAGGTTAAGTGAAGTAAGGAACGAAAGATTTCTTTTTATGCAGTGGAAATGCAAGGTATTCTTACTGCTAATATTGAAATATGCTAACAAATAGGGTATTAAATCATCTTCAAGCATTTCCGTAAATTTGATATTAACACATATTTCGTTCAGCTGTAACGTGTTTATGAATAATTTTATACATCATTTTAGCGTCTTCTATTAAAATATAACCCATTCATATGTCGAAAACCAATTTATTATATCAATTTGGAGTAAAGCTCGAAATCTCATCTTCCTGTTGCTTAAAATACGTTCTTTGTTTCCACGAAATGTTTCGGCTTAAAAAAAATGTGAAGTCATCAGCTAATGGTTTCAGATATTAAACTCATGTGGTAATATGAATTCAATATTTGAGAGAGAATTCTCTACATGCTCGTATAATGGAATATTTTCACCCTCGGTTTCCTTTGACTTATAGCTGGCGATTAATCTTCCATCCAGCGAAACAAACTAGTGATGCAGTTACCGTAGTTATCTTCCCGTCAAAGTAAAACGCATTAAATTATTACTCAGCGCATCTTATACGATTAAACTAGCTTCTAAATTATCGCCAAGGCGATAAATACATCCATTGAATTTTGAAATTTTGCGGCGTGATTTGTGTAATTAAAGTTAATTCAAATTAGTTCACTGCGATATTTTCCAATTTTGTATCGTCGTTGCGTTCAAAGTCGATTCTAAGAAGTACTTTACTCGAAGGAAATACTTTAAATCACCCTTGAAGCTTAGAGATCCAAGCGAATCTTATGCACCATATAAAACGTCAAAAAATTTACATATGATTTAAATAAATTGTCGCCGAAATTGGTCACTTGCGGTAATTTTTTAAACTTTTTTCGAAATAAAATCTGCAAAACTTCTTTGAAACAAGTCTGAAACTTGAATTAAATGTTTTTTTGTTGAGGTTTACATGGGAATCCCTTTGCTCTCAAGTGGGCCCTTTGGAGAGCCTTGTATGTGTCCTTGTCCTCTGAAAGCGAGGCTTAAGTTTGGTTTCTTCTCCTCCAGCTCAGTCTATCCCCTTCTCTCGTCCACTCTCCTCGTTCTGAATTCTAATTACCTTACCGTGTCTACTTCGGTGTTGAGGAGAAGCGTGATGTGTCGAGGTCGCAGGCTCGAACCTTACAAGGGCATATTTTATTTCTCATTTACATTGCAAATACTTAATTGCAGAAATGAAAGACATAGGTCAATCTTCCACATTTTTCTTCGCTTTTATGAATTTCTTTTCTCGTGAAACGACGAGCGTATACAATTTTCCCATTACTCCCTCCTCTTCTCCTTCCGCAGAACTTTTACCCTACACGTAGCCCTTCCCAAGCTTAGATACACCTCTAGACTTCGTCTCTACTTTAAAGGATTAGCCCAGACCTTTCGACCCGCGGTACCACTAATCTTCCTTTGCTTCCTCCCTCCTTGCTCATCCTCTCTCGTCCTACCGGACCGTTCTCCCTCCCTTTCTATTATCTTCCCTACTCTCTCTCTCTCCTTCTCTCTCTCCTCCTCCTCCTCCTCTTCTTTATACTGAGGCGCTCAATACAACCTTTACAACGCTACCCCCGTGAGCTCGTTCCTTTGTCTGCAGCGTTCTCGTAAAATTGCTAATTCCTCCTCCTCCGACACTATAGGAGACAATTTCATCCCGAGCATGCGTTCCTTCTCCTCTCCCGTGCGATTCGCAGATGCTCGAGAGTGAGAAGCGGGGGACGATGATAGCTTTTTGGCGTAGGACAACGCATATGATTCAGTTTGATAATGAGGTCAAAGAAAAAAATGACCACGGCACAAATTCGTTCATAATATGCTTGCCGACTATAAAAAAAATGCTATAGCACTTTAGAGAGGTTTGTCATTTTTGAGTTTTTATTTCTGCAATCCTTCATGGTTTCAGCTATATTTCGCCAGTGTTTTAAACTCCCAAGAGTTAAGAAAGATGCTTGAGTTTTGTTTGTCGTAGCCTACCACTGCAAAATACAATCCATTTGCAGTTACTTGATGAATCGATAAATCGATGGCTTTTATGACAACGAATGTTCAGTCGTGACAGACAAGTAACTCGCCTAATTAGCTGTAATCGAATATCAGCAAATCGGGCTGCGAAAAAGAAGCGCCTTCTTTTGTAAATTATTCAATAGGATTCTTCTCTGTTGTTGAAGAAGTAGAGTATTCTACGACTCATTGAAACTGGAGTAATTTTAACTCTCAATAATACCACTACACAGATACTCATCCGCGACACTTTGTTGTATTATATCGTTTCATAGAATAGTCTCAGTCATTACTTTATCGGTAATCTAAGCACGCATTATTATCAATACACCTAAAGCAAAAGTCGCAATTTTTTTAATGGAGAACAGGATTCCCAATTTCGTCCTCTTTTTAGGATACTTGGCTATATCGGAACCAAAATATATTACTTCTTCCTTTGGGACGAGTAAGTTAATCCCGTAATGCAATAGTTTCAAATATTTGTCATTACTAAATGGATACTGATTAAATTCATGTTGTTTCATTTCGTTATTAGCAGGCATAATTGAGACTTTTATAGAAACGGAAGGTGATGCTTATAATGTTTATGTAAATACAAAGTGCCGTTTATGGAATTGACTTGAATGCCATTGACATGTGACGAGGCATACATGGAATATAATAAGCAATATGAGAACCAACTTTTACGTTGTTATAATTACACCACCCGCCAAAAAGTAAAGTATTACTTCTGTTTTCGATCTCAAATAAGGTTTAACATGATGGATTTCAGGAAAGAAGTAAAAATGTTATTTTAAAACTCATATCCCAACGGTATAAATGCGTTCCGCAGCATGAGGCGTCGGATTATATAAAGTATCTTTCATGGTAGCTTAAAAAACAAGCAGATAAGTTTTCGTTTCTGCAACTGCCGCAGAAGAGGGTTGAATGCCCATTTATCATTAACGGCTTTCTTTTTATTTTAATACCATACCATGAAACATGCCAAGCACGCGCATAAAGTATTAAAGTTTTGTTTATTTATTGCCGTTGCCTTTCAAATCGGGTATCCCTGGCTAGAATTTAAAGCGGCGCGTTGAGCCGGCGTTACTAATTAACCTTATCAAAGGCGCGATTAGTTTTCTCCCTCAGTAAGATTTAATCCTAGAGATAAAACTGCAGCACACCTAATATTTACGACGATATGAACAGAATAAAAAAGTTTACTAGATATTTTTAAATGTTGGATATCAAGACGGGTGTTTTTGGAGTTCTCTCTTTCTGGGGAGGGAATCCGCCTTATCCCATCAACTGAGAAAAGTTTATAGCTCCTACCTGCGGAGTACATGAAAAGTCATTGTTACGTTCTTTCTTTCGAAATAAGAGCAATCCGGATCCTAGACGCCGGTGTAACTATGACAGCGACGAGCAACTGGGATGAACCCTTAGCAACGAAATGCATTTCTACTAAATTCGAGTTTCTTTTCGCGAGGGGGATCTTGGGTTTATGAGATATTGCTTTGCGCTTCGACTCTTACCCTCTGCCTCATCCATATCCTCTCGATTTGCTTTTGATCATGCCGGTCGATTCCAAACTAATTTGGCAAAAGGGCGCGGGGCACAAAGGGGTCCTTTTCTCCCCTCTCCTTAATAGGTGCGCGTTATGAGAAGACGGATATCCTCGTGAATAATTCCTATTTTACTGAGAGCACAACTCCCCCCCTCATCCTCTCTCGCTCTCTCTCTCTCGCTCATCAGATGAAAGCATCGTAAAGCAAATCCGTTGAAGACCAAGGCTCGATCATTTGAGATTCTACCCCGAATTGAAGTTTCATTGTGGAGTATCCGAGGTTACTCGAAATAGAAAAGTAGAGGGGCGAATCGTGAAACAAGCGAGTCGAAACGGCTGCTCGAGAATACGCGATTGACATTGAAGAAAATTGATTGAAATGTTTCGACGTTGTTTTATGGCAAGCTTAGTAGGTGCACTTTGTAAAATGAGGGGAAGTAAAGATTTTTGGACGAGTTAGCAAAACCTTTACGATTGGAGCTTAGGAAATAAACAATGAGTTCTGCTGATTTATCGTAAGTGCTCCACACGAAGCCATGCTATCGATCGACGTGAAAAGCCAATACTACTATCTCTTCTAGGAAGTATATACGTTGTGGATCTTCAAATAGTTGAGGAATTTCCGAAGCGAAAATTCTCAACACAAAAGTTGTTTTAAATTTTTTGAAAAAGAAAATAAAATAATGATTTCGGTTTTATCGACCACCCGTCCTTGTAAAACTTTATGGCAAACTAATGAAGGATCCAAATTTTCAGGGCATGACCTTTATGATCGTCGTCCAAAGTGCAGCGTAAAATTAAACCAAAACCACTTGATTCTTCCTCCTCTCTTCTTTTAAGGACAATTGATTTAACAGAAATTTGGATTCCATATGTTGATATACAGCAGGGATTTAAAGCAATATTAGAAAAGTAGCAGGCTTTTCGTTAATGTTACTTTTTCATTGTTATTTGTAATTTTAACTAAAAGCAGCATCACATGATTGCCTCATATAAAATATTTATAGATTAATTAAACACAAAAGAATATATTTGTCTTTGATAATATATTCCAGTTGTCTTTTATACAATAACATAAATTTCTATTCTCCGAAAATTTACGTTTTTCGCTTCCTAAGTTTGATTCTCACACTCATAAAAATCCTAACTGCAATTCAATAGCAGCATGTATGAAAATTACTTAATGCCCAGTACATTAAATTGCTTCTTAAATACGTTTTTCTTAAATACGTTAAATACGTACTGTTGATATAGTAGTTTAGTAAAGTTTTGATGTCTCTTTCAAAGACAGTACTTCCACCTGAAATGCTATTAAAATTTTTATGGTACGATTACGTAATTTATAAAATTTAATGCTAATGTTAGTGCGAGTGTTTTTATTTTCACTCTTATTGAAGGTTCTCAAAAACATAGGCCATTCTTTTCAGCACTCAACACAACCTCTTTACGATAACATTCAAATTCTCCTGGCGAAGAAACAAAAAAGCTTACTCGTTATTACACCAAGGAGAAGTTAGTTTATTTTGCCCGTCCACCTCATCCGATCATTCCTACCGAACTTCAAATTAAACCGAGTTAAAAACAGCTAATCCTACTGGCAGTCTTATATTTAATTACTTTTTCTCTCTCTCCTCTCTCTTCCACATACATAAAGGAACGCAGGGGATATTTCCCTCGAATGATGCAATTCGTGACGAGGGAGCTAAAAACCGCCCCTTATTTCGCTCATTCCCAATGGCGGGGAAACCCATTCCCTCCGAAGCAATCCTACTCCTTTCGGATGGCATTCTTTTCTTTTTTTAATGGGCCTCTTTCCCCATTTCTTTTCTTCTTCAATCCTCCATCAGGCCTCTTATCCCCCTCCCCCACGCACTATTTGTCTCTGAAGTCATCTCCCTCCTCTCCCACCCTTTCCTCCACTCTTCCTTTTTCGTTTTAACTTCCAATTCCTCACTTCTACCCTCACTCTCACCCATCTCACCCCTCTTCATTCCGCCGCCCCAGTTCATTTCTTACCCCACCCCTATCCCTCAGCCACACATCTCTCTTCTTCTTCCCTTTCCTTCTCCCTTAAATTCCTCCGTCCACATCCTTCTTTCCCCCCTCCGGACTTCCCACTCCATTTTCGCTGCCTTAACATCCACTCTCCTCCTATCGGATATTCTCCTTTTTTCCCCACCATCTCTCTTTCTCTCTCTCTCTCCCACCCGATTCTCCATCTCGCCCGTCTCTTTTTCCTCTCGTTTTCCTCATCCCTCGTCACGTACTCTTCTCTCTCCCTTCTTCCCCATTCTCTCTCTCTCTCTCACTCTCTTACTTCAGACGGACGACTCCGTCTTGCCGGGCTGGTCCAACGTGATTCTTGCCGGAATGGCTTCATTTCTTGATGAGGGGACTGAGAGAAACCGCAATTGGGGAATTTAAGGCTTTGACTCTTCCTCTCCCCTCTTTTCTGTCTTCTTATCCCTCATTCACACGCTCGCCCTCTTTTCCTGCGGCTCTCTCTCTCTCTCTCTCTTGCAAACTCACTCACCCTCTGGCCCCGGGTCTAAAAGTCTTAAGCCCTGAGAGAAGAAATATGAGGATGGTGAGGCCGGTTGCGTGTGAGTTGTGCGCTATTACGCAAGTCTCACTTAACGTTCCTTATTGGTTTTCGGTTTGTGCTGACTAGATCGCTTACGGATTAGTTAAAAGGGATTTATTAGTTTCAAGCAATCCTCGAGTAATTTGTTCTTTTTTACGGAGCCTTATCTTTTTTTTCTGACATCTCCCGGGATTAAAGTTATCATAGAGGTACGAAAACGCGTTATGCATCCATTAGTGTGTAAGAAATTAATTTATCGTATTGAAACTACTTTAGCTCAAAATCACAATTAATAGAGCTAGAATTTTTACTTCAAAATTAACAACATTGACTTTTCATTTATTTAAAAACAAATCTGCTCATAACAATAAATGCGATGAAAATTTTCATTGTGAATTATGATGGCATGATTGTGTTCATTCAATGAATATGTTTATCATGTATTCTGGTTTGATGATTAATTATTCAAATATGATTTTATTTAATTATTTTGCACGATTTGTTTTTATAAATTTGGAAACATTTTATCTCGATTTTAATAATTCTTAACTTGAATTTTATATCATTTACTCGTTGTAGGTCAACTGCTGGTCATTCGTTGACGAAGCTAGCAAGTAATAAGTAAGGAGAACTTGTCATAACATCTGTAGTCGCAGATCCTACAGAATTGTAAGAGAATGGACGAGAAATTACACCGGCTTGTATATACCCTATCATTTTATTGTGACTTGCTGACATCATTGGTGAGACAGCAAAAACTAACATATCCTCAAGAGACCGGGAATTTCAGGTGAGAATATTACTATTTATGCTTCCATTTCAACCCCGTATGATGCGTCAAATTTTGTGAAAGTAAAAGATGGTGAATTAATTGATCAGGTTGTAAGACCCATCAGTCTCATCCACAAAAAATATTATTATTATTAACTTTTACTTAACTTCCCTTCATATTTATTTATGTGCCACACATCAACACTCGCTCGCTATAAAAATGCGAATAACTTTAGAAAGAATAGAGATAGAAACTCTAAAATAGGCAGGAATGCTCGATTTATACATTTTAAGACGATATGAAAAAAAAGTCTCTAAAAAGTCGTGGATTCAACTCCAAAGAAGACATTTCCATTTTTCATAAGGTAACACGTAAAAATCTAATTTTCGATTCATTCTTTTTTAGATTAAAATTGGAAAGAATTGACCTACGACCTTCGGATATACACTGTTTTGATGAAAACATACAACGTTTCTTATTCTATTAATCTTTTTCGGCCTACAATTCGAAATCGCTCAATTTAAACGTTTAATTCACACAGTTTGAGAAAATCCTGCCATTTTAACGGGATGTTGCTTTGCCTACCATTTCCATTGTCAGACCTCGATATCATATTGTTATTTCAATCCTTATGGATATAAACTTGCATTGAATGCTTTTAATAAGAGAGAGAGAGAGAGAGAGAAGGAAAGCGAGGGAAATTATTTTCATAGCAACCAAAGTAAACAACATTCGTAAATTATATTGAATATACATTCATTCTCTTTCGTGGAAGATTATACGCAACTGTTTTAAGTTTAAGTTATAACTAGTGCAATTCCCGTCAAAAATGACGGGAGGAAAGATACGATCGTTCAAACTATTTAGGGAGATCATATTAACATCAGAAACAACTGTCTTGAAAATCGTTTCCCCCTCCCTCACTCACCACTCTCTCTCTCCATCTCTCCCCCTCCCTCTCCCCCATTCTCTCTCCCTACATCTAATATTAAAAGCATTCAAAGCACTTTTATACCCATAAAGATTGAAATAACAATATGATATCGAGGTCTAACAATGGAATAGGTAGGCAAGGTAACATCCCGTTAAAAATGGCAAGATTTCCTCAAACTGTGTGAATTAAACGTTTAAATTCAGCGATTTAGAAATGTAGGCGGAAAAAAGATGAAAAGAATAAGAAACTTTATAATGTTTTCTTCAAAATGGTTTCTATCCGAAGATTTTAAGTCAATTCTTTCTAATTTAAATCTAAAAAAGAATGAAAGCCTGCACGTCGAAATGTATATTTTTACGTGTTACCTTATAGGAAATGGAAATTTTCCCCTGGAGTCGAACACGGTTCTTTCATCTCGAATTCGATACATGAAAACGTCCTTTTATTATATCACAAGAAATAAAGTGGAAAGAACACGAAACGAACCGATACAAAAACTACAAAAACCACCAAGAAAAAAGGAATGAATTAAACGCTAACCAATAGCCGGCAGAAAAGGTGTAAACCGACAAATAAATAGTCGTGGAACATAAATTAAGAGTACAACCAAAGAATATAAATAAAGAATACAAAAATAACAAACTAAGAACGAACACAAAGGACACAAAGAACACAAAAATGGACACGAAACGAAAGCAAATGAAAACAACAAACCAACCGAAACCAACCAACGAATAATCTCCTAAAGTTCAATGTAAAAACCACCAAGAAAAAGAAATGAATTAAACTCTAACCAATAGCCGGCATAAAAGGTGTAAACCGACAAATACGTAATCAAGGAACAAAAATCAAGAGCACAACCGAAGAATATAAACAAAGAATACAAAATGAACAACTAAGAACGAAAACAAAGAACACAAACAAAGAACACAAAAAATGGACACGAAACGACAGAAAATGAAAACAACAAACTAACCGAAACCAACCAACGAATAATCTCTAAAGCTCAATGTATCTGATGATGGCGGCTGACGCTTTCTATTCAGTTGCTAAGTAAACAACCAACAATCACAAAATAGCATGCAACTGTTTCTACGTTTACGATATGTTTATAGTTCAAACGTAATTTGTTTACATCGGTTGCTAAGTATATCCAAATGCGGAGCAATAATGAAAAATAAGATTTTCCCTTCAATTCGTCTTATTTGATCTGTAAGCCCCTCTTTTAAAAAATTATTCCAAAAGAGGAGATAATTTGCCACAAAAAAGTCTACGAGAGTATATGTCTGCGATATATATGTAAGGAGTTAAAAAATTCGAGAAATTTACAAAAAAATTTTAAATGGAAGTCCATATAATCGAAAATATTTTATTATAATTAAATAGTACACCGAATCGGTTTAAAAACCTTACTACACCACCGTACACATGATAACGGTTAATATGACACCTTCCTCTTTTTTCTGCGTGTTGTAGTTTCTGAGCCTTAGTAGAACATACATACATACATACAAACACCTTACTTTATAGATATGTATAGATAGATAGATAATGCTATCCTGTAAATTTCATCAAATTCGGTTCAGTCGTTTGCGAGATATTAAGCTTCAAAAAGAATTACACACAACGTTTGCTACGGACTAAGGCTTTTATTTATAAGACTAGTGTAATGTTTTCTTCAAAATGACCCAACTTCCGAAGTTCGTAGGTTAATTCTTTCTAATTTTAATCTAAAAAAGAATGAAAACCTGCGCGTCGAAAAGTTCATTTTTACATGAAATTGTATCTTATTGGAAATGGAAATCCAACCCGGATCTTTGATCTCGAGATCGATGCATTAAAACGTGTTGTTATTATACCATAATGCTATCCTGAAAATTTCATCAAATTCGGTTCAGACGTTTGCGAGATATTAAGCTTCAAAAAGCATTACACGACAAAGGGACAAAGTGACACTGTCTTTTATATGTTTTATGATTGTTCTCACTTCAGGAATTTTAGTATGGTAACATAGTTTTAAGTTCCATACTCTCAAGTCGTCTAAATTTTTGTTAAATCAAAAATATTATTCAGTGAAAAGTTCATCCTTCAGATAAAACAGGTAAAATTTTTGTTACGCATTTGCTCTGCATTGCAGCAATTATTCCAAATTTATTAAATTCTACATTCCATAATTATTTCTCATGCATGTAAAAAACGCATAATTAATACCAGTTATAAGACGAAAAAGATAAAAATAAAATTAAGTAAAACATTTTTAATGTATACACACTTACTTAAAACTGCACTCAAAGGCAGAAAATAATTTTTCCTGGACAAAAAATATTATTCAAAAATTTGTGTTTCGTAAAAGTGAGTGGCTTTTTTCTCTTCTAAATCTTATATTTCATCTTCCTCATAAATTAGTTCTTATTGTTGGCCACTTACTTAACATATACTCATATTAATGCCACCCACTTTTACGAAGCATACAAATTTTTTAATAATATTTTTTGTCCGGGAAAAATTATTTTCTACCTTTGAGTGCAGTTTTAAGTAAAAGTGTGGGTACGCTAAACATGTTTTTACGTAATTTTATTACTATTACTTTCGATCAATGCAAATGCCGAGGGATAATTTTCTTTGAGATAAAAATTTACTAGTTACAATATTTAGAAACATAATGAAGTAATGCGAAGAAATGTTAAACTTCGAGATGTAACTAAAAGTATAACTCCGAGAATTTAGTTCATAAGCAATTCATGCAAATCCATTTGTAAGATTCTTAGTAAATCCAGCTAGTAATTTAACATTTATTCGATTGCATTTGAATTCGTCTTTTTCATTTAAATTTTGCTTTAATTAACAGAATCGCGAAGGAATATGCATAGTAAGAATTAAAATGTTTTTTCCTTCAAATGTTATATCATCATTCTGCATGGTTCGTGGCTTTTTTACGAATCAAGTTTTTCCTTGAAAATTAATACATGCAAATCCTACGATATTAATACTGTTTAGCTTTGCTCGCAGTTCACTTCGCTGTTCGCTAGCTGGCGATGAAATATTTCAGCGCTTCTACGAGACACATTTATGAAATATGAACGGTATTTATGGCATCTTTGCGTTTAAGCTCACATTTGAAGAAAAAAGAAATGACAGTAATTTTGCAGGCTGAAATTTCAAGATAAATCCTACAAGTAATATTGAAAAGAAAACAGAAAATATCCTGCATCGCAGAAAAAAATCTCAAAAAGGAAAAAAGTTTATTTTTATCCAAATTTGAAGTTGATGTATTGATAGAGAGTGAGAGAGAGAAAAGGCAGGCTTTTTTCTCTCTTCCTTCCTTCTTCTTCCCTCCGTCCATTACTATACATTTTTATACAGCCGTCCCTAATTAATCCAGCTGAGCGAACTCATTCAGTGGATCATTATTGCTTTCGGTGTTTTCATACATCTGGCGTTCGCAAAAATCCGGAGAAACCTCTTTTCCTACGTCATTGAAAGAAAGCGGCGATGGTACATTATATAAGCAGCCCCCCCACGCGCCTCCGTCTCCGTTTTCACACGCCCCCCTCCCCCCTTCTCCTCATTCTTGCCTCTCCGATAGAACCTCCTCCTCACCCATCCTTCCTTCTCTCTCCCTTATAAGACCTTCAGATCTCTCCTTCCCCTCCCTTCATCCACCAGCAACACCCAAAAATCCGACCCCCTCTTCACCCAACCCTCTTCTTTGCGTTTTCTTTATTCTACTCTTTAGAAAAACCAACATTTTTTTCAAAAATCCAACATCTTGGATCCCGTCCCGGCAGCCTTCCTTCCCTTCTCCCTCTCCTTTCTCGCCTCCTCCTCCTCCAACTCCTCCCTCATCCCACGGTTCCCCGATCCCACCTGCACCCTCGTCTCAACCTCGCATTTATCATATTTCCTGAACTAGGAACCTCCGCTGCTTCTCTGTTTTCCTCGCCTCCTCCCACCCACGGCCCCCTCATCCCCTCCCTCCCGTTAACCTTCGCAATCTCTCTTACGCTCTCCTTCCAATTTTTCATCCTCTGACGTTTCGTCCTTCCTCTTCCCGTCGCTCCACTCTCTTCCCTTTCCTCATCCGCCTCGCCTCCTCGCAACCGTCAACCTATATTCTCCACTTTCCCCTCGTTCACCACCACCCATACTCCTTGCTCTCTTGTGCTCTTTCTCTGCTTTTTCCCGTCACTTTCCATTTATTTGCTCTCTCTCTCCTCCACCCTCTACCGCTTAGCACGAGCGTTTCCTCGATATTTGTTGAGAATTCCATCTCTAGTTCGTTTAATATACCTTTCCTTCTTTTATATTTAACCAAGTGATTCTCAAAAATGTAATGGCGTGTACGCTTTAAATTGTGGTTTAATTAAAATCTCCCTGCTTGCGATGACCTATGAAGAAAACGTGACATAGGCTTTCCTCGGTCTTTTTTTTCGGAATAGGATGAATAAAAGATTCTTTTATTCGACAGATATAAATGTATCTTTATCACCACGTTTTGTAATTCATCAATTATAAATTATTTACTACCATCGAATTGCTCAAAGAGTATCTTTCTCTATATCCGTCTTTACGGAGTTGCAGTATTTTATGCTTAATATTGTTACCATGGTTTCTTTGAAAGAATTTATCGCTCGAAAAAACAATATCAGCAATATTTTTATCAATATATAGCTATTTTGTGCGAATATTATTATTGATGACTGCGTAATTAACTGATTGCTTCATTTACTCGATATTTAACTAATTATTAAATACAAGGCAAAATTATTTACTATCTTATTTTACTCAAATGTATACATTATAATCCATTTCCCGGATTATTTTAATATATTGTTTCGTTATATTTGAAAATTTTTAAATATTCCTAGTATCTTTTTTTAAACCTGTCTTTTCGTGTAATTTTACTTTAAATGGCACAACAGTTTCATTTAAAATATCAATTTTATAGTTTATAATGATGGGGTATCACTTTGGAGATCAGCGTCCGTCATTTTGTCAGTATGTTTAGGTATTTCATTTTCTAATATTTTTCTTATTTTTGTGATTAACCGTAATTTTCGTTCTTTTTTAATTTCCAAAACGTTACAAATTTTTCGCTATCTGCGCTGAAATTGGACAGATTCAACAAGGTGAAAATTTTCGTGCTAGGGGATTCAATATTTCCCAACCGTCTAAATTCCTGTACGCCTTCACAATTTGAGGTGTTTATCTATCTCTTAACCTTACTCCACTGTGTGTGAATCCGCAAGGTAATATTCATTCCATTCCCTTCCAACGTTTACCCTATTCCCCTCTTCTCTTGCCACCTCTACGCCTCTCTATTTCTCTTTTGTTCTTCCGAAAACCTTCTCATTTTCTATAGGTATATCCTGCAACGGCAACGTTATAGAGGGAAGAGAAAGTGATGAAGGGAGAAACAGGAGAAGGAGCGAGAGATAGAGAGGAGCTCTTTGCCTGTCATTTCTCTTGACGACAATTCTTTTATGCGCAGCGCGAGTGATGAATATGGAAATGACTATCTCTCCTTTCCCTCCTCTCCTCTATTTCTATTCATTCCCCCTTATACCACTGTGTGTATGCGGGCATTTGTGCTGTCTGAGAAGTCATTACGTACTTTTTAATTGTTGTTGCTCACGAACTAATGAAAGTCTTTGACTAAATTGAAATTAACAAGAACATAGAATTTTGTTTCCAGTTTCATCGATGGTTCTTCCATTTAATTTGTAAACTTCTTCTTTGACCCAACACCACAGAAAGTAGAAAGTACCAGGTGACTCCTTACGGAAGTTTGTTGAAAATGTGCCGGTAATGTTACAGAAGAGTGCGAGCAATGCGGGAGGCTACGTTGAGTTTTGTTATTGAATTCGATCGTTTTAATTTTTTATTGAACCGTATTAAAAATTTTATGAGGAATGTTTATCGCCCGATGCACCCCAGAGTGGTCGACCATCCAATCATGATCTGAATCAAAAGTCTATGAAATCTCTGAATGTATAAAAGGTAACATTCCCATTAGATTGAGAAAATATATCCGTTCATGTGGGCATTATTTATGGAATGATTCATGTTATTGTCCGCGATGATTGGACCGAGATCAACCGAGCATAAGATTAGAATAACCGAAAACGAGTCATTTTTCTGAATTAGGCATATGTTTATATTAACTTACCTTGCAAACACTTCTCAGCTTAAGATAAAACAATAATATTTTGACAATTAGACACAGGATTATGACAGTAATCACTCGTGGTAACTTCAAGTCGACCAACTCGTGAGGCGGTCAGACATGCTGTTACCACATAGTACATATTATGATGGTTCCTTGTTAGGCACAAATTGCGTAAAAAATCCTTGCTGTTTTTAGGAAAAAATTAATTTGTCCAGAAAGCTTCACGCCGCCTCTGAGGGTGGCGTGCCCTCCCGGTTGAGAACCACTGCCCCCTAGAACATCTACCGCCATACCAACTCAATGTATTTGCGAGTTTTATGCAACCCTTCTTACGCTGGTATCCCTGGAACGTAGATCAACAAACTTACAACATTTATTCTGTAATTTTATGCCCCTCATATTACGCCCCTGATTTTATGCTATCCAGCTGACACCATTTGGTCCCTGGATCTTAAATCGGTGGCCCAAAAACTTATACCACCCACCTTGCAACATATGCATCCCGAGTGACACCTATAGGAAAGACTTCTTCGAGATCCAATTTCTTCCAAAAAGTTGTTACTTGTTACCGATCGTTATTTCACCGCTACGGTCCCTAACTGAAGCCTTAATGTTTGCACTAGAAATGTCCAGGAAGTCCGTGATATCAGTAGGCGGAGGCTTATCAAAGTGCCGGAAAATTCATCTCCATATCTTCTTTTCTTCGGCAACGTCTCTACCATTTACGTCCACTGTCTGCAGTGAGGTGAAGGATTAAATGGTCAGTTTTATTCCAAGGTTCTGACATGGTAGCTATTGGCATAACTCAATAAAAATTCCCCATCTTGTTGAACACGATTGGATCTTACACCACGATAACGATTTTGTGCACTGTTTCTAGGTTTTCCAAAAAGTCATCAAAGAATTTTGGTTCAAGATCTTGGAAAATTCACCATATTTACAATGTTATTGCCCTGTGGATTTTTTCTTCCAGGATTAAAAAAATAATTGCAAGGTCGCTATTCGGATCCAATTATGGGCTTAACAATGCCGTTAAGATTATACTCAATAAAATAGCAAACAATGTCTTTTTCACATGTTTTTTGTAAAAGGAAAGTAAAGTATGATGAGTGATTTGTCGTGGGAGTAGAGTAATTAAACACCAGTAATCTATTTTTATAATGGAAAGTTTTTTAATCGTTTTTACCTCTGTCGTGTAACTCTCCAATCACCTTCCATATATTCACGTCAAATTCAAATTTTGGAAAAAAAAAAGAAGAGTTAGAGAGACTGTGGTAGCGTTTCCCAAACAAAGGCAATTGGAATTGAAGAATTCTGCTGTAATATGCTTCTCGTGATTCTTTTTTCCAACTGACGGAGGCGGTAGGGAAGTCGGAAGTGGGATTTTTAAGGTTCTGAAATGTTAATGCAAAGCAAACAGCCCCTCAATTCCTTCCCATTTTCCTCTCTTTTTCCCGTTCCCGATGAAATGTAATGAAAGGTGAGCCGGAGACGGAATCTTTGGGGTCAGGGTCATGGTTCGCGCCCTACCACACGAATTCCTCGCGCTTTTGAAAGCCATGCAACGGTGAGCGATAAATGAATGAATATGTGAGATATATTCGGTATCCTTCTAACTAGCCAGCCCCTTTCTAATTTGCTATTCGTAGCTGTAATGGGTGTGCCTCATCTGGAAATTTGTTCTCCGTATATTTATGAAATTTTACTATCAAGCTATCCATTCGTTTTTGGTATCTTTTTACAAAGACCTGCCAATCAGTCTGATTAGTCAATGTGAATCCCTTGAAAAACCATTTGTCAATTCGTATTATTTACCGTAATATTTATTAATTTATTCAATTTTTCGAGTTTTCTTTTTTTGCAAGAATTTCTTATTGCTGAAAATTTTAAAACTTTAAAGGATAGTAAGGGAAAACTTTAATTCTATAGGTATAAAGTTTTCGACGACCACGAGATCTAATAGGCCTTCACTATTTGGTGGGAGACTTGATTCTTCTCCCATCTACAGGGGGAAGAAAACTTGACGTCTTTGTTTTTAGGCTTTCCACGGAAAATGTTTTGATACTGCGTTATCCGAGAAAACTGCTGTCAGTTTATTTTACAAGTTTTGAGACGTCCTTAATGGATTATTTATTTTCCACATTTGTCATTGAATTTTTATTTTATACCTTTAACTGACATTCAGAATGTATTCATTGATTTTACTTTCTCTTAAAGAATATTTTAATTTGGATTATCGTTTGCCACTCTCATATTAGCTGAACTCTTTAAAAAATTGGCTTTTTGAGTTCGGTGGTAATATTAATTTGAAGACAAAAATTGGCGGATTTCTATTGAAAAGTTTCATCTCCTTATGCAGTAGAAAAGTGCATTTGATTCCAATAATTCTCTGCGGTATCTCAGAGAATTTTATCGATGCGCCAAGTTAACTTTGCCGCATCTCTGCCGTGATGAGATATACTTTGCAGTCGCGGATAGATTTTAACGACTACAGAGTTTTTATTATCGCTTGGAATGAAGTTTCTGCAGTTCCAAGCTTTGACCTTCCTTTTATTTTACTACAGCAGCATAGAATTTCAAAATATCCCAGTGGCGATCATAACCGTCGTTATTACACCAAATATGCGCTGACATTCTTCGGAGTGGTAATTCTCAAAAATATTCCAAAATTGGTATTTTCGATCGGGAGAGACGTAAACTAACCAGAAGCCTCGAAGCTATAATTTTGATGGTTCACTTATATCGGATCGATTGTTTATAAAAGGATTTCATATGCGACAGGACGATATCATACAAATGAAAATGAACAAAGATCTGAAGGAACGGCGTGACAGCTAGAAGAAGCACATTTTTTTATCTCTGTTTTCAGTTTCTCAGTGGAGCCCGTATCGAACGTAATAGGTTCTATATTGACAGAACGGAAAATGGTGTCTCTTGAATTAGTTTGATGGTTGAGAGAGAGTGAAATAAAGAGTGAGATATTGAGAGGGAAAAGAGTCTGTAGTCTGTTGGCTCATTCTTTTCTGTTTGCAAAGTGCCCCATGGGGATGAATATTTTATATCTCCACTGTTATTTCATTCCCTCAAAATTTTCATTATCTGTGATGCCCTCCCTCGCGCCATCTCAATTTCCACCCCCCCCCCCTACTTTCTCATTTCCTGTCTCTTCCTTTCATAATTTCTCCCGCCGTTTTCTCTCTCCACCCACTTCTCAAGAATTCACCTCTTCCCTCTACCTCCCTGTCCCATTCACCCCATCAGCGTTTCCTCGCTGTTCCCACATTCTTACTCTTCACGCCACTTCCCTCCTGTCATTCCTCTTTTCCTTCCTCCCGTCTCCCACTTTTCCATTTCACCCGAATCTTCTGCCATAAACATACCAGCCTCCAGTTTAAACCCATTTCTTTCATCATCCTGCTTTTTCTTCCTGCTTTTCCTATTCGCGCCATTCCTTTCTCGGGCTCTCTCAATTTTTGGCGTATGCCCCAACCTCTGCTCGCTTCCTTCCTCCTTTCTCTGATTTTTATTATATTCAGAAGTATATCCATCGATATTTAAATTAATACATTCGCACATATGTAAGCTATGTTATGCAAAGATGCCCATATTACACATATTTCCACGTATTACAAAAGTATACAGTAGATATACGTATTCAATAGTGTCAACACAAATCCTCCTTCAACCTTTCTTACGTCCAAATTCTTGTCACACCCTTCACTCACCCTCAACACACCAGCAGCCACTCTTTTTACTTTCTCCATATAGTATAGAGAAAGTATTGTTTTCATGAAAAAAATCGCCTTCGAGATTTCAACAGAAATACATGTTTTGAGGTCCCAATTTTTGTAGAACACGTTTAGACTATTTTCGGAATGTGTGTGTATGTGATTATGGGCGCTCTAACTCGAAAAGTACTTGCCATATCTTTACTAACTTTCATATATAACACTTTGGTATGAGCACAAAGAGCTGATTAGTTTTTGGACAATATCGGTTAATCGGAAGTCGAGGTTTATTCGGAACCCGATTCGGTTTTTGCGATATTTCTCCGTTAAAACATCATTATTGTATATACAGTTCAATACAAATGTTATATAGAATGTAATTTCCTACAAATTTCATTTGAAACAATTTTCCATAGCAGTTATTTTTTAGGAATTAATAATAAATAATAGGTTTTTTCGGTTTCCGTCAAATATCTCCTAAAAAACGTCGTTACTGGTAATATTCGTGAGGACCAAAGTTGTAGAGAATAATATTTCTTTCAAGTATCGTTTGAAACAACTTTTCATAGAACTTGCATTTCAGAGATATTTAACGTATTCGTAAATTTCCAGTATACAGCGCCACCAACTAGAGGTGAATTCTGTAAACATATTCAAAATATAATTTACTGCAATAAGGACGACTGTATTCTTTTACGATACGAAATAATAATTTTGCCTTATAATGCTATTCATAATAATTTAAATATCTATACCCCAATTATGGAGAAAGTCATGTGTTGGCACATCAGGTTTTTATTACTTACTATTAAATCGAATCTTTATTCGATGCCTCGTCCATGAATTTGCGATTTAACTCATCTATCTCCCTACTCCAGGGATGGCCAATACGTGTCACGCGTGCCAAAAGTGACGCTCGTGCGATTCCACTTGGCACGCGTAAGCTTGTATTTTCTGCATAAAATCTGAAGTTTCTTAAAGGAGTAAACTAGTGACATGCGAAAAAAATTGATGATTTACATTACTTTCTTGGCATGCGACACAAAAATCATTATCCATCATTATCATTGCCCTATGCCGTTCATCTCTACCTTCCGTTCCAATTAAATATACCTACTGATCTCTTGCAAAATAGCTATCTCTATTTTAGAGATTCATTTCCCTCAATCTTTACGGACCAGTTTTCATCGCGAATTTTTTCTTGCTTCAACGTGCTGTCATTATATTCCTGAATTACCACGGTTTCCCCCAGTTCTCCTATTCATGCGTCTCTCGGTCTTTTTATCGCTAATTACCTTTTTGCGTCTCACTTTCCCAAAATATGATTCATCCTCTCCTAATTATTTTTCGGTACGCCTCGTTTTCTCTTTTCGCAATTTTTTTCTAGTCTCTCCTGCAATTTATTTTTATTGTTTTCTGTATCGTATTCGTCTTCTCTTGTGCCTTTATGTCTCCTCGTCTTGTTACGTCGTCGCCCTTCCTTCGTCGTTACCCTTCGCGGTCCTTGCTTTTGACCATACAATTTTCTCTCCGTCTCCTTAGTTATTCCGCTTCTCCATCGCGGTCCTTTTTATTATTATTCCATTTTTCCCGCAGCAATTATGCTTTCCCTATTCACTTAACATCTTATCTGACTCCTACGCTCATTTCGACGTCCGTTTGTTCGCGCCTCGTTGGACTGTTTCTGTTGTAAACTCCTTCTCATTGCTTTCTTCTTCCTCATTCTTTCGCCAAACTTCTCGGCGATTCCCCTCTTCCTCGTTAACTTTCTCGATTATCGAAATATCACGTATTTTCTTCTCGCGTTCTCTCTCTCTCTCTCTTACTCCATCTCGCTTTTTTTGCGTCCCTTCACCCACTCCTAATCCACCTCTTTCTTCCTTCGCCTTCTTCCTCCCACATCCCTCTTCCTCTCACTTCCGTAACTCATTCCGAACTTTCTGTTGTTTTCGTTCCTCCGCCATCTCAAACTTCATTTTCCCATCTTTTCTTCTTCCTCCACACAGTTACGCTCTACGCCCTCCTTCCATCGAAACCACAATTTAGCGTCCATTGTCCCCTTTCTCCATCTATACCTCTCTCTCTCTCTCTTTAAATTTCTCTCTCTATCCCTCATTCTCTTTCTCTCTACCTCTCTCTCTATCCCTTATTCTCTGTCTCTATCCCTCTCTCTCACTCTCTCTACTTCTTCACTCTATCTCTTTATCCCTCTCTCTTTACCTCTATCCCGTCTCTATCCTGCTCTTTCCTCCCCTCTCCCACTTTCCACCTCTCTCCCTTTCACTTCCTGTACCTCTCTCTCTCTCCCTTTCCCCCTTCTTGAATCCTTCTCTCTATCTCTAAATCTTACCTAACTCCCCGTCACTCGCCCTCCCTCTTCTTTCCCTTCACTTCTCGTCTGTCACTTTCCTCATCTCAACCTCCCTCTCGACGTGAACTCTCTCTCTCTCTCTTTTGCGCGACGGAAGAAGAGCGACACGGACCAATATCCTCTCCGCTATTTCTTTTCCGAATACTTCACCCCAAGGGCCAGAAAACAGTTTTTTAAAGAAAAATACTGCAGTTGATTCGAAACGAGGAGTTCCGCTCGAGTGGAGGTTTTTTTTTATTTAAAGGGGGAGATGAAGAATGGAAAAGAAACTTTTTTTAGACGAGGTTAATTCGTCCGTATTCTCGCCCCTTTTCTTTTATGCTCTCCCGCTTCACGACTCCTTCCATTCTTCCAACCTCCACTTGGATTCTCCCCCTGAAAACTCGCCTTCCACGGCACCTCTCCTTTCTCTCCTTTTTCATCGCAGGCTTCCTTTCTTCGTGTTTCTCATTCGTCCTCTCCTCACGACTCACGTTTTCCTTTCTCTTCCTCTATTCTTCTCCCATAATTTCTTCAACTTTCCGTTGTTAACTCGTTATCTTCTCTCCTAACGCCCAGAAATAAATACCACCTCAAAATTCTATTTTCCTTTTCCCGCCTTCCTTCTCTCTTTCTTTCTCCTTCGCCTCATCGTCTTTCGTTAAAATATTTTACTCTCCATTTTCACTCGATTCCCTTTTCTTTCACACTATCCCAATTTACTCATTTTTCAACCTATCCCCTTTCTCTTTTTCTCCATTATTTTCTCTTTCATTTTTATATCATTTTCTCTTTGGTTTGTCACTTTCCTTTACATCCCTTTCCTTCCCATCCGCTACGCTTTGTTTCATTTTCTCTTCCTCTTGTATCCCGTTTTCTCGTTTATTTTTCCGCCTTTCTTCCTGGGTATCTTCTCATATCTCAGTATCCTCTCTTTTCATCCTCGCTCCAATCCTTCCTTTTCCAATCCCCGGCTTCTCCTCTCTCGTCTCCTCCTTCCATCCCTCTCTGAAAACCGTCTTTTATAAATCTCCGGGGGTAAGCCCGTCTCGGTTGGCCTTTACTTGACCTCGTACTGGCCCCTCGCTCTTCTCCTTCAGAAAATCCACTCAGCGGCGCGGTGGAGTGGCCCGTGAGTGAGAGAGAGAGAGAAGGCGAGGAAGAGAGATATACATTTCTCTCTCTCTCTCTCTCTCTTTCGCCCTAAGACTCTTCCCTTATTTCCTCCTCCTCCTCCTTCTCTCCCCCTACCTCGCTGGGAAATCAGATGAGAAGGAATGAGGGGGATGGAAAAAGATAGGAGAGGGGAGCGATGCGGTCCGTGCAGAATAACGTTTCAATCTAATAAGATCTCGACGGGATCATTGCAAGTCAGGCGTTAAGTGACTTTTTTCAGCCTTTATATTTATAACGGGTCGCATATTCCCCGGGATGGAATTCGGAGGCGAGGGAATCGATATGGGTGCCCTCTCGCGCGTCGCTGATTGCGAGGCTATTGTTGGCGCAAGACTAACACAAGGTCGAATGAAAAAAAAATTCTCGTTTTTATTTCGTTTCTTCTTCATCGGGAGCTTTTTCTTTCGAAAAATATCGCGTAATAGCGGGGAGTGGAAGATTTGAATAATTACGGAAGGGATCGTTTGCGATTCGATTCTTTTACATTATTTGCGAGGGATTAATTAGCCGGAGATAATGATTTATTTTTTTTCAATTGCTGAAGGATAAACAAACGGGAAAGGAAAAACTTTCAAAATCGAAAACGTATCTGCCCCACTCGTAAAAAATTAATGGGCGTGGAACTCATAATTCAAATAATAGAATATTTTAAGGGATCCCAGTTACTCCTTAATTATTCGTTTCAGCGAGTTCGAATCAAAAATTAATATTTGATAAACACCAGCGATATTTTATGCTGCAACATTGATTAACTTAAGCGCATCAAATGTCTTTAGCGATAAAACATAAATCTTCCGTTGGATCATTTATGATTGTATTAGCTATCGCGTGCATGTTGCATTAAGGCACGCTAATTGGATGCTATTCAGAGGCAGAGTTTATTCGGGAGAAAATCAAAAATTTTAACATTTTGAATTTAAACGTAATAACTGGACCAAAATACGGAAAGGTACTTTGACTTAAAACTATTATTTTCAAATATTTTTCGGTAACACTCGAACATTAATCACATTCTGTGCTTGAACAACTGTTACCAATAAAAATGTATCATCCACGGAGTTAATTTTCTGCGCAATAACACACAATACGAATTCAAAAATGGCTGTATAATTTTTATTCTAGCCGAAACCGGAACTTATTGAATAAAAAATATACTGAATTTTGGAAAAAGTTGTTAGATAAAAGTATTTAATTTGAAGTATATTTTGCGGCAGTTTATCTTTTAATTTAATTTACTTAAATGAAACAAGTAGATAATTGCATATATTCATTCCAGTAAAGTTAGTGCGAAAGATAGTTGTGATAATTGGCATTCTTTGTTGAGAAGTAAAATGTGTGTTTTTAGGATATAATACGGGTTTTTAAGTTTATTAAGAAAGCAATTACATGATCTCGAGGGTAAGAAACTTTCGTCTTTCGACAGTAAGTGCACCAAAGAGCAAGTTAATAATAGCATACTTCAAGCAATTAATTCGTTCAATTATTAACGATTTTCGAAAATTAACTTTAAAATTCCGTGTGTGTGTGTGTGTATATATATATATAGGTTTTTCTCGACAGACGTACCCCTTTAATTTGATTTTTCGTCACCAGAAACATTTGTATGAGATTAATTTGGTAAAATTAAACAAAATTTATTCTCGGCCATATTTTAAACTTTTACTGAAATTACTCTAGATTTGCCGTTCTAAAAAATTGAATCAAGAATTCTCATCGTCAACAACGGCGATTTTCAATTAAAATAAGTATTTTTGTTCGTGCATCGGCGAGTTTCAATTTCGAATTATAAATTCAAAACCGAGAGAGCTGGAGTACATTTCAAATAAAGCGAATGTGGATTTTAACATCTCTCCGATTCAAATTAGGGTGCTGAGATAATAAAAATCCAATGCAATGCGCGTTTGGAAATTTTTTTATACGACGACAAACATATAAACAAAGCCGATGGCTCATCTACTCTGCTTCCTCGCCATTTTTACTTTTTCATATACGAAGTATAATATATTGAGAAAGTAGATATTGTAATCGCGAAAAAATTCTATCTCGAGATTTTGATGGAAATATACGTTTTAGGTGTATCTGAGTCCGAAAAAGTGGTTTTCGCAATGCCGTCTGTCTGTGGGTCTGCCTATTCTCGGCAATAGAGCCTAAATGGTTTAGCGAAAATGATTGAAATCTCGTACTTAGGCATTTTATCATACAGAATAGAATCTATGAAGAAATGGTTAAAATTTCCCAATAATTAAGGGCAGTTTATTCTAGGTAATTTTAACAACAATTAGATTTTCTCAAAAACGGCACCAACGATTTTGATCAAATTTCGCACAGTTGCTTGAGTTTGCGTCTTCAATAATAGTACATAGTTCATATTTCTCAAAAAATGAATATAAGACTAGTTTTTTCTTGGGCAACTGTAACAACAATTGGATTTTTAAAAAAACGGTTCATACGATTTTCATCAAATTTCGTATAGTTATTAATTTGATGTTTATAACGATTCTACATAGTTCATATTTTTCAAAAGATAATTAACGACGCATTAGTATATGAGAAAATTTCTACAATGTATATTGTACCGATTTTTCTTATTATTATTCTAGGCCGTTCTCCGGCGAATTTGGAATTTTGCGAATAATCAAGAGGGAAATCGAGCTTTCGGTTTTGATTAACGATTGGTTTTATACTATAAAAATTCTTTCATTAATGGAAGTCCTCTGGATCATTCAAATCTTTTGCCGTACGCGAGTGTACTAAATCATAAATCCAGTGAATTTGTATTCGTATTGAACATTTGTAGGATTAAACCACCGAATAATTTTTCTCTGAGTAATATAAATATTTGTTACTTAAATGTTTCCTTATTACAAAAAAATTAATTACATTATAGCCATATAGTAACAATAATGTTTTTAAATGTGGCTTTTTCGCCTAAATCTGTTTTTTAACTAGAGTTTAAGCTTATTATCCCCCGTCCTTGTTCTTTTGGTTATTTTAATGAGGCGGAATTACCTCGTTGATATTGTCATTGTAAAAATCACTAGTGCGGTCAAATGATTTCAAAGTAAATCCTTAATCGTAGTATGATAAGCAAGGTAAATTGGACAGAGGTTATTTAAACCAATATTAATGGACTTTGCTGTTATTTTCATATATGCATCATCATTCAAAAAGTGCGTAAAAATTCTTTTACGGGGGTTTAATTCTCACTGAAATGTATTATCTTTATGCTAAATTGGACACTTTCCTCTGCTTAATCGGTTCTCCAGTACTAGGATCTGCGAAACTTTAGCTAAGATTCTCATTTAATTAATCTTTATATGGCGATTTGATATGAGACGTCCAGTTCTGAAACGATATGGATAGATACGGACACAAACAATCTTTTGTGAAAACCGGATTGATTAATCAAATCAAATATAAGTTTTCCGAATGAATCTTCTTCCGGATTGTATCCGAGTTAATTTTATTGAAAATTTACATTTCTTGAGAAAATCTCGCCGAAAAGCTTCGTTTAAATAATCGAATTCCATAAACTCGAAAAACGTCTTACTTTGTATTTATTCGCCCGGATTTACTGATTTAGAGAGACACTCCCCATTCTCAATTTTCCGGAGCAATAAGACTCACTAATGCACTGAAACTTATTGTTGGTATCAGCTCATCGATCGTCCCTTTCGGATCGTATCCAAGAAACAAACCAGAGACAAAAAAAAACTCCAACTGGTAAATCGAGTCAATCTCTCTTTTTCTGTCTCTGTGCCCTCCTACCTCTCCACGTTCCTCTCCCCCTCCCATCCGCTTTCCCCCCTTTCGCAAGGACCGGGCCCGAAATTTCATTCTACCGCTACTCATCTCTTTTCGCTTATTTTCTTTTTCGAAGAGAATCCGGAGAAAACTCTTCCGCGAGGGGCCATTGATAGCATCTACTCCTTTATCTCCGCGACGGAAATTCCTCGAAACAACTATTCAGTATTCCGAGACTCCTCCCTACTCGTTCCTCAGTCTCTCACTCTTCCTCTTCATCTATATCTCCCGAAAAAAAAAATAACTCCTTACCTCCTCCTCTTAACATTCGTCGCCTCACGCTCCGTGTTCCGCGGTATGCAACCATTTTAGATCAAAAGGAATCCTTCTCTTTCCCCCTCTTACATCCTTTTATTCCAACCAAACAGAGAAATTCTCTCCCTGCCTCAATCTCTCTGTATCTGAGCTTAAACTCCTTCCTTTTAATTACCCACCACCGTCAAATTCACCTCCTTCCCCATGCGCCCCAACGCAATCCTCCGCGCACACATGCACGCATTCCAATCCCTTTCAAACTCTTTCTCTCACGGCCCTACATCTATCTCTCCTCAACCACATTTCCTCCCTCTCTCTCTCTCTCTCCCTTCCGGCCCTCCTCCTTTCCCTCCCTCCTATTTCCCTCAACCTAGTTTAGGAACTCACCCTTTCTCCTCTCTTTCCTCCTCATTCCGACTTACCTTGTGGGTCCCCGGCGCATTAAATAACCCGCTCCACTCCGTTTCTCCCATCCACCTTTCTCTATCTCTTCCTCACGTCTATTTCTACATCTCTCTCTCTCTCACACACCCACTCGCCGTCCCATTCTATTCTTCCTACAGTACTCCTTTCAAACCAAACCTCACCCTTTTGTTCTCTCTCCCTCTTACTCCTTACACAATCCTAAACCACCACCCTTTCTCCGAAAACCCCTTTCGCTACACTCTCTTGCTCTCCATCTCTCTCTCTCTCTTCTCCTCCTCTGATTTTACCCACCTTTATCCCTCCCACCGGTTCGCTACTTCATCCCCTTACTCTTCCTCTATCCCTTCCTCTTTCTCTCTCTCTCCATCTTCCTTCACACACATACACGCAGACACCTACCAATCCCTATAAACTCCCACGGACCACTTCCTTCCTCTCCCTCTCTCTCTTCTCTCCCCTTGTTCCTTCGTAGCAGCTCATTCTACTACCTCCCTCCTCTCTTTATCTCTCTCTCGTCCTCTTTTCTCCCTACGCTAAGCTAGCTTTTCCATGGAAGTGAGGGAGACCATTATCTCCTTTTACCCTTTATATAGTGGGGAGACAAGGGACAGAGTAAGGGTGGTTGGGATGGAAGGAAAGAACCGAGCTTTTACTGCGGTGACAACCGTCTCAATTACTCTCACCTCCTGATATCTGAATATTAATGGTCGCATTCCGAAGGCACTGCCTTGCTAGCCTCGATCCTTCCCCACTCGTTTCTTTTACCTCCTCTCCCTTCACTCTCCCTCCCTCCGTCTTTATCCTCCTGCAATTCCATCCCCTCCTCTCTCTCTCTCTTTTTCTCTCCGCTCTCTCTCTCTCTTTCCTAGTTGCAAATTTCCCTATTTTGCGGTGGATTGCTAGGCTGGCTATAGGTGTGTGTGTGAGAGAGGGAAAGGAAGAGGTGGAAGGGGAAGGAAGGGAATGGGATGGCTTACGGGGTTTGAAACCGAGCGGAACCATACCGCCTCGGTGAACTTACTTTTGTGCCGTTTTAACGAAGCGGGTGCGCGAAGGTGGGGGTGGGGGGGGGGGGGTGGGGGGGATGATGTTGGTAGGGCGAGAAGAAGAATAGAGTGAGGGAGATACTTTAGTGTCGACTCCCTTTTTAACAGCGTTCATTCCTTTGATGAGTCTGTTTTCTTTCTTTTACGGTGACGTGCAAGCGTCCTTCGCTTTCCTGGGAATAAAAGGTTTCGGGGTGACGGCTATATCTTGTATTATTATTTTTTTTTTAAATAATCGGAGAGCGAAAGATAGAGAGAGAGGAAGCGAAGAGCTCGGCGCAGAGAAAGGTTTTTGAAGGGTTGTTTTTATTCCTACTTGTTATGTTTTGAGTCCTCTCAAAGTTATGTTATTTAATGTTATTCGATGGAAGGGTACGAGGTATAATCATTTTCTGATGAAATTACGTTCTGAAATTAATGGAGATTTGTTTATGGCGACGGGTGGATTTGAATGCATTAATGTGAAATTTAGATATGAGGTCACTTATGGATATGCAATTTGTAAACACGAAACGGGCAATCAAATCATGATGGTAATCGTTATTCTACCCAATCATGATTTTCATGCGATTCCTAGAACACTATGCGTAAAATTGCTCTCTGTGACGGATAGCGTAGTTTTTGCTGCCTTGTTTTTTAAAGGTACACACACACACACACTAAATTTACACTTTATAAGCTAATTAGCGATGTTTTATATCCAATGCGATAAAATTACCCTTCCTGCTCTAACTTTTTCCTATTAAAAATATAATTTGAACGTTTTAATTCACGTATCTCATCGCGTTAATTATTTGATCAATGCTAATCCTCCTTATTTTTTAAATGAAATCCTTCTGTCACAATCTGCTTAGCAGAAATGACACCAGGAAAGATATATAGTTTTATCCATTATATTGCATGTGTATTTACATTCAATCCATTAAAATTTTCAAAGCAGTATTACCTTAATTTCCGCTGAATTTTGACGCCGAAATGCATAGAACTAATTATTTATAGCCATCGGGCATTACATTGATAAAAATGTTATTATCCGCACGACTGTAATATTTTAAATGTCCTAATTATTATAATACGTTTTCGAGTATAAAACATCCGTAGGACCTATTAATTCCTTCGTTACCCTTTAATTGGCTTGAAAAAATAACAATATGGTTCGGATAGAAAAAAATCCCGTCATAAAAAACGATATCGGCCTAGTTTTCAACATATAAATCATGTTTCGGCAAGGGAAAGACCATTAAGGTTACATAAACAGGGAAGAAAGGTTACTACAACCGAGATTTCGAAACGATAATCGGCTTAGTTTCAGATGGCTCAAAAGGGTTAATTTTTTCATCGAACGAGAGCCATTAAAAATCACTCTATCGGAGCACCGAGTGGTGTCCCTCTCCTTCCAGAGTCCAGTTATAACCCTCGCTCCTCTTCCCTCACCCTCTCTTCCCTCTCGAACGCCACCCTTTCCGCCGTCCACCCGCTTATTGTCGGTATACCCTATACGAGGAGGGAGAGAGAAAGAGAAATTAATGGGCTGTGCGGTCTCCAACTCACGCCCTCCTGGTTTCCAAGCAAAGTTTGTATTTTTTCCCCGTTTTATTTTTACAGATTCGCAGTCATACTGTGTGCTCGAAACTGTTCTGTTTTTCATTGTCGTTGCAGATTACGTATTAGTCCACTATTCGTAATTAGTTTTTTTTGTGAAGCCTCGCTCGTTTCGCGTTTGTTTCACTTTTTTATTTTAAGCACTTTTGACCGCTCGGGCGAAGCATGCGAGAAAAAATTGCGTTTTATGTTTTTCGATGTTTTTATTTATTTTTTTTAAACAGGGACGGTATTTGTTTTTCCCCGCGGAACGAGCCATATTTTATTTCCTACACAATCGGAGATACATATATAAAAATATGTGAATATTCGCGTGCGCAAATCCTCGGTACTTAGTTCCACTTTTGTAACACTTTGATCAAATTTGCGGGATTTTTATTTTTGCTCGCTCACGTTTCTCTATAGTGCGACTCCAGCTGTTAAAAGGTTTGAATTTTCCTTCTTTTTTCCGCCGCTAAGTTTGTTTAGAAAAAAATATCCTCTCCGTAATTTAATCCGACGAGAATTGATGGGAAGCGGTTTTTTTCACAAATAATCTTAGGATTGTTGTTAGTTTCCCTCGAATCACTTTTGGTCAAACGCTGTTGAGGATCTACCCTGTCAAATACTCAATAATAAATCGTTTCTTTTTACACCAGGTAAACTGAAAACCTAATAAAATTAATTACCACAAAAATCAAAGGAATGTTTCCGCATAAAATGGCTGTTTGTGTAAAGCTAAATCTGTTATCATTAAAGAAATATTGGTTTATTTGCTAACTTGGTTAATTAATATTCAGTCAGGTATTCAAATTATATTTTTTAAATTAAGGTTGCCCTTCTTAATATGTGTAAAATTGGAATTATTTCGAACAGGTTGTATGTATAATGAGACCTCACAATTTCTGTAGCTCTAGTTCCTCTATGTCAGGGGCGTGCAACCTTTTTACGTGGTGGGCCGCATTCATGCGTGTGAGTGCTTTGGCGGGCCGGATTAGAAGTCACAAGTAGCTTAGCGAACTGGATGAGAGTTTACATAGGAACTAACTCAAGAGATTTTAAATATGAAAATAAAGTTTTAACCGTTTTACCGTAATAGTCTTCTCCAGGATATGTGTTATGACAACGGCAGTTCTTAAAATTTACAAAATCGAAAGGGTCATTGAGAAAACCTATGATGAAACAATTGGAAGGGAAAGGAAGATGGGACAAAAGGAAGAGAGGAAGAGATATGGAGATGACAGAGGTAGGGAAAGGAATGCGACGGAGGAAGGGAGAGGCTAATGAAATTTTAGCTTCTTAGGCATAAATAATCCACGAGCAAACAACCTTACAACAGGTTTGCACAAAGGCTAATCCGGGTGATCCAACCAATTCCCGGAATGAATAATTCCCACCAGCAGGAATCTTTGAAATGCTTAACGCATCTCCTTTATTTCACTCGCCCAATAACCAACCCCTGAATCCCTGAATTTCATCCACGCACTTCATCCCGCTTTCCGGTCTCCACACCACACTCCACCTCTTCCCTTTCCTCTCATCCTCATTTGTCTTTAAATATTTTCGGGATACTAGTTGTACATCCTCCTTATCTCAATTTTCATCTCTCGTGCTCTCTCTATCCCATCCCTAAAGTCCCCTGATGAGTTTTTCCTCATCTCGCCCCTAGTCATAAGAGAAATATTCCTAGTTTGGAAAACAGAGTTAGATAGGGAAAGTGAGAAGAAGGCAAACGCCCCCTCCCCTTTCCCTTCCTGCATCCCTCTTCCTCTCACACAACCCTCTTGACTTCCTTTCCTCCTACTCCCACTCCCCTATGCGCCCTATTCCTTCGCCACCCCCCTATTTAATTACTTTCATCTTCCTGTCAACGCCATCCAGAGCAAATACCTCACCTTGCTCAGTCGAACGTAAAACCCACCCGTGATGTTTTTTTAATTCGTCGGGCGCTCCCGTTTCTGGTGAAATGGATAGGGGGAGGATGGACGAGGAGGGGGGGAAAGGAGGGAAGGGAAACCGGTAGGAGGCGGAAGGATAAGGCGTCGTCGGGGAAGGGGAAGGGGGGGGGGGGGGGGGGGGGGGGAATTCGGGTATGAGAAGTGTGGTTAAAGTATGTGTAGCCGGTAGGAAGATTAAGGGAGGCGGGAGAGGGAGGAGAAGGTGGTAGAAAACGGAAGGGCGGAGGGAGTTAATCGTCTCCTTGTCGAAAAGATCCGACCTCGGATCGCGCAGTAGTCAGTTATGAACAGCAGTTTTCCATCGTCGTGCGAGAGAGTGAGAGAGGATGAAAGACCGAGGGTCGAGAGGTGGAAGGCGGAGGAAGGAACCGGGGCAAAACGAAAAGGCATGAAAGTCGGTAGGTGTGGGTGTATAATGAGGGAGGGGAGGGGTCAGGCACTCTTTATTAATTGCTACAGGATCTGTAATGGACGCCTGACATGGGCCGTAAATAGGACCGGTTATGCGCGCGGAAAAGGGACGGGGGCATCGGGAGTCCTCTTTTTTAGAGCCTCACCCGTATGCGGTGAAAAGGTCGAGGGGAGGGATTTTGAGGATGAGAGGGAACGTGTAAGATAACCGCTCTCTCTCTCTCTCTACCTTCTATCACTTACCGTCTCTATACCTCTTTGCCCGTCCTCGTCATTATTTGTGTATACAATCATCCTTAAACTAGGCTACGTACATCAATAATTGTGTATATATGTATATAAATGTATGTACTTCTGTATCGTACTCCTCTTAAGTTCTTAATTGATAAAAATTATAATTTATTGAGCACAAAAATGTTTCAACAATTACACATGTTATAGTCATTATTATGACAATGATCACAAAGACGATCGCATACTAGAACGAATTCAAACCCGCGACTCTAATATTTGGAGTTAGATATGCCATTCACCCCTTGAACCAAGGCCGGATAATTAATTACATATTGTACAGGATGTCCATAAAGTTCCTATCTATTTTGGTGAAATAATTAAAATTTTATTAATTTTGTTCCAGAAACCCTTAGAATGTATACAGAGGCGTGACAGTAGTAATTTGGCGAATACAGGGAAATAAATGCAATGAAATCAGAGAGAAGTTTAGAAGGAGATTTCATAAGGCGAGGCCAACAGACAAGACAATACGTGAATTGGTGAACAAATTTAAACGAACGGGATCTGTGAATGATGAAGCAAGATATGGACGACCGCGTATGTCAGAGCGTAACGTGAACGCAGTACGCCGAATTATCACTGAGGAGCCACGTACGTCCGTTCGTGCAGCATCACACAGACTCAGCCTCCCTGTCCTTCACCTGTCCTTCGTTGCATTTCTTTCCCTGGATTCGCCAAATTACTACTGTCACACGCTCCTCTGTATTCATTCTAAGGGTTTCTGGAACAAAATTAATAAAATTTTAATTATTTCACCAAAATAGATAGGAACTTTATGGACACCCGTACATAATTAATTTAAGGTTTTTCACACTTCTTGTGTCGGCGTTCTCCTGTCATTATTTTCATTGGGCTGGTTATTCTTCGTCTTTCATTTCTTATAATTTCCTTGTTATATGATTAATTTTATCGTAATGCATTCTGTGCATAAAGGGTTAGATGGAAGAAAGCATTTATTAGTCTGAATATCACGTATACCTATCCATCCATCTATCTATCTACCTATCAATTTAACTATCTATTCATTTATCAGTCTCCTTTTTTCCCTCCAAAACCCTCTACCCGCGATACTTCTTCCCCTTCATTTTACCGTTTTTAGCCTCCCTCGTCATACCCCTCGCATCTTCTGCTCTCTTCGTTCTTATCATTATATCCTCTCTCTTCTTCTCTTCAATCTTCTCCCCTCTCTCCTTTCTCTTTCTTGTTTTTTGGGATACTTTCTCCGTTTTTTTTGTTGGCTCAGGTGGCAGAACAGGTGTGCGTATACTCTGAGTTTTTTGCGAGAGAAGAAATCCCAATCTCCATCAAGGGATTGCCCCGAAAATATTTTACGGAGTAATTTTGAGTCTTCCGTTTTTACTGCCAATTGGTTAATGTCTTTACCAAAAAATTCGCCATTTTTGCGATCTATGTAAGTGACGCCTACTATTTGTTGTGCCTTCATATCATTTGGGGGAAATTATTCTAGACACATTACTATCTCTATGTTTTTTAGGTTCATCGAATGATATACATGTATGTATGTTTTACTAAACCATATGAAGGATAAATGCTTAAAATTATTTTAATTTAATTTATCTGCGTTAATTAATAATATGGCCCTATATTTCTTTTTACGTTTTTCTTTATATATGTTTTGCCTTGTTAAGGAAATTTCCTATTCAACTAGTGTTATCCATCAAACGTATGTGTGTGTAATGTATATACTATACAGTGATTAAAATATATACAGCAAATTATAAAATAAAAATCCATGACAAGTTTACTGGATGTGTTAATAAAAATAGAACTCAACGGCGTTTTCTTTTGTTAAAATGGATTCAAAAACAATAATAATGAGACTTCTGTGTTTATTCAACTTTAAAGAAAAGAAGATTACTAGATTTTCAAGCAGTAATTACTGCCAATTATAATTGGTGTTCTAGGAATATACATATCAAGGAAAAATATTTTTGTTTTTCTGTGAGGAAGAATTTTATGTAGAAATACGTATCTCATCTTCGAGACTCCCATCCGTTACTCCTAAGCTCTTTCGAGTGATTCGTATTTGATAAACAGAACTGTAAAGGCACTTTCCGGATTTTCTCTCCAAGTGCATTAATTAGGCGCATATTTTTAGGCACTCGTTATTCGATTTATAATTTTATATACCGGTAGCAAACACCGAAAAATAAGGTTCGTAAAATTTCCCCCTTTTGAATCCACAAACTTTCTGATAATTTGTTTAATTATGAGGGGTTCATTTAATTACACGCTCCTTCTAATTGCTCTCCAAGAAAATAAAACCTGATGACAAATGGTTAAAAAATTTCCGAGAGACGTCATCATTACGCCGGAGATTCAACCAACCTCATCGCATCTCGAGCTAGGCAAGCACCAGACCGAGCAACCTATTCACTCTCCTCCATTCGGCGCAATAAGCAAAAGGAGAAGAAGCTCTTTAAATAATTAAAGCCTTCCTCTTATTATTTTCCCTGGTCTTCCTTGCCAATTCCGACGACTCCTCTTCTTCCTCTCCCCCCACGCTCCGCTATACCACCCCTCATCCACTTCCTCTTACATTCTCTCCATCCCATTATTTTACTGTCATCTTTTTAGTTATTGTTGACGACACTCCTAAGATGATACTGTATACACAATTCTCTCACGAGAAGTCGCACGGAGAACGATTTTCCTTCTTTCTCTCTTTCCCTCTCTCTCTCTTTCTGCTTGCTTATCTCTCTCATAAACCCTTCCTACTCCTATTTCCAGTTCTAAACCAACACCAAACTCCGTCATGATATATCCATCAACTGTCAAATTAAGAAAAATTCATAGAGGAGCATTAAGAAAAAGATAACCTCACCTCCTTTATCCTTACCTCTCCATTCCAGGCGAGAACGTGAACGCTGTCACAGACACATGGCTTATATCACAAGACGGTTCCCAATCACTTTTACGCGCACTACGTACGATATTATGATGGTCCCAATAAAATTAAGGAAGAAGGAGAGGTTTCTTTCTTTTCCTCCGTCTCGCAGGGAGGCTGAGAAGGGGGAGGGAGAGGGCGTGAGGCTTGAAAGGGAGAGTAGCAGGAGCGGTGATGGAGGAAGGAGACTGGAAAATAGTAGAAGGGTTATATTAGGATGAGAGAAGATAATAAATAGGACGGTATGGCGTGGTGTGGGGTGCGGTCAGAATGTGAAATGGGGGAGGCCGTTTCGTACGGAAATATAGAAGCGGAGAGGGAGATAAGTGGAGGGAATGGGAGGGAAGGGAGAGCATAAAAAAGAGAGAAAAGTGGGAGGGAAATAAAGGGAGAATAAATGATGATGGTTAAAAAAATAAACGGGATCCCAATGGAATTTAATGAGGTTTTTAAGGGAGAACGCCTGTAGGGTACGCACATCGATTACCCAGTCCATATGCCTCGCCCTCCCAGCTTCTTCCACCCACCCTTAAATCCTGCCTATCTCACCCTTTCCTTTCCTCGTCCCCTCCGAAAAACTCCTCTCCCTCTCTCTCTCCTTCGTACCTCTCTCTTTTTCCTCCCCTCCTACACACTTTTTCTCTCTCTCTCTCGTTTCCCTCTCGTTTGCTACATTTCTTCCCTTTGCCCGGCTATTCTTCCTCTTTCTCTCTCTCTTCCCATTCCTCCTCCCTCGTTCTCCTTTTTCCCTTTGGCCCACCTTTTCAAAGCTCACGACCCTTCTCTTTCTCTCTTTTTCCCATCAAATCGACTTCCATTGGCCATATACTCTCCTCCCACTCGTTTCTCTCGTGGGCTCCCTCCATCTCTCCCTCCATATCTCCCTCCATCTCTCCCTCCATTTCTCCCCGTCCCCTTTTTTCATCCCACTCCTGTTTGTACCGTAACTCGATGTTATCCTTTTTTCTCTGTCCTGTTTTTCTTTTTCTTTGTCTTTCGTTCTCTTGTCTCTATTCCCTCATACGTTCCCTCTCTTATTTTGTCTTTCAACTTTATCACTGTTGATTTTTTATTTTATTTCCATCTCTCCCACCTCTTCTCTTTTGAGTCCTCCTCGTCATTTCGTCTCTCCTTGTCCCGTTTAATTCAAAGAAAATGTTTTCGTTTACATCTTCAATTATACGTTTCCGTGCTCTAGTTTTTATCAACGAGGTAATTATTTTTCTCTTTCTTCATGCCTATTGCGCGGTGTATTGTTATGCTAATGAGGGTTTTTTGGACGGTTATTGTGGAATTTCTCTCTTCTCTTTGTTCCGTCCTCTTCGGCTGCTCCTTCATTTTGGACATCCACTCCCCTAACTTATTTCGCATATATTGTATTTCTATTTTATTTCTTCCCTTTGCTTCCTCGGCGCCTTCCCTTCTCCTTGTGTAATTATATTTCCCTTTGAGCGACCTATCGCCGTTTTATATTCTCTCGAATTTACTCTCTTGGATTATTTTTCCATCTCTACCTTTTTCGGTAAATTACACGAAAGCTTTGAGTTGCACGTTTGATCAGTTTGGACGCATTTTTGAGTTTTAACTCGACGTTTCTTTTTTTCCGAATACCCCTTCTCGTTCATGTTATATAAGCATTTGCATAGCAGTGAGTTACTACCAAGCCTTTAAATGTCACTCTATTCGCTTTTTACGTTATTGTTATCGAGTTCTGTCATGATGCCATTATATTGAAAATATTTATAAAAATTTAATTTTTTCAGCGTAAAAAAGGGATATATTCACTCGTTTTCTTTTTTTTGTCGAAATTTGGTTGCATAATTGGGATCCAAAAGTCATTGCAGATTCCAATAAAAAGGACTTATGGTTTACAACCTTCCACGCATTTCCTTTTATTTTCCCGCATTTGCTCGCGTTATAAGCCTTTCGTTTTTTATTTCCTCCTCTGGCTCACCACAGGCGTAAAATTTAATGCATTATTTTCGGCACGGTGTCGTTGCTTGCTTAATCACGAAGGGAATCCATAATCCGCCTCGAATTATTCAGCAAACTAATTTAAATGTCTGCAGTACTAAATCAATTATAAGGATTTTAGAACCATCGAAATTATTCCCTCCTGTTATTAGACAATTATGGCTCAAAAGATACATTAAGTGAAATTGTTATCTAATATTGATGCAAATATTTTCGAAAGTTCTCGGACATAATTTTAACATTGTCGCTTATTTTATTACATTATAAAATATGGGCAACAAGCTATGAAGTGCATTTTAATATTTAACGATTAATTAAATATGAAAATGAAAGCAATATTATGAAAAATTTTCCAGTTTTTAAATTAATATAGAGCAAATTAACATTATTAAAAATTGTTTTATTCTCTTTTTATCGTGCAAAAGAGATAAATAGAGGAACCGATTGGCGTTCTTCTTATTTTTATTTTGAATTTTTGAACTGGTAAATTTATTCAACGAATATCATTTTATCACACCCTTTAGGCTGTCAAAGAGAGCATTCGCTTGATACTAAATATATATTTCTTTATCAATAAAATACCTTTTGCCGCCAATATATTGAATTCCAGCTTGCTATATTTGATGACAGAGGCTTATATTGCCAGTTTTCGAAATGGGACTCAGGAACACTTTTCGTGCCATCATCCCTCAAATAAACTCTCAAATAAACAGGTAATGGCGAAATAATTGCATTCCATCCAAATAATGTATTTCATTTTTCTTTTTGTTCTCTCATAATATCTCCTTTCTCTTCGACTTCTATTCTTCTTTTTGCTTCCATACCCTTCGTTCCCTTGTATGGAAGAGAACATCAAAAAGGGTTCTCAGTATCAGCTCATCGTGGCGCGATACGTCCTCACCATCGAAAGAAGCAAGAATTTCAATTTAAAAGTTGTTTCGCATAGTCGAAATAGAGCGGTCTCCCGTGCAGAACGAATTCCTTTCTTTTTTGTGTCGATTTTTTTATAATTTCCTTTCGAAGGTATCTCCCTAACTGGATATATGTTTCTCTAACCGTATGCAGAGAAAAGCTTTTTTTTTTACGATTAACGCAGTATAACTATATGTGTTTTGGCGAGCTGATCCATCGAATATTTTGATGATGTCTCTATAAATGTGGATTTGCTGCCGAAAAAGTAATTTTCGATAAATTATATAATAATAAATAAATCGCAGAAAGCAAATCGGAATATCTCTCAGTAAATTCTAGCATATAATTATGCGGGAATATGCCTACGATGTTTAAAGAAATTTCCGAATCTTCTCCCGGTTAATTCATGCGCTTAACGGAATTACCTAGAGGCTGTAGTTAGCGTATTAATATTCCGAGAGGATTTCTTATGAATTCCTTTCGCGTTACGATCGAAGGATATTAAATCATTTCACCGGAGCGATTTAGAGCGGAGCGAGCATTAAAAATTGCCATCGAGAGAGCTAAGAACGCTGCGTAATTCAGCCGATCGATACGCTCGGAATCCAAAATAGGAGTGATTGTATCACCGTTCGCCATCTCTCATTTCCACAGTTAAGTAGCTACGATAAGGAGAAATTTGTCCCCAAGAAGAAGTCAAACCCAAATTAGGGTGGGAAGCCAAACGTAGTTTTCCTTCCCTTAATTTAGATTGAGAATTGCCAAATTGGTACAAAAGGAAAATATTCCAGTATATAAAAATGAACGTTTTCTCGGTTGAATAATTATCGATTTTATAGAGTGAAATTCGGTCGACGTTCGCTCTAAATAGCTGAAACGTAAAGTGTCTTATGCACGAACAGCTATGCGCGATTAATTATACGCCGCGTTGCATAATTGCCGTCCCAGCCGAAGACTTCGGACGAGCGTTCCAAGAGCCAAACTCCTCTCGGAATTGTAAAATGGAGCCTGGCGTTTCCATTATGACTGTTTCCTACCCATCTCCCGCCCACGCCTATTGCGTGATCGCAATGAATTACGCGCTCCGCATCAGCTTCATTCAAGATGGCGAAGTGGCTTGTTACGATCTAATCTCGCCCGGTAAAAGGCAATTACCTGTCTCTTCCTCGCCCTGTACTCTTCCATTTGAGTTCCGTTTCCTCCGTCTCCCCTCCTCCCTCACTCTTCCTCCCCCCGACACGTCCCAAGCCCCAATCTACCTCTTTACTTTTTATCAAATTCCAAATATTAAAATCGGAAGCACTCTTCCTCTTTCAACTCCTCCGCCCATCTTTCTATTTATCCCCACGTCTCCCTCGCGTTTCCTCTCTCTCCCTTTCCCTAATTCCATCCCTCGAACTAATCCCTCCTATAAAAACCACTCCAGCTAACGCCACCCTCCCCTTCTCAAGTTCTCCCCTCTAACGCAACCCGCTGCACTCATAATTAATTAATTATCTCCTCATTCCAACTGCGGGTGGGGAGGAGATGGGCGCGGATGAGGAGAGAGATATGGAGGAGTTGAGGAATATTAGGCGGGGAGTGAGTTAAGGAGGGTGAGACGGAGCGATGACTTTCGTCAGTAGATATATATATATATATAAGGGAAGGGGAGAGGCGCGGATTAAGGACGGTACCCGTTGAGGTCGTTATTGAGGCTGTTGGGAAGGGAGGAAGGATGATGAAGTAGGAGAGGGATGGAAAGAGAGGAACGGAGGAATATGTAAGAGGAGGATCGCAGAGAGGTTGGAAGGGAGCGGAGGATGAGCGGAAGGAAAGGCGGAGGGAAAAAGAGGGGACGAGAGGTGGTGGGGGATGAAACGATTGGAGGAGAAGTATTGCGCCAAAAGATGAAGATTTGCAATCGGATAGTGACTTTTCTGGGTTCGTGCTCAAGCAGCCAATTTCGTACTTACGGAAAATTAGGTCGCGCGATTTCTTCAAGACGTGAACGAGTTAATTAGAAAAGTTTTATTGGAAATATTTTTGCACATTATATTTATGCATGAGCGGTGCAAAGAATCCGTTATCTTGGATATAATAAAAATAAATATAGATGAAAAAAGTTTGACCGCATTTACCATGAACGATAAATTCTCGAGCTTGTTTTAATTTCTGTTCTTAAATACTGTGATAAAATAAACTAATTTTTACGTTCGTTATGTAAAAACATATCTATCGATTTTGGCTAGATTTTTTTTTATTGCTTGAATATTCTATAAGTAGACGAGTATTTTCTTTCGAAGGTAAGAAATTAATAGAAGGAAAATGATCCGTGATCCGTGACGCTCTTCTGAAAATAAGCCAACTCAATACACGTAATTAAATATAAGCTAGAGAAAGGGAGAAATAACGTCCTCCTTAGATATTACATTATCTGAAGAATTACAGGCTAATATTCGTCCCTCGACGAAAAAAAGTATTACTGCTGTAGTACGTGATGGAGTTGTGATAGCGTATAGGCGATAAATTCTGGGATTAATACGGATTTAAGTTTCGTAATTCCTTAATAGCTTAAATAAAGGAAAGAACCGCGGTATAAAATTTCCGCGAACCATGTTTATGGTAGTTGGCCGTAGTTAACGAAGATTTTATCTAAGTTATTGCTCCAACATTCCGTGAATGATTAAATCTGAGGTGAAAGTCATAAAAACGCTTGCTGACTTTTGTAATTAATTTCAAAATTATCAGTTATCTAAATATATTACCTTTATAGTACATATTTTTACAAAGTGTTCAAATTTTAATGCTAATCAGTATAAATGAATTTAAATATATTGTTAATATGAATGAATCATATGAAACGTCTTGCATTTGCGGCTCTGATAATTCGCTAAAATGATGAAAAAATAAAAAATGCATCTTAACGTAAAATTAGTCTTAAGTAACGGTGATCGCTAATTAAACCGTTCAAATAGTTACACTCATTCTATGACGAAGGGTAGTGATTTTCTGAAGAGGTGAGTGTAATGTTTGGAAATTTAGTAATAATGGCGAGTACAGTTTCTTTAAATAATAGTAATTTTGTTATATGGGCAAATGACAAAATTATATTTTATAATTATAATATATAATTAGACAATAATCTTTTTATCTTTTTGGAAATATGTTACGCAGTTTAAATGTTTCAATACTGCCAAATTTTGTTCCAAAATTGCCCAAAATTTCAGCTCTTAATTCACTCTCGAACTGTTAGCATTCTAATGAATCGCGAAAAAACATCGTCTCGTCTCTACTCTTTTGGCGAAAATTATCTTCAAATTTGTTTTCCCGAAGGAGAAAAAATCATGGATTCTCAATCCGATTAAATGGCATCGACATCCTATTCCCTCCGTCACTACTTAATAAATAGCTCTTCTCCTCCCTCTCTCTCTCTCTCTCCCCATCTCTCCATCTCTCCAAAATTCACCCTTCATCCCCTCTCACCGTCATTCTACCACACGATAATATCGTTTAACTCTGAATAGTTAACTCTTCGTTGGGGCAAAAATTCCTAACCTCGTAGGAAATCGACTCTAAAAATAAACTAACGAAACGATTTTTAAAAAAATAATGCATAAAAAGCGTCCGGAAGTTCATCAACTTCCTCTAAATCTTCCAACTCCCATATCCATTCCTCTCTTCCCAGCATCCCTCAACACATTTCCCAGCGAGGTACCGCAAGTCCACCCTTTAGCTACTTATTGCCCTCATATTACATGAGTGGAGCTCTTCTCCTCTCCTCATCCAGCCATCTCCTTCTCCTTTTCCCACCCATTTCCCTCCAAAGTCCTTCCATCCCTCGTTCCTCTCCTCTCTCCCTGCTAGATCGACGGAAGAGTTGCCACTCGACCTAAAAACACGCTCATTTCATTGATCTTCTGCTCATTCCATACTCCCTTTTCCGTTCCTCCTTTTTTTTATACACCCCTTTCTCAGAGTCATTTCATCATCGAAATACGAAATTTTTCTCTTTCTATCCGATCCAGTTCTCTATAAAACTTGCACTGTTCGTTTGTATCTCCGTTGCACCATGTTTTCGGTCCTTTTATCCTTTTCTGTCTTTGTATACTAAATAACATGTATAAATATTGAATCATATCCATCTTCGCACATCCTTTTTAAATTGCTTATGTGTTTCCTTGAAATGGCTATAGAAACACACTTGGATGCATATGACCGAAGTAAAATTCCAGCTCAGCGTGTCATGATAAATTTTTAAAATCAGAATTTGATTCTTGCTCGCTGATAAAAGGGTGAGTTGTTTTTATAGCGGAGTAAATTTAACTCCGCTCCATCTTCGAAAATGAAAATTTTAATTGCCATGTCTACGTTTTACACCGTAGCCGATTTTAAGTCTGCTCTTTTCATGAGGGCGTCTTTCTCTAATTTTGTAAATTTGATGAGCATATCGACTTAATGGAGTGGATTCTTACAACGTCACAAGATTAATGATCTCATTCTAAAAGATAACGCTTTAAAATGTGCAGTAAAATTACTCTTTCATATTTTAGTAAATGTATTCGTGTTTTTATTTTAAACATTTGGCACGAGGACAAAACTTTGTCGACGAGTAAATTAACTATATTTTACCGTTTAATAAACGGAATTAAAGAAGTCATGATTATAAATACATTTTAATTCATTGTATTACCGATTTCTCTTCTGATAATAGCTCTTTTTCTTTTGTCCCCAAACTCTTAAATAGAAATTATTTTATCGTCTCTATATTCATGCTAACTAGCTCTCCTCTTCTCTCACTTTTTAGACCTCCAATCACTCGGCTCCGACGCCGTTCACCACAAAACCGCATTCCTTCTCCCCAATTCGTCTTTATTTTCTCCCATCTCGTTCCTCCTCCTCCCTTCTCACACCTTCCCCCTCTTCTCCCTTTCCTGCGCATTTCATCTCCGTCGTATTACGCTGACTTTTTTCTCCCCATTTCTCACTCTCCGCTCCTTTCTTTATCCCTCCCTCTCATTTTTGACTTTTTAATCTTCTTATCTTTTCACTTCTCAGTATTCCGTTCCCACTTTCTCTGCGTTTCCCAACCATTTACTCTTCCAGGCCATTTTTTCCTCATGAGCACATCCAGCATCTTTTTTTTCCGAGCCTCCCCACCCCTCCAACCTTATCCCTCTCGTAAATTCCCTCTCTTTCTCTCTTTCCTCGTAACACCATATTTTATTGCCGCGTAATCTAAGGAGAGGAAAGTGAAGCAAAATCTGGGGACGGATTTAGTAGAACTGGAGAGGTGGAGAATTTTGCGCGTGCAAAATCTCTCGCGAAGGTAATATCGCAAATAATATATTTATGGTTTTCGTGCGTGTACGCGTACACGTTACGTGCGAGTGTACATTATCGCGTGGGACTTCAAGAAAGTTTCCACGTAATCGGTAAGGAATCGCTACGTCATTTCGACGTGGGTTTGATAAGTGGTGGTCTGTGTGAAAAGGTTTGGGAACTCGCGCGGTCGGCGCTTGTGAGTAACTCGAAACACCTTGTCCCCTTCGCTCACCTCCATCATCATCATCATCCTCCTTTTACTCGCCCCGCATTTATTTCCGGCCCTTTCGTCCTCCCTCGCCCCTCGTGCATTTATCCCTTCCGCCTCCTTTCTATCCTCCTCCTCCTTCCCTCCTCCTCCTCATTCACTACCACGCCTCTTTCCTTCCTAATCCGTTCATTCGCAATTTTTCTCCTTCCCCTCATTCATTCGACCCCTTTCTTTCTCTCCCACCCTTTCCATATTCTTACTTGAGGCTCGACGTGTCCGGGTCGAAGGGGATGGAGTCTCAATGTGGCGAGAGAGAGAGAGAGAGAGGGGCGAGGGAGAAGTAAGGAGAAAGGATTAGGGAGACGCTGTAACCAGACGCGTTGCCGTTCCGGTCGATTCGCATGCTCCGCAGTGATATTTCTTGATTTGATGAAACCCCAATTTTTCATCTATTCTTCCTTCCTTCCTTCTCTCTCTCTCTCTTTCATCCCATTTTTCTCTCTCAATTTTTTCTTTGTAGTTTATTCTGCACTTTATGCGGAGTTATTATCGACCCCCCAGAAGACAGAAATTAACAAACGGGCAGTAACTAATTGTGTAATGAATGGCCGTCGTAAAAAAGTCTGTTATATTCCCTCAAATTAACCGTTTTCGTAATCATTTCCAAGTTCTGGTTTTTCCGATATTAATTCCCTACTTGTTTCCTGTCGTTTTATCGATTGACTATTTTCGCGAAAATCTCTTGTGCGGCTTTAAAACTGATCCATTGTAAAAAAATTATGTAGGTGTCTTGGGTTTGGAACTGAAATGAGATATAGGTAATTTGTGCACTCTTTTCTATCTCTCCCATAGTCTCGAGAAAATTTTCTCTTTCGTGCTTATATCTTTTCATTGTCATCTTTCTGTTATCTTCTTACATCTATCCCAGAACTAGTTATAAAGAAATTGTACGTACATAATGAATGATAGCTATTTCTTCAAACGTTATGTCGGTTCCATTTCTATTACATTTCCCTCCTTTCAATTATGATGTGCGTTATTTCATGTGGTTTGATATATTCTTTCCTTTCTTCTGATATTCATTTCTCATTAGTTTTTATGTTGTTTTCCATTTCCTCGAAGCTGTAATTGATTAAAAAAATGTACTAGTGAAAAGCTTGTTCGTTATAATAATAGTTCGTATGATTCTCTCTGATATCATTTGTCTAAATTGAACTTCTACAGGTAATTTTCATGTCTACCGAAGTTAAATTTAGCTACAGAAATATATATTTTTCACCTCATTGCTTCGCCAGCTCTCGCAATTTTCAGGGAATTAAATCTTACTTAAACCAAAATAAAATTTATATGTATTTCTGTATATCCACCATGCGCAGTCATCTGCTTTATGACATAAATTTGAAATGGCACCAAATGGTTCGCCAGCTCTTGCAAAATAATAACTTTTCTATTTGCGAATTTTTCAGGGAATTAAATCTTACTTAAACCAAAATAAAATTTACATGTATTTCTGTATATCCACCGTGCGCAGTCATCTGCTTTATGACATAAATTTGAAATGGCACCAAATGGAAGAAATAAATTATTATTTTAATTGCCTCGAGTGATAAAAAATGTCGGTGTAAAAAACACTTCTTGAGATTGACTTGCATATTTATTCTGAAAAGGCTTGTTTCAATTATACCATTTAAACATAAAAAAGTTCAAATTATTTACACTGTGATAAAAACTGACAAATCTATCTTCATCAGTCATTTTCATTTTTAGAATGCATATTTGAAAATCCTTGAAACTGGACCAATATTAACCTTGATAGTAATAAATTTATAAATGGAGGAAGGGCATTATTTTCATTTATATATTCCAGTATCTAATGGCAGTTTAGCTACTCAAATTGAACATTGCTTGCATCGTTTATGTAATGATTGATGTGTCAGTTTCCTTGAATCATGTGTATGAGTAGAGGTCGTGTAGTGCAACCGCAAAACCAACTTTTATCCTGGAATTACTAAACAGCGAAATTGCGATTTATTAATCCAGAAAGGATTCGAGAGAGCTAAATATTCCACGTTCTAGGGAAATATAATTCTTGCTTTCCATATTTCAACAGGCGCCGTTGTATTCAATTGCTTTTTGCTCTGGTGGCGCATAGTTTCTTTTTTTAAATTCATACACGTGAGGGATGGCGGAATATTTTTATTTGTGGAATACACACTCCAATCACGTTTGTTGATCCACCATCTGACTTGTCACAGAGCGTTCGTTTCCAGGGTAGTGAGTTGAAATCCCTTTAATATTTTGCTCAAATCCGAAAATCATCCGAGCACGATACTCGGTAGCATTGTCTGTTATTTTTAACTTGATCGACGAAAAATACGCAAAAAAAAGTTATAGCAATTTTAGAAGATTCTAAATAATTGTAAATTTATTTCGGTTTGCATTTCTTAATATACCAAAAGTTGATACAATATATCTGCGGAAAACTTTTAGACTTTTCCATTTGGACCTCTTTGAGGTAAAAAACTATATCTTTTATGTTATAATAATACACTAACAGGGATATGCAGTCTTTTCATGTTAGGTACGCATTCCGAATTTTCAATACTTTGACGGGTCGTATTATGGCAGAAGTTGCGAGCGCTCCGGCGAGCCGAATAATAGTTTACATAAAGATTTACTCAAGATATTGTGTGTTATGAAATTATATTTAACCTTTTTTTCTAATCGTCAAAACAACTCCAAAAAGTTTGGAACACCGTAAGTTTCACTGAAAGCCTGTTAAATCATTTGTGCTTAATAATAAATATCAAACGTCGATTTTTCATCAAATCCTCGCGGACCGTATTTAAATGCACATGCTACAAGATACCTTTAGGTATTTTTCGCGTAAGTATGACAGAAAAAGATTTTGATAGGGTGATCTACGGTGAGAACGTAAGGGTAACCATGAAGGTCGTGAACGTCATCGTTGAGAATTTAACACCCTTTAATGAGGAGTATTTTCTTATTTTTGTGATAGTTATTTGCCTATAGATAACGTAGCTAATTAGTCTTTAATTCCAACATTATACATGAATATCTGTGTACATTAGTATGCGCTTTTATATTTCTCTGTATTTATAGGTTAGTAATTTTTGCATGACTGATAACGCTTTCATTTGACCAACCAATGCTTATTATAATTAACACTAATTTGTTTTTTACTAAAGTGCATTTTTGCGGACTGAAATAGCTGGCACATTTATATTCCTAACAACAATACATATATAAAAAAACCTGCGAGCTATATGAGTGCATGGAATAAATTATATATATATATATATAATAAAAACATGAATTAAGTCATTTTTTTACTTTTTAATTTTTGTCTACAGCTAGCGTTAAATGATAGTCATAAAACTGATAACTTATGCATCCTCAAAACGGTTGAATGAACCAGAGGACCATTTTAATAGGTCTTGGTAGTGATTCACATATCGTTGATTCTAAAAAAGAATATTCTTTTTTTAGAATCTAAGATCACTGAAGTAAATATTGAGTACGGGCGCTTGGTACTGGATATGCATATATAGTTTTTTTGTCATTTTATGCCTATGGGAATTACTATAATTATCAATTGAATTCCAGACAAGGATTAAGATCAATAATAGATTTTTGAATAGTCATGGATGTGGAGTCATCGATGCGTAAAGTTTGACATAAGCTCAGCTGCAGGATAATAATGATAGAATATCATAATCTCATAACTAATTGAATTGTATGCTATTAACATTGGAATATTATGAAAGTTATTGTTACAATACCAATAAAGTTATGTAGAGTCTACTATAATGGCATTTATCGCGAGTTTTAAAATAATTTTTACCGTTTGTCTGTGAATCTTTACAGCAAATTATCTCAGCGACAGTTTCTATGGAGCATGTGGTTCACTATGTGTCGACCGAAGAAATTTACAATTCTGATTTTAGGCCATTATTCAAAATTTTAAATGAATTCAAAGAATAGAAATGTTCCTTACTCCCATTGTATTTGTAGTGATGAACGAATAGCTCATCTGTACCAAAATGTTTTAATTCCCTAGATAATTTAACCTGATGGATTACGCAATTAAAAGTCGTAATCAATTAAGGCCACTTTGTCTCCTCCTTCTTTTGTTTTTTCCAAAAATATACTCTTGGCAAACAGTGTCACTTTAATCTCTAGCAGTAATGCACAACTGACATTATGCTTCTCTTATTTTTCGCCATGATCTGCAATTCGGAGTGGCCTTCTTTTCCTCGGTTTTTGTTCTTCGTGCGACAGTAAATTTTCCATGGCGTTCCCCAGTCGTGTATTTTTCTTCCACTCCCGCGTCCCAGTTCTAGAATTTAAAAAAAACTTATTTTTATGCTGCTCATGAACACGAAATTTAAGCGAGCATCGCCGTTGCGAGAGCGAAACCAGAAACAAAACACAAAAGTGGAGTTTCTAGGGAATGTTTTCTACGGTTCTTTCTTCTCTCACTTAAATGTTTTATCGCCGAGCTACGCAATGGCACGATATTTTCCTCCATACTTCGTTTCATTTTTAAAACAAATAAATCAAAATCTGTAACTTAGATAAGAGGCGTAGAATCTAAAAGCATAGTTTAATTCTATTAAATTAAATAAGGGTTGAAGTTCGCGGAGTGTTTGCATTAGGGATCAAGATGAAAAAAACTATAACGCTGTTATTTTATAAAATTACTAGTGACGCGGAGCTATATTTGAGAGGCAGAGAGTTAACAGCGTTTCCTACAAAATGTCACTTAATTGAACGAAATTTAAGAAAAATTATTTTATGTTAAGATGGCCCTTTTAATTAAGAATACGTTACAGTTGGACGGAAAATGTTATTTTTAATGACATTGGAGTTCACTTAATAATATTCTCAAATTTATTTCTAACTCTTAAGTATGACGAAATGGTTATTGGAAAGACATTTTATTTATATACATATATATGTACATATACATATATATGTACATACACATACACGCACACACACATACATACCTATATATACACACACACGAGATGAAAAAGTACCGTTTCGAATCTTGTGCTTCGCAAGTCATGCAACTTTATTACCTTACTCCACCAGATAACATAATGCCTGCTGTTGAAAAATATATAACTTACTACCCTCGCCTAAATCTCTCAGCGGTAAATCATACCATTCACTCGTTCGTACGTTTATAATGCATTTCTCACGAAAAGTTTTTGTGTTCATTTCACAATTCAGGGCGAGCAATGAAAAAGACGCGCTGCAGACACAACGTGCACCGGCCGCCAACTTCCGACATCCTCACCGCCCCTGACACAGCTGGAGACGCTGCCTTTCTCCCTCAGGCGCCCGAAAGAGGTACGGGGGTGGAGGCATCAAAACTAAAGGCTCAACCCGGAGGTTTGTCTCTCACGTTCTTTTTTTTCACGGAAAACGAGCTCACATTCTGGCTCATTACTGGCGCGCACAGTACCTTAATGTCTATCTGGTATCTTTCTCCATCCCTCTATTTTTTAAATGACGCTTAAAAGGTGGCGGATGATAATTTTTTCTAGCATATCGGGTAAATAAAATGCTCTTACATGAATGAAGAGTAAATTCTCTGAGGGTATTGTGGTTACCTCTTTGTTCGTCAAACAAATTAATTTTAATTATGGTGAGTGGCGAGTTTTCAATAAATCGAGTATCACATATGCCTGGATTTGGGCATCAGTACTGTCAGTATGGTAAAGAGCCGAAAACAAATCATGTTGCCTGGTTTTATATCCAGTAGAGTTGCAGGAGTGTTCGGGACAATTTTAACGGCTGCAGTTCTGTGGTGTAGAAAGCAAAGGAAAATGCTACATAACTTCTCCTTAGTATTGATTATTATTATTATTATTGGAAAATTTGAGTTATCTCAAGGTAAAACATTTCGGATGTAAAATAGTTACGTCTAGGTACCATGGGGAAGGTAGGAAAGCAAGAGAACGTGAAAGAAGAAATGAGAAAAAAACAGGATTGAAATTGAGTTGAGTGAAATAATATGGGAAAGAGAATGGCAGTTCGACTCGGAAGAATTCACGGTAGCTTACTGTGGAGGAAATAGCAGGTCAAGGGGTGTATCTCTGTTACTCTGGAAAGATATTGTGAGAATCGTTACAATAATAGTAACGAAAGAAAAATTTATTGCAATAAAGCATAAAGCAGTCGGTGGACATGACGATAGTCCAGGTGTGTGTGTTAACTTGCACTCATAAATAAGATGAAATCAAAATGTATGAACAAATGAACGACATTTACGAAGAAGAGGGGAAAGGAAAGGTATAATATTGGAATGTTAGAACAGCAAACTTGGACGAGGGCAAGAAGAATACTAACTGGTAGCATTCTGCGTCAATAACGATCTAGTAATAATTAATACATACATTAATGGACGTAGAGTGTGTGCATGGTAGATCCCAAACAGATTACATGCCAGTGGAACAGTCGAAAATAATATAAACAGTGGAATGATTACCAGGAGCGGACCAAAAATCATTTTCTTCTCCAATTCAAAATGTTTTTTCGTCAAATATTTGACAAATGCCATTCCTGGAAAATTTCCTGGAAACCAGAATATCAATATTTTTTTAAAAACTTTGATGAGAGCTAACCAACCCACTCCATCTAATTTAGTGTTATTCCCAGCGAGAAGCTAAAGGTTGCTTCTCTTATTCCTCCCACACCGAATACCATCTGAGTGAAATCGTAGATAGGAAAGAAAATGATCCAAATCAGAAAACGGAACCAAGGAAGATTTCTCTTAACTTTATAGTAGCAACTGAATGATGATGATATCACAATTTGATTAAAGCTTTGTAGAAGAAAATTAATTTATACAGCAAACTCGTTTAAGCAGTTAGTTCTCCAAAACTACTATAAAAGATAGAAAAAGCTTTGGAATTCATGTAAAAACATTCAATTCTATTGCCCCTAGTATCATATAATAATGTAAACTGTTGGAGTATTACTTCGTTCATGTATAAAGATGATAAGTTCCAAATTTTCGATTAAACACATAAAGCCAGCAGTTGGTAATGATGAATCCTCTATTAGTAAAATAAGTTTTCTTTCGTTCACTTCCCATGTTAAGAGAAATGATAATTTTCTCGTGGTTTTTACACTTATGAAATTACGATCGCAAGAATTTTTTCTGCTGCTGTCGACCCTTTATCATCGGATAATGGAATCTTATTCGCTTATGCGCATTGAGTCTTAAATTTTGGGACATCTTAAATACTTTCCATAATGTTGTTCTTGAAAAATCGAGAATACTGCGGTTCATTTAGTACTTACCAGCGTAAAATACTGCTTTTTTTTGATTGTGTGATATTTCATCCTTTCGTAAAGGATGACGGAGTCTTTTAAATAACTGAGTATCTCCTTTCGATCTTCCACAATCCTTGAATTCTGCACGAAAAAAAAGGTCACTACCACTTATTTTTCCAAAGTCTTATAAATAGAGACGCAAATGATGCTCATTTTACCTAATTCTACGGGCCTTCTGCGAAGATGTAATCTTCCAGCAATTTTCTTCCATCGCGAAAAGGAGGAAAACCCAGATGATATTTTCGAACAGCTGGAATCCTTGGAACGTCTCTCCACTTTTGATTACATCTTGTTTAACGATTCGATATTCACCCACAATCGTATATTATATAACCCAACCGTTGGTGGTCCAGACACATACCCTCCAAGAGACGTCATTTGCCATGATCCCCTTCTCTCTTTAACCTCTCCCACGAATATATTTTATCGCTATTTTATTCTCCCTTATTATTTCCCTTGCAAACTCCTTATCACATATTTCCAAGCGTGTTTAGTGGGAGTTTCTGGAGTCGATCTCTGCATAAAATACTCGAGGTCCCTTCCATTTCACGCCATATCGCATTCCTTCGCGCACACGAAAAATCTGCTCTATATCACGAATTCTTGTTACGGGTCACGCTCTTTTCCGTGGCTATACAAAACGTTCTACGATTAAATGCCACTCCGTAAAAAGCATGCCTCCACTTTTCCAGTAAACTGGATGCGAAAACTGTCTTTTTGTCCTACCCTCTCTCCCTTATCCTTCGGAAACGAAAAATTTACTTAGCGGAACCTCATCCTTCTCATACTCCTCTCTTACTCCACCCTATCTCCCTTTAAAACTATCTCCCTACTCCTCCTTCCTTCTCCCCCCTCTCTCTCTCTCAACCTATATATCTTCTCTGGCTATTCCTCCACGTCTATCCATACAAACTCGCGTGCATACGCACACAAATTCTCAGCTCTTTGAAGACTCTTCCCTCTCGGGAGCGTAAAAAAAAAATACAGAGAGAGAGAGAAATGCAAGCGATCCGCTACACTCTCCTCGCATCCTACTCCGTTCCTTCCACGACAGCGTCTTCCTCGTGCGAAAAGCTCTCTGCGACCACCCATAGTACAGATAGTTCCCGCAAGATCGTTCCCTCCTCCCCCACTGCTCTCCTGCCTAACTGCCCCGCGCGAACGAATTCAGAAACTGTTTCCACCCAACCGCCAGTCGCTCTTTACCACTTCGCGGGTTTGAAGGAGGACTCGAGAATCCTAGAATCCCTGAAGATAACGCGCCTCTCAGCCATTCATTCCTAGACCGTGAGCTCACACGTGTGTGGAAGTAAAGTACCGGAGGTGTTTCTCCCTCCCTCTCTCTCCCTCTCCCTCTCCCTCTTTCTCTCCTGAGTGGTACATATACTCTGCAACACCGTACGGTCCTTCTGCGTCGTTGCTTTTCCTCAAAATGTATCATTCCCATTCCTTTGCTCTCTACTTCTCGAATTCCCTCTCGCTCCATCTCTCATCCCCCTCTCCTTTTTATCTCCTCTCCTCAGCAAAATCCGTTCCGATCTGTTTCGTCGGATCAAACGGACGTCTTGATCGGCTCGCACCGCCGCGCGCCCAGGAGCGTTGGAACTCGCTCATAACAGTAGAAGGTAGGAGAGGGTGGAGAGAAATGGGGTTTGGTACCTTTTCTCCCTTCCTTCGCGGAGGACTGGTAGTTGAGCATTCCCCCAAAAACCCTCACTCGCTAAGTGAGCGTGTGTTTGTGGGTTGAGAGATTGACAGATACAGATGGAAAGAAGATGAATTCGAAATGGTAGAGGAGAGTTTCCTTCCCTCGAGGGATTTGGAGAAAGGAGGAGGGAGAGTAGGATGAGGTAGGGAAACATCAGCTCTTTGAGGGACCGCAGATTCAATCAAACCCACGTGACCACCTTCTCCGAATTTATCGTCCTTTTCTGGCAAGTTTGTCTCTGCCTTTCTCTCTTATGCTGTTAAGTATCTACATGACTCCATTCATCTTGTTCTCTTTAGTCTTTCTCTTAGAATACTCTCGTTCTCAGCCTTTTTCTTTATCCTACAACGTTCACTTGTTTGGCCTCTAGTATTTTGATCTCAATCTGTCGCCTTACGTATTGCTTATGCGTCGTATTTTGACTGTGATTATTCTCCTTGTATTGAATGATATTTACTTTTTCCATAATCAGCGCCAACAATCGATTACAAACTCTCCTTAAAATTCCCATCAAAAGATACGTCATTTATTCAAAAATGTGTTTGAGGGGCATCGCAAAATGAAAATCGCATTAGTGTGATTTTATTTGACATGAAAGTATTTATCTGCCATTTTTTACATATGAAATAATATATCCTAAGACGTTTTTCGCGGACTTTTTTTTACACAAATATCACGAATAACATATCATAAACGTCAAATTATGTCCACTGCGAACTTTATATTATTTATTACCAAAGAAATGAAAACCGTGATGAAATCGTTGGCATAGATTGACTCAATTATATTTTATGCTGTGTTAACGTTGGGCTAATTCATTTTCCTGCGATGGTAGTCGAGAAACTGCTTTTTCAATCTTGAGGCTAAGCAAG